>CM053508.1:51092694-51231435 GCA_028627145.1 Eidolon dupreanum | reverse complement strand
TCGTCAGGAATTAGAGATGGCAGAAGGTGAAGCAGAGTGAAATGCGACTATAAACAGGAAGCTGGAGGGAGTTACTTTGTGGTGAAGAGTTTTGTATCTCAATTGTGGTGATTTGGTTCACAAATTTAACAGATGTGACAAAACTACATTGAATTCCACATGTATAAACAAACACTCAAATGAGTACATGTAGAAGCATACATACACAAATGAGTACACATGAAATCTGAATAGGGTCTGTAGGTCGTACCAATGTCAATTTCCTGGTTTTGATACTATAGTATAATAATTTAGAATATTATCACTGGGAAACATTGAATGAAGGATACATGGGACCACCCTACTATTTTTAAATTTTCCTGTGAGTCTATAATTATTTAAACACACACATGAGTATCAAACAAAATCAAATTATGAATTAGAAAGTAATGAAAGAATAGAATGTGTTTGAGCATTGAATTCACTATAGAGACTGGTGAAATATTGAAGCCTATTCAGAAATTGTTTAAATAAGAGGAATAACAGTTTATAAAAGTTTTGCTCAGTTTTCGCTCACATTTCAAAATTGTCTTTAAAATTAAAACATAAAATTAAACTTAGAATCAGAGCAATGTTGATCTCTTTGGGAATTTCTAAGCACACTGACAAGAATTTTAAGTATATATTCCAAATAAGATCTTCTCAGGAAGTTCTTTCCAGGTTAGGGAGTGGATGCCCAGGGTCAAACCTTTCATATGGCTGCCTCATGTAGTGATAATATTTTTACTGTTAAAATATTGAGATTCAAGGAGTTTTACCAACATTGTTACTTAAGTCTCTCCCTTTCCATTAAATATTTACTTTGTCTTTCTTTGGAATCATCAGGATTCTATATTGACTTTTACTACTATCTAAGCTTTACTTTTATGAATGTTGCTGTATGTACTTAACCCATTTCCTCTTTGCCCCAAGAATACTTACCGGTGGTGTTTGTAGCAGCACCGTGTACTTCAGATAATTCACAGATTACAGTCCTAACTTTAGTCTCAAAGTTTGCCTCAAAGTTTGCCATGAAATATCTCGCTTTTTTATTATTTTCACATCGCTCTAGTATATCAACAGTCTTTGGAAACAAATTGCATCATTCTATTTATAGTTTTTAGTAGTGGTATTTCCATTTACAAAATATAGCAATTCTTGATGGCTGAAAATGTCAAATTCGAGAAAATGTAGCATTCCTACACGTGATGTTAAATTAACACTAGCAGTGAACTGTACTTTTCTTTTTCTAAACGGGAAAAGGGTTAACTATATGTATGATAAAAGTGGCAGTTTTCAAAAGAGGGTCTGAATCAGCCTCCTTATTGTTCAAACATAGATGTGCTGTACAATCAGCATATTTCTGGAAATAGTGCTGGGAATTTGAGTTGGACTACTGAGGGGTCTTTAAATGCCAACCTTGGGCCAATTGCTGTTTGATACAGGGTATCAATCTTTTCAAAAGAACATTTCTCCCCACCCACACCACTCTGAAGAAGAAGTAACATCAGAAGAAAAAATATATTTTCTTAACTATATTTTACTTCCACAATGCATCAAACCAACCCAGAAGAAGAGAAACTTGGGTACTTTTATCCTTTCACAGATAAAAAAGAAAACTGAACAAAAAAATTAAAAATAATAAAAACATCAATCTGAATATCTGTATGGGTAAAGTGTGGTGCTGGGCTGTATGAATGGTCCAAAGATCTAAGAAGCCATGTCTGTTGCTCGAACCTAATGCTGCTCTAAAAAATAAAGTCTATTAAAAAATTTTTAAAAAGATATGTTTGGCCTACCCAGGTGCAACTCCATATTACACAAAGCAAGCCCAGTTTACAATGGATAAAGAGAGCACCCAATATTATCTGATGTTTGATTTGAGCATCTCAAAGATTCACGCTGGACCATCGGTTTGATGGTGTGGAGATGCATACCATCTTCTTTTGGCAGTGACATATTCAGCATGTTTTTTTATTTCTTGTGTCTCGATGGTTATATGATTATGCTCTGTAGAAGGTAAAACATGATAAAAAATGGAACAAAACAATTCTTTTAAAGGATGCATTGAGAGTTTGTGATACTAAATCATAAAGATTATATATATACATATAAGTATATATGTTTTATATACATATATGTACATATATGTATATATATTTTAAGCTATATTATATATATATATATGTATATTATTTTGGGTACTTAATATAAAAAAATACCCATGAAGTTGGTCACCTGAAGCTTACCTATTCACCATTGACTAATGTAGTCTGAGTTTACAGTCAGCTCATCCATTATAACATTTTGTCCCCCAAAGTAAGAGAAACACTAAGAGAAACTTTTTCTTTTCCTACTGAGAGCTTAGGTTGGTGAATAAAACAAAATCTATTATTGAAAGTTTTATTGCCAGAACTAGAAAAACAGTGAATAAGAAAATGAATATTTTATATTTCACCCGCCAAGAACTGAAATCCCAAATGACATAGCATACCTAAATACAGTTATTATGGCCATATAGTATTTGGTCTGTAGCAATATAGCATTTATTAAAATGTTCAATTGTTAGTGTTAAAATTCATATAAAAATACATATACTCCAAATTCAAAGGCAGCTTCTTTGTACGAAGCCTGTTTTAAGAGAACTGTCAGTTTATGATGAGCTTAAATGTTCTGTGCTGTATATTGTTTTCTAAGCCACTGCAAGACACTGCGTTGATTTCAACACAGAGTGATTTCCAGCTGTGTCATGCTGTGTACTGAATCTCCTAGTACCCAAGCATGGTTCAGGGTAGAATACTTTGTCCTGAGACCAAAGTGAAAAATATCTTCTACCGAGCATTGTTGGCTACAGGATTTTAAAACCGGAGTGAATCAGACAAGTTTAAATTCATTTGGACACATTTTCTACAATATTACACAAGAACTTTTCCACCAGTCAATAAATCTACTCACATACAGAAACTCCCTGCTCCAGGCTAATGAGTATGTTTACAGTGTCCAGAGCACTCCATACACACTTTACCTTCTTTACTGGAGATAACCCCTCTACTTGAAATGCTACCCTGCTCTCCAATTGCCTTGCCCATCTAGTGACAGGCAGAAGTTTTCTCTCAAAGAGAATTACTTGCCAAAGAGGACACTATTCTAAAACCTTAGGAGCTTGAGCTGTATTTTTCCCATGAGTGATTGCCACAGACTTCATTCAGTGCCTCTGCCTAATATGCCACAGATAATTTCCAGCACTATTTGATGCATAGTCAAATAGTAGTGCTTGCTTTACAGGTCAGTCAAGAGCCTCACCTAGAGTTGAAGCAAGGTTCCCATCTATAGCTAGTGCATTACAATGTACTTGGAAAATGGATTGATGTGACACATTGGCCTCAAAATCCAAAGAGATTCCTTTGAGGAGTGTGCCTTCTTTATGATGTCAAGTATAATAAGGTATAGCAGTTTTTCTTTCACTCTGGTGGTCTTATACCAAAATGCTATAAACCACTGATTTCCTTCATTCCCAAGAATGCCACACACAAAGCAGACTCCTGAATACTTTAACAGTTTTTTTCCAACCTTCTGTCAAGCATAGAGGTATCTAATTATTCCTTTTCACTGGCATCATGCCATTAATATAGTAGTCGGTGGGGGTGTTCTGTAATATGGCAAGATAATCTAAATTCTTGGAGATTAAATCATGAAAGAGAGCCAGAGAGTTGGCAAAATCTTGAGATAAGATATTAATAGTGTTCCATCTCTGTCTGGTGAATGGAAACTTTTCTACTGTTCTCTGATAATTGCACAGGTTGGAGGAGGAGGGAATCAGCTTGATATCTGCATTCCAGAGGTAGGGCATGTATTGCTAACTCTAATAGAGAGACAACAAATAGAATAGCAATTGCAATTTGTTTACCACCTGAGAAAATTTGTGAAATCCATTGTCCTTTTTCATTTTACATATCTGTCTTACATGCAATCAAAAAAGAAAACAAACAAAAAAAAAGCAACAATTAAATGGAATTGTGATAAGAATCACTAACCTAAATCTTTCAAAGATTAAATGAGGGCTCTAATCTTTGTTATTTCACTTAGAAAATGGTATTGATTTGTGTGCATTATTTCAGGGGGGTTATAATTGCTCCTTGATACCATATTATCACTCCTTCAGGGGTTCATAAGCCCATGTGGGAAGTCTTCTAGCAGTTTACTTCAACTATGTATTCAGCAGTCAAAGAAGTAACAAGAGCTTGGTTTTGCAGACTTTGTGAACCCATAGTTTATTGGACTTGGGAAAATAAGTTATTTATCACCTCAGCCTTACAACCTTGACTCTGATAAGCAGACCCAGGTCAAGTTCTTGATCCATAGAGATTACCACTTGCTCAGAGCTACAAAAGGTTGAGGATTTACTTTCAGTATGCACAGATTCCCTGGAAAATGTTTACAAGTCCCTTTGGAGATAGCTATGAGAAAGATTTGCAGTCATAACTTCTGTTCTATCACAGAACAGTTGCTGAAAGTTTTACAGGCTCTCTTTCATGCAAAAAGTTCTCTGTGAACTAAGTCAAACCTGGGCTCTGAGCCACTCAAATTAAGTCTGCATTCTCCTGAACTCTGGTTAAAAAGTGCTGCCATGTAGCTTCTGGAATTCTGGGATCTGGTCATCTTTACCAAATTGGGGAATACTGTTCAGTGAAGCATTTCCTAATGTTTATCCTTGGCTTCTAGAACATAGCCACATTAGACTGACTGATTGATTGATTGATTATTTGTTTGTTTGTTTGTTTATATAATACCACTTTTCTCTTTACTCATGTATTTCTTAAGTCTTAGTGAAGGAGTTTTCCTCTAGATCCTTCAAGGGGGTATATGTATGAGCTTAATGTGTCAGTTACACAGGATATGTGTGTCTTGCTTTCTCTCTAAGTATTTAGATTCTTTTCTTTATATTATACCCAGAAGTTTCTGGCATCTCAACTTCATTTAACATAGTCTGCCCCTGAGACTAGATTTCAGCCCACCAGCTGAGCAACTATTATAACCACTTTCAGCTACATAAATTAATCCTTTGAATATAGAATTTCAGATAAAGTTTTTCTAAGTTTAGCTCAATATAAAATTCTGTTTCTTTCACCCTTCTATAAGACCAAAAAATTCAACTTCCACACATATTTCCAGGTTTCTGCTGATATAAATTAGCAAATTCTTGCAATTTTTTGTGTATAACTATCCTTGAAGGTCAAACTTTATTCTTGTTCCCCTGGAGTGTGCTGAGCTGTGAGTCTGAGAGGTGGCAACAGAGGTGAGGTAACAGGATAAATGACTTTCTCTTACAAGATATTTCTTTAGGTGAAGTAAATTTAGGGTTCAAGCCAGGCTCACCAGAAGGGAAGAGGGGCTATTATTCCTGGCGATGGCATCTCAGTAGTGTTCCAGGGCCGGGGTACTTCAGATCACTCAAATCTATTTGAAAATTCTTAAATGCTTAAATATTAACTCTTTCCCCAATGTCCCCCAAGTATCATTTAGAAGAACTGATCAGTCTATGCATTTAAATTTGCTATTTCTCAACAGCACTCAGAATCAGACTTAGCTTCTGATTAAAATATATGTCTGCCCTAAAATGAAAAGCAATAAGAAAGTATTTGAGGGTAGTCATAGAAACTTCCCTGAGCTCCTGTCCATGGCTTCAGTTGAGAATTTAAGATCATGAGTTTATCATTTGCTTTCTTTAAATCCTTCATTATGTTCATATTTCTTATGCTCTTCATTTGTCCAATAATGATCCTCAGTAGCAGACAGCCACTTGTCCACTAAATCTTTGCTTTCCATCACCCTTCGTATAATTAAGTATACTGTCTGCCATTGGCTCCTTGGACTGCTGAACTAACAAGATTATCTTTACATTCACACTTAACTGGTTCGAATACCCAAAATCAAACTTCCGCATCTTTTAGTCTTTTACATACAACCCCTGCTAGTTTCAATTGTAATATCCATCAGGGTTTAGCTTTAGAAAACAGAATCTGCAATAACTAGTTTGAGCAAAATGTGTTTCCTTACATTTCAGGAAACAGTTTCTAGAATTGTTGGTAGGGATGAAAAAAATGGGTTCTAATTGAATGTTCAGGACTAACACCAGAAGACATACTGCAGAACCTGGTAACTACCATTCACGCTGCTATCACTACCATGAGGAAGCTGTTGATGTCTAGAAAACGCTCTGATCAAGAAGTAACCACAACCATGAAATTTATCAGAAGGCTCAAGAACCAGGCTGCACTTTCTATGAGTCATACTTGCAGAAATTACATACTTCACCCTCCCTTCAGACACCTATGAAGCTAATGACTAGATGGATACCAACATCTCTGCTAATACTGATTCAAGTTAACCCAATTGTTTATTGATGGCTACCAGCAGAAACTCAGAAGCAGCAACAATGAAACTTTTGCTTCCACCCTCCAGAGCTCATAAAAGTCACCAAATGGGCCAAACATAAATCATATTTTGCAAACTACTTTCAGGAAAACCTGGGAGATAACGTTTTTTGCTTTATTTCTCTTAAAATTAAGGAAAGCACAAAAATTAGTTGTGTCTCAATTCACCACATTCACTACCTCCAGGGAAGAAGAGCAGATGTCAACATTGAGAACACTTATAGCTCTTCCTGGTACCAGAGATCACAATGTAGGATAGTTCTTGATCTTTACAAGCCTCTTCTTTCTTTTATATAAAATAAAATGAAAATATATTGATAATAAGGATGTTGTGATAAGTCAACAAGACTATACTAAATGCCATGCTTGGGATACAATGGGTGAGTACAAATAAAATTGCCAAAGGAGAGTTGAAGCATTACCTCTCTCTATCTATGCATCACTCATGTCTTTCTCTTTTCCCACTCCTCACACCCACCAAACAGGAAACTAAGCATATCTCTAAATATCATGTTAGCTAATATTCAAGCTATATTCTTTTATTAGATGTAAAATCAAATAATGAATGAATTAGGACAAAAATGGAGTCATTGCCTTCCTTCCACTCTTTATTTTCCGATGTAGCTGGCCTGATGTTCAACCCATGTGTTACAATAATAAGAAATGTTTACAGGTAGCATCCATTTTGATTGATCAATGCCTTTTTCCTGTATATTGTTAAATATTTTGAATACCTGTCAGGAGTAGGTATGAGTATGAAATAAAAAATCCAGAAAAGAAACAAATCAGAGAGTAAAGTGAGCATCCAGTTCCTGAATATAAAGAGGTGCCTAAAGATAAACAGACATCATCCAGCTCCTGAACAAAATTTCTTTCCCATAAAATAAAACTGGTTTTTTTTTCAGATTTAAACTGACTTCTTATATTGCTTCATAGTTTACTGAACATCTTTCTATATGCTATTATATTCAACTTTTACAGCCACCCTGTGAACTTTGCAAAGTCAGAGTTGTCCCTTGTTAGAATAGCATCCTTTTACCACTGTCTGCCCATTATAATAGATGTGAAATACTTACCCTTTGGATTTTCATGTTTCCTTTTTTTATGTATTGGACCTATACTGGGAAAAGATTGTTCTCTGTAAACAGGTGGTAGGACCTTATTTAAAGAAAAAGGTCATTTTTCTGTATAGAGAAAAAGTACTCCTCTCAGTTGTGATCCCAAAACTAAATATAGTCATAGGTAGGAGGAAGATTAAGAATTCATTCTTAAGCTTGAATAAAGGAGCCAAGATACCTAAAAAATAGGTTTTGTATTGTGGAGTCAATAATCGCTCCTAAAATATGCGGACAGCCTAAAAGCTAACAAAAATATCCGTAATTTGTATCAATTATTTGAGACTCCTGTGTGTTTGTGTGTAGTTGTGTATACACTGTTCCCATCCAAAGAATAGGTCCCTCCATCCCTGGGTACAATTTACTGAAGGAAGTATTAGAAACATATGTGCATATATATCATATGTTTTTATAATGTTAGTACTTTTTGTTTCCATCATCATTTTTATTCTCCCTTGATACCTTGAAAAACCTCAGCCTTTCTTTGTTACGCTAAGTAGAAAAGATATTTCTGTGTACAGAGATCATATAATTAAAGTGGTGGGAGGTATCAAGGTATATTTTCTCAAAAAAAAAAAAAATAGTAACAGTGCAAATAATTCCATATCTTGAGTCAGTTTTTCCATATCACTTGAAGACCAAGCTTTTTACTCTTTGAATAATAACTCATCAAAAATTATATACTCATTGCAAATCCTTGATGTTTACTGGCATTCTTTAAGATTTAACATATATTTCTTGTATATACTAATTTCTTTACTTTATAAATAAATAGAACAAAACCTAGCAAGGTAAATTTATTTTATCAAGATCCCACAGAACCAGGACTGAAACCGTTTAGTTCCAATGATCATACTCCCTCTGGTGCTGAAAAAAATTATCTTTATTGCCATAAGGGTTCCAGGTAAGAGAATGGTGTAATTTAGGTCTCTGAAGTAGCCATGACAATAACTGGTATCAAGATGGCTCAGGGACTAATGAGATCATAGAGACAGCAATGTTGCAACGACAAACCATCTCCTTAGGACCCCTATTTGATTAGAAGCCATGAAACTGATAGATGTTCAAACAAAAGAGTTGTTTTTCTTCCTAGAGTCTATGTTATAAAACAGGTGAACATAAACTGATGTTTCAGTTTTTTTATTTTTGCACTGTTCATCCACAGATTTGTGCTGTAGTGGTTCTGCTTATGAATGTTCTCAATATCAAAAGAAAATTGGCTTTTTAAAAACCTACTTGACATATTTAAGGAACCAAGTAAACATAAAGCATTGAAAACAGAAAGATTAAAAAGGAGATGAAAGAAGAAGAAAAGAAAGAAAAAAAGGAAGGGCTAAGAAGGAAAAAGAAAAAAGGTTCTAATCAATGTGTTTAGTCACTGGGAAGCAGAGACTTGAACTCCACCTTACTTCCTGATCTAAGTCCATTAAATTCTTCCAATCCTATGCCGCAAGTGAGTGATAACACAACATTATTTCTAATAGAGATGATGACAATGTTCTTTACTCACATCGATTCAAACATTAAGAAGAATATTTGCATTGTTGAAATTGTTATCCAAATACTTAATACAGATATAATAGGAGCTTGTACTATAACTGAGGACAAGATAGTCAAATAAACACTTTGACATGAAATAGCATTTTAAGAAAATATTGGCTTCACATTCCAACTTCCAGAAAAATATCAAGGCTTTTTTTTATTTCCTTCAAACACATTTCTTGACCTCTGCATATTGATTAAGGGCATAGAGTTTGGACAAAAGTATAATTAATCTATTCAAAAGAATAACACCATCTCGCTCTTTAGTTTATCTTTTGTAGATTTTTTTTTTCCTTTCTGGATATCATTGTCTGCTCTTCTTCTCCTCCCTTCTGCTTTAGTAATATAAGCACACAGTCATTTCTTCACTTGGAAAGAAGTACCATTTCTCATATTTCTTCCAGTTTGAGGAAGAGAACTATGAAAAAGTATTATGCAGTAAACTCAAAGAATAACTGGGTTTTAAGACTGAAAGCATAACAAATGCAATAGATGAGCCACAAAGATCAGGGATAGAATAAGACCATAGGATGTGATTGACAATTAGGAGGTGATAAATGACCTTCAGAAGATCAGCATGAGTGGCGGGGTGTGTGATAAGATTAAGTGCAGTGGAGTGAATAAATTGAAAAAGAATGATAAATAGAGTTGCTCTTTATATTTAAGAAGATTTAGATTAAATAGAACTTCCTTAGTAAAGACTTCTGTTTGGTCAAACAAATTCCTATCAACTAAAATACACATTTCAGTTATCTATTCTTATACACAACTTAGTAGCTTAAAATGTTATTATCTCTTAGAGTAGAATTTGTAGACTGAGCTCAATAGTGGTTGCCTGTTGAGATATCTCGTAGCTTGCAGTCAGAGATCAGCTGGGGCTACTTTCATCTGAATTCTTGACTGGACTGGACATGCCAGATGACTTACTCGCAATGATAGTTGATGCTGACTGGTGGCTGCAGGCTTGGCTGATGCTGTGGACTAGAACCTTATTCATAACATCTCTATGTGGCTAACAGTGTGGTGGATTTCTACAGGATTTTCCCAAGATTGAGTGTTCTAAAATATCAAGACTGAAGTTGCAACACTTTTTGTGGCATATGCTCAAAAGTCATGTGACATCACTTTTGCCACATTCTATTGGTCAGAGTGAGACACAATCAGCTGCATTTATAGAACATAAAAACGTTGAGTAAACTTTAAATATAAAACCTATCATTACATATTCCCCTCTGGCCCCAAGTTGGTTTTCAGATAATATTGTTTTGAAAGACACACGGCATTAGATTGTGATCAAAATGTAAGATTTAATGAGAACTTTAAAAATTTATGATGTACATGGTCAAGATGCTATTTTAGTGTTCAACATTATTTTCTGCAGGAGCAGAAGGTGTAAGATATAGGAAATTAAGAACCTTCTCCTGTTTACCCACATAAGTTCTATTCCCAAGCCTTACTGACATCACTGATGATGTGATCATGTGTAAGCAAGATTTCAAGACCAATAAGATGAAAAAAAAGATTGTTAAATTCAATGCTTTTGGCAAGGAAAAAAAACAATGCATACATATGAATAAAGAAAGAAAATCAAAAGAACTAATACATGTGGTGAGGCTAAGTGTTGCAGTGTAGTATTAGGAGAAATCCTTTAAAGTAAGGATCCATTTGGGCTATAGAACATTGTAGTGTATTAGACACTATATTGAGCTCTTATTTTGAATACATAAATGAGTGAGAAAAAGCATGATGCACTCCAATGCCCAGATTTGCTGAAGCATTGTGCTCCCAATCAATAGTGCCCTTGTAGCTTGTTTGTTTAATTGATTGCAATGCTATGTCAACCTTCACAACCAAAGTGTCAAATATTTGCAGACTGGAAAACGTAGTGTTTGGCACAACTTGGTCCTCCCTGCAATGCTGTTGGAGATGCTGTAGTTTACATATTATATTCAGCCAGACATGAATACAAACTTACTAAATTAAACCAAGTTATATCCATAGAATGCCTCAAGTCCATCAACATTACCGACAATTGTGATTTCAAAAAAACAAACAAAAGTACTAGAATTTCCAACTCATTTATATTGCAGAGTAGTTGTTCTTGATTAATCACTCTCAGTTTTAAAAAAAATTCAGTGAAAGAAAGATATTTAGAAGAGACAAATATTTGTTTTTTGTATTGAAGATCTCTTTTTAGTACCTTGTTCCACCTCTAAATATTTATCTGCAATAAATTTTGTTCTATTCGAACAAAAAATATGAAATGGAAAATTTCTGTAAATACATTATTGATTTCCAGCTTTTGTTAGGGAACATCAGATGGGCCCACATGCTTAATAATGTTTACTTTGACTTGAATAGCGACAACACCATCCCAGTGTTTCCACTGAAAGTCTCAGTGAGAAGAGACCAGTCAGAGCTGAGATGAGGGCCTCCTGAAAAAGTGAGCCTGACCAGGCAAGTACTTATCTGGGAGCAAGCAGGCAGCCCCAGAGTACAGCTAGTCAGTAGCGTATAGTGACATAGCATGGGCATAGTGACATTACATGTTGTTATTTCTTTCTCCTTGCTTCCCCTGTTCCCCACATTGTTAACACAAGGCTTCAGATACGAAACAGATCCTCCCAAGATGATAAAATGAAATAAAGGTTGAGGAGCAGGAAAAAAGATGGCTGACACACTTTGGTTATGAATCTTTAGGAGACTGGAGGTAAAAGAACAACACTTTTCACTGAGGCAGTGACAACCCTAACCTAGTTGAGGAAATATGTGCAAGTAGATAAATTAATTTTTCCAAGACCACAGAGAGTTATGAAACAGAAAGTCTAACCCAGGCATGTCATGCTTCAAAGTTCATAATTTGCCATACTTCCATATCAAAATATGCACCTGAATAGAACTAATAACGATATTTTAATATGAGATACCCATGAAAAATGACTAGGCATTTTATATAGTTGATACAGAATTTTTTCCCCATGGCATAATTTCATCAGCTTTATAAAACTTACAAGTACCAAGGTACCTGTTATAAGCCTGGAGGAAAGGAAGAATTTGTCTTTACTTATTATATCTAGAAGTCATATAATCAGTTCAACATGATGGTGCTTCATAAATACTTGTTTAGTGATTGATCTAAGAACTATATGAAGTTAATAATAATGATGATAATATCAAATTCCACTTTTAATTATTATATGTGCTGGTTTCTGTGTTGTTTAACTAATATATCTTATTTATCTTTTATAATGCAGTATTGTTTTTTGTCGTACATGTATGGAAACAAGTCCAGAGTTTCATTAAAAATAGTGGAGACTGTATTTAAAGTTGTGTCTATTTACTACAAAGCCTTTACTCATAGCCACTTTGTATCCAGCCTTCCTCATCATTATTCTGTGAAAGTAGAAAAAGAGGAGTGCTCTATTATCATCATGTTATGATGGAATTCTATCTGTTGAGATCACAGTCCTGAAAATTCTCTTATTTGTGGTGTTATGGAGCGCCTTAAAAATTTTGGTGGTTTCAACAGAATGTGGCTTCCACTGGTTGGTAAAGATTCTACGGTGCTGCAAAAATTACCTAAATTCCTCTCCTGAGTGAAAATTCCACCCGAATTCTTGACAGTATAGATCATTAAGCTCAGTGCTCTGAGTACTAAGCTACACAAATTCAGCAACTATGTACTAAAATTGCCAGGTTGAGACAGGCTAGTGTTATAGATAGGGAACCAATTGTGTAGATGCTGGTGGTACTGGGAACAATGCAGAAGATTCCTTGTCAGCATACTGAATACTTCATCATATTGATACTGTTCTTTTTTATTAAAAAAAAAAAAAACTAAGAAAATTTCCTAACTAACCAGGGCATTCACTATAGCATAGTGAGAAAAGCATCAAGTGGCTCACGAGAACTAAAATCTAATTCTGGATCTTAAACCAATTTTTTCCCATCTTTGCAATCTTATCTTTCCAGGCCTTAGTTCTCTTTCTGTAATTGAACAAACTAGATAATTTTAAGGTATTTTCAGTTCTAAAATCTCCATTTAAAAATGAAAGTATGATACCTGTAAAAAATCAACAAACAATTTGTAATGACGACAAAGTAAAATTGAGTGCACCATTTTAGAGAAGAAAAAATTAGCATACCTCTCCTCTAGTCCTCTGAATCGGTAGTTTGGTCTGAAAAGAAGACTATGCCCAGTAATTTGATTTTCTGGAACTACATGGCTTTCTGTCTAGAAAAGTGGCAGAGATCTTTTGGAATTTATTCTCCAATATTGAACTCAGGAAGCATGAGTGCCAGTACACATGAGCTCCAGAACCATGATAGTCACACCTATGTATCTAGAGGTGCCATGCTAAATGCTCATGACACTACAGGTTTTTCTTATGAAATTAGAGTATTTCCACTCACCATCAAAGCATATCAGAGATAGAATTCTGAAGCTTGCACTTAAGAGATCCTAGCCTTTTTGAGCAAAAGTGAAGCGAAATCTATTAATTCCCTTAGAGGTGAGGATATTAAATTTGGGTCTACATTGTTAATAGTGTGACATTGTTAAATGCTAACATAGACTTCAATAAGCAAAAGCAAAGTCAAAAGTGAGCCCAAACCTAAATATTCTCTTAGTTCTCCCCACTTCTCAATCAATTACACACACACACACACACACACACCACACACACACACACACACACACACACACACACACTTACTTTTGCATTTGGCAAATACCCAGAACTTAAAACTCAGTGACAACCATATGAAATCTCCTGTCTTTCAGAATTTACTCTAGAGCTCTGAATAATTCTGATGACAGTCAGTTTTCTTTCTTGCTGTGTGTGTGTGTGTGTGTGTGTGTGTGTGTGTGTGTGTGTGTGTGTTAAAAAGCTGCCCTTATTCTGAACCATTTTATCAGTTTCAAAGAAAGGATAATAAAACTGTCATTTCTGACCATAGTACCAAGGGTGCTGCTGATACCCTGATATTAAAGCTTATTAAAAGTAGAGCTGTCTCTTAGTTTTTGATATCAAAATTGCTTCCAAGGCTTGTTAAGACTCTATGTTATTCTGAATGGAAAGGAAGAAAAAAAAACCTAAAGTGACCCCAATGGAGCATTGAAGTGACTGAGCTATTAAACACCTAGCTATGTGGATGATTTTGTGGAGTTCTTCCATTTATCACAGATACAAGCTGCCAGGAGAAAATTAATTTAAAACTCACTTCCTTCACAGACCTGCTCGAGATACTCAAAATGTGAGAAAGGTTTACAGAAAAGAGTCAAAATAATTGTTGACTTCCCTGCTTTCTACTCTTCCAATAACATGTACCTTCTGAAAGCTCTTTATAAACAGGAATTTTGAATGAAGAAAGCAAGTAAATTAGTTACTCCTAATGTGGAATAATCCACAGGAAATGGTTTTGACCTAGGTAGAGCAGAGTCAGAGTAAATAATTTCTCTCATCCTCTGACTAAGGGTAAAGAGTTTGGCTTTTCTAATGAGAGGCAGCGTGTGTTATTAGAAAAAGCTTTTGGAGTCAAGCAGACCTTTGTTCAAATTCCAGCTCTTCTTCTCATTAGTTGTGGAAACTTGTACAAATTATCTAACACCACTGAGCTTCCTCCTTCATCAATGAAATGGAAATATTAGTGCCTGCATATAGGGCTGCAGAGAGAATGCTCAAAAACTTGGCACAATTATCCTTTTTGTTGGTATTATTACTTTTAAATTACATTCTATCTATATGATGAATATATATACTAGGACTTTTAAGTAGGATATAACTTTTTAAAGATCTTTGAATTATTATTAAGATAGCTATTTCTGGAGGCCTAGTACATTTGTTAGAAATATTGGTGCCACAACTAAAAAAGTAAGTATGCCAATTCTTTCTTACTCTATTTTATGTTAATTTCATCAATTACTTTGTGACAGAATAAAATTTGATTCACTAACCAGCATGTTATTCCACCCCCACTGCCCCCAATTACCATATGCTGTCTACATAACAGGGGCTAATGTTAACCTCAGAAAAATTTGTCAGACCCATGCTGGAGAATAAAGATTCTAATTTCTAAATTTAAGAGTTAAAGATTAAGCTATGTTAGAAAAAGAAAAGATTTAGATGTTATAGAAAATCATTTTTCCATTCTTTTCACCAAGCCCCTAGACACTAGAACTCTTCAGGTGAGGGAAAAAGAGAGAGCAAAACTGGAAGAATCTGAATCACTTAACAGCAGGTCTGCCTTTGTGGTCCTCCCCAATCTTATTCAAGGACTAAGCTTCAAACTTCCTTTCAAGTTGAGGCATATGAGAAATGAGAAAAACTGTGTGATACTGATGATTTAAAGAAATGTAATAAATATCTATGAAAGGCATTAGAAGCAGAGGATGCCCACTCACGCATTAGAAGCAAAGGATGCCCACTCACAGCCCTAAGTTTCCTGCTGCACCCAAATGTCACATGGTAACATTTGAAATTTCCTATAAGCTCAGAGAAGAGTGCATGTTGTATAGTCAGTTTATGGGTAATTGGGAGTAGTAGGGGTAGAATAACATGCTGGTAGGGAGAGAGAGATTGGAAGAGAAAGAGAGGCAAGGGTTTTATTATAGAGATAAAGGGACACAGTCCAGGATTATGTGGCATGTACATTCCTCCTTGGAGGTCATAGGACTATGTGTTCCTGGTTCCATCTTAGAAGACTGCCAGCAACAGAGAGCTGTCCAGTTGCCATACAAGGACACCTGTACATTACTACCAGATATAACAGGGTCATCTTGAGTGGAAATCTTGGCAATATGCAGCAGAGAATTTTTTAAAATGTAGTTATTGGTTATTTTTCCAACAACATTACTTCAGGAGTTTCTTAAACCTTCCTGCTTCCACTTTACTCGCAAGTCCTAAAACAACAAAGAAGAGAGGGATAAAGAAAAAAAAAATATCAGAAAGGAGATACTAAGTCAAGATTTTTTAAAACACAAAACACAAGACTCAAAGTCGGAAAAAAAAATCATAATATAACGATAACCACAGCCACTACAAGAACAAATACTGACATGATGTTTGTTATGTGCCACAAACAATTCAAAATCTTTTATAGAGAGTAATACATTTAATATTCACAACGCCTTATGATTTAATTACTCTTTTTATCCTCACTATACAAATGGGGAAACTGGAGCACAGTGGAGTTAATGTAACTTGCTTACATGACATAGCTATAAGCTGTAGAGCATGGTGTCTAAGCCTTATCCTGTGCTCCTAACCATTATACGACTGCATAAATGTCAATATTATTGTATTTGCTACCCAATTCTGTAACTTTCAGATTTATATATGCTTCCTTACAGTTCTCATGACAGTGACAAAATTCCAAATTTTAGGTCTCTGCCCAAAGTTGAGACTATGAAAAAAATCTGTTAGGAGGATCTAATTGGATACTGGAAGAAAGCAACGTATGAATAGGTGTGACAATGGTATATACTCCTAGGTCCTATTCTGTCATTTGATTCTTAGAGCCTGATAAATGATTTGCTATAAAAGTGTTGCTATCAAGCATTCTAAGTTAAGCTTTTTGCCTCCTAAAGTGAGAGCCCTTGAGAATACAGTTATTTCCAGGTAGACTTGTCCACTCATTATTCCTAGAGAATATGTCATGAAGTTATAGAAATTCTTGAGCCACAAAAAAATTAAAATATAAAATATACAAACATACACTGATAGACAAACAATTTGTGTCACCTCCCTTTCCTAATCCTAGGACATTTAAAAATTCAAAATTATTTCCAGACCGCTCTCCTGTGGAAAAAAGCTTCGCCCTTGTTTTCCTTCCACAGTTGGGAAAGCTGGAGGGGAGGATTTGGTTAAGAAAGAGTATTAGAATCTTGCTGTGTGTTCCATTGTAAAGTAAACAACCCCGGTCTTTTATTCAAGGCAGATCAAACCATGGCCACATTATTAGTTATTGTTTAGTTGCCTGGGTTTAGGATGAAATTACCCAGCTGCCCAGGGACACCACATTTTAGCTGCAGATCCAGCTGTGCTCATAACACAAGGCACAATGCTTAGTGGCATTGTCAGCCATTTAACATAAAAAGAACATGCTGTAATCAAATGGGGGCTGTTCAACTGTGTCACTCTTGGGTCCCATTTCAGGGACCCTAGGAAAACTGCTACTGAGTTTTAAAAGAAGAAAACACAGAAAATGCTCCAAACAGGACAAAGGTAAATTTTCACTATATTTTCTTCTAAAAATACTTTTTTTTAAAGTTTCTACTTATCAACATGTCCCCATTTTGACAAAATTGTACTGACGGTTTTAAATATAAGTTACTATTACATTTCTAATTTTTCATCCATGGATCAGAAGCTAAGGAAAGTTAGAAGCTCCCAAAATGCACTATTTAAGTCATCTTGGCTGCCACGACCCTTGAGAATGGGATCTAGTTCTTAGCAAGAATAATGTTACCTGCCACCCAAATAAATGCTAAGGTTTAGTGTGTGGAAATAATAAAGCCAGAGAGATAAAGTGGATTCCAGATATATTAAATCTGGGATAGCTTCAAATAACAGCCTTAAGCAATAAAGTGAAACTTCCATCCTGTATTCATAATGTCAGTGTTACTGTGGAAATGCTAGCTTTAAAATACAAGCACCAAGGTTGTCTTCTCAAAAGAATCTCTTTAGACATTATTTTAAGTCCCTTTTAACATAGAAACATAATGTCACCATTTGAGACCCTTGAGTTTTGATAGGAAGAATGTCTGCTGACATGCTAGTGTGAGAGAGGTTTCTCTTGAATAATTGAGAACTTAAGGCATTTCTGTATAGATAAGTACTCATTCCAAGAGGAAATAATTATGGTGGAAAAATTGGGCCTAGATAGAAAGAGGACTTAGATAGCTGTCCCATTTTTGAAATTTTGGATAGAGGACTGGAAGGTGGTAGTCTCAGAAAAGCAAAGCATTGTTAAATGTAGAATAGAAGCTGGCACATTCAAGTGCAAAATTCACTACAGGATGAGGTGAGATTAAAAAATAAATAACCACCAAGTTTGTTTCTCTTCACTCTGTGAAGAGATAGCAGTTCTCTTTTGTGTAGTTGGAAGATCCCAAATGTGGAATCAGAAGTCCTGGGTGGAGTCCTGGCTCTCAGAACTAACTGGGTAACATTGCACGAATCATTTAACCTCATGGAGCCTCAGTTTGCTACCTATATATTGGAGCTAGCAAGGTAATGTCTAATTCATATGATTCTTAGGATAATTGAAAAGAAACAATGCACGCAAGAATGTATTGCAAACTATAAAGAGGTATGTAAACATAATATGTTATCGTAAGTAGGAAGTTAAAAGATCATGAAAGGATAAATAGGTACTTGAACCTGAGCGTCATAACGGCAAGGACATTATTTTCTCCACTGATACATCTTCTTCACCTAAAAAACAGACACATGGTAAGTGCTTAAGAAATAACTGTTAAGGAAAAAAATAAATAATGGTTTCATTGCTTTCTGGAAGGCTGAGTAATATTCTCTTTTTATTTTGGAATTCTTGTCTAAAAGCACAATACCTTAGCAATGCGCAATCTTTCTAAATCCTTTTTTTCTTTAGTAAAATGAGAATATTATCTTACTTTCCACCCCCAAGGGAAAACATGCTTTATCTTATTTGATCTCTTTTGGTATTAAAATGTTGAGAAAGAGTGTGTGTGTGTGTGTGTGTGTGTGTGTGTGTGTGTGTGTGTGTATTCATACACACCAAAACATCAAGCTAGGTCAATAGAAATGTTAATAAAATATTAAAAACTCTGATCTGCTGTACCACTACTACCCTCCTTTATGAAGTTTAGCTCCTATACAAATGCACAATTGCCAATGACCTTGTTATTTATAAGAAGACCGGAAAAACAGTTGGCCTGTCTATGCATGCGCACACACACACACACACACACACACACACACACACACACACACCTACCAGTTCTGGTCTTTATTTTAAAATGTGACCTTACAATAAGCATTTGCGAAAAAAAAAAATCTCTGTTTTAGTATTGAAAATGCCAAAACACTCCATTCTGTTTTGGATGGTTTTCCCCATTTCTGTCTTTTAGAAATAAAAATAATCATTAATATGAAAGATACTGTTTTGTTATAATGGCAACTAAGTTTGCAGAATACTAGTTATCCAGCACCAAATAATACCAGACGGCATCAATAAAAATTTGTGATAATTTTGATTGGAACTGGACTGAATTTTCTCTTTATGCTAACAGTAGAGAAAATATTTTCTAAATAATTCATCGTATAAATAAATGTGCTGGAAAGATATTTAAAACACTTAAACAATTGTTTTCAAGAGCCCTCTAGAGTTGAGAAGAACCATTTATAAACAATTAATTGACATAGTACCTATAAATCATCCTTATGTGTGTGTGAAAAATAAACAGGATATCTAAAGAACTCTATTAGAACATAATTTGCTTCTTTATTTCCATCTACAATGTACATTTGAAGCTACAAAACTGCCTTGAAAATATTCTAAAGTTCAAGGGATTTTTTTTGCATATTTAAATTGGAATCTGCCCCTCCATATACATCTACCCTTACTCACTCTTAAATAGCCAAGTTTTACTGTATTCTCTTCCTCTTCAGAGAAGAAGTCTGTGTTGATTATGACTTTGTCTATGAGAAAAAAAAAAAAAAAGGGTAGACTTCCCCATTGCCAGCATCAGGCCCTTGCTCCTGGTACTTCTTACACAATTTCCCCAAGATAAGTACTGTGAGATCCTCTCCCAGAGGCTCCTACTTGTATCCTTGGAAGAATCATTCTTAACTGTCTCTCACCCAGGTTTTGGCAAAGAGCAGAGATCACTGAGCCCAAATTTCCTTGGGGAGTGATCTCAATTACTTGTCCACTTGAGTGATGGTCCTGTTGAAATATCTAATTGATTGAACTGCCTGGTGTTTATTATTCTAATAGTCCTGAAGAAAGGCTGGGTGATTCTCCATTAACCCATGATGAAACTCTAGGGGAGCATTTCCACAGCACTTCAGAGCTTGTTAACCTAAAAGTAATTGGGCATATAAATTTGGAGGGTCTTATTTGTTCTGCCAGCTCCAAGTGGAAGAAAAGAATGGCCATATTTACCTTATTTAAACATTTTATTCAAAGAAAATATGCAGAAATGATGCTAACTATCCCAGAATTTTAAGAGAGAGATCCTGGAAAGACACCACAGCACATATATAAGATATTATACCACTCACATTTAAACATAAATAGCCATATATGACTGCTCTAGATTTTGTACCTTTATTTGTAATGGCAGAGGAAACAACAAATGTAACCAATCATGAAAATAACATGCCGGCTTGTTTTCAGTATGGCTTTCCACACTCTATTTTCGGCTGGTTAATATTGACAATTCAGTGCAAGATGGAGGAAAGAGAGTGGGGAGGGAACATTATGAAGTGAGTAACAATGTCAGTAAGATAAGCAACAGGGAGACTTTTTGAGAGAGCAGTTACAAAGCTGAAGGGAGAGAGTGAAGGTTGAGAACAGTGAAGGGGAGCTAAGCATTGGCATCAATTTGCCGTAGTTTGATCCAGATTAATTCTGCTGAACAGTCATAGTGTGATTGCTGCTGCATTTTATTTGATCCACAGCTTGCATTTCTCTCTCACCTGGGAGTGCTTTAAATATGTATAATCTTTACTGATACACCTCTTTGTATATTTTTCCCTCCCTCAGATAATGCAGTAATATTGATAACCAACCACAATACAGGGAGAGTTATACAGGTGCAGTATGGCTCAATTATTTGAGCCACTGAAACTGATTAGCAAGTGTCTGGATTGGTCTCAGTCTCCAGAAGTAACCATAGTGAACTGGAGTGAGCAAGAGCATCTCACATGATGAAACTCATTTGTCATAGCAGACATTATTTATACTTTATTCTAATCTTCTCCTCACATACCTTATACCTTTTGGCCATCTTTACTAACTCCAGACAACAATGTGATGATCTACTTTATGTGGACTCCAAACAATATCATGTGGGCACAATCCAAAAGCCCTTTGCTACATATCTGTCATGCACCTTTTACCTCCAGCCACACCAGCCTATTGGTGTTGATGATAAAGCATGTGATGTCACAAGGCTGCTCTGCACTGATGCATGTGCAGTCAGGAAGTGTGGGGGAATTACTATTCCATAGAACAAACTTTTGACCAATGGGAAACAGGATCCAGCTTCTAAATTTGTCTCTCATTCTCCTTCGATGGACTGTTCAATGACTCAAGCACTTGGAGGACAGCTATGGACAGTGGGAAGTCCTAGAAATAAAAGTTGTATTTACTGAAAAAGAATATGAAATCTGAGGTAGTAACAGAGACTAGGGTGTTGTAGCAGAACACGGCAGGGAACTGCAAGGCGATTCATATCTTCCTGTTACGAAGTATAGCATTTTAGGAATTATCTTAAGTCCTATGAGATATGTGCTTTTGTTCTTAGATTTTTAGATAATTGGCAATGTATATATGCCTCTGGTTTAGAGAACTTCAGACGAGGTCTACATAAACAAAAGAAAATTAGGGTCCAACATTTAAAATAATGTCATTTCATATGAAGTCTGAAGATTTCCTGCAGAACAATGATGGCTACCTCAGCTCTGGTAGGCACTGAGAATAAAGTGCCTCATTTTGTATGACAAAACTAATGAGATCTATGATGGCATCATGTCCCTGAGGTAGGAAAAAGAGTTATAATTAATTTTATGAAAATGTTTCTCAGAATACTTGGATTTTTAGTTTTTCAGAGCCAATTTATGTTATAAATTGTTGATCATGTTTTGTATTACTTTGTGGTCATTCCAAAAATTTCAGTTGACCTCATAAATGTATTATGCACTATTTGGTGCTTTATCTGAAACACATTGTGCCAACTTAGGAGAATACTTATTCTACAACCCTAAAACTGTACATTGCAGAAATATTCATGTTGAAGGTAAGGTCTAAGGATGACTCATTCAAGTCTGACTCTGGATTGACAATAAAGTCATCCTCAAAGTGTTATATGAATGGTTTACGTACTGTAGACCAGAGTCCTTTATATGAAGGCAATGGTTTCAACATAGATAATCATTCCTTGTGTTAAGAGTTTTATGGCTTTGGGTATAGAGATTTTCAAAGAAAAAAATAACATGGAATTTTTGCTTTTTGGATATTTAGATTTCCCTAGAGCCAAATGCTGTTTATAATTTGCTGGTATAAAGTAGCTCAACTATTCAGAGGTACGAAAAGCTTTAGAATGAGGTTGACCATTAATCTTGCCTCTAGTTAATAAGCCTTATCTAGGAAATGGTTTCCGACTTCATATTCTACCTTAATGGTCAGATTTTCTTTTTCTTCTCCAACATTAATCAGAAACTATTCTTTGAAAAATAGATTTTGGAAGCCAATATTAGGATCTTATTGGGAAAAAAAGGTGTTGCAGACTATCTTGAAAATATTAATCTACCTAGGAGGTCAGGTATTCTTGATTAAGGCATAGAAGCTGCTATAGAGTGACACTTGAGATTTTATTAACCCCTGGGGACTTAAGGAAAGTGTGAACATTCCTCAGGAGGTGCATATTTTTTAAGGAGGAAGGAGCTAAAGGTAAGTGGAACATTAAATACTGGAAATATGCAATAAATTCTAGAAAGTATTAATTTTTCTTAAACTTCTTATTATTCAGTCAACCAATATCAAGATTACTTTAGTGAATATTACCTGTTTCACTTTAAGAGCACATAAAATTCAGCACTGGCTAATGAATTTCACATTTGCAAAGGTTAATATTCAAATATTTTTACCTACAATACCACAGAATGCTTTCTGTTTTTCATAACCACCTAGCTTCTAACTATCCCTCTTCTGTAAATATTTTCCGGCAGATTATGATTAACATAAGTGCAGTGACCATGTCTGTCTGGTATCTACTTGGAAACTAGTTATCAACAAATGTTTGTGGAATTAATGAATGAATGAACTAAAATAATTTAGTTTCTCCACATTGATTGTATTGAAATCAGGCTATTAGAGAAAAAAAAAAGTCTCATCTAAATATAGAGTAGCTTCTTCATCAATTTATCCATTCTGTTATTCACCAGATACATATTGAGAATTTTGTATGTGCCTGATGTCATGTGAGTTTCTAGAGATTTACAGGATAACAAAAATAACACAAAAAAACATCAAATAATTGTTTCTAATCTTATAGAGATCCCACTTATTAAATTTTAGAATAATATAAAGAAAAACATTTACATAATCTCTGCATCACAAAATTTGAAAGGAATCATAAAAAGCTGACATATAATGCATTCTCATAACACCTTTCTAAATCTTGATCAGATTACTTAACTTTTTATAAAGGAGAAAGCTAATTATTATATTATTCTATTCCAAAATATATTATTTTCTTCCCCCAAATAATAGAGGACTGTTTTTAGTGGACCACATGATTGCTCAAAATATATGCTATTCTTTCTCTTGCAGCTAATGTGTGTTGCTCTGGAAAATAAGATGAATATAAGCAATGTGGCAACTTTCTGCAAGTCCTAAAAAGAAAGGAACACACCCTACTCTTCATCTGTTTCCTCTTTCTTCTGTTTGGAATATGGATATGTTATTGAGTCATCTGGAATTACATAGGCATAGGACATATTCTATGGGTAGTGGAGCCACAGGATAACAACTATCTTTGGTCCTTATAACTTGTTAGAATAGACTAACATACAAGCTCAGATAATTCATCAAGAAAATTTAAAAATTGTAAATAAATATGTAGATGAAGCACAATTAACAAGATTCAAAGGAGAAAAAAGAACCCATATTCATAAACTTAGGAGATTTAAAAAACTCCTTCTTCAAGTAACTGATAAAACAACTAGAAAGATAACAGCAAATAACTACAAGATCTGAGCAACACTATCAAGCAACCTGATCTAATTGAATTTATAGAACACTGCCTCAAACAACTGCTAAAAATATTTTTCTTTCACATGCACATGACACATTTGCCCTGAGATACCATAAGCTAGATCATAAAATGTCTCATGAATTTAAAAATATTACAGTGTGTTCTCTGACCAATATGTGATTAAAATGAGAAATATTAAGTCAGATATCTAGAAAATCTCCAAATATCTAGAAATTAAACATTGCAATTCTAAATAATTTATGGAAAAGAGACATAATGACAAGAAAAATTAGAAAACATTTCAAAATGAATGACTAGGAAAAAACTTCGAAACTTATGGGATGCAGCTAAAGCAAGACTAAGAGACGAATTGATAGCTGTAAGTGTGAAAATTAGAAGATAGATCTAAAATCAATGACTTACTTAGGTTTCCAACTTGAAAAGAAAAGGGGAAAAAGCAAAGTATAATCAAAGTACATAGAAGAAATAATAAAACCAAGAGAAAAATAAATAAAATAGAAAAGTTAAAATTTTAATAGCTATAATTAACAATTGATAAGATTTTTCCTAAGATCAATAAAACACAATACCTAGCTAGATTTTCTAAAAATAAAGAGAAAGAACATAAACCACCATTGACCAGAATGGAAAAGAAATTATCACTACAGATCTTGCAGGTATTAAAAGAATAATAACACCATGAACAACTTTATGTAAACAAACATAACAGATGAAATGAACAAACTCTGGGAAAACATAAGTTGTCAGATTGGCACAAGGAAAAAAGTAAAATCAAAATAAACCTGAATATCTTTGTTTCTATTAAATAATTAGAATTTATATCAAATATCTTGCCCAAAAGAAAACTCTAGGCCCAAATGGCTTTACTAGGAAATTCTATCAAATATTTAATAAAGAAATAACTCCAATCCTCCAGAAACATTTTGCAGAAATTAGAAGAAATACTACTCAAATAATCATTTTATTAGGCTTACATAACTCTGATTTCAAAATCCTAGAAAACAACTCAAAAAAAGAAAATTACATACCAATATTTCTCATGGATATAGATGTAAGTATCTTAAAAATAATAAACCAAATTTAACAATATGGAAAAAGGATATTGCATTATGGCTAAGTATGATTTTATTCAAGTAATATAAATTTAATATTACATGCAAAAAATAATGAATGTAAATTATCCTTTTAACAGAATGTAAGAGAAAAAGCATACAGTTACTTCAATAGATTTGGAAAAAGATTTGGAAACGATAGACACAGAATATTTAAAATGCTCAACAAACTAGAAGTAGTGAGAAAATTCTTCGGACTGAAAAAGTCACCATAACAAATTTTAACATCACAAGTTAACAATGAAAGATTGCATTGTTTTCCCCCAAATATTAAAAACAAGGTAGAATAGACCACTTTTATTACTTCTATTCAGCATTGTACTATAGGTCCTAACCATTGCAATAAGCAGTAAGATGAAATAAAAGGACTAAATTTCAGAAAAGAAATAAATATCTATTGCTTCTAGATGATATATTTCTTATGTAGAAAATCCCAAGAAACCTACAAAACTACTAGAACTAATATATAAATTTAACAAGGTTTTGAGAATACAAGAATTATATTGAAGTGCCAAATGTATTCTCATAGATTAGCAGATTAGCAGTAAACATTTGAAAATAAGATTTAAAAATAATTGCATTGGTAGTAGCTCCAAAACTATAAAATACTTAGTATTTAACATAATAAAATGTGTCCAAGATCTCTACTCTGAAAAAATGAGAATAATTTTAAAAATAAATTAAAAGATGTACTGTGTTCAAGGACTGGAAGACCAGATATTGTTAAGCCAGCAACTTTCCCAAAGCTGATCTATGGATTCAAAATAATCCAATAAAAACTCCAGCAGTACTTCCTTTTAATAGAAATTGATAAGATTATTAATAGAGAAATGCAAAGAAATTAAAATAATCAGTAAAAAAATTAAAAACAAGAACTTGGAGGATTTACTCTACCTGATTTCAAGACAGTAATCAAGATAGTTTAATATTAGTAAAACATCAAGCACATGCATCAATGGAACTGAATAATGAGTGACAAAATAGATTTAGACACATATAGATTTTTTATTTTCATCAAAGACAGCAAGGTAATTCGGTGGGAAAATGAATGTCTTTTCAATAATAGTTGCTGGATCAACTGAATATCCATAAAGAGAAAAAATTAACATTGATTAATTTACTTAACTATGTACTTAAAAACATACTTAAAATAAATCATACTATCTCAGAGAAAACACAGGAGACAATTTTTGCAACTTTGGGCTGGGTAACAGATTCTTAGAACACAAAAGCATGAACCATAAAGAAAAATATATGGATGTCATCAAAATTAAAAAAAAAATCTTTGCTATTTGAAGGACACTTTTAAGAAAACAAAAATAAGCCACAGTTTGGGTAAAAATTAATATTTATAACGTATATCAGACAAAGAACTTTCAACCAGAATTTATAAAGAAACTTTACAACTCGAAAATAAGAAAACAAACAATATAAGAAAATGAGTAAAAGAAATGATCAGATATCTCACAAAAAAAGCTCAATAAGCACCTAAAATGATGCTCAATATTATTAGTCACCAAATTATAACCAAAGTAAAACAACTCTATGAAGATAGTAGAATGAATAAAATTAAAATGAATGACCATACCAAGTGTTGGTAAGAATCTCAAGCAAATAGAAATGTTGTACAATTCTTATGAAAATGTAAAATGGCTATAACCACTTCAAAAAATAGTTTGGCAGTCTCTTAAAATGTTAAATACTTATTAATTAATTCAGTCATACCACTTCTAGGTACCTGCCCAAGAGAAATGAATGCATATGTCCACACAAAGACTTGTGCATGAATGTTCTTAGCAGCTTTATTTATAGTAGCCTCCAAATAGAAACTATCCAAATGTCCATCAACAAGTAAATAGATAAACAAATTGTACTACATTCATACTTCAGAAGAATACTACTCAGCAATAGAAAGGAAAAATAAAACATCTATACTTACAAAATATAAATGAATGTCAAAATATTTATGTTGTGCGAAATGATCCAGATTTAAAAAGAGTATATACTGTGGCAGAATGTGTGCTCACCTGTTTGTCTAGGATTGAGGGCAAATGAAGAAATAAATTACAAAGTACCCTAAAAAATTAGAAACAATGGTAATGTACATTGTCTTTATTGGAGTAATGGTTTCACATTCTAATGATAAGTCAAAACACGTAAAACTGAACCTTTCGACTGTGTGCAATTTGTTTCACTTTAATTGAAATTTAATAAAGTTGTAAAATTTTAAATAATTAAAATAAGAGCATAGAAAAAATGACCATAACTCTATTGGGAAATTAAGGAAGGATTTTTGGATGAGGTAGCATGTTTAGGCTTAATGTCACAAGCCCAGTATTTTTAGAAAACCACAGCTGGTTTAGTGAAAATTTCTGAGTCATCAGACTTCCTAAAGATATATTTGTGTAGGCAAAAGTCTCTTACCTACTTTTCGGGTGTCAGTCAAAAGGAGAAGGACAAACAAGTTGGCTGCAGATCCGTTAGTCAGCCTGGCTTATGTTAACTATTTTATTCACTTCCTTCAGTTCTGTGGATAATTTATGGGACAAGATCTCACTGCTATGTCTGAGGCTCCAGAAAGGGCACAGAAACAGCTTCTTACTGGAAAACTGTCAGACAAGAGGAGAGGTACTAGACCTCACTGGGGTAGGTGCAGGTGGTTAGGCATGTCTGGACATCTTTACGTAGAACCAGATTTAAGAGGTCATCCTGTTCAAGATTTCAAATCTCAGAAATTTACAAAAACCTTTTTTAATAAAAAGTTTATATATACATAAACAATATATATATGAATACATATGTGTATATACACATATATGTAATTAATATATGTAATTAATAACCAACATTTTACAGAGACAGAAGACTTGATTATACTTGCACTTCATGTAATAAATTTGCTCAAATACCCCACTTTGAGCCTCATCCCGTCTTCAGTTTCTCTTTTTTTAACAATGGCGTCATCCCACAAGTTCTTCCGTTTCTCTCCCAAATCTCTGTCCCTACTTTCTAGCCATTGTCATGCTGTTATTTTCCTTCAGCTGGTCCCCTTTCTCTTACCAAAGTTTAGAAAAATAAACATTCATTCTTTTTATCACAACTTTTCCACATGAGTCTTCTTTTTGTCTTACTTGTTGATGTAAAGGTTGTTGTCAGTATATTTGTTTCTGAGTTATCAATTTTTTCCTTCCTAGGTGCTTAGAAAATTCTTTTCTTCCCAGGAAAATATTTAAATTTCACCAAGATAAAAATATCTTAGTATTTTAAAAATCATTCCCATGGATAATTTTTAATATTTCTTATCAATATGCATTAGAACATATGATAGAATTTATATTTCCTGACTTCTTGAACTTATATTTCCTGACTTCTTGAATTTCAGTGTAGCCATGTGTCTTACTTTGACCAATTAGATATAAACCAACAATATTATGTAACTTTCCCTGGCAGAAGGCCTAAGAATCAGTGCATGATTTACAGTGTTTCCTTTTTCTGCCTTGTGAGTCATAAAAGTGCAGTGATGAAGACTCCAGCATCCACCATAGGTATATAGCTTGAGTAGGAAATGACCCTTTGTTGTTTTAAACTACTAAATTTAGGGATCTATTTTTGATCTCAATGTAACTAGGCTATCCTCAGTAATGGGAGTAATAAGATTCTGAATGTTTTAAGCTCTTTTGATTAAAGAATAAAAAAGCAAAACAAAACAAATCAAAAGCAAAACAAGAAAAACAAAACAAAAAACTTAAATCGTATTTATAGCTTATCAAAAATTTTTAATCATATCTTTGTTATTATTTTTGCTCCTATTACTTTTTCCTCCACAGCAAAAACTGTAATTCTTGAATGGAATTTCCACCCACTTATCTTAAGTATTATATATTTCTTTTAACATATTAATTTTTTCTTTCCTTCTGAATTACTGTGGTATTTCTCAAGCTTGTCCTCTAGATCACTGATTTATTTTATTATTATTATTTGAAAACTACTAATTTGATACTTTCTCCTAATTCACATATTGAATTTTTTTCTTCCCCAGAGCAAACATCTGGAAAAAAATCTCTAGTACTGAATATAAGTGAATCACTAATTTTCATAGATATTTTCAAAATGTCTTCCTAAAGCCCTATCAATCAATAATCCTTCTCAGAATTTATGATACCAGTTTCCCACACTCTTAATAACTTTAGCCATTAACATTTTTTCAGTGTGTTCCAATAAATGACAAAGGTTTTCCACAGTATTTATATATTTTCTCTCTGATGTCTGTTTGCACTTACATCTGTCTTCATGGTATCCTACAGTATCCCAGCATGATCTGCTCCCTGTAATTTTTTTTTTCTATCACTTTTTCTGTATACAAAATTTTTTCTGACAGGAATTTCAAGATTTAGTTGACCCAGTAGACTGCCAGTCCAGTTCTACTTGCTTTATTGAGTCTTGTGAGTCATTGAGTCTCAGTTAAGGTAGCAGTCTGATGTTAATGATAACCGGGACAGGTGGAAAAAGAACCAATAGCTGTGGTTTGCTCAGAAACTGTTTGACAGCTGGTAGATCAGCTGCTTTTTTTTTTTTTTTTTAAGTGTAGCATGTGCATCTGAGATTTCAGAACTAATTTTAAGGAGAGGAAAATTATATCCCTACTGTTTTCATAGCAATATGCTATTCCAGTTCAGAAGTCATAACAACTGCATTGTAAAACAAAAGTACTTCTTAACAGTTGGGAATTTCTCTGTACCTCATCATATGAATTCTTCCCATTGTTAGTTTACAATTCTGCTCAATTTCCTTTTCATATTTGTTCTTGAGTATTTTTATGAAATATTTGAAGGTTGGACATATAAGTTGAGTGGGCTATTTATTAGTTCAAGATTCTACCTTATCTGTTTTTCTCAGTATCTCCTAGGACTTCTCTAATGATTTACAAGTGGAAAATTACTCTCTCCAAATATTGTGCCAAAGACATCAAAATAAGGAGGAAGTTACAACTAGAGTTGATATAATTTTTAATTATGAGTTCTATTTTCATTATATTATGGAGTTTTCTTTAGCAAAGTAGTAGAATAGCTGTTTAAAATACACTTAAATTTTTGAGCAACCTTTCAAAAATGGATTTAATGAGGGGGACTCTACCATTTAATAAGGGAGACTTTACCAATAGAAAGGATAATACAGGTCTTTCTGGAACTTAGTGGTCTCATGCCCTCTAAATTGTTTCTTTGTTCAAATCCGAAGATGGTCTCAATCTTCCAGGTAGAGCCTAAAAACAGAAATCAATCAAGCATGAAACAGTGCTCCTCACTGGCCCATTAGGTTAACAAATGAGGTGAATGTAGAATACCACCTTACTAATTGCCACTCTTCTATTCTTTTATTTGTGCATAGTAACTGCATTGAATAGCAGATAAAGGCATATAGACAACCTTTATTTTATAATCTGGAGATGATGAGAAGACCATTTCCTGATCTTTAAAGGGCTACACATCACAGAGTAGGTGCCTAGGACACAGAGGTTGTTCCCACTGGGCATTCTTGCTCAGTGTCTGAGAAATAGAGGGCGCTCTTCAAATGCTTACTGAACCTGTATCACCCATCACACACATCACAATTTTTTTCATATAGGGTACTTCTTCATTATCTATGATAATGTCCCTCCCCCCTGGTCAAATTTATAGTTATGGAAGGGGCTAAGAGTCAGAATTTTAGTCTTAACTCTGTCACAGACTCAGTTTACCTTATAAAAGTGTCAAAATCTCTGAGTGTTGGTATATTTTATTTGTCAATTAGGAAGAATACTCTTTGTCTTTACAGAATTATAGTTGTGCATAAAAGAAAAATTTAGATATAAAATTTCTTTAATAACAATTATGCATGGCACCTATTTAGATAACTGTTTTTCAATATTAAAACTGTTTACTTTCTGTGGTCTGATCAGATCTATTCCTAAATGTGAGCTTCAAATAGTCAAAACTACAAAAATTAACAAAATTTGGTCATGCAGTGCCAAGAATATTCATTAGTATCCAATAAAGATGAAAGTATATACTAAATAATGCAATTAGTTATAAGTAAGTTAAATAATGAAGGGATCATGGTATAAATGACTCTTCTAATTATAGAACATCAATACTGACAACTATTCAGCCCCCCATCCATATGGGAAAAAAAATTTCTTTTTTTAGCTTTAAATAACATATGAAAAAGAAAATAAAATTAATAAGGTACTTACTTTCCTGTACACTAAGAGTGAAAAAGCAGAGATGAATATGAGTAAGGAAGAAAATAAGAGAAGCCAAAATTTTTTTTGTAAGCTTAAAAGTTTTTTATTGTCAGTTATAAAAATGTGGGCCACTAAAAATGATTGAAAGGGCTTTTGGCGCCAGGCAATTCTGGTATCAAAGCTAGACATGAGTCTTTTGGAAATAAAAAATAGAATAAAATAAAATAAAATATTATTTTTTTCTATTTGAGAATATAATAAGCAATATTGAAAGTTGAGATTAATGAGAAAAGAACAAATTATATGCAGATACTTTTATTTCACATCTTGAATATATGACATTTAAAACCATCTAAAATGGTACTAAATAAATAAAAGTTTAATTTTTACTTCAATACAGAGCTATTTTTACATACAACTATAAATAATAGGTATGTAATTTATTCTCTTAGACTATATTATTCACATTGGATGTGTAAATTTTTTATAATACAGTCACAATCATAAAATTCCTACCTAGAAATCATTATTCAAATAGTAAACATGGAGCCTATGTAAGAATTTAAAAAGGAAAACAACAGATGTCAAAAAGACCAATATAATGACTGATAATGTCCAGGCAAATCATGGCACTATAAGAGTTCTGAACTAATCACTCCAAGATCTAGACCTGCCTCTGTGGTATGTGGATAGTTTTGAGCTAAAGGCAACAAAGTCCCTGAGGGCTCAATAGAAACTTCTCTCCCCCTTTTATCTACTTAGAATAATTTAAATTAGAGGCCTTGCCCATAATAAGTGATTATCAGAGATAACCTTTTTGACCTATCTATAGGGCAGCACAAACTACTAGTTAATGAACATTTGCTCTTTTTATCATCCTGCAAATGATCTTCCTCTCCTCTGAAGTCCCAAGGTGCCTTACCTCATCCTTAGCTCAGAATATCACACGTACCTAATTTTCCCTTCCCGTCTATGACTCTCTCGTGATTTACTTATTTATCTTAACTGCCATTTTCCACCATTGAACTATAAGCCCCGATGAAAGAAAGACTTTGTTTATTTTATTCACTAATGTATTCCTGTAACCTGAAACTGTGCTTGTTACATCGTAGGCACTCTCTAAATAATTGTTAAATAGATGAATATATTTTCAAGGATTTTCTTTAGCAGCCCTGATTTCAAAGGTTGCCCACTGATATAGCAGAGGAGAGTGCAATATTTGGGGACCATTTTGAAAATGATCTTAGAGTCTCTGATCTGCATTATCTGTGCTCCAGACTTCAATGTGTCTTAATCCAGAGCAACTGCCAGGTGAAGGCAACTATCTTAATCACATTGGGCACTGGGTCTTTCGTAGATTTCATTGCTCTGCTCAATCAGGTTCTATTTCACCTGCTTAGAGTGAGGAAAACTGGAGTCACTTCAGTCTCTTTCATCAAATCCCACCCTGAGCACCAGGAAAGGATTCCCCTCTGGTCCTGTAAGAAGGCAAGATTAACTGCGGTGCTCAACTTTCCTAGGCTACACAACTTAATTAGTAGATGCCTTTATTTCTAAACATTCTTCTGTTGCTGCTCAGGGAGAAATTATGCCTTTGGGTTATGAAACTGGCTAATGTAGCCAACGTCTTCTACCTAGTCTCTCCTCTCCATTAACTACTGCATGTGCAACCCAGAAATTATCAGGTGAACAAGATGTAGTTTTACAGAGCTCCCTGTGTCTGTGTTTGGAACATGCGAAGACCAAATTCAAATGTTAGAAATAACAGGAAGAAAGAGTAAGATAAGCATGGATGCTATGGAGAGGTCTCACTTTGTGAGGATGGGCTGGACTTGAATGAAGTTAGGAAACTGTGTTGAACCAAGAATTTCAGAGATTGAATCACATAGACTGAATGTTTATCTGGAATTATCTAAGATTACATAGCCAGGGAGTAAAATTTGAATCTTGATTACAGAGAACAGCTGTGATCATAGCCAGGAAAACAGTGTCAAGTTTCAGGTCTTTGGAGTGAAGATATAAATGAAAGAACAAGAATTCAGACAAGTAATACAACACAGAAAAGTTAGGGCAGACAATTCCTAACTGAAAGCATGAATGGCATGGGGGTGCTCAGGACCTGCTTTTATGATTACCAGCATTAGGGCAGCTTATTTGCCCTTTTAGTAGTAAGAAAGATAAGCAAACCTTTTCTGGAGTTAGGTGAGAATGCCACTATTCCAGAAAAATCATTACACTAACAACTGAAATCCTGTAGCACAGTGGTTGATCACCAATGTACACTGACATTGCAAATCACTGTAACATTGATAGAAAGCCTTTTGGAAGAGGATGAATAACTGCAAAAAAGGGAAGATGCATTTTGTCTCCTCCATTAGTCAGGTTACCAAAAACTCTCCTATCTCTGCCTCCTAGAAAGCAGGAGATTTGATTTACCAAGTATTTTGAATGAGAAACCGGAGGAACATTCTGTCACAAGCATCAGAAGTACTGATGGAGTTTGTATCAGTGACTATAGCTGCAGGATTATATTTTCACCCTATGCCCAACAACTGTGTGACCCAAGCCTTCTTTTTGCTAAAGCACACCTTTGCCGTAACACCTCAGTAATGGCTTCAAGCTCTTTCTCTGTTAGTTAGGTGCACTTGACATTCAAAGCCCTTTGCATTTGGCAAAAATGGTATCTAGGGTCCAAAGCAAAATATAAGGGAATGTTCAATTAAGGTAACCTGAGTAAATGTGGCTGATAATATAAATAACATTTAAGTATAAAGTCGATATCCTAGTAATAAGGGTAATAGTCAACATAGCAGGTCTGTTTGAGACTGTGTGTGTGTCAAAATCCTAGCTCTGCCAATTAGCCACTACTTGACTTTGGTCACTATTATTATTATAGCTGTGAAAGGAATTCAAGTATACATTATGAAATCAACGTGGAAAATAGGAAAATTAGGAATATGTTCAGGGGTCAGGGGTATTGGAAACTGTTTAATGCATAGCACAATACTAAAGACAAAACAAAATACTAAACTTAACTAAAAGTATGAGATTCAGGCCTGATATTTAATTTATACATGCTGCTACTTCTGTGCCACCAGGCCAAATATGGCAGCTCAATGGGTTCAGAAAGAACTGGACATAGAGGAAAATTAAGTATATGCAATTGATAATATGTACTAATATTTATGGAGCATTTACATATGTGCCAGGTCCTATGCTAAGCTAATTACACCAACTCTATGAGATACATAGTATTATTCTCATTTTATAAACAATAAATATTTAAAATGTTAAGTAACATGCCCAAGGTCCACAGATAGTTGTGAAAGAGGTGAGAAAAAAACAAAAAACAAAAAACTACAAGACTGTCTGACTCAAAAGTCCATGTTCATATTCAGTAGAACATATCACATCACAACATGGCACAGAAAGAAATGCAGGCTAGAATTATTAAAAATTTGATCAGAAATGTCCCATGTATTTTAGAGCTGAGGGTACATTATTAAGACATAGGTTCTATGCCCCAATTATCTATCACTCTCTTTCTATAAACCAATCAGAAATTAGGGTGTTATCTGTTGAATAATTAACAAAAGTAAACTCATTTCAGCTTCTATGATTCTCACTAGAGAAATTATAGGTGTAATACAAATATGCTTTTTTAACAATTATCATTTCTTCTAATATTTTAACAAAGACTTAGACATGATATAGAAACAGACTATAACCAGGAATATAACAGGCTAAAAGTTAACGCTTTGAGTTGAAGAATCAGTCACCCCTCTAAAAGAGCAGAGTCACAGTGAAGATACCCTAGAAAAAGTAAGAAAACCAATGTTCCAGAAAAAATAATTCTGATGAGACCGTCTTATGTGGGGTGTTAAATTGTAGTTAAGTCTCTGATTTGGCACAACCCTAAAGTCTCATTCATGCTCAAAGTGGGATATTTAAATTTTTGATTCGTATAGATCACTGCATATGCAGGAAGAGAAGACTTCTGCTCAAGTGTAATCATTTTCCAGGAGGAGAAAATGAGAGAAAGAAAACTGGCCAGACAGAGATCCTTAAAAATTATAATGTCAATTACCAGCATACTGTAGTGACAAAGAACATAGATTTTATGTTAAATACACTTCATTTCTTTCCAAAGAACTTCTAGAGGTTATGGAGGGCCCTAAATTTTATTTTACATGTATAATTATGACCATTGGAACCAGACTGGAACATTTCTTCTCTACAACCTGCACATTTAATAAATAAATCCCTCCCTCCCTCTCTCTCTCTCTCTCTCTCTCTCTCTCTCTCTCTCTCTCTCTCTCTCTCTCTCTCTCACGTGCACACACACACACACATGCACACCAAATATCTTTTAATAACTCTTTATATCAATATTTTACTATGATATTGGCTGCTTTTTAGCAATACCTTTCAATAATTAACCAAACATTTTATTTTTTACCAAGCCTTTCTAAGAGGTTAATAATCTATAACATTATTTTCAGCTAATTTAGTGAGCTGTTAGATGATGTTCCCCTTTATCCATAGACTAAATTAAGTATTCAAGTAAACATTTTATCATTTAAAAAGTGAAGCATGTATAAGTTCACAGCTGTCCCACACAGGTGTTTGTCAGATAAAACACAAGCTGACCTGGGGTAGCTCACCTTACTTCATTGCCTCACAGTGTTTCTCAAACATTACCAACGCTCTGAGCCTGCTCATGAGGTCTCCATTTTGGGAGCTTGCTCTTTCCCACACACCATCTTTATTCATCGGTAACTTTCAACTATGATTTAAATTTTTTACTTCATTGCCTATCCTTTTACATTGACTTTCTGGGATCAAGCAATTTTCTAGATAACTTCTATCCTTCCCTTCTTTCATTTATCTTAGTAATTTGCTTGGCTTCTTTCTTTCTTTTTTTTTTTTTTTTCAAAACTAAGCTTATGTAGAACTCTCCTTTATCCCAACATTCATTTATTTGGTTCTCAGAATTTATTTCTACAAGTTGTATGTTTAATTTCCATCCAAGTCATACTCCCAATTTTATCACTTGGTAGCATGTTTCACTAAGAATCTATTCATTCTAGAAGAATCTTATGAATATATACATATTTATATATATCTCCATATATATATTTATAAGATATGTATACATACCTGTATATATGTGTATATATATCCATAAAGTATATATATGCATGTATATATGTATATGTTCATTAAAATATATATTTCACATATATATCAACTGCCATCAATATATGCATTTATGCTAAAGAAAGTATTACAATGCATTAACCCTCCTAAAGAATTTTACATCTTAATAAGCCATCATCTATTCTGCAACTCAGAGAAACTGCTTTCTGGTTCTAATCATAGGATATCAAGGCTCAGTAAAGATCGTCAACCTATATACCACTTATATTCATTTTACTCACTCAACAAACATCTACAAAACACTGTGAGTCTCATTCTTTGAGGTACTACTAATTTTGAGATGCCTGGTACAATGGGCAGCTCTTCTGGTATTAGGGAAGCATGTACGCTATTATAAAAGGAGTCAAGACACAATGCAGGCATTTTACAAAGATTCTAATTTTTCTAAAATTTGAATCATCTATCTTCCACAAATATTACTATGCTTTCAGAGGTTTTCTTCTGATAAGAAATATTTTATTCTGAGAATAGAATAGAATAGAATAGAATAGAATAGAATAGAATAGAATAGAATAGAATAGGTTTTGTACTAATAGCTAAATATGTCATGCCTTCTTCATTAGGAGAACTGCAGTAGCTGATTATAAATATTGAAAATCTTTTAATGTCTTTTGTGCTCCCAGTTTGATAGGCCAAATCACAGATTATGATTTTTGTTTTTAGTCAAAATATAGGGTAGTAGTAAAAAAAAATTAAATGTTCTAGGGCCAGCTGCTCTAGGCTCTAATGTCAGCTCCATCATTTGCTATTTGTATGACTTTCTGTGCCTCAACTTCTTCATTTGTAAAATTGGCAAAATAGTAGTACCTACCAGTAGGTTCTTATGAGAAATAATTGAGTTACCATATGTAAAGTGTTATGTGGAATTATTCATATAGTAAGTACTATATGTATTTGCTGTTATTATTCAATAAATAATCAGCTGAAAAGTACATTTCAAAACAAATTCCTCTGTGACCTCTATTATCAAACTGGAGGTATATTTTTTCATGAAAAAATAAAAGCCTGGAGATATGACAAAAAGACATTTTAAAATTCAGCAAACCTTTAAAAATTACATGCATAAAAGAAAAAGAGAATGATAATTTTTCTGATGAAGTATTAAAACAATACTCAAATCAAGCCATTGAATATGAATGAGAAAGTAGTCAGAGTTGTTTTTCTGTCTGGCAAACAAAGATTGGCGGGGGGGAGATAGCATAATTTATCACAGCTCTCCATACTGAGAAGAAACTTAAGAGTCCATGATATGCCCTCCCCAATATCTCTCAGCAGAACAGCAAAACTCTGAGTATGTGAGTTCTGCTTCTGGTCAATTATAGAAATAAACAAAGTGATCTGGGATGAAGAGAAAGATAGAAATGGAAATTTTATTGAGCTGAAGTTTCAGCAGTAAAATAACAAAGGGGAAACAATTATGAAAACAACCAACCTTACTCCTTGCAAGACTCTTCCAGTGTCTTGTGGCATTATTACCTTATAATGAGAGTGACAACACAAGGATTTATTTATCTCTATAATCTCATTCACCTAGTTTCTTGCGTTATAGTTGCTTCTTTGTGTCAGTGCATTGATTCTGCTAAAATACTGCTACAAAAACGTGCCTTCCCCGTAAGAGACAAAAACTAGGTTTTCCTTTCAAGTATCGTTAATGCTGGCAACCACTTAATTTTTGTGATTACATAAATCGTAAGGAAGGAAGGAAAATACATTTCCTACCTCCTTATTCTTGCCATCATTACCTCCTAATTAGTAAAGCACAAAAGTCTCCAGGAGAGGTGACTAGTGGATTTAATCTTTTTTCCTGATGGAAATGTTGTCCCTGAGAAAGAGAGTATGGGAGGGCACCAGTATATCTATGTGGATGAGGATTAGGAGTCACAGAAGGAGAAATTAATGCTGCAAAGGACTTGGGACCACTAGGGAAACACATTTCACACTCCAAAATTAATGACGCTAGTGGTGTGATAAGGCTAGCTCCTAGAGACTCTTGCAAGCTTATTGTGATGATCTCTTCATAATTCTACATTGTTACATCAAGGTGGTATTCGAAATTGTGAAGGCATTTATGCCATGAAAATTGGCAAATGCTGGAAATAATGTCGTTTTTTTTCTTTTGCCCAGAATACCAGTTGTTAAGTATTTACCAGTATACCACTGACTATAGCTGATCATAATTAACATGCTTATAAGCTACCATAGACACTCTAGCTGGCTTAGTTTATTCTGAGAAAAGGCAACACGAGAAAGGTAAATATTGAATGGATCATGGGTTATTTAGAACTGACAATGTGTGCTATAGCTTTGAGGGGCAAATTATTATTTTATATTCCCCCAAATCTGTATGTGCCCTTGTTGAATCTCTTATCATGGATAATAACCTATTCACTTATGTTTGTCTTTTCCATGACATAGTGAGTTCCTTACAGGTAAAATGGAGTATGATTTGTCTTCATTTATTAGTGTTTAGGTCTGTCCCAATGGTTTCTAGACTTGCTACTTTCTGATTTCTTCACCTCTAATAGAATGGAAATATTACGTGTTCCAACAATATCTGGAGATTATTGTTAGAATCAAATGATAGAATGCAAATGCCATTCACTATCTTAGGTAGAGTTTATATATAATTTTTAAAGCATGCTGAAAAAAGCAGAGCATGATTTGAATATTCATTTTATTAGATGTCATTTAGAGACAGTCATATAGTGTAAAGAATCAGAGGGATCTTGATCAAAATAATGATTTATTACTTCTTAACTGTAACTTTTAAGAAATTCATGTAACCATTTTGATCCTGTTTCCACAGTAATTTACGAATATGTAAAATTTAGCTCATAGGATTAACACGAGAATTACAATGAAATATTATGTATGAAGCTCCTAACCAGCACCTTTGCTGCCATGTAGATAGATGCTTAACAAAAGTTAATTCCCCTTCTTAGTCTCCTATGTAATAGAAACTTTGTAAGACAAAACTACCTAATGACGTGAATCTCAGTCATCTCTCAATCATAATGATCATCCTTGTCATTACAGCTGCAATTTCTTTGAACTAGAAGCTTTTCAAAGTGATGACCTTTCAACATATTGATAACTAATCTCTTAGAGAAGTTCTGAATCCAGCCCACTTTAGAAGTATTTCTTTTCTATGAAGAAGAAACAAAGTTCCAGTCAATTAATTACCACTATTAATGCATCAGCAGACAACTGTCTTCCAGCAAAAACCTTTGGGAAGTTTTAGGCAGAACATAACTTAATTCTTGTAGGACTGTGGTTACAAGTCCCATGCCAAACCTCTTTCACAACATTTAGCATAATGTTATGCTCGCAGTCAGAGGACACTTCCATTAAGTTTGTGCATTGCATAGATGTCTCCTTAAACTGGCTGGGACATCAATCTGTGCACACTTGAGAGATACGTTATGTTTTTCCTTCTGGGTCCAATTTATGAATTGAGTCAAGTAAAGTATGGCACTCTCATCTTTTCAAAAAAAGTACAGTTGACCCTTGAACAATGCAGGAGGTTAGGGGTTCCAAACCCCCTTGCAGTCAAAAATCTCTATAATTTTTGATTCCCCAAGAACTTAACTGCTAATAGCTTACTGTAGACTGGAAGAATTATCAATAATATAAACAGTCAACTGACACATATGTTATTGGTATTATAAACTGTATTCTTATAATAAAGTAGCTAGAGAAAAAATATTATTAAAATCATAAGATAAAATACATTTTCAGTACTTTACTATATTTATCAATACTGTAATTTTATATTGTCTGTTTATAAGATGAATCATCTATCTGTTCATATCTACATCAATATTTTCTTATATGAGATGAACACTGTCAATGTTCTATGTTTTACTAATACTAATACTAATGATTGATGTATTGATCATGAAGAAGCAGAAATATGATTGATTTATGGTAAACTAGTATAATTGATACAATTGCTTCATGGTAGCCTAGCCCATACAATAATGAATGGATTGTTATAAACTTTTTATGGCATGTAATATTATAGTTATAGTCATAATACAAACAGTATTGGAAACATTGTTACATTAAAAAAAATCTTACCTGTGATAATAGACTAATAACACAGTTTCTCCAATTACAAGAGAAAGAGGGATACTGTAAGTTATAAAACAATAAGAAAACTAACACATTATTAATTTTATACTCACTATTACTCACAGTTAAGTAAGGATAGGGTGTTCACTTACATACAAGTCTTGCACACAATATTCAGTTTTTAATGAGGCTTAAAGGTCCTTATAACCCCCTTATCTAGAGGCTGAATTAAATACATTGTATTTGGGGGCAAGGCGATCACTTTGGTGCCTTGATGTTGGACTCATGGAGTTCTTGGTGGCCAGGGGCATTGTACAATATCAAAAGAACTTGAAAATGCAGTCCCTTACTGTCAAGGTCTTCCTGACTTCAGGGACAAAGCATCAATGGAACAAATCCAGAAAAAAAGAGTTTTTAACCAGCCTTATTGTTATACAGTCAAAATTGGCACCTGCTGTTAATCTTTTCCCTTCAAGGCTTGAAAGTTAGCAAGTTAGCAAGCAGCTTTATAGATACAGGCAGGCCTGATCATAAACCCACTGCATTGACACCAAACAGTAGAGTTAATCTATACTTTCTGGCCTTAAGTCCTGATGCTCACTTCTCTTCTGTACTAATAAATGCCCCTTGTGCATTTCTTTTTCCTGAATAGGCACTTTGATCTGCATTAAAAACCTATTTGGGCAGATATCTTTTCTCCTCAATGATTCTCTTAATAACAGCTAAGAACTTGTCTGTTGCCTCTTGATTGACAGAAGCTGCTTCTCCTGTTATCTTGATATTTTTAAAGCCAAATCTTTTTCTAAAATTATTAAACCATCCTTTCCTGGCACTAAGTTCTCCAGTTTTAGATCCTTCACTTTCCTTTTGCTTTAAGTCATCATATAATAATTTTATTTTTTCTCCAATCATATTAGCCTCTATAGGTATATCTTTCTTATAGCAATCCTGTACCCACATAAAAGCTGCATTTTCGATAAGATGAAAAAGTACTTTGCAGAAAAAAAATGCAAGGTTTTCATAGTTGCTGCATAGCTGCAGCAATGGCTTCATAAATTTTCTCTTTAAATAATGGTTTTTATGCTGGATTCATTTATCTTGAAATGGTAGGGAATGGCAGACCTCAATCTATGGTACATAACAAGCAATACAATTTTTTCCTGTAATGTTATGACTTTTTTCTGCTTCTTGGGAACACTTCCAGAATCACTAGTGGCCCTTTGTATGGGTTCCATTATGTTATTCAAGGTTTACAGTATTGCACTAAATATGAAAAATAGGTGAGAACTGTGAGAGATCACTTTTTATTGTGATAGCAATTTACTGGATAGAGGAATGGCTCACGTGGAAATGATTAGTGTCACGTGGCATCTTAAACAGATACTTGCAATACTTAAGCTCATCATAAGAGCAACAAGAGGTGGCTACAAAATTATTACTGCATTTTTACATTGGTTATATCTCTCTTGACTGCAAAATGTGACATGTATGGTCTATAAATGTTTGTGCATACAAATTTTGGTAAACTTTTACTTTTTAAAATAGTTTTGTGTATATTCTATGATAGTAAATGATAAAATATACCAGTATCTATGTGTATTATATGCATTCATGACATAACTTTTTCTTATTTATTTTTTGATATTACAAAGCTATGTTTTTTCAAATTGTTGTAAAGTTCAAAAAAATACCCAATATATTAATTGAAAAACATTCATGTGTAAGTGGACCAATGCAGTTCAAACCAATGTTGTTTAAGGAAGCAGAAAGAGAGAAGCTTGGTCAGACAATTTTATCAGCATTATTTTTTGATCTTTGCTTTACTTGTGGTCATATTCTCTCTAAATCATTTAACTGCATCATTTGAAATGTGCAGATGGAATTTGGATTAATAACTGACTCTGCATTGACACATACTTCCTAGGCTTTAGGACTCAGTGACAACTTACTTTAAGTAAACTTTATAATTAATAAAGAGAACAATTTATGTACCATAATCCATATAAAGAGAGACATCACATGGCATCATTGTTTCATGATTAGATGCAAGTAGAGTCACTCATATGATACACTTATAAACAAACTTCTACCAATTTGAAAACAAACACAATTTTCTCTGTTTGAAAAAAGCCAATGGCATTATACTGCTCTTTTAATAGCAACCAAAGTTTATTAGAGAGGTATCTTGATTCTTGCTTATAAGTACTTGGTTTCATCTCGGCTTCTCTGGGCTCCTAAGTCCTTTACATACACAATAATCTACTTATGTATCTGTCTCTTTCCTTAGATTATAACCTTCTCTAGGTTTCTACTTTCTGAACCTAGTATGGTGACTGGTCTATAGGAAACACTCAAAAATCATTATCAGTTCACTCTTTCTCTTAAATCCAAGTTTAAAAAGAAAGGCCAAGGGTAAAGGTGACACCTAACAATAACTTTGCAAATTTTATCCAATCAGGTGAATGAAGCTGTGATTGCTTTATCTGAAATTTCTTCTAGTCAATAGTTGCCTCCCAGGGCACCTCTGGACTAATTAGATTAACTGTTACTGTCAGGGCTATCTAATTGCTTGTACTGAAGAAGGCAAACTGCAGACAGTAGTTATCAGTGTAAAATCAAACAGAAAACAGGTGTTTACTAATTAAAACTGAGATTTTAATGAATGACCCATGTGGTTTTGGTGGATAAATACCACTCCCAACATCTGCTGCATAATGAGACTCCCTCTCTCTCTCTCTCTCCCCTCGCCACCCTTCTCTGTCCCTTTTTCTTTCCCTCTTTCTCTCTCCTTCTCTCTTTCTTCATTTGTCCTCCTCGACGCATTCTGCCAACATCTCAGTAAATAACTGTAAAATGACAAATTAAAAAAAAAAAAAGGCCAGTTATCTTTACTTTGTAAAGGGACAAAAGTGAATGTCTCTGTCCAGAAAAGATCACATTAAAGCATTTTAATGCACAAATTGGTCATGGTACCCTGGGGGAGGCTTATTATGAGTTCTGGTTCATGTACCATTTGAGACTTTATTTTGAGTTAATTGGACTTCCTGCTGAGATGACCTCATCTGATGAATGTTGCTTTTTGCTTTTTGATCCATTCAAAAATGAAAGAGGAGAAGTTAATTTTAAAATATAATAATAAGTCTGTGAAATATGCCTGGAAAGCAGGTTAGCTATATATAAGTGCTTCATTTTTAGGAAAGCTGAAATAAAAGAACCAACTTGGAATGACTTAATAGGAAGGACATGAACAAATGTCAAGGCATTTTGTTGAAATCATCATTACAGAAACATTTCTCACCATTAGTCTGTGTTTGTGAGAAAATTTCTAGTTGCAGCTATTTTATGCAATTAAACTTGTCTATAATGTCTCAGCCACAGAAACATTGAGGACATGGCAAAGCTATTGACTGCTGTGTCAATGAATAAACAATTAAATGTGAATGTGTTGAAATCTAAGAAAATCGAGTGGCTTCTAGAAAAGTCTAATGTGCCAGATCAGAAGGCCATAGGCTAAGAGTGTAACAGGTAAACTTACAAGTCAGGGGCTTTGGAGTACTGTACTATTTCTAATTTAAAAATGAAACCCAGGGCTTCTGGTCCAAGACAGTGGCACAGGAAGCCTCTACACTCATCTTCTCCCACGAACACATTGAATTTACTCCTACAAACAGAGCAATTCACCCTGAAGAAGAACTGAGACCTGACTGAACAGCTTCTGCACGACAAACTAGAAACAACACAGAAATGAGCAGAAGAGATGAAGACACAGTGTTATGAGAATCTCATGACTAACACACCATCCTGCAGCAGGAGGGTATCACTGAAGTTCCCACGCCCAGATTTGCTGGCGCTGGGGCACAGCATAAAAATTTGTAGTTTAAAGGGCACCTAGTATACAGAAAGGAAACCTATCTACTAACAGTAGAACATCTGCCGAATGGGAGGGGTACTGCTGGAACTCTCTTTGGTGTCGGAGGTGCTGGAGAGTGTCATTTGTTTTGCTCTCCCTCCACCTTGATCGTTTCTTCCTATCTTCCATGTTACTCAATATTTCTTTACACATGCCTATTCTACTAATTAAATCACCATATTATCTATTTCTAAAGCTTTACTATATTAAAACTGTTTTCTTGGTCATTTTTAACTTTCTATATTTCTGTAAGCCTTGAATTTTTTTTTCTTAAATAAATCAGGCCTTCATATTTTACAGTCAAATTTTAAAAACTTTTTGAAGGTCTGATTCTGAAATCTTTTTTCTGTTCTTAGTAGTAGATTGTTAACTTGTACATGCTTTGATTATTAGTATTTTACAAGCTTATTTTCCCTGTACCTTTCTCTGTGACCTGAGTTTCTATATCTAAAGTATGTTCCTTGAAAGATGATTTGAATTTGCTTCTGTCTGGTGCCTGAGGACACCAGCAACCCAAGACCATATTGGACTAAACATTAAATTGAATGTTATTTTATTTTGGTGTTGGTCGGAGCGAATGGATGGTATGAATTTTATCCCCCAAAATAAGTATGGGTGAGTTTGTGATAGAAATTCTTATAAAAAACTACTTATTTTTTTTCCCTCCCTCCTAATGCCCGGCTTCCCCTAAAATCAAGACTGCTAGCCAATGTTGTTTTTTGTCTCCCTTTGCAGGAAGAGTTTCTGTCATTGTTACTTAGCACAATGTTAAAACGTTTCTTATTTTTCTTAGTGGGATGAAATGGAGGATATTTTAGCCTTATCTGAGAGTCTCTCATCTAAACTCTCTTCTAGCTCACACCCTGATTTTATTCCTGCATTTATTTTCCTGCAGTCCATCAAGATTAAGCTCTAGCCTCCATAATCAGCAAACCTCCCAGAGTGAATCTTTGCTTCATTGTGCATTTACATATCAGTAGTTTCACTTTTTCAGGATTTCTGTCCTCGGATGCTTTTCTTTTACTTAGCTAACTGTTCATTCTTGTGTTGTAAAATATGCTGTGATATTTATCAAGCCTTTTACATGTTTACTCCTAAGAAATTCCTTATGGGCATCTAGTTCATTATAATTTCAGAAATGTAATCCTTCTCCCTGTCTTCCTTCATGCATAATAATATAAACAGATATTTATGGTAGAGTGATTAGAAGGGTTGCCTTTCTAGCAGTGTTTCTCCCTCAATCAAGTCGGCCAAACTGTGTTGTCACACACACACAAATTCATATTTTATACTTATGCTTTATCCTTAGAATCTGTGAATGGGATTAGTAGAATGATGACTCTAAGTGGTGTTCCACTTAGCTCTTAAGTGAGTTAAGAGTGCCATGAAAGCTGAAAGCACTCAAGAAATGTTGGAGGAGGATGATGATGATTACATCATTGAGCTGAATAAAGTGATGATAAGTTCTTGTTGGTAAATGTAAATAGTATAAGGGCAAATGCCTGTGGGTATGGAGATGTTTAAAGTTTGTTGGCACAGTAGGATATATGAAAAAAATCTACAGGGAGCTGTATCAGTTATTATCATCTTACTCATGAACTTTCAAAACTAATGGGAATGATAAAATAATTTAAAATGCACTTTAAGTGTTATTTATAACCCACTTTGCTTTGAAATATACTTTAGTGGGGACACTCATAATTTGTTTTCTATTACCTATGGATGACCTTGCTAAAGTGGGTCCAGGTATTAGCCTTGGAGCTAGAAGGCAAAAACAAAAAACAAACTTGCTAATTATTCTCCTACTCAAAGGTAACCTTTGCTGAGCCCCTAAACACAACCTGCTTACTTTACAAAAGTGGGAGCCTATACCCATTCCAACCATGTGCATTTTCAGAAAGCTGTTTCTGGTATTCCTGACCTTTTTTAGTGACGATCATGAAAGATTCAACTCCTTAAGCAAACAAGAGATTCTGATTAGTTTTAAAGAAAATAACCCTGTTAGATGATCCTTGCACATGGGAATCATGCTGGATCATTGCTCTTCAAAACCATGTTCTTATTTTCTTTGCTCATGGAATATGCAGTGGACATACTCACATGTAATGAGCAAATCTAATCTTAAAACATGTGCTAACAGGCTTGCATGCTAACAAAGGTTTATCTCCAGGCCGACAGTTTACAGGTAGTCTTTTATTTTCCATGGAAAATTTGAAGATTAGCAAATTAAATCATAACATTTTGACATGGTACAGAAGTACCTTGTTTGGGGCGTTGTTCTTTTTCTTTTTATGCCTAAGAATGTTTTAATAGCTAGAAGAGGACAAAAACCTCTTAGTTCTCTGCTTCTGGCAGCATGCCAGCTCTTCTATCTAAAGTGATCAAAGACAGTAAACACCACGTGATAGAGTGAAAAGAGAGTGAGAGATCTTTTTTAAATAGTAGGGCTTTATGGCCATTTTATGAAGCAGTAAAACTCTGCAAGCATTGTAGGTGAAATTTGGGGAGTGTTGGAGCCGTACAGGAGGCTATTGTGTTGTCAATGTTCTCAAATAAGGAGAGATAGATGAAAACCATGAAATGAATTTATATTACATAGCCACTTTTCATATTGTATTAACTGAGTATGCTTGCTGCATAATAAATTAGCTCAATTTCTTGGTGAGGATTTTATTTTATTTTAATATTAAAAAATATCCACATTCAAGCTTATAAATATTCTTAAAGCTACTCAGAAATTCTCTCTGGGATGTTGGAAGATTAGTTAATTTGTAATAAGAATAGTTATAGAAATTATAATACAGTAAAGAAGTTAGGTGTATCTACAACTCATAATTTGATGATTCTCTCTGCTCCTCCTTAATGAATTTGACATTTCTATTCATGCATTTCTTCAGATTTTATTGCGCATTATTTGTGACAATAGCCTGAAACACATGAAACATATCATAACCTGTTAACGTATTTCCAATATTATCCTTACTAAAAGGGCTAATGTTAAAAAATCGGCTTATAATTATGTCCTTCAAGAACTCAGAAAACTTGTAGGAAATGTTTTAAATTCTATGCCCTCACTTTGCATGATTCACAATCACTATTCGAAGAGCAAGTTCCTGTCTTATATACATTCCACATTCGTTTCCTCTCTCTCTTATCTGCAACCCATGTACAATAAATTGTTTTGACCATTTTCTTCTTGCCAATCTCTCTCCTAGCTCCTTTCAATATGCCTTCAGTCCTTAGGTTAGTCCATGACTTAACATTTTTAAACCTTTTCTAATTAATTCCTCTACCTCATTGCTTAGATACTACACAATTTCCTCTGACCCCTCAAAGTGATAAGACAACTCTTCCCTTTTCACATTGAGACCATAAAATAAGTTAGGCTAAATATTGGATTTCTCATTATCTCTGCCTTCTCCAGATCTTTTTTTTTTTTTCAGTTTTGTTGAGGAAAATTGACATATAATATTATAAGATACTTAAAGTATATATTGTGGTGATGTTATATATGTATATGTTGTGAAAGGATTCTCCCATCTAGCTAATTAACACATTTATCACCTCATATATTTGTGTGTGTGAGAGAAAATTTAAGTTCTACTCTCTTAGCACTTTTCAATTATAAAATACAGTGTTATCGACTATAGTCACCACATTGTACATTAGATATCAGACCTTATTTATCCTATAAATGAAAGTTTGTATCTTTTTACCAACCTCTCTCTATTTCCCCCACCTCCCAGCCCCAGGATAACATTTTTTTTTTTAAATTTTGTTCTATCTCTATAAGTTTAACATTTTTTTTTTTCATTTTTAAATTCCACATCATGCAGTATGTGTTCTTTTCTGTCTGGCTCATTTTATTTAGCATAAATGTCCTCTAGTTCCATCCATGTTGTCACAAATGGCAGGATTTCCTTCTTTATCATGACTGAATAATATTCCATTATGTGTGTGTGTGTGTGTGTGTGTGTGTGTGTGTATACACATATATATATAGTGTATATAAGTATATGTGATATATATATATACATATGTGTGTATATATATATGTGTGTATGTGTATGTATATATATATATATATATATATATATATATATATATATATCACATCGTTTTCATCTATTCTTTTTTTGATGGATACTTAGGTTTTTCCCATATCTTGGCTATTGTAAATGCCACTGTAAGTTTTCCTTTCTGCATCTTGATTCGTTCTTTTCTATTTTTTTTCGCCTAAACTTGATACCCCTTCCTTAGCTGAAAATTTAATTGGTACTCTTCAATTATTCCCCTTCTTTATTAAGTTTTGAGGCATTAAACTGTGACCATGGCTACTCCTTATTATCTACAAACATACTCAAGAATATTTCACTAAAAATTTTTAAAAAACACATTTTTCCTGAATCTCTGACTTTTCACCTTATATTTCCTTCACTTCTAAACTCCTTGATAAACTGCCTCAGAAGAGTGTTGTGTCATTCTCACACCATCAAGTTTATAGTCTTATATATCCATGCATTCTGCCTTCTCTTATCCCATGTGACTCCTCCACTTTTGCTTTGGGTCTCAGGTTCACTTGCATAAGACAATCAACACAAAAATTATCTCTCTTTCTGCTGCATTAACATTTCTTTCTGTTTATTGGATCATTCCCCAAAGCATAAAATTATGAAAATAAAACATATTAAGAAAACAATGTTTTCCTTTGTCCTATACACCTGCCTAGCACCATACGAATCCTCTGCTCCTTTACTTAGCAAAATTAGGAAGAATTGTCTACTTTTATGTCATCACTTGCTTACCACCCACTGTTTCCTCAACCTATTCTAATGAGACTTCTGTCCTTACCACCGGTATTAGTCTTTGGAGACTGCCATAACAAACTACCATAGACTGGGTGGTATAAAGGGCAGATATTTATTTCTTCACAGTTCTAGAGGCTTAAGTCCATGATCAAGTTGCCAGTGAATTTGGTTTTTGGTAAATAGTCACCTTCTTGCTATGTATGTCCTCATATTGTCTTTCCTGTGTGTGTGTGTGTGTGTGTGTGTGTGAGAGAGAGAGAGAGAGAGAGAGAGAGAGAGAGAACAAAGAGAGAACAGAGAGAGAAAGAACAGAGAGAGAGAAAGCACACATGCCCTTGTGTCCCTTCCTCTTCTTATTAGGACACCACTTCTATTAGATTAGGGTCCCACCATTATTACTTCAATTAATCATAATAACCACCATAAAGGCCCAATCTCCAAATATAATCACATTGGAGATTATGATTTCAACCTACAAATTTGGTGGGGAAGCAATTCTGTCCAGAACTATTTCTATTTCATTGAAACCTTCCTTCTAGCCATCACCCACAGTTTCCATTTTCATATAACAGTGTTTGGTTCTCTATCATTGCTTCATTCAGTTTGTTCTCAACATTTAACATAGTTGACTGTTGTGTCCTTTATGAAGCACTTTATCATCTTGTATTTTATTTCTTAAGATTTTACCTTTGTTCCTACATGGTAATAAATTAATCAAATTAGAAAATAATTAGTTGGCAAAATTTTTGCATTATTTTCTCCATGGATCAACTTGATTTCTTGGCAGCATTTGATGCTGTAGATCAGAGGTCTACAAAGTAGGACCCATATAACCTAAGTAGTGTTCAAGATTATACATGGGTACAGAAAACACACATAAAACTTTAATATGCATTTATTTTTATATTAAAAAATCAATCATATAAAATTTAACTATTTAGATTCAATCAGTGCTCTCATCAGTTTAATATGTTGTGTAAGATTAGGAGTGTCCTGAAGGAAGAGTGGGGTACTCCATACTGATGGTCAGTAGTGCTAATCATATTAAGTCCTTTTTAGCATATTAAGAAGTAGCTTAATTTAAGCATGCTCACTTAGATGGGTGTAAGCAGGATATACATTTTAGGTTTTAGAATCTTGGCAATAATTTACAATCAAGTGAGGAATATTTTGTAGCATACATAGGTCACTTGCTTATTTCAAGGGAAAACAATAAAAACTTTAAAAGAGTTCTCTTTTGCAAAAACCTAACTGTAAAAAAATGCAGAGGAGTGGTGATATGACATGTAGGAGTTACTCACACACAGATAGATACACACACACACACACACACACACACACACACACACACACACAAGGCCTGTCAAGAAAATGCTAAGATTTTTCACATTGAGCAAACAATAATAATAATAACATTATTATTATTTTCAAAAAATAAGACTCATTCTACAGAGGGATTATTTTTAAAATAAATTGGAAGTGTGTTTTCATAATTAAATGACTTAGTCATTGAAAAGATGTAAATGTGTCAAAAACAGTTGAAAGCAGAGTTTTTAAACATGTTTATAAATCTTCTCAATTAAAAAGTTTATTGTGTTTAGAATCATAATTTGTAAATGGGTCTGAAAAATAAGTGTATGATTCAATAAGTACAACTAATAATTCAATTTTAAAATTTGGTTTCATGTGTCTGTCAGTTAAATTCATCTATGAAATTCATTAAGACCAAGAATTATTTAGCACAAACTCTAACAAAATCTCAGCTGACTCTTTTTGCTTGACATTAACAAGCTGTTCCTCAAATTCATACAGAAATTTAAAAGACCCAGAGTAGCCAGAAAAAAAATTTGAAGACTCACACAACCTGATTTCAAAATGTATTATACAAATAGAGTAATCAAGACAGTATAGGATAGACATATAGATCAATGAATAGAATTAATAATCCAGAAATTAGCTCTTTCATTTATGTTCAACTGATTTTCAATAAGCATGCCATGACCATTGAATGGCAAATAATAATCCTTTGAACAAATAGATATTTTGGACAACGTGATACCCACATGCAAAGAATAAAGTTGAACCTCTACAATTTGATATATACAAAAATTAACTCAGAAAAAGTCACAGACCTAAACTGAAGAGCAAAAAATTTAAAAATTTTAAATGAAAATACACAAGTAAATCTTGTAACTGGGTTAAGCAATTGTTAATTAGATGTAACACCAAAAGAACAGGTGACAAAAGGACAAAAAATAAGTTGGGTTTATCAAAATTAAAAAAATTTGTGCTGCAAATATTATCATCAATAAAGTACAAAGACATACCATAGAAGAAAAATGTTTTCAAATCCAAAGATAAATTACAGAATAGAAAAAAAGTTTGCAAATCATATGTCTGATAAAAACACTTGCATCCAAAATACACAAATAACTCTTATGATTCAATAATTAAAAGACAAATAGCTAAATTAAAAATGGGTGATTGATTTGAATAGATATTTCTTCAAAGAAGATATACAAATAATGGCTAATAGGTATGTGAAAAGATGATAAACATGAGATACTACTTTGCACTCACTAGGAAGCTATAATCAAAAGATAGATAACAAATGTTGACAAGGAAGTAGAAAAATTGAACTCATCATGCACTGAGTGTTAATGTACAATGGTGCAGCCACTTTGTAAAACACTCTGGTAGTTCTTAAAAATGTTGAATATGAAGTTATTATATAACCCAGAAATTCTCAGCTAAATCCATGTCTATCTATCTATCTATCTATCTATCATCATCTATTATCTATTATCTATATATACATAAAAGAGAAAAATATATTCCCACACAAAAACCTGTACATGAATGTTTATAACAACATTATTCAAAACAGCCAAAAATTGTAAGCAATACATATGTCCATAAACTAATGAATAACAAATAAAATGCAGTATCCAATGGGATATGACTGAGAAATAAAAAAGTATGATCTACTGATACATACTACAACATGAATTAACTTTAAATGCATTACATTAGGTGAAGAAGCCAATCGCAAAAGGCTGGTGTGATCTCATTTACATTAAATGTCTAGATCAGGCAATTCTATGCAGACAAAAGTAGATTAGTGTTTGCCTATGAATGGAGGCATAAATAAGGCAATTGAGGTTTCTTTTAGGGAGGACAAATGTTCTAAAATTGATTGTTGTGATGGTTGTACAAATCTGTGAATATAATAATAATAATGATAATAATAATTTTGACTTGTTCACCTTAATGGGTGATTTGTATATTTTGTGAATTTATCTCAGTAAAGTTAACACAACAACCCAGAACTGAATTAATCAAATGTTCAAATTAGATATTTAAAATATATCACGTTGTTGTAATTATAATTTTTATATTATAAAAAAGAGCACATATTTTCATTAGTAAACAATATAAAATTTAAAATTAAATAGTGTTCATTTTATATATTTGTCATCACTTTTAAAGGTCTATCAACTGAAAAATTGTATCAGGTATACAGCATGCTAAATACTAGGAAATGTGTTCACTATTTTCTTATTTTGGTTAAAAAAGAATTGTAAAACAATGATAAAACTATTCTTTCTTTTTGAGTGTCTTACTTTCTCAATCTCAATTTTTCCGACTTACATCCCCATGTGGAGTGAATTTCACTTTACCAACATGTTTGCCCTCTTAATCAATCCCACCACTCTGTCTTTCAAGAAGAAAGAGAAGAGTGCTATTTTTTTGGAGGAATTTTAGAGAAGGAACTAACGTGCATAACTAAGCTTCTCTTAGATACTTTTTTGGACTTTCTTATTTTTGGAGAAAGAGTTTTTATTTATTTTCTGCCATGTGAGATGGTACTTATTTAAGAGTTGCAAGAAATGAGGAGGTCAGGTTTATTACTAAGGTGAAAAACTAGAAATTTATGTTATGATCACTCAGTAAAAGCATATCTTCCAATCTAGATTTCATCTAAGTCTGATATTTCAACTGATTTTTAGGGGTTTTTTTTTGTGCAACTCTTGCATGCATATCCTAGTTGTCTGAAATACTAGGTGGTACTGTACTTCCTCAAAGCCCAATAGTACTCAACAAATCATACTACAATGAAAGTACCAACTCTCCTACAAAGAACTAGAATGTCCCATTTGAGAATAGACTTGTCTTTGAAGGGTGGTGGAGAGGAGTGTGGTTAATTGTTAGCAGAAGTAGAAAACATTAACTACTGCCAGATTAAGGCTAGAGGTATGACTTGATGGAAGTCACATGGATCCAAAGAGAAGTACAAAGAGAAGAAATATGGACACCTTGGAGGACTTCTGTGGATTTGAGTTGAGAAATATGACAATGAGCAATATCTTTGTCTTTTTCTGCAGCATGTGAGACACATTTTACCTTAGGTATATTTCTGTGAGATAAAAAATATTTTATCTTGGCAGACCAACTTGCTGGGCAGCAGTTATGCATAGGATTGATAAAACATGGCACAATGGTTTTTGGAATAGTCTCGGCAGTGCCAGACACCCATTTGAGACAGAAGAGGTCAACCTCACAGAATACTAGAGGTTGAGAATTTCATGGCTATATGGGATAGAGGTAATTTGGGAGACACCTGCAGAAATTCTTCCAGTTGAGTATTGGTTGGTGCATGGATGTGTGGAACTACAGGCCAGATAAGAACCACATGAAATGATTAGAGTAAACAATCTTTGGGGCTTACTAGAACAGAGATAGTTTCTGTTCCGACCAACCAGATTGGAAAATCTCATATTTTCAGGGCATCAGGGAGGGTACTCAGAATGTTCTTGCCTCGATAAGGAGCAAATAATCGCCTTAGACAAAGTGCCTCTCTCATCCTACTTTATAAAGCTTAAAAGCAAGATATAAAAAGATCAATCTACAATGTCCAAGAGTGATGATGCATTGAACATAATTAATGGTAGATTAGACATTGCAAAGGAAAATATTAGTGAACTTAAATACATAGAATAGAAATAATCAAAAGTGAGGTCAAGATAAAAAAGTGACTGAAAAAAATATGCAGATCACCTGAAAGTTTTTATTATATTCATAATTTAACTCAAAAGGAATTATAATGTAAAACCTAAATGTAAAACCTAAAACTACAAACCTTCTAGAAGAAAACATGAACAAATATTTTCAACCTTGGATTAAGCACAGATTTCTTAGATAAGATACTATCAGCAAAAGCACAGCGCATAAGAGAAAAGAAACTGTATACCTTGGATATCATTAAAATGAAGAACTTCTGCTTTTTAAGAGACAATGGTTAGAGAATGAAAAAGCAAGTCACAGAGAAAATCACTTTAGAGCTTATATCTGATAAAAGAATTTTATCTAAAATATATTAAATTTCAAACTTAAAAAATCAAAATTCAATAGTTCAATAAGATAATGAGCCAATATCTTGAGCACATAATTTCCAGAATTCAAAGATGGCAAATAAGCATATGAAAAGATGATCAACATCATTAGTCAATGGGAAAATACAAACTAAAACCAAAATAAAATATTGCTACACACATATTAGAATGACTAAATAAAAAGATTGACCATGCCAAGTGTTGGAGAGAATTTGGAGGGACTTAAATTCTCATACATGGATGGTGGAGATGTTGAATGATAACAACTTTGGAAACTTTGACAGTGTCTCAGAAAGTTAAACATGTGTCTACCAAAAGGCCCAACCATTACATTTTCAGATTTTTATCTTGAAAAGTAAAGCTCATGCTCATTCAAAGAACTGTACATGAATGTTCAAAGCAGTGTTATTTGTAGTAGTCCCAAAATGGAAACAAAAATATCCATCAGTATGTGAAAAAATAAACTAATTACGTTTATTGTGTTTTTACTCAGCAATAAAAGGCAATGAATTTGACATATGCAAAAGCATGGATGGATTTTAAGATAATTACATGGAGTAAAAATTATACTATATAATTATATGAAAATTATATGACTCAATTAGTTTAAAATTCTAGATATTCTAACTAGTCTAGAAAATTCTAACTAGCCTGTAGAAATTAAATATGTGGTTGCTTGGGAGAAAGGAGCACAGGGAGGGTATGATAAGGATTACAAAAGGCACAGTATACTTCAGAACATAATGAATATGTTTGATATGTGGATTACGGTGATTGTTTCAGTCATATACATATACACACACAGACATATATATACACACAAATACATGTGTATTAAAATGTATCAGACTGTGAACTTTAATTAAGTACAGTTTATTTATGTCAATTATACCTTATTAAAGGTCTTTAAAAATTTTGACATAGGATTTTGTAATGATAACACTGACAGGAGATTCAGTTTGCTGTGAAAATAAAAGTATGATTGGAATGAGTTAAAAATAAAATGAGGGGAGAGAAAGACAGTGAATATAGTTGTGAACATTTAAGTGGTACTTGGTTCTCTTCTCTCCTGGGCACAAATGAAGACTGAACTTCCTTGTCTCCTTGGTGTAACCATGTGAAATGTTTGGCCAATGAACTCCACTTACTAGTGAAGGCACCAAATGCAGATTCTTAAACTTCAGTTGATTCTTCTTCTTCCTTGATGAAAGTGGAAGCACAAGCTGGTATAAAGGTGAAATAAATAAGAACATCTTTACTTGCTTGGTCAACATTTGGAGGATGGCTGCACTGTTTTGTTGTCTACTGCACAGTAGGTTTTATACAAATTAAAAATAAATTCTCTATGCTAAGACACTGAGATTTGGGAGTTTCTTGTCACTATAGCATAACCTGGTCTATCTCTAGTGATATAGTGATTTCAGGAATTTTTTTTATAATGGATAGAAGAAAAAAGAGTGTAGAATCAAGGATGGTTATTTTTTATAAGATGGAATTTGTTATAACATTTTTGCATAAAAGTATTTAAATAGACAAAACGTTATAAAATTTAGTTAGGGATATTACTATTCCATATAACAATTATTTGGAAAATAAAAGACCACCCTCTAGGCAAATGACTTTCAGCTATCACTTGTCCTTTTAGCCAACCACTGTTGTACAGTGAGCAAATTACATGATTGCCCATGGTGGCCCTGCGTCCAGATTATGGGAATGAAAGTTGGCCTTTGGAGAAATAAGAGTTCATCCATTAAAATAGAATGTACCATACAGTGAATTGGTACAGTTACAGAGGAATGGGTAGATTTATTTGTGGGAGAGTTAATTATTTCATTCTATAAATATTTACTGATTGATTTCTATTCTAATAGCTTGGGATTCAGAAGTGGAAAATAAAAACAACAGTAGCAATTCTGCCTTCCTAGAGCTTACATTCCAGTAGGATGGGGAGAAGTTGGTCAAAGTCAAAACAAAATAACAAATTTTGTGTTATGCTAGCATTTATAAGTACTATAGAAGAAAATAAAGAGTGAGAGAGAAAAGAAATGTAGAGAAAAAGAATATGGACGTTTTCTTTTGAATGTCTATTCTCAGTGAAATAAGAAGCAACGTTATTAGCAGAGGGCGTGTTTAAAATTTGAACTAGGGAATAAGAGATGAAATAGTGATCTGGGAATGTGGGAGAGTAAATTATTTAGGAAAACATGGTGGGATTTCTAGGCAGCACTGAGGAACCATTTGCAATTGGAGATAATGAAATTGAAATAAATCCAATTAATATGATACATATTTTTCTCCATCCATCTTCAGTTGATTGTGTACAGACAGTGAATATGTTGAGAATGGATTGGATTAGACTGCATTTCAGGTCACTTAATTATTCTCCCAATCACCCAACTGTAAACCTCAGGAACATTTAATCTCAGCTTTTTATTTACTTTTCATATCCAATCATTCACTGTTATTTAATAATTCATTAATTGTTCAATTAATGTGTACTGATCATTTCTGTTATTTACAGCACTGTGACAAATATGAAAGCAAATCCATGTCCTCAAGAAATATTAATATAACAGTATAACATAACAAACATAACATAACAACATAACACATAACATAACATAACATAACATAACATAACATAACATAACATAACATAACATAACATAACAACATAACATGACAACATAACATAACGTAACATAACATGAAATACTGTTGGAGAAACCAGCTGTGCACCATGCAGTTTAAGCACTGTAAGAAAGAAATACTCCATGGTAGCCCAAAAGGAGGTTGGCAGGCTGGCTGTTTGGTAAAGAAAAACTTCCTAAAAAGAGATGTTTCAGATGTATTTTGAAGGATCTTAATGAGTTGGTTCAAATAAGGCAATACAGGCAGGTGAACTGCATTTAGAGAAGCATGTAGGAGTGGGAGAGAATAGTGTATTTAGGGAGTTAACATAGTTCAACTTTAAATGGTCCAAGTTTTCAGGCGGGGAGTGTCAAGCAATGAGAAAATGAGAAGGGAAAAATAAGTAGGAGCCAAATCATAAAAAACCATCCCATGATAAGAAGTTAGAATTTTTATCAAAAGGTGAGAAGCCGTTATTAAGGGTTAAGTGAGGGACTGACATAATCACGGTTATTTTTTACAAAGACCATTCTGACAACCTTATAGATGATGCATTGAAAAAAGCTGATTTAAGGCAGAAAGACTTGTTAACCACTTTAAGTTATTCAAGGACTTAACTTCTATTACAGACCAGTTCCTGAACTTCTTGCTTTGCTCTATCATTTCACTTTGTCTTTGTTCTCTGTTGCAGAAGCCAAAGTAGGAAGGACTCATCAATGATGAGAAAACAACTCTAAAGTCTCCATCTCCTCGTGCTTCTTATGTTAATTTTCTCTTTTTCCATTCCTATTGCTTCTGCCCATATTGATGAGCTCATTTAATTGCTCTTATTTGTTTCTCAAATGGTAAAAGTTTTTCAATTCATCCTTCATAGTTGTCAGAGTTATCATCTGAACAAATCAGCTCATGTTATTTTTCCTACCCAAATACTCACAACCTCAAAACTTGGACATTTAAGTCTAAACATTTTACTTAATGTTCAGAGTCCTCCATGTGGTGGCCACAACCAATCTTTCTAACTTCATCATCCTCTAGCATCTCCTTTCATCCTTTCATTTCATTCACAGCTGATCACTTACATTTCTGGACTGGGCAAGCACTTTCAACCTTCCTAATTTTGCACATATTCTAGAATTTTCCTTATCCTATATTACTGAGATTCTCCTTCACATATATACCAAAAATCTTTTTTTTTCAACCAAGACTTAACTCAGGGGTTAACTCTTTGTAAAGCCTTCTCTGAGTCTGCCATTGATAAATACAATCTTTTCTGGCAACACAGATATTTTATACATCTATTTTGACATTTATTTTATTCAATTTTCTCCAATAGAAAGTTTCATAATTATACCCTTCTTAAAGTGAGTGACTCTGTGTTTTTTATGCTGGTATTTTTTACCCCTCTAGGCACAACCTTCCAAAGTTTACAACATTGCCATATATTTATTAAAATAGTTGATTATTAAGTTCTGAATTAGTCTGGGCTAAATTAAAAAGACCTGGAATGTATAGGAATGTATGTGTATGTGTGTGAGGGCATGCATGTGCAGATGTGTGCATGCTCGCAAAGGCATATACAGGCATACCTTGGAGATATTGCAAGTTTTGTTGCAGACTACCTCAACAAAGCAAATATTGCTATACAGTAAATCACATAAAATATTTTGGTTCCCAGTGTATATAAAAGTTATTTTTACACTAACTATAGTCTACCAAGTGTGCAATAATATTATGTCTAAAGAAGTCAATGTACATAGCTTATTAAAAATTAATTATCGCTAAAATTGCTATCATCTGAGCCTTCAGTGAATCGTAACCTTTTTGCTGGTGGACAATCTTTGCTTCCTTGTTGATGGCTGCTGACTGAACAAGATGGTGGTTGCTGAAGCTGGAGTGGCTGTGGCAATTTCTTAAAGTAAGACAACAATAAAGTTTGCCATATGGACTGACTCTTCCTTTTACTCAACACTTAGGGGCCATTGTAAAGGTTATTAATTGGCCTAATTTCAATATCATTATGTCTCAGAGATTAGGGAAGCCCAAAGACAGGGTAAGAGAAGGCCTATGGCTGGTTGATGGAGCAGTCAGAACACATACAATGCAAAACTAAGTTTTCCATCTTACGTGGGCACGGTTTGTGGCATCACGAAACGAATACCATAGTAACATCAAAGAACACTGATCACAGATGATCATAACAAATATAATAATAACAAAAATATTTAAAATATTGTAAGATACCATATGATCCAGCAATCCCTCTACTGGGTATTTACCCCAAAGACTTGATAACCCATATCCGAAAATATATTTGCATACCAATGTTCATAGCAGCATTATTCACAGTGGCCAGGACGTGGAAGCAATCAAAGTATCCTATGATAGATGACTAGATAAAGAAGCTGTGGTACATATATACAATAGAATATTACTCAGCCATAAGAAGAGATGAAACACTGCCATTTGCGACAACATGGATGGACCTCCAGATAATCATGCTAAGCGAAATAAGCTAGGCAGAAAAAGTTGAAATGATATCACTTATATGTGCGGTATAAGTCTAAAAGCAACAAATGAGCAGTACAAATAAACAGAGACTTGTGGATATGGACTATAGACTAGGCTAGTGGTTACTAGTGGAGTGGGAGAAGAGGAGGGAAGTAGACGGAGTAAAGGGGATCAAATATAGGAGGATAGGGGGAGGGCAAAGTGGGTAAAAAGGATCAAATATATGGTAGCTGAAGGAAACTGGACTTTGGGTGGTAAACACACAATAGAATATACAGATGTCAAATGATAATGTACACCTGAAAATTATATAATTGTATTAACCAATGTTACCCCAATAAACTTAATAAAAAATTAAAAATAGAATAAAATAAATAAAATACTGTGAGAAGTACCAAAATGTGACACAAAGACACAAAATAAGCATATGTTGTAGGAAAAATGGCACCAACAGACCTGCTTGATGTGAGGTTGACATAAGTTTTCTATTTGTAAAAATGCAATATCTGCAAAGTGCAACAAAGAGAAGCACAATAAAATGAGGTATGTCTGTACAGTAGATCAATAATACCTTATTTTCCCACAAAAGTACTTACAAGTTTTAAGTAATTCATCTTATCAGAATGTAGGGGTTTATTTGTCAGATATTAAATGTAACATTTGATACTTGATATTAAGCACACGGATGCTAACTGAAATTCTCTTTCTACTAAGAGAGAAAACTGAAAGAGAAACTGAGGCTCAGTGAGATGTAATAATTCACTCCTGATGATACATACATGTTCTAGCCGTACACTCTGGAAATTTTCCAAATCACTCAATATCATCTTTGATTTAATTCAGTTATGCAGAGGTATACATTTGTGGCAGGGAGGTGCTTAAGGATGATCTAATAGTAATAACTACACTCATAGAGTTTCTACATGGCGCTGTATTAAGTGTTTTACAAACATGATTAATGCTCACAATGACTTTGTGAAGTGGGTATTTTTATCCCCATTTTAATGAGAAATTTATTCCTAACAGGATAAAATAAGTTACCTCTAATTACTGCTAGCAAATGGCAGAGCTAAATTTCAAGTGTAGATCTGTCTGGCTTCAAAGCCATGCTCTTAATTTTAGATTAATATATTAGTTGACTTTTGGCTATTGTATGTGATGAGAAGAATATGATATTAATTTTCAACTGATTTAGAGAATTTCATTGGCAATGGGTGAAAAAAAAGTTGTTAGAATGAATCGATGAAAATGATTTTCACTTAAATCTCATAAATTTTAACCTAGCAAGATTTTATTCTGCTTTATTATCCATTTATCCATTCATTCACTCAACAAAATTGTATTGAGTACCTTTCATTGAGTACCTTCTAGACACTCCTGGGATACATTCATGAAAAAGACAAGAAAGATCCTTTCCCTCAGAGCTTACATTTTAGCAAGAGCAAGATAAGACAGAAAGTAAAGGATGATCATAATAAGTAAATTAATTATGCAGTATATTGGAAGATGATGTGTTATAGAAATATTTTTAAATAGAAAAGTAGATAAAAAATTGTGGAATGGGGCAGTTTGCAAATTTAAACAGTGGACTTGATGGAAGAGCACCACCTGCAGAAGGAATAGCCAGTGCAAAGGTATGAGAAATAGCAAGAACAGTGTGCTGGGACAGAGTGGGGTGGTGGGGGTGGTGAACCTTACGAGGAAAGGTCTGAGAGATGTTGAAAAAGAGGCGTACATCTCTGTTGGACAAGAACACATGCTGTATTCTGTGTTCCTGTTTTATCTTAGTCTGTCCGCTTTTGCTTTTGTTTCTGTTCTTTCATAATTTTGGGTTTAGAAATCAATCGTGTCATATAATGATTTTATTTCTCATTAGCGGAAACTTATTTTTACAGCTGTTTATTACTATAGTGAAGTCTAAGTAAAATGGAGAATCTGCCCCTCCACGGATTCATGACCAGAGCAGAAGAGCAGATAGCTAAATTCAGATTAGAGTTTTGAGCCTCACTGTCTCTGAGCTCTGTCTAGACCTGTCTTTTCTTTGGTTTGCTGTTCACTTTCAGTGGTTGACATTCCCTAGTAAAATTCATGGGTGTGTAGGAACTGATGAAAAGATATGAATCTAGCAGGTATCATTTTCTTCTAACATTACTTATAAACTATTATAATGTCCATCCTACTCCTGATATGAACACCAGACAAATACTTGGTAACTGAGTAATTTACAGTAAAATCTTGAGACTTGAGTTCCTAAATTCTAAATTTCAAATTTCGTAAACCCTTAGTATTAAAGAAAATAAAAAAGCCACTGCTCTGCCCTTGAATTGTCACTCTAATTAAGCACTGCTTTCTCAAAGGGTGATCATCTCCACTACATGTTAGAATTTTCCTTTTTTCTTTTTTTTTTTTTTTGCCTTTAACAAAAAGCATGATGATTTCTCCCTCATGAATAACTGATCAGCAGATAAAGTCTCCAAAGACATTCTACTGATTAGCATCTCCAAGTAAAACACAGGTTTTAAATCCTGGCTAAGCTTTCCCCCTGATTATCTCTGGGAGAAAGAAAACACAAAACACCCAGAGGAAAGATTTTAAGTTTATTCTCTCTTTTTGTACTTATAATAAAGACTTTTCTTTCCGAACCAATCAGCAGCTCATTGGCCGGATCCCAGAGCTTGCTCATAGGAAATTCAAGTCTGAAATGGACAGCAGGAAGCTGTCTTTTTGTGCAGTATCTCAAGAAAAGCAAAACAAATTTGATCATTATGAAGCCTGTGTTGCCTCATCACTATGCAGCAGTCCCTGACATTCTTGCCATTTTATGAATGGTTAGTGCTCTTAACAGTGACAGCCTGCCTTGTCCTAATTTGTGATTAGCATCAGTCACCCTAGATACCTACTTAGAGGTCTTGAACAGCTCTATTTTTTTTTCTAGAAATAGAACAAGAAAGAATTTAGTTTTAGCTAACATTTACTAGATCCTCATTTGGTGCCAAATTCCATGCTAAATGCTTTTTGGGCCAAATGTTGAAAACTGGGAGCACAGGAAAGAGCTGCCCAGAGTATAGACAGACTCAAAGCAGAATGAATATTCCCCGGTAGCGGGGGGGAGAATGGAATTAGAAATGAAAGCCTTTAAAATATTGCACCTATTTATGTTGACGGAATATTCAAAGAGCCAGCAAGAACATTTGCTCTAAGGGAAAAGGAAAAAAAAACACAACTTAATAAAATCCATTTTATCTATCTGATTAAGCTAAAATGCTGGTTGAAGCTGATTTGTTTTGTTTGGCACCTAAGTAAGTGAATTATTTTTTCTTTGCAAATTAATAGTGGTGGTAGGATTGTGCTGTGCATCTGGCAAGTGAGGATTTTAGCATTAACTTTATTTTACTGGATGAAGTGGTGACTGGACCAAAAGAGAAGAAAGTGAAGGAAGGGATTCTAAATCGTATCCCAGAGAACAGCAGGATAATTAAGCTTTGGCTAACAATATTTAAATAAAGATTTCTAAAGCAGACTTCTTAAATGAGTAGAAAGATGTTCCCAGAGGTTACCAACAGCATCTAATCACAGAATGTTTTTTATTTTAATCTCTATATTTGGCTTTTCTACATCTTCCCAAAGGGATGAACTTGACTTCTTTATCTGGATTATTAAAATTTAAGAAGGAATAGCAAACAGTGGTCTCACTCAGGTCTTGCTGAGCAAGTGGTCAACACAAATACTTGATGAGTTCATGAGAAATAAAAGCCATGATTGATGATGCCAGGGTCAGTGCTTGGTAAGAGTTGGAAGCAGTTGAACTTCATTCTCAAAAACAGCTATGGTAAGGTGGAAAGACTATTGGATTAGAAGCCAACAACCTTAAGTTAAGTGCAACAGCTGCTATTTTCTGGCTGTATGACAGCTGCAAGTCACTTATCTTCTCTGGATCAGTGTAGTGAGGTTAATAATATTTTTAAATTTTTCTTAGCATGAATTTATTATGAATGAGAAGACAATAAAACTAAATAGCACCAAATAATAACTATGAATATTATTTCCACCTTGGTTCCCATTAAGATCTTTTCTCACTTCATATTTGTGGGTATCCTCCCCCTGACTCCTTTTTGGTTGCTCAAGTATTTCCCCACACCTTACCCCACATCAGGCCCATATCAGAAACTAGACATCAAACTTAATATGCTGAAAGGTTAAAGTCTGGGACTTTAAGAATAGTTAACAAGTGGACAGGAGATACATTTGGGGACAGAGGACCTCATTTTAACACCCCTCAAATTATTCAGTGTACTCTAGGTGTATGTTGTGTGCTGCCTTTTGCCATGCTTCAGTAGCTTCAAACCAAAATTTTTATGTGGTATGATGGAATGAGCACTGTAATTACTCCATTAAAAGCTTGTCAGCAACTCCAACTATTATTAAAATAACATCCAAATCCTTAGCATGGTATGACTTGTTACCCTTCTTACCCTCTCACTCTGTTCTCCAACCATCCCAAACATAATGAATTAATTTCTTTGTACTGCCTTCTCTCTCTCTCATTCTCTTATTCTCTCATTCTCTCTGTCTCTCTGTCTCTCTGTATCTCTCTCTCTCTCTCTCTCTCTCTCTCTCTCTCTCTCTCTCTCTCACACACACACACACACACACACACACACACACACACACACACACTCTCTCTCTCTCTCTCTCTCTGCCTCTCTCTCAACTCCGTGCTTCATTCTTCTATTGTTTCAGACAAGAAAAAGACGAAGCAGGAATAAAGAAATGCAAACTCATATTCAGGTCCCACTTTTGCTGATACTCACTCCAAGAAGTCATGTCTGATCCTCACTCCACTGCCAACTCTCCCATTGGGTCTTCTAGCACAGCTCTTTGAACTTTATTGCCTTTTCCTTGCACTGTTGTTCACTTTGGCCTAGTGCCTAGCACAGTGTCTGCTAAATAAACTTACTAATTCACCACATTTGTTTAATTGAATTGACAGGAAACAGGAGACCACTGTACTTCTATCAACTCTGATATTATAACTTACATTAATGTAACTTATTTTAGCCTCAATTTCATACTTTATAAAAGAGAGATTTGCTTATATGATCTTTTTAATATGATGCTTTGGTTTCTAGAAATGTTTTTCCTCGAATAAAATAGCATCCAGAGAAGAGAATTCAGGCATTTTCTCAGTGATAATACCCAGAAATTACTGGCTGATTGTCAGATTGGGTAGAACATTAACAAAGAACTGAAAGAGCTTTATGTTGATATCTCAAGAAATGATCATAAAAGTTTGATTCCTGATATTTAGAAAATGCTCATATTATCATAATAATGATTAAATTCTCATTCTCAAGATGACTCTATTCACATTTTATGATCTTGTTGTACAATGCAATCAATTCTCAATACTGTAGGCTTGAATTAACTGTAGAAGGACTCTCTTTTTCTCATTTCAAAAGTTGATTTGGCAAATCCACCTCAGATGACTCTGAGTCAAACTGATGGGAAGAAAAATGGACATATTTATTGTAAAAAGAGAGAATAAATCTATCTAGAATAGAGATGCTATTAATATTCTGAACCACGTGTTCAAACAAAGTTATGTTTCCTGTACAGACTAAGAAGCTGTAGGATAATAAATAAGACTTTCTGTGGCTTCATTTTTCCAGCTGTTTGTAGAAATACTTGACATTTAACAATATGCATTCGACTGTTTGACGGAAAATGGAATTATCACATCTTTCCAATAATGGTCCACAAGGCAGATCTCATTCTTCAGTATTGCCAGATGTCTTCTTGAACCTAGAGTGGAATTCCCTGCAAAGAAAATTTCAAGTGCAGTGAAAACAAAGGCAATGGCAAGAAATAACTCTTAAAGGCAGCAATTTTCTAGGCTAGATCTTATTCGTCTGATGAGAAAAAGAAAAAAAAAAGATCAGTGTGAATTCTGACACATCAGTCATCTCTTCTTCCCCTAGACTCACAAAAGGAATAATCTTTAGCAAATAAAAGATGGCATTGTGTCATCATCATCTTTGCCAAGCCCATGCCTTCACCTCATTGGCAGGAAGGTTGGAAATAGAACACTCATTTGGAAGAAACATGAAAATGACATACGGGGAGCTTATTTAACAATTGATCCCTCCTTTTTTTCTTTGCTGAAATCCTAAAACTCTGTAACAATACCATTGCTAAGCAACAGATAAGACATTTCATTTCAAGATGCAGGTGAATAGGAAAGTATATGCCTGCTTAGTCAGAACCCATGTGGATACATCAGACCTCTGCTCATCAGAGTGTGGTGTTTGGGCCACTGTTTTCTAGTGTTCTCTACTCTTTATCGAGATGTGGCACAGGCACCAATCCCAACACAAGAGGCCAAGGTGTCCGGAAGAATGTGAACTTGCCTAAGTCATTTCATGTCTCTGAACTTGTTTTCGAACATGTAAAAAAAAAGGTAATTGGACTAGATTAGTATTTATCAAATTTTACTTCAATCAGAATAATCTTTAAAAGATATTCCACTAATATCTGATTCAGTGGACTTTAGAGATTACCCAGGTGTCTGTATTTTTTAAAGTTTCTTTTTATTTTTCAATTACAGTTAACATTCAATTATATTAGTTTTGGGTGTACAGCACTGTGGCTAGACATTTAGATAATTAAGTGATTCCCCCCGATAAAACTATTACACACCAGGTGTCTGTATTTTTCAACAATATAGTAGTGATATTGACAAAAAACAAAGATTATATCCTTTTTTGTCTCGACTTGCAATAAGTCTATAAATCCAGATTAAATGTGTTAAAAACATTTATCAGACAAAAAACCAGTGAACAACTCCTTAGTAAAATCCTATTGTCGCTGAACCAGGAAAGCTTTATACATTTCCTAAGCTTCATTTAACTAAATTCTGTCCCATTTTCTAGAAGTAACAACATCATCTGACCCCTCAGGTTCCTAAAGTTACTTCGTTTCCCTCTCTTTTGTTTCTCATGTACAATTTATACTTGTAATGATTAACATGGCACATATTTTGTGCTAGAAATTCTTCTAAATCATTCATATTTATTAACTACTCAAATCTTTACAACAACTCTATACAATTGGTGTAATTAATAACTTCATTTTACAGATGAGGAAAATGAGTCACAGACAGCTTAAGTAATTTATTCTAAGTCCCCCAGCTATACAAGAGTCAGCTAGAATTTGAATCCGGGCTGTCTAGCTCCGGTATTCATACTTAACACTATGCTGTTCTGAGCCTAGCTTATTGGTGCAGTTTTGCTATTCACATAATATATGGTGCCCTCTTGATTTATTCTTATCTTTTAAGTCCTACCAGCAAATCCCTAATTTATGCTTATGCCAATTCACCATAAATAACTTCAAAGATTTTCTGAGCACTTAAAATGTGAGTAGAATCATGCTACAGTATATAATGATAAAGGTTTTCTTCCTTTCGAGGAATTTTAAAGTCTTTTTAATAAACTTGAAGATTTGTTACTTTTGGAGTGTCTGGAAATATTTTCTACAATTGGCTTTGACCATAACTTTGCTCACTTCAAGAGCACAAGTTTGCTACCAACTTCTCAATGCTTCAGATTTCATTTTAAGTGACAATGATTAAAAAAAAATTATCTACTAGTTCCATGATATCTGAATGTACTCATCGCTCAGTCTCTTCACTGAGCTTTTATTCAAAGCAGTTGAAATATTACAGAGGAATGTTACCTGTATAAAAATGTTCTAAATCAATTTTTCCATCTTTAAAAATTCTATTTAAAATTTACATTTGCTTGAAAGTCCTAAATTAAAGAAAGCAAAATTGATTTCCAAAGAATTTATAATTCCCAAGTGGATATTTTGCAAGTTTGATTATCGATGTGTTTGAATACATATGTGGAAGACTTTCACACAAAAAATAATATTCAGAATTTACATAGGAAAGATACATTTAATTTTGGTCTTAGCTAGTTAAATCTGATATGAAATCAATCAAGTGTCAAAGTATAATTCTCAAAATGTTAAAAACATAATTCTTATGTAAATAAATAGTGATCATTTGTAATATTTTAATTTAATTCATTAGTGATGGAACAAACAATATGGAAAAACTGATTGAAAAAATACATAAAAGAAATGAAATTTTATATAGTCAATGAAATAAAAAACTAATGTTGATTTAAGAGTCTTACATTTGGTTTAAAATAAACTGGTTCATATCTTACATTGCAATAACAGACTTCAAGTTATCTTTCCTAGTTACAAAAAATAAAGTCACCTTGTTTTATCATTGTTCTAAAAGTTAACCTCAAGCTTTATAGAGTTATAAAATTTCTCAACCATAATTGATAGTAAATATTATGTCAAACATATAATCTCCAAGAGAATTAATTGGCACGTAGGTAAAATATTGGACACTGCTCCACCACGATATCAAACTTATACACAGTGCATGTCTTGCTTTATTTTCAAATTTAGAATAGTTTGAATACATATTTGTTTTATAGAATCTACCATTCATTCATAAATTTGGCTCATTTTGGTGGTTAACAGTTATTTATAGCATAAATGTTAGCATTATGAGACTGATCTTTCCCCCAGGAAAATTTACTGTAGATCAAGAGAGATTGTATGAGTATAAGTGAGACTACAGTCCATGAGACCATGAAGAAAGCTATGGTAAAAGTCTTGGCAAGTGATGATAAATGCTTAAACAGGGAAAGCAGTGACTGGTACATGGGAGTTGGTACATAAATATTAATTGAATAAATATATCGACTATAACTTTAAAGTAAACAACTGATTCCAAAAGCTACCCACTGACAAAGTAAATGAATAAAATATTGATTAAGTGGCCAGTTCCTTTAAAAGTATTCGAGATTTGAAACTATTTTTCTAGCCCGTGTTATTACCTGGTGTTACTACATCTACTACTTTGTTAATGGCCTCCAATAGAAATGCACTATTTTCTTTGCCAATTTTCTTTTGTGATTGCACTTGCTATTCTCTCTCCCTGGAACATTCTTCTCTCATGTTTTGCTCATTCACTTCCTTTAGGTTTCTGCTCATGTGGCATCCCTTCACAGATACTTTCTCTAATCATTTTCTCTGAAATAGCAATTTCATTCTCAGTACTTCTTATCCTACTTTGCTTTTCTTCCTAGCTATAGATTTTAATAGCAATGTTTATTCTTTTTAAATAACTTTATTTTTTAGAGCATTTTAGGATCACAGCAAAATTGAACAGAAAGTAAGAGAGTTCCCATAAACATCTTACCCCATGCTCCATAGCTTTTCCCACTACCAATGTCCCAAACCAGAGCAGTATAACTGTTAAAATCAGTGAACTTACATTGACTTGAAAATATTACTTAATGTCTAAGGTTTCACTGTTGGTGGTGTATGTTCTGTGAATGTTGACAAATGTATACTAACGTATCCACCGTTACAGTATCATACAGAAAATTTCACTGCACTAAAAATCCAATTGTGTTTCACCTACTTAACCTTTTATTTCTCAAATACATAGCAACATATTTTTATTGACAAGGGAGTAAAAAGAAATTTTCAGGATCCTTATCTGATTTTCTCAAAGAATGATAAAATCTTTAGAATATAGGAACCATATTGCATACATATCTTTTAAACTATAAACACCTAATAAAAATATTCTTGTCATAGTTTAATTGTAGGACTTGATGGTTGATCAATTGGTTGATTGATTTTGGAAAGTGGAAAAGAAAAGAGCTGATACTCAATGGTCAGAAGCATCATAGAAAAGGGCAGCTGATTTCTTGGCAGTAATTGTTATTTATTTTCTTAAAGTGTTTTGTTTAATTCACCCAACACATTGCTGCTATGAAGACTGATAGGCTGTGTGTTCTGAAGATTCATATTAGAATTTGCTCTAATGTCAGGAAATAACTTAGAAGCTTAACCAGTACACATCTGCAGAGTTAAGCATGTCTGCGTTGCTTGTGCTAATGTTTCCAAGAAACTAACTACCATGCCAGGTACATGACTTGTTGCCTAGCAACCTCAGGACTCAAGCTTTAACTAAACTCTGGAAGCATTCTCTGACGTTGGTGGGTCCATGGATATTTTGGGAACTCACTTCAGATCACTGTGACATGGTGTCCATAGTCAAAGGAAAGTGGAAGATGGGTAGAATTTTACAGAAAAATCATAAAATAATTCTATTGTTTTAATTATTCCAAATCATTAAACCTTTGAATTAGAAACTCTCAGATTTGAATGTATATTATCTTCAGCAAAATCATGATTATTTCATGGATGTAAAGAATCCACTTATTTTCCAGGTTGAACTAGAGTACTAATTTTTAGGTTGTGGTTCAGAGACAGTAGTGAATTGTAGAAATTAGAAAATTTCCTCATTCCATGAAGAGCTGGGGTCACTTGTTCTTCAATTGTGTGCTAAATATACTTATAACTAGCAATTTTACAACATTTATATAAAAGAGTATATGTAAAGCTCTTCATATAGAATAATTCATTTAATCGTCACAAGGGTCATCCAAGATAGGTGCTATTATTTCATTGCAGAAGTAAGGAAACCAAAACACAAATTGATCAAGTAACTTTAAGAAATGTCACAAGGTCATGATTAATGATTAAGTTAGAATTTAGGCTTATGCAGTTTGACTCTAGATTTTGTTTCCTTAAGGCCCAGGAGCCAATCTGACCTCCACAGGCATTTAAGAAATTCTAAACTAACACATCAGTGGCTTCAATGAATTTATTTGTTGCTTGACAAGCTCTAACCTTAAGGTCTAACCCTGATAATTGGATTTTTGCATTATTGCTAAGGCCAAATCCCTATCTCCTAGGAACAGTCTATTTTCTAGATCTTGACTTTTCCCTATCTGCTGGTTATGCTTCAGCACAGCAACTCCACAAATTAGAAAAGAAACGTTTTTGATTATTGGTACACTTATTCACCCATTTATTTATTCATCAACTATTATTTGTCAGCAATGTGCTTTGTAAGGGGTAGAGAAAGAAATTCCAGGTAAAACAATCACCACAAAAAACAGCAGGTAGATTAATCACTATTTACTGAGTGCCTACTATGTTCTTGGCATTGTTCTAGATAGTGGGACTATAATAGTGATGAAAGCATATTTCCTGCTCCCATGGAATTTACACTCCAATAAGGGAACAGATATAGACAAATATGTCATATAACATAAGATGCTATACAATAGTTTGTAAAGGATTATGAAGCAAAACAGAGAAAGGTAAGGAGAAAAATAATAATGAAAAGGTGATTTTTTTTAATACGAGAATGTCACGAAGGCCTCCCTGATAAGATAACATTTGAATCCAAACTAGAAGACGAGGGTGAACAGGCCATGGAGGTAGCCGAGAGTGGGCTTTGTGAGGATGGGGGATAATTGCACAGGCCCTGCAGCAGAAGCATGCAGCAGAAAGCTAATGTCTGAAGAGAGTAAGTTAGTGGGAGAGTGATAGAACATAAAGTTAGAAAGTCCATTTATGGACTCTGTAGGAATTTGTAAGCCAGGCAAGAACCTGGGTGAGGCTGTAGCAAAAATATGGCACAAACTGTTGACACTCTAATATTATTCATTAAGGCCTATAAATTAGTTCACATGTGCATTATTAAAATTTCATTTATCTTCACAGAATATTAGAATATTATGGGTAAAAAGGATATTCAAATTACCTATTATAACCAAAAATCTTATACTTGATTCTCTCCTATAACATCAAAATAATAGCAAGAATAACAATTAAGTGCTTAGTGAATGCTTACATGTTAATCATTGTGCAAAAGAATTTGTGTCCATTGTTTCCATTTCAGTCTTAAAAAGAAATGATAAAAACAGAATTCACAGAAGTAAAGTAGCATCACTGCAGGGGACCATCCAACTTTACTTGAATAATGCCAGTGAGAAGAATTTTCTGTGTTAGGACAGAGCAGAGAATGAGACTGTGCTATGTGATGATATGGGTCATAATGTCTTCTGTTGTCCCTCTCTATTTTTTTTTCTCATTTTGTGAATTTTTCTGTGTGTGTGTGTTGTGTGTGTGTGTGTGTGTGTGTGTGTGTGTGTGTGTGTGTGTGTGTGTGTACTTTCTTCCCTAAACAGACAAACAGACATGTCTGACATGGCCATTTAAGGTAGTTTGAATAGGAAAGGCAAATAAGTCACAATGGCATTAAGAACTCTGGAAGCATCTTAAGAGCCCTCGCTGGGCCAATTTTAAATTTTCCAAGATAAATTATAAATTTCTTAGTCTTATAAGCTCAGAAACCTCAGGGCATGCATTGTTTAATGAGAGGTAAACTCACATTAACCAAAGTCACAGACATTGAGGTACAAAATCAGAAAATCTATTTACTAATGTGCAAAGAGAATTGAGAATGCTAAGGAAACTGGAAACTGACGTCTCCATCCAATGTATTATTTTTTAGGGACATGCAACATAGGAAGCAGGAGTATAATGAGGAGATTGCATGGAATCAGATCAAAATAGTAAGTAATTAAAATTTTTACTGATATCAATCCAAGATTCTTGATATCAATATTTCAGGTATGCAGAGTCCTTAGGCCTGTCTACCAGACAGTGCTCAGATGAGCACTGCCGATGTTTGCCCAAGTATTAATTCCTTTTCCATGATTTTATGGTTGAACTTATTTATTCTTAATGCAGCACAACAATAACAGGGATTCCATATGGCCAAATTCTTACATGGCAACACTTTAAAGATACCAGAGTCTAGCATGAGTCATTAAAAACAATTCTAGCCTCTATTTGCAGATTTCAATGAACATTAATGAAGATCCGATTCTTAACCCACAGCAGGAATCCACAAAAAGAATTCCTTTTCTTCTACTCTTCATTCTTTCACAAACCGCAGGTGCTTTAAGCCTCCCATTATCTCATTACTTTCAGCTCTCTACGAAGTGCCCCACAACATCTTGCCTATATAGAATCCTGGCTTTTCTCCTTCCGTAGCATTCTGTAACAATCCCCTCACTGAGAGTGGCTGTTTACATTTATAGTCCTTCTCTCCAGCTGTGCCAACTTGCTTTTAGAAGGTTGGAGACACCAGCAGCTCTCCATGCCTCAGTCTCCCTCAATCTGCAACAAGCAAAGTTCACAGAGTGCCTTGGGAGTGCATTATGTCTCACACTTGACCTGGTTTTCTCAGGATAAATTCTATTACAGAGTTCTCAGGGATGCAATCTGGTAAATAAAATTCTCCATCTTGTTATAGCTATCTATGGTGTCACATTTAGTAAGGTAACTGAGTATCAGGTCAAGATCCCTTTAAGGTGACTATGTTTATCTCTGCTTTGATCAGTTATCAGTAGATAATATAATCCAAATATCTAAGAAAAACACTCTTTTCTTTATATTCGAGTTCTTGAGTGACATCTCACTATAGCTCCTAGACCTTTAGGTTTTGTAATTATCCAAAGGGTCAGTTAATATTTTTAAAACACTCATACTTATCACCTTCAGGCTCCACTTCAGTTATATGTCCATTAAAACAGCAAAGAGAGTAACTTTAATTCACAAATGCCTGAAATCTTTCTTGAAAGAACTATGGCAGCCAGTAAATCAGTGTATAACCTTTTTCTCTTAGCTGCCAGATCTAATCGAGTCATGTAACAACATGCTTTTGTCAAAAAGGATAATCGTGTCACTTTGGTATCATAAAGTTGGGTGTTGACAGATAACAAATAATCTTATAAGTAACAATTTACTCATTAGAACTATTTTTATGGGAAATATTTAATGTATTGAGATTTTTTATAGAAATTAAATACTGATGCATTGGAGAAATAATTTTTTTTTTTTTTTTTTTTTTTTTTGGATATCAGTGTTGAAGAGTTCTGGGTTTCTGAGTTTTTTCTCCTCCACTGCAAATCTGATGTCCTATTATGTGAATGTGCAACATACTTTTTATGATCCTAATATTGAACCACTTTAACTTACTCCTCTTGCAACGTATTTGCTATTGTTTTTCTATTCTTCCTTACTTCTGACTTGGGGTTAATTTTCCTTTAGTCATTTATCATTGTGAAATAGTACTTTATACACAGCACTATTTCTTCAGCTTTATGCCTTTATCTCCCTGTTCAACCATTCCTTGAATGCTATGTCTGTCTATACTGTCTTTTCCCACCCTTTTAGTATATGGATCTAGCTTAGCCCCTGGAAACCTTTATTCTGTGCAAGTCTTTATGCTCGGTAACACACTGAATTCTCTGTAGTAATACCAAGTGGACCTAGAAGAAAATTTTAATTAAAATAATTTTTGTTTGTGTAAATAAGAGCATTTCTACACTATAAATTTTGTACTCATTTGGACATTTAACCCATTCATAAGTAGAAAAAGAGATTATTATTTTGGGCTCATAGAATGAAATAAAAATCTCATCTATTATATTTATTTACCTCCTAAATTTCTTTCACCCATATTTCTTCAACTGGTTGTAATTTTAATAGAACCCAAAATTTGTAGGGTCATCAAACATCATCTTGCCACATTCTATGCTTATGCATAAAGCTCCACTTCAAAATCCCAATAAATAGATGTCTATTTCTTTCTGAACACTTCTCATGTTGCTTTCCTCTCTGAAGAGCCAATTTTGCACTCTGGAAAATTATAATCATGTTAATAAAGATATTAATTTAAAAGAATGATTTCTGGGGAAGGGATGGTGTCGATCCCACATAACTCATACTTAACTAATACACATTATTCTCTTTGGATAATGCAAGACCAGAGGAATTAGGGAAAGATTTCAGAAATATTGACATGAAATATGAAGCTTAAGGGGGGGTCAGATAGCATTCATCATTGAAAACCAATAGCCTCAGCAGGTAAACACACACATAAACCAAACTGCCTTTTACCTGCATAGCTTAAAATAGTGGTTCATATGAGTAATCAATATTTTAATCGTTGTCCCTAACTGTGATCCAAACTGACTTATCAATTCCAAACCCTTGAATTATTATCTTATGATCCTGGGAATCTTTGACAAACTAGAAGTAACCAGAAATGAAGATTATTTTTCCCAATTAGAAATTTATCAAATACTACAGTTCCCACCACAGTACAGGTTATAAAATGAACGATAAATTCAAATTAGAAAGACAGAATACGGCTTTCAAAATTGAGTATGACAATTTCATGATAATTGAGAAGCTACTATACAAACACACACGTATACACGCACACTCTTTCTCTCTCTCCATAATTAAAATAAATTGTGTGTCATTACAGAAATTCTGTCTGAAGATGCATATAAGAAAGAAGCTCAGCTGTACTACCTGACTTAACAGTCTGGAGTTGCTCCCTGTGTTTTCTGATTCCTCAATGAAATAGGGTTGTGGTTGAGGCATGATCTCACTTCCTTGGACAAGGATCTGATCCCCAATTTCTAAATGGCTAGAAGAATTGTGATGTATAGCACAGAGCCCCAGGGTCCAGCTGTTGTGTAGTCTCTGCCTGCATTGTACAGGAATTATGACCCACAACATTGGAGGAATGATGTGAACTCAGCTCGAGATTTGCATAAACTGAACATTAGCAAGTCCTAATATTTAATGTGGGATAACTAAGTAAAAACTCTTTCCAAGCTGTTTGACAGCCTTATGAATATGCAGATAAGAAACCAAAAGCTGACTTCTAGTGGTCTGCTGTAAATATATTGGCAGAAATGTGCAGCCAAAGCAGAGGATTTAAGTCCATACAGTGTTTTCTTCTAGGTACAACACTTAGAGGCAAGTTTTATTATAATGCACTGAATCTATTGAGCATTCAAATCAGCTGACAGCATTTTTAAATCACAGTTATTCTGGCATTTCCTATTGAAAGCAATAGAAGAGCAACCAGAAGAAATAAATTTGTTTGTGAAAAGCAGTCTTGCTCGTCATTGTTACACATTATTGTTACTAGAGAAAAATTATGCAATAAATTTACAGATGTATTGCTTTTATTGTCAGCGATGGCCAGCTTTTTCCTGTTTATTTTAAGTGTGTTCATACATGGAATGCTTACATTTTAATCATCACTGTATAGACATGTACTTTAACCAAACTACAACTACTAGGGGACAAGGTTCGGGCTTTTTGAATGAATAACATGTCTTCAGAAACCCTGGATTTGCAGCAAGTACTTAGATCGATGTTTTGACAAACAAATTTCAAAAACGGATTAATTTTAAATCCATGGCTGTGTCTGAATAATTCCCACAATTACTCTACTTCTAAAATGTGTGTGGAGTGGAGGGGGGTATGGAAAAGAGGTGTCTCAATTACTCTCAATATTCTAGGTTCAGCATTTGCTTAAAATATTTTTATTTTTTGTAGTAATTGGACATGAGTGGGCAGCAGATTCTAAGATGTCCTTCTTAGTCCTGGATTTAATGAGTTTGACTAACATATTCATAATCATCTTTCTGTTCAGTAGGCATTTGATTCTTGATTTTCTCTCTTGGTGCTAGAATAACTGTGTAATTATACTTTATATGTTCTTTGACTTGGTAAATCACACAGAATTATGATTTCTCTGTCTTTAAAAATGAAACAAATTTGAGGATTTAATAGGAAGCAGGAGAAATCAATTTCTAAGGAGAGACAGTAAGAATCTTATGTACTTATGGTTGCAGGAAAGAACAATTGCTTGGGCAGTTTATCAGTGAGTTTCCACAAAGGAGAAAAAAGAAAAATAATAAAGTGAGCAGATGCCTGAAACCCCATGTGTGTGTGCATTTGGGTGTAGATGGGGGAATGGTGTCTTGAATTAATATGGGCCTTCATAGCTTGCATGTTAGAGGCAGATTGTAAGGCTGTACTTAACAGTGATTAAATCTTGGACTAAAGGCCCTATAGTGTACAGCCTGAGGACAGAATGTAAAAGAAAGACTGAGCTCATTTCCTTGGTGAAGATAAAAATTCATCTTCCCCTACCACTCCTCAACATTTTACTTCAGTCTCCTTTTCCTTTGAATAGTGCAGTGATTTCAATATCAGTAAAGTTAAACAAACATGTGACATAATAGTAGATCTGTCGAAATCCTAAGGGGACACATTTTCCCAAACTGTGTGCTTCAACCTCTCACTATTCGCTTAATAAATAGTATTCGATTGCATCTCCAGAAAGTCCCAAATGACACTCAGTACACAGCTCAATTGCCTCTTACATGTGCCTGGAAAGCAGCCACATCTACACCAAGGGTGGTTAACTTGTAAACCCCTTCTTTTTATTTGGAACTGTACTCCTACTTTCTCTTTCCTCTACCTAACTCCCAATTTCAGCCTTCTCTAGTCTTTTCCATCTTGCCTGATGGTTTTATTATCCCATCCTGTTAAACTTGAAATCTTAAGAGTCTTCCTTTGGGCCTACCTCTTTCTCTCTCCACTCTTACACTCATATCTAATATCTATTGATTTCACTTCCAAAACACTTCCGAAAATGTATGTTTCTTGAAGTTTTCCCTCTCTCTCCTGTTGACCCTCCATGTATATTCTATCTTCCCTCTTGGAAGACTATCCTCATCCCATGTTCCCACACAATCTCCTCACATATACTCACACTCAGCTAATTCTTTCTCATCTTTTCAATCCAAATTGAAGATGATATTCAGAAAACTGCAGAGGTGAACTCCAGAGCTAGACTAACTGGCTTGCCTTCTGCACCCCCATTTATCAGCTATGTGCCCAGTGATACTGCTTTGCCCTCTCTTTGTTTCTCTGCCTTTAAAATAGAGATAATAATAACATCAACATTAGTGAATTTCTATGAATAAGCTAGTCTGTTCCTATTCAATAAGTTATCCCAGACCAGTACCAGTGATAGATCCACCCCCATATTACACTGTTTCAGAATTCATATTTTAATAAGATTTCAAGATGATTTTGTATACATTCCATATGCACACTAAATGAATTTCAATAATTGAAAGCAAAACCTTATATAATTTAATGTAAGCTATCATCATCATCACCATCATCGTCATCATCTCTGTTTTCATTCCAAGTTCCTAACCTATCCTGTTTCCCGTGATATATTTTTATCAGCCTTGTACTTTTATTTCATTGTATGATATTTTGTATTTTACAGTAAATGTTTATTTAAAATCTGTTTCTACAGGTAGACTATATGGTCGGCAAGGTCAGTGTTCAACTTCTAATTGCTATATTTCTAGAACCCAGCATAGTGCCTGGTGAATACTAAATGCTCACTAAATGTCAGTCAAATGAGTAAGTCCCACATTGGACTTCTCTGTTCTTGCTGACAGAACCCTAATCCAAATTACTACTTTTTTTCCCGATAGGCAGTTTTAATACTCTCTTATCAGAATTTCTGCTTTTAGTCTTTGTTTACTTCAGTCTGTTCTGATTAGTTCCGTGCATGACATTGCAGGGGATTAGGCATTTTACCTCTAATACCTGAACATCAGTCACACTGACATCAACTATACTGGAATATAGGGGAAGGACTTTAGAGAGAAATTGCATGACTGTGCCGCTAGAAGAGAATGAGTAAAATCTAGCAGTTTACCTACCCTTAAGTACCTATGTGGTTAAGAAGTATATTGATGAGTTTCCGAAGGCCATGAGTTACAGCTTTAGCAAGTAGATGATAGCTGAGTTATGCATACTGGTCAGGTGTGCATATACTGCTGCCTTTTGAGACAAAGCAATGAGTGCATCTGAGGAAAGTATGCATAATGCTGCCAGCTCAGAGCCCAGCAGCAATCTGCTCAAAATTTTCATGATCATTCCAGTGGCCTAAAAAGATGCACAGGCCGCATCTGCTTCAGATGTTCTCAGACCCTCCGCCACTCGTGCAGAATCTAAAGAGTTAGACCAGGAGGGATATGATAACCAAGAAATGGTGGGCTAGAAATTCACTATCACAAGGGTGATCAGTCTTGTAAGAGAGAAATTTCATGTCTCACTGGCGCTTTAGCTTTTGCAGGATGTGGGAAAGAGAAGAGAAATGGAGAGAGTCAGTTACAATACTCGTCTGCCAACCAGGAAATCACACTGGTACATTAAATGTTTGCTTAGAGTTCCCAGAACTGATAGTAATGAAAGCTAAGATATATATGAGTTTAATTAATGAGCCTCAAGTTATGTAGCATCAAAATGGATTGGACCACAAATCACTGGACTGTACTAAAAATCTTAGAGAAAGCAAACACTAATATGGGCAGCTAATAATCTTTTCTTTTGTTTCTTCCCTCTATCCTGTATCCTTTGCTCTAGAGCATGGAAAGGTGGAGAATTGACAAAACTCAGCTGATCATATTTATTTTAAAAATTAGAAATATCTCATATTTGTACACTGTTCTATTAAGAGCCTTTGAAGAAATGTATAGTAGAATTATGAAAGGAAAGGCATGGAAGATCAATTCCTTTCTCAAATTAATATGACTTCTTGCTGCCTTCTTACCTTTGGTATATATTAGATATTTTATAATGCATGGCTTTTAGAGTAATTGTAGGGGGGATATAGTGGGAATATTCTCTCTAATATTTTGATCAGAAAGTGACTGGCTTCTTCATGAGTCTTGAGACATTATTTGATTTTTTATTTTCCCTTACACAAATTGATGAATTAGTAATACACATTAATAACAATCTACTACATCAATAGTGCTTCCATCTGAAGCACTTCTCTACTTATCCTTATATTTGATCCACACAATCCCTCTTTAAAATTGTTATTTTTATTTCCAGTTCCTTAAATGAAATTGGGACCCAGAAAGCTCTAGGGACTTAACTTTCTCCCAGCTAGTTACTGGAATAGGGAAATTAGAAGCCAGGTCTTTACCCATGAAGCAATGATGGTATGCACATAGTGATGAGAAATGAAATGCAACTGTGGTAGAGACAATGCCCATAAATGCTATGGACATGCAAGAAGACGGGTTTCCTAACCTCCTTGTGTCATTCGAGCTGGTAACTAGTTAGTGCTCATGGAATGTGGGGAAAGGTTTGAATGCTATTTGAGGTCTACACTATATCACCCTTGAGATTCTCCACTTTCCTTTTATTGTTCATTAGCCAATCAAATACAGAGAATACAGACGAGATCTTGAAATGTGACTGCACAAGGCGGAAAGAAGCCTGGGTTCTAGATTCTCCCTGCTTAGAGAAGAATCTCTCAGGAGATCCCCTCAAACACAAACATCTACACTGCACTTTGAGTCAGATTTTTTTATTAAACCACTGAGGTTTTTAGGGTTATTTATTACAGAAGTTTGGCAAACTCTCAGCTAATACAGATATCAAAACTAAAAGTATTTATATCTATGAATTATTCTCAGAAGAGAAGATTTAGTTTTCTCTCTTATTCAGATCATTACTTTCCGATTTATTGAAATGGCTGTCCTGTGATAGACAATGAGTTAATAAAATCTGAATGATAACACACTGAAATCCAAATAGTGTTTATAGTGTTTCTCTCTCTCTCTCTCTCTCTCTCTCTCTCTCTCTCTCTCTCTCTCTCTTTCATTCTCTCCCTCATTTTCTCTCTCCCTCGTTCTCTCTCTTCCTCTTTCTTTATTCAAAAAATTCTTTTGAGAAAAAATGTAACACAAATCCCCCACCTCTGATTGCAGAGAGAAGTACATAATTTAGTTGTACTGAAATAGGGAGGTGAATCTAGGGTTACTTCCAAGCCTGTTCAAACAGAAATTTAGCAGGAAGAGAGGTCACTGATACATGAGGTGTAAAAACCAAATGCAGGAATTAATTATGTCTGAGAGATATTCCTGGAAAGCTGTTAATCTATTATTTTTCACCGGTTGGCAGAGCAACCACTAGAGATGAGTGGCCTGCCAATAATAATCAGAGGAGAGAGTCAGGTCATGAACTCTTACAACTGACAAATGTAAAACCTCCAAATGTAGAAAAATAAAAGCTCTTTGATGCTGAGGACAGCAAGAGGCTTAAGTAGGGACAGCAGTTCTTGTTGACAGAAGACAACTGGCAGTGTGTCATCAAATGCAACGCCTGGTCATTTTCCTTTTTCTCAGGAGCTGTACTGGATAATAACTCTGGTGTAAATTTGATTGTTCCAGGAGAGGTGGAAGTTGCTTTGTGGTCTTCTGATCATAAATATAAGCATTTAATATCTTCCTTAAAAGTAAATCATCTAATTGGACACTAAAGCTTAAATATTTTTCTTTAATTATAATATAAAAATAAAAGACTTTAGTAGACCAACAAACAAATAAACAAACAAACAAAAAAACACCAGGAAATAATGGGAGATGGGTGACAAGGATGGAAGAAAAGTTCCTAGGAGAAAGAGGGTGTTAGAAATGAAGAATAGAAGAGCTGTGGTTGGAGCAAAGTAATAAAGAGGGTGATTTTGTAAAAACAGATAAAACAGATGGAAACAGACTATCAGAATGGTTCATCAGAAAGTGAACTGAAATATATCCACAGAAATATGAATTACTTCAGCTGTATCAGTGATAGTGCAAGAGCTGTCTCATTGTAGTTGAACGGAATGAATGAGATTCAAGCAGCAAGATCATAAAAAGCAAAAGAACAATCAAAAAATGATAAAACTTGACAACCACCTTCAAATATTTAGCTATATTCTTAGAATATATTATTAATTAACATAGATTTAAAGAACACAGAAGTAAAGTTCAGACTAGTACCACTTTCAGTTTGTATAGAAACTTATGGTATGAAAGAACTTCCGCAATGCCATCTAATGCAATTTAATAATTGCATTCATAACAGACCTCAAAGGCATCACATATATACATAATGTATGACATATATTATATAATGCTTACATATAATGTGTATTATATAATATGCTATGTAAAATGTATATAATGCAGTATATCTTACATATTACATAAAATATAATGCATGTAATATAGCTATATTTTATATAATATCCACAATATATTTATTGGTTCCAAGATGTCCACACATACCAAAATCTTCAGATGCTCAAGTCCCTTATAAAATGGCATAGTATTTGTAGATAACCTACATACATCTTCTCATACACTTTAAATTATCTCTCAATTACTAATAATACCTAATACAATGTAAATACTATGTAGATAGTTCATATTTTATGGTGCTATTATAAAAAGTATTAGTTCTTTTTATTTCAACTTCTGATTATTTCTAGCTAAGAGAAATCCAATTTTTGTATATTTATCTTGTATTCTAAAACTTTTCTAAACTTATTTGTTTGAGTAGTATTTGTCTAAATTCTTATAATTGTAAAATTTTATCATTTTTTGATAGTCTTTTTGTCTTTTACAGTTGTACTTCCTGAAACTCATTCATTCCATCCAATTGCAATGAAAAAACTTTTGCCCTTTTACCGATAAAGTTGAAGTGATTTTTATTTGCTCAAATGATCAGATTTCCTGCAAATACATTCATTTTTCTTTTCAATCTGCATATGTTTTATTTTTTTTGCAGTATTACACTGCTTAAAGTCATCAATTCAATGTTAAATAAAGGTAGTGAGAGTAGACATCTTTGATTTGCCTTTAATATCGGTGGGAAGTATTTGTATTTTCAACGGAAGGTATGATGTTAGCTGTAGAATTTTCAAAATGGCCTTCATAATGTTGAGGAAGTACCCTTCTATTTCTACAATAAACACTAAATTTAGTGATATTTTTCTTCAGTATCTTAATTATGATGATGATAAAGTTATTTTACTTTGATAACATGTTTATATTGATACATTTTAGATTGTTAAACCAAACTTGTATTACTGTGACAAATTCCACTGGTCATATTGTATGTTTCTTTTTACATTCTGTTTGATTTGGTTTACTAAAATTTTATTAAGAATTTCTGGGTCTATGCTCATAAAAGTTATTATTCTGTAAATTGAAATGCAGTCTTTCCCTGGTTTTGATATCAAGGTAATGTTAGCCTCATAAAATGAGAAATACTCCATTAATTTTCTGAAAAATTTTGTAAAAATTTTCTATTATTTTATTATTACATGTTTAGTAGAATTCACTAGTAAAGACTTTTCGGGATGGAGATTTCTTTGTGGGAAGGTTTTTTAACTGCAAATTCTATTTCTTTAATTGATACAAGCTATTTAGGTTTTCTAATTCCTCTTAAGTGTTATGTGTCTTGGAAGAATTTTGTACATTCTATTTATTTTGTCAAGTTTATTAGTATAAAATTATTTTAAACTAATTTCATTAGTATAAAATGGTGTTTTAGTATTTATATAATTCATAGCTATGTCATGTGTCTTATTCATGATATCAGTAATTTTTATTTTTTCTCTTTTTTGTTTGAATAGTCTCATATGGTTTATTAATATTATTGATCTCAAATAACCATCTTTTAGTTTTACCGATTTATTCTATTGACTTCTTTTCATTCATTGAGTTCGGTCTTTACAATAATTATTTTCTTCTGTTTACTTTTTATTTTTCATTTTTTCTTTGAAAGAGTATTTACATAATTTCTTTTAAATAGTTCTACTTTTATCATATGTATTTAATGACAGAAGTTTCTCTCTAACTATTGTTTTAATTGCATCACAAAATGTTTGATATTCCATGTTTCAATTTTATATCAGTTCAAAATACTTTCCAATATTCTTTATAATTTATCTTTGATGCACAGATTATTTAAAGATGTGTTTACAATTTCCAGGTATCTAAAGTTTTTCTGTATATCTTTGTGTTATTCATTTTTAATTTTTACACTCTGAAAATATACTTTCTGTGATTTCAATCATTTTAAATTTATAAGGACATGTTTTATATCTTTAAATATAGTCTATTTTGGTAAATATTCCATGTATCTTGAAAAAATGTATATTCTGCTATTTGAGGGTTAAGTGTTCCATTATTATCAGTTAGGCCAACTTGCTTGATAGTATTCTATAAATTATTGATAAAAAATGTTGCATATTCATATATTTCTCCTTGGTGTTCTAACAGGTTTTGCATTTTATATATATTGAATCTACATTATTAGTTGCATAAACATTTAAGATCATTATATTCTCTTTATGAATCAATCCTTATTTATTATAAAATGACCCTCTTTATTCCTTTGAAAAGTCTTTGTTCTGAAATCCACTTTTTTTGATATTAAAATAGCCACTCTGATTTTACTTAGTAATTATAAGCATGGTATATCCTTTTATTTGTCCTTTTCCTTTAAATATATCTGTAACTATATGTTGGATTCTTGTTGATAGTATATAATTGATCAATATGATCAATTTTGTCTTTTAATTCAATTTAATTTAACTTAATATATTTATTTTTATAGTTGAATTTAAATTTTTCATATTGTTATTTTTCTATTAGTCCTATATGTTCTTTGATCCCTTTAATTTTAGTACCTTTTTTGGATCAATAAATTTTATGTTTTCATTTTTACCTACATCTATTGTAGGTTTATTAGCTCTACCATTTTGTTTACTAATTTTTTTAATGATGGCTTCAATGGTTAGAGTATATAGTTTTAATTTATCACAATCTACCTTCAAATATTGTTATTCTACTATATCTATGGCATGCAAACCTTACAAATATAATATTTCCATTTCCCCCTCTTGGTCATTGTTCCATTGTTATTATGTATTTTATTTATACTTATGCTATATACTACATGATACAATGTTTCTATTTTTGCTTTAAATAGTCAATTTTTTCCTAATATTTAAAGATGAAGAAAATGTTTTTGAAAATAACCACATATCTATCTTTCCTAGGATTCATCATACCCTGTGTAGAAGAAACATATAGTTAACTATTATTATTCATGATAGTTATTTTCTATAAAAGTGCCATTAACACTAACTTCACAAATATTGAGTCATTTTTCCTAGTGGAAGTATAGGTTTAGTTTCCTGTGTACCTCTGGCCACAACAGTTCCATCAGTTGATCATTATATCATCTTGTTTTATGTGTGTTTCTATGCGAAGACATCTTATTTAATATATATCAATGATTTGTTAATATTGAACTCGCAGCATACATTAATTCTCATGCCTGAATAAAGCTTATGTAGCACATGCATTTTCTCTACAAGGCACATTACAGCCTTCTGTGCTTCTGAACATTAGAGAGCATTTCAGGATTATTTTGGGTGGCCACTTTAAACAGCTAAATCATCAATGCAAAGCACAATTATGTGAAAAATATAGCATTAAAAAGACTTCAAAAGTACACTCTGAAATGAGATCTGAAATGAAATCAGCGCATCATCATGTTAACCTCAGCTGGAAAAGTGTACATTAGGTAACCTAATTTTTTTGTCATTCTGCACATGTCCACGAATGACTGTTAAAATGCCATGAGTGTTGGTATTGGGGTGGCAAAATAAATGATAATGAGTAGGTGAATTCCAAAATATGGAATCTATGCATAATGAGAATTAGCTACTTTCATCTGGTATTTTCTTCAGGATAAAGGCATTTCTTTAACACATTAATTACATTGAAATTATGATCATTTTACTGTTGGTCTTAATGTCATTTGACGCAGTTATTCAGTTTATAGTTTCTGAAAAAAATTTCATGTCTTGACTCTAGAATATCACACTTTCTTACGTTTATTAATTCATTGGCAGCTCATTCTTAGTCTTCTTTGGAAATCCTCTTCTTCATCTCAGTCTCTAAATGTTTGAGTGTACTTGGGTTCAGTCCTCAATTCTCATTCCTCCATGTATACTTATTTTCTAAGTGTTCTTATTTAGCCTAATGGTCTGAGGAAGGTTCAAAAGTATATATTTCTATCTTTACCTGCTTATCTGAAATCCATATTCTTTTGTACAACCATGTGTTCAACAATTCCACTTGGATGTTAAATTGACAATTCGGGTCCAAAAATGAGCCCTTGATTCTCCTGATATGTATACATTCATTCTTTGTGTATTCCCATTACAGTAAATATTACTTTCATTCCCAATTGTGTGCTTAAACCATACAATTCCATAATAAATCCTGAAAACTTCCATGATATGAGTTTTTCAGTTTGAGAAAGAAATATTAGGCTATGAATTCATATTAATAAATGCTTTTTTATTCTTTATAGTCTTCTCTCAAATCAGTTCTGAACATGTCTTAGGTTAGTCTTCTTTAGCCACCAGCTATCTTCAGAAATTTAATTGTTCTTTGTCACCTGGACAAGAAAACTTCAAATCTTTAAATAGTCATTGAAGATTTTCTACTATCTCATCCCAGTCTTCCCTGTGAGTTTTACCTACCACTACTATATTTTACAAACCATATATTCATGCCAAATATTGATGCATGCATGCTCTGAACTCTTCTGATATTCTGCCCTATTCATGTTCTTTTCTTTCATCTTTCCAAATCTCCATCAATCGTATTCTCAATTTCCCTTATAAATATACTTATTAAGTTCCAGCTATTATCATTTATCCCCTATTAAAATTCTTCAGATGTCTTCTAATTTCCAAATACATTTATTTCCTTCCTCCTAGCTTTTCTAAAGCTCATTCTGCATAATACAAAATATTTAATGTTATTAGTATTATATACATATTCAGGTTCCATAATTTAAAATCACCTAAATACTTGCAGATAAAGTTATAGGTAATAATTCCTACAGTCCTTGCAGTTCTTAGCACAACATATTTACATCTAGTAGATACCAAATAAGTGTCTTAGACACCGAACTAGTCTTAGACATCACCTTAATACCTAAATGAAAAGATCCTGCTCCCATAAATGTTGCAATTATTCTAAGTTTAAGGATCACAAAGTGTATTAACTAGAGTATAGTCATAAGAAAGAAACCACACCAATTGTTTTAAGAGAGAATTTAAGATAAATAGTTATTGACTAGGCATTGAAAAACTGAAAATTCGAAAAGGAACATTAAATGTTCATATAATTAACTGCAGGAAGCAGCTACAGTCCTTAGTACTGGAGGAACAGGAAGGATGTTAGAATTATTAAAATTTAGAAACTTGGTAGAGAATGCCTGACAGGTAAAACACTTTAAGGAATGGGTTCTGCATAGCAGGTTCTGGTGTTTCTTAGCCCAGAAAGGAGTCACAGAGATGAAGGGACAGACCTCTGAGGAAGGGGCATCAGTTGGCAGGTGCTGATTTCCTGGCAGTGTCATGAGGCTGGTTCTGCAATTATTGTTAAAAGCAAAAAAGTATACACACACACACACACACACACACATATACACACTTATATATATATGTAAAAAATATATATATATAAATATATATATATTTATATATATAAAACTAGAATTGCTGCTATGAACAAATTGTCCCTGTTAGAGCAAAATATTGCTGAAATGACACTACAACAAAACAAAACAAATTAGCCAAAAAACAAAATAAAATAAACAAAAATAAACAAATTAAAAAACAGCAAAAGGTAGTGGATAAGGAGAAGTTTATCTGTTCTCTTTGTGCTTTCAGGACTCTCTCTAGGGCTCCTTATTGGCAGGACCTAAAATACAGCAGCTGGATGGGAGAGTCCTAGACTCAGCATCACCAGGAGTGAGTTTGAAACTGAAAGTAGTATCTAAATTACTGACACAGTCTCATATCCTTTTAGGTCCAAATGCTGACTTCTCTTTTATAAACTACACCAAGTCAGAAATGTGAAATGAGCAAAAGAAATCACTTAAAATACATGGGTATCTTGTAATATTTAGTGATGTTTCAAAATTATCCCTGTTGCTTTGAAATATCAAGATGTATGTGTTGGGAAAGACAGATAAGAAAAACACTGATTTTCTTAGAAAACTCTTTGAAATAAAAACAGTTTAATAGAAAATCATTTTAGGTGACTTTTATTGAATAATCTTTGGGTTGTCAATGGTCCAATTCAATAGAGTTTGTAATATATATAGTTTTTACATTTAAGTAATTCTTATTTATTAGATAGAGTTCTATCACTGAAGTCTTTGCTGCTCATGTATTCTCAGCTGTTTACTGTAGCTCCTTTGAAATATTTTTTACACAACTGATCTACCCAAGAGGAACAGTGTATTACAACAAATCCCTCTGAGACTTGCTCAGAAATACTCTGGTTGAAAGGAAAATATATGTACTAGACTGTATTTCTTCTGAACTGAATTCCTAAGATTTGTCTGTAGGGTCTGGGAAATTGTGAGAGGTACCACTTCTAAGTCAGGAAGATTTGCAAACTAAGGAATAAAGAATACTATTATATTTTTAAAAATGTATCTTGTGGATTTTATGTTCTGTGCACCAGTTTAAGTTTATCAGGGAAATGGCACATTGTAGCCAAATTAATATTATTCAAACTGAATTTGCATATCATTTTGCTTTCAAGAAGAAGAGAAAGAGAATGAGAAATGTAAATATGGTATTTTTCATTTAACCAACTTTACTAGTTTCCCTTGAATTGTTTCAAATAGAAAAACTTTAAACTTTATTTACCAGAAAAACATGTTGTATCTTCCAAATCTCTTGCAACCATGTTAGAGCGTCCTAAGGGAAGAGGTTTGTACAATAGCGTGTCTATCATAATTGACACTAATGAAATTCTCAGTGCTCAATAAGAATATATTATATGAGAAATCATTCATCAAATATTAACTGAATGCCTACTATTGATGAATAACTGAATAGGGTAATGTAAAGTACTTTTTTCTCTAATCCAAAAGGAAAAATCTTTCAACTTCTTTTTCATTCCATATTACCTTTTGATTTTTACACAAACTTAGAATATATACCCCGAAGAAAGACATTAAGAATTTTAGTCTCAAAAAATTAAAAGTGGATATACCTTTTAACCCAGAAATTGCACTTCTGGGTATTTCTCCAAAGACAACCAAAACAATAGTTTGTGTATATCTATGCACCCTTATGTTCGCTGCAGCTCTATTTACAATAGCCAAGATATGGAAGCAACCTAAATGCCCATCGAAGGAAATTAAATAAAGAAGTTATGGTTCACATATACAATGGAATATTACTCAACTATTAAAAAAATGAAATCTTACCATTTGCAACAATATGGATGGATCAAGAGGTTATTATGCTGAGTGAAATAAGTCACACAGAGAAAGATAAATACCATGTGATTTCCCTTATGTTCAGAATCTAAGGAATAAAAATAACAAACTAATTAAAAACAGACTCACAAATACAGAGGACAATCTGATGATGGCCAGAGGGGAGGGAGGTTAAGGGGCCAGGAGAAAGGGGTGAAGAGTTAAAGAAGTACAAATTAGTAGTTGATAGATGGTCACAGGGATGGGGAGCACAGCATACGGAATGCAGTTAATACTAAAGTAATGGCTCCGTGGAGAGCCAGAGGAGAGAAAAAGCAATTAGGAGGAAAAAACAATCATTTTATAAATTATATAAATGTCTATCCAATGTACTGTATACTTGGAACTAATAATAAAATAAATTTTTTAAAAAGTATAAAAATTTTTTCATTTGAGAGATCAGGTTTATGTAATCGACTGACCTTGATTTCTTGGAGGTCCATAAAGCCCACTCCTATTTCACCAATTGTTAGCTACACATTTTGTTACTCACCCAGAATTAAATACTATCTTTTCTTGACTCCTTTGCAAACATGAGTGAGCATTGCCAAGTTCTGGGCAATGATATATAAGCAGAAATGTTGTATGAGGCTTGTACATAAACTTAAATAAAGCTGACTTGTCTGGAAAAGTGTTCTCTTGACATTTTACCTTTTCTTTTTCTGGCCTAAAACCCAAAGCAGCCATCCTAGATTTTGATATGAGCTTAAAGAAGAAACTCTGGACTAGAAAGATCAAACAGATAATCACAAAGGCACCAAGTACTAAGTTTCTTCTGACTGCACTTAAATTTACTTTAGATAGCAAAAATTAAGCTATATTTTTTCATAAATTACTGTTATTTTTCCTTCATATTCACATGACTCTAGTACTAATTGAAAAAAATAATTTTATCTTCATTTTACTCTGTAGCAAAGAAAACTATTGGTTGATTTTTATTCTTTTAATGCTATTCTTAAAATTTCAATATAAATTTTAATCTAAATTTTCTAACTAAAATTATTCAGAACTTCTCTTCTTCTTTCAAAGATAATAATGATATTAGTATGGGTTAGCCATTAAACCAAAAGCTTCCATCTCTTTAACGTTATTGGAGTTTGGTTCTATGATTTTATTGTACACACATAAATTTGTTATTTAACAACTGATGATTAAATTGGTCAACAATGTATTGATTTCCATATTCACTGCTGTTTCTTGAATGCCTCACCTTCCTTCTTAGCTCAGATTTCTTCTGAATTTTTTCTTATTATTTGTATATCTGAAAAAGTTTTTGTCACCATCTCTTGAAAGATATTTCAGCTCAATATAGCTTATTTCTCACAGAACTCTGAAAATATCACTTCATTTTCTTCTGAAGTATTGTTCCTGAGAGGACATCTTCTGCGGCTTGTGTCATTTACTGTTTCTATCTTTTCTCTAAATCGTCTTCTCCTATTGATGTTCTCTATTTCACAATGATGAATCTTGTTTTTTAAAAACAGGATTGGACTTGTTTTTACTTATCCAGCTTGATTCCTGGATGGTTTCTTTGTTGTTGTTTTCGTTTGTTTTTGTGCCATTCATGTATTAAATTCTGAAGAGTTCTCAAGTATTATCTCTTCACTGGCATTTCTTCAGTTTGCGTATTCTAGAACTTCTATTAGATAAATGCTGAATTTGAGTTAGTTTTTGTATGTAGTATAAATTTTGACTCAAAATTTAGTAATTTGCATATGGTTTTTCAATTATTCTAGCATCATTTGTTAAAATAGACTGTCTTTTCTCCACATAATCACATTTGTACTTTCCTCAAAAATCGGTTGTCATATCTGAAAAGATATTTGCACACCGATGTTCATAGCAGCATTATTCACAGGAGCCAGGACATGGAAGCAACCGAAGTGTCCTATGATAGATGATTGGCTAAAGAAGCTGTGGTACATATATACAATAGAATATTACTCAGCCATAAGAAGAGATGAAATAGTGCCCTTTGTGACAACATGGATGGACCTTGAGATAATCATGCTAAGTGAAATAAACCAGACAGAAAAAGCTGAAAATCACATTATATCACTTAAATGTGGGGTCTAAACCTAAAAGCATCAAGTGAACAGGACAAACAAAGAGGGACTCATGGACATGGGAGGTGGGGGTAGGTAGATGGTTAAAGGGAGTCAAATATAGAGGGGGAGGGGGAAAGGGAGGTGGGTAAAGGGGATCAAATATATGGTAGCTGAAGGAAACTGGGTGGTAAACACACAGTAGAGTACACAGATGTCAAATGATAACATACACCTGAAAATTATATAATTGTACTAACCAACGTTACCCCAATAAACTTAATTTTAAAAAAATTGGTTGTCAACATAGGTGTGAGTCTGTTTCTGGATTCTCTTTTCTGTTTCATTAATCTCTATCACTAAACCAATACAAACTTCTCTTTTACTGTAACTTTAAAACAAGTTTTGAAATCAGGTAATGTTAGTCCTCCAGCTTTGTTCTTTTTCTTGAAATTTACTTTAGTTATTCTCAGTCCTTTGTCTTTTCATATGGATTTTAGAACAATTATGTCAATTTATAATAAAAATTCTGCTGAGATTTTGATTGGGATTACATTAAATCTACAGATAAATTTGAGGAGAATTTATATAATATCAATTGTTCTGAGAAAAAATATAGGTCTCAATTTTTATTAGACATTTGAAATTTTTATTAATGTTTAGTATTTTCAATATCATAAATATTTAATCATATTTCATCCTAAGAATTTCATATATTGGGTCATACTGTAAATGGTATTTTTTATTTCAATTTCTTACTGTTCAGTTTAAGCATACAGAATACAACGTGATTTTTCTATATTTATCTTGTATTTTGCAATTTTGCTAAATTCACTTATTAGTTCTATTAGCTTTAGATATAGATTACATTCTATTTTCTACATAACTAATCTTGTCATTTGTTAATAAAAACAATTTTACATCTTTCTTTCCAAACTGGATGCTATTATTTATTTTCTATTCCTTATTGCACTGGCTAAAACATCTAGTACAGTGTTTAGTTGAAGTCTTAAGAGAAGATATCCTTGACTCTGATCTTAGAGGAAAAGACCTCTGTTTTTCATCATTAAGTATAATGTTTCTGTAAATTTTTTGTAGATGTTCCATATCAGATTAAAGAAGTTCCCTTCTATTCCTACTTGGCTAAGAATTTTTATCAGGAAGAAATGTTGGACATGTCTAATGCTTTAACTCTACTGAGATAATAATGTGATTTACTCTTTTAGTTTCTAATATGGTAAATTATATTGAATGATTTTCAGATATTAAACAGTTACATTCTGGAGTAAACCCCACTTAGTCATTGTATTAGTTTCCTGTTGCTGCTGTAACAACGTGCCACAAATTCATTGAAGGTCAGAAACCCTAAAATCAAAATGTTGGCAGGAATGTATTTCTTCTGAAGAGTTGAGATGAGAAAAAATTCTGCCAACCACTGTGTTCCTATATTACCTATTTTATAAAATTAAAACTTTTATAGGTTTGATTTTATAAATTTTGTTTAAAATTTTAAGCTACTTTTATTAATAATAATATTCCATTTTCTGTCCTTATGAAGTTGTCATCTGAATTTGGTATCAGAGTAATGCTGGCCGTACAAAATAAGTTGCAAAATATTTCCTCCCATTTAATTTTCAGTAAGAGTTTGCATAGAATTAGTATTATTTTTTTTGTTTAATGTTTGGAAGAATTCAGCAATGTTTGTAATTTTTTTTGTAGTGAAATTTTCAGCTACAAATTCATCTTGTTTAACAGAGAGAGGGCCATTCAGATTATTTATTTATACTTAAAAGAGCTTTGGTAATTGGTATTTCTCAAGGAATTTATTCATTTCATCTAAATTGATGAATTTATTGACATAAAGTTGTTCATAATATTTTCTTATTTTCCTTTTAATATCTGTGGAATCTGCAATGTTATCAGTTTGTTCATTCTTGAAGTTGGTATCTTATCATTTTGTTTGTTTTCTAATCTCACAGGCTAGAAGCTTATCAATTTTATATATCATCTCAAAGATTCAGTTTTCAGTTTTATTGATGTCCTCTATTGTGCCTCTACTTCCTTGATTTCCACTCTGATTTTTATTATTATTTTTTTGTTTATTTCACATTTAATTTGTTCTTTTTCTAATGTCTTAAAGTGAAGGAAAGATCTTTCTTATTTTGTTTAAATTTAATTTATTGAGGTTGTAGCATTGGTTAATAGCATAATTATCAGGTGTATGAGATTATAATTCAACATTCGTATACTCTATCATGCAATTTCCCTTCAAAGTTTAGTTTCCTTTCATTACCACATATTTGACCCCCTTTATCACCTTTGCTCTCCCCCTACTTTCTTTCCCCTAATAATATAATAATGCTAAAATAATAGCATTTAGTACTAGAAATTTCACCAGACTACTACTATGGTAGCATTCCACAAATTTTGATATGTTTTGATTTCATTGTCATTCAGCAGAAAATATGTTCTAACCTCCATTTTCTTTCTTCCTTGACCAATAGGTTATTTAGAAGTGTGTCATTTTGTTTTCAAATATTTGGGGAGTTTATAGAGATATTTTTGTTATATCTGTCCAATGCAATTTTATTGTGGTGAGAGAAAATACTTTGACTTTCAATCTTTTACATTCATTGATACTCATTTTATGGTCTAAAATATGGTCTTTTATAGTAAATGTTCCAAAGGCACCTGAAAAAATGTGCAGTCTTGTGTTTTGGGTTGGACTGTTCTATAAATTTCAATTAGATAAAGTTATTAAATATTTTATAAAGTTTTCTAATTCCCTGCTGAACTATTGGTTACTTGTTTCACCAGTTTTTGAGAAAGTGGTATTGAAATTTCTAACGCTTAATTGTGGATTTGCCTACTTGAAATTTTATCATTTTTAAAATGTATTTTGAAGCTCTTATTAGATACATAATTCTAGGATTATGTTCTCTTGGTGGATTTACCTCATTATTATTATCGACTTTTTATCTTTGGTAATATTTTTTACTCTGAAATCTACTTTTTCTAATATTAATATAGTCACTCTACTTTCTTTGGTTAGTGATAGCATGGTATCTTTTTCTATCCTGTTGCTTTTGAAGTATTTGTGTTTTTACATTTTAAGTGTTTCTTGTAGTCGATGTATCATTAGGTTTTGCTTTTTTTTATGCAATATGTTAATATCTGTCTTTAATTTGGATATTTAGACCAATTACATTTAATATGGTTACTGATATTTTTAGACTGAAATCTATCTTTTGAATATTTGTTTTTATGGATAAATCTGTTCTTTTATACCCTTTTCTTTTCAACCTCACCTTGAATCAATCCACTATTTTTTTATGATTCCATCTATATCCTCTGTTGGCTTATTAGCAATAATTTTTTGTCATTTTGGTGTTTGCTTTAGGGTTTATAGTACACATTTCTAACTTGTAATTTATCTTCAAATGATATTATTTCACTTCACATATAGTATGAGAAACATATAAAAATATAATTCCATTTCTCCCCTTCCTGCATTTGAGCTACAGTTATCAAATATCTAACTTTTATGTATGTCATGAATAATTTGTTATAAACTCCACATTACATTGTAATTATTTGTTTTTTAAACAATTATCTTACCAAGATATTTAAATAGTGAATAAAATCTTTTATGTGTAAACACATGTTGCCATACCCAGTACATATAATTCTTTGTATAGTTCCATATTGCCATGTTGCATCATTTTTTTTTCTGCCTGAAGTATTATCTTTAATATTTATTATAGTGCACATCTGCCACTGAATTTCTTTTTAGCTTTTGTGTACTTTAATGAGTCTTTATTTTGACTTAATATTGCTAATATATTTTTGCTGGGTATAGAATTATATATTAATTGGAGGGTTTTTGTCTTGTTTTGTTTTGTTTTTTCCAGTATGTTAAAAATATTCCTCCACTGTTTTCTGACTTTTTTTTTTTAGTGAGAATCTGTAGTCATTCTTATCTTTGACTAATATATCACTAATGTATCTTTTCTTTCCAGAATACTTTTGAGATATTCTCTTTGTCTCTGGTTTTGAGTAATTTTATTTCGTGTGTATTGATATGGATTTTCTCATAATCTTGTGCTAAGGGATTACTGAGCCTTTTGAATCTGCTGACATAATTTTTACAAGTTTAGGGAAATTGTCAATTATTTTTCAAATATTTTTTTGTCCACCCTTCATAGTAATTTCAATAACATGTGAATTAAGGTATTTGAGGTTATCCCAGATGTCACTGGTATTCTTTTCATTTTTAAATTTCTTTTATTTCTCTGTTTCATCTTAGACAGATTATATTGCTGTGTTTTCAGATTTATTATTTTTTATTCTACACCATCTAATTGTCCATTAGTTTCATTCGGTATATTTTTCATCTCACACATTTTAGTTTTCACTACTCAACTTCAATTTGGATCTTTCTAAAATATCTTCTGTGTCTCTACTTAATTTTTGAACATATAGATGTGGTTATAATAGTTGTTTTAATATATTTTCTGCTATTTCTAGCATATTCATGAGTTCTGGGTCAGTTCTGACAAACGTTTTTTTTTTTTTTTTTCTCTTCAATAAGTTGTATTTTCCTATTTCTTTGCATGCCTAGCAATTGTTTATTGATGCATACTTTGTGGATTTTATCTTCTTGGGTGCTGGATCTTTTTATATTCTTTTAACTGTTTTTAATCTTTGTTCTAAAATTACTTAGAAAATCTTTCCTTTCATGCCTGATTTATTAGGCATCACTACTATTTCAGTTTTTCCTACTACTAAATCAAATATGCTTCTGAGTGTTTGACCCAGTGTCCCATAAATTTTACGTTTCCCAATCTTCTGAGCAACAAGTACTGATCTCTAATCCTTTATGGCAGTTCTTTGCCTGACCTTGATATTTTCCTCACATATATGGCATATATACTGATCAATATTTTGCCGCATTCCTAAAATGGCTGATTAATATTTTGTTCAATACCCAAGAGTACTCTCTATAGTTTCCTGTCTGTGTAGCTCTTTCTTCTCTGGTACTTTGTCCTGTGAACTGCATTTTTTTCCTCACTAGATTTTTAACTTTGTCCCCTAGATTTAAGGAATCCACTGAATTACAAGGTTTCCTCTTCCTGTGCTATAGCCTGGCAACTTTCAGTCATAGGCTTCATTCCCCCCTCCCCCATCCCTATGAGATCACTGTTTTTCAGTGGTTCTAATAAAACCCTATAATTTAGGAAAAAATATAGATTCATCATATCGTTTTACATAGGGAGGGACCTGTGCTCAAAATGATTAATTTCTCTGCTACTACTAGTATGATTACAAAAGTGTTTTCCTCTATTTTATCTTGTTTTTTACAGAACATATCTCTAAATATTCTGTACTACCTCTAGAAACAATTTATTGAAAAATGTTCTCTCTGAATTGGTGAGATAGAACAATATCCTCATCCAGTTTTGTGTATAAAACACTTATCAGTATGATTATATTGAGAGTTCACATATATTCCAAATTTTGACTTTAGAGTATTTTATTTTAAATTAAAGTTTGTTGTAATATTTGAAAAAATTGTATTACACACTATAAATATATATGGCCCAAAAAAACAGCAAAGGATAATAATGCAGAAATATGCCATTCACTTTTCTAATCCCTTGCACTCAGTCTCCAAAACTTCTTTATCTCGGGATGATAGAGATAAGTTATTCTTCAACCTTGGGCTCATATGATAGTGCACCTTTCCAGCTATTTGTGACTAGTTTGGGATAACAATTCCAGAAAAAGGAGATCAAGAACCAAATTCAACATTCTATTTTTTGTTTATTTTTTAAAAATTATTTACAATCACCAGAAATTTTCAGAACCAGAAGGAAAAAATATGCTCAAAATACTGGACTTTAATAAATCTAAGTACACAAATCAGCAACACAGCTCCACTATAATTTAATGAAATTAAAATTGCTATGCAGGATCTGATATAATGTGCACTTTCTGGAGGTCAGGCACCACCTGGATTGTGTAAACAGACAAGGGCAAACTTCAGCTCATTAGTTTTTCATTCAGATCTTTATTTCTGTTCCCTAAAGAAAATTTACTTTTTAATAATTGTAATATTACTGACCTTTCTCAATAGCTTGTTGATTAATTATATCACCCTTAACTCTGCTGTAGCATTGTGTACCTTCAACCTGTGTCCTGGACACCAATTTAACTCAATGAGAGGAAAAGATAGGGGTTAACCTATGAAATAAAAATTGTAAAATATTTGGGGTATTGGGAATGTCCATGCTCCAAAAAATATTTTTTAAATTAATTAACTATTGATCAAGAAAGAAAATCAAGAACATAAAAGCAAGAAAATTTTCTCTGTGGAATCCTAGTTACTCAGGAAACCTTCCTGATTTTGGCTTGTAGATCTCCAGATCTGAGTTTAGAAAGAAGAAAGAACTCCTTTAAAAAAATTTGTTTGGTTTTTACTTGTAAGGAGATTATCACAGAATATGTGTCATTTGGCAGGCCAGAGAGGAATAAAACATAGAAGTCATAAGAGCCAAAGAGCTGAACAAAAGTTTTCCTAAAATGGAAATTACTGCTTGAAGGAAGGACTGATTTAAATAACTGAAAAAAAAATTAAGTAATATCATAACAGGCTGTAAGAATTGTTTTAGTCAAAGCATTTAGGTTCTGGCAACTTCTAATATTTAAAAAAAGAGGAAGAAAAAATATAAGGTGACATTAATAGATATTTTATAACTTTTAAAAGTGCTCTTAGTTCTATTTCTCTTGTAGTTTATACCTTGTAGAAATTAATTATCAAATTTGCATAATTTTATCAGTGGTAATTTTGAATAGAGATTAATATCAAAGATATACATTGTTATATATCTTTGTTGAGCCTAAGCTAACTTAAATACCACCTCTTTCCCTCAGTGCAATTGGATTGAAGGAATAGGTTACTAGGAGAAGATGAAGGAAAATGAAACAACTATTAGTTTGTTTTGTGAACACAATTTCACAAAATGTCAAAAGTCATTCCACGTTTCAGAATCAAGTTTTTATTTGAGATGAGGTATTTAAGGGATTCAGAAGAATTTAGTATATCCATCTGGGGATCCCTTCTCTGCATTTTGTGGGAAAATTATATGTTTTCCCTAATCCTGAATTCTGAGAAAAGTCAATCAGAAAATCAGAAAATATATTAGAATTCTCCTGTGAGAATTAAAGCTAAACTATCAACATACAAATGTGAATGCTTTGAAAGTATTCATGTCAAGTTGAAAACAGAGTCTAAAAATTGCTAGAAAGAGAAGTAGAGGTTATGGTCAACATTTCTGGAAATCAGGACAGGAGCTGGTAGGAGAGAAGTGGTCACAATGTAATCACTCACTCTCACTTGTAGCCATTGGCATATTATAAGTATATATTGTGGCCCTGTCTGCTACTAACAGTGGTGCATTTATTCTTGCAAATAAAATACATATGAATAAGTTCATATTCATAGTATACCTTATATTAAGCCTATACATAGTGTTCTAAGAAATAACAAGTTTGGAAGCAAAATAAACTTTAAATTGACAATTTTGACACATGATTATGTGTAATGATGTTATCCTTGCTAAAAACATATTAATGTTGGATTAATTGAATACTACACAGAAACGTTCACTGGCATTCACTAGTTTTGAATGTTTGCTGTAGATTATTCTTCTTTTCAAATGCATTAGCAGAAGAGGTGCAAAGGAAAGATGTGTACATGAAATAAAAACTAATCTAAAATCTGACTTAGCAAAAATAATATCGATATTAAAGCCAAGGCCAAAATCAAGGGAAGCAGATAAAATATTTTAATCGTTAAATTAAAAAAAAGGCTTCTATGAAACAACCTGTATCCTAATGCCTTGCTTGAAGGTGTTTTAGACACTCAAACAATTTCATTGTAAACTAGAAGGCATTTTATTACACCTATAATTTTTTTGAAAGCACAAGGATATGACAATAGATGCTTTAAAAGTTTTAAAATTTTGTTTTAAGAATGATACATTTTTTAAGGTGTTCTCATGGTATTTTTCAATTTATAAAGTGATTTTTAGTGGGCACTTTATAATCATATTCCTTTCTTTCAAAATATTCTATTATGCAATATCTGCATCAGGTACTGATTACTCATACATGATATTGAAATTCTTAATCTTGTCAAAATATATTGATTATTAACAAAAAATAAATCATGTGTTTTTTCATATTGTGTATTTCAATAGAAAAAAAATAAAACTTTCTATCACAGAAATTTTCATCACATAAAAGTGATACATTCTGTATTGTTACAATTACTCATTTTTTAAATATATATATACATATATATATATAATGTTATATATATAATGTTACAACATTATAGAATAACATGATTTTGGAGATATCTCAAGAAATCCCTGGAATTTTGCTTTTTTTATTCTAAAGTCTCCTAAATTAAAACTTGTTAATTAAAACATGAGGAAATTTTATTTTTTTAAAAAACTAACCAGCTTCTCTTTCTACCTCCTGATAATTTCATTTCAAAATTTGCTTTTCCACTCCTCACCCATTTCATGTTGTTCTAACATGCCTAAAATCCCTGGCTACAAAGCTAAGATCCAAGTTTGGTCACTTAGAGTTCTTCTCTGGAATTTCCTGAACTTGAGACCAAGGTATAATTTTGTCTTTTGATTTTTTTTTTGTTATGCTATAGAGTGTACAAAAACTTAGAGTGCTGGCAACCATGGCCACTGGCCATAAAGAAAAGCTGGAGAGAGAGGTCAAAACAATGACAGAAGCTGTGACAAGAAAATGACCCAAAATTCTTGATATTGTTTAAGATTATAGATTTGCATATGAGACTAATTGCACTGTAAATGTCTTACAAAGTAAGTAAATGTCTCTTGTCTATTCTTTGGTTGTTAACTAAAGCTTGTTTGAGTTGAGTTTCTTTAATTTGCAGGTAAAATACCTAACAAATTGTCTTGGTCTGATCTGGCTGTCACAACAATATACCACAGACTGGGTGGCTTAAAGAACAGGAATTTGTTTCTCATAGTTTTGGAGGCTGAGTAGTTCAAGATCAATGTCCATCTTGTTCTTGGAGAGACCCTCTTTCTGGCATGCGGATAGCCTTCTTCTCACTGTATCCTCATATTGCAAAGAGAGGAAGCTCTGGTGTCTCTCTTCTTAAAAGGTCACTAATCCCATCATGGGGGGCTCTTCATGACCTCATCTAAACCTAATAACATCTCAAAGACCCCATTTTCTAATACAATCACATTGTGGGTTAGAACTTCAACACAGGAATTTTGAGAGGATGTAAATATTCAGTCCCCTCAAATATTAAGCATTTCTCTTTTACAGGGACAGTTTTTTTCCTTACTCAAGAACTCAGAAATTTATGGTTTATAAGCAATACCTTTCTAAATTAAACTCCTTTGGCAATGCATTAGTATATAATCTTTCCCTATTTAGATTCATGACTCTTATTAAGCCTGCCTGGACTTTCCCAGTACTCTTGATAATATTTGAATATAGGAAATATTACTTTTATCACATAATTTTCTTCATATTTTTAATTAAACAAAACCAATATTTAGTTTCCTGTATTAAAAAAGGAAAAAAAAATATTTTCCACAATACACAATCTTGTGCTTGTTCAATAATTTAACAAGAGTCTTTTCATTTGGGATTTCATATTCCACTATTTGCTGATGACTGTGACATAATCTGCTGGATATATTTTACTTCCTTTTATTTCTGAATTTACATGAAGATGGTAAAGTTAATAATACTCTGGTTCATGAACCATTATTATCCTTGTTTCCAGCACTCCCTTGTGTTTTTATTTATTATCCACATTTCTCATTCTTTGTTTTTCCCTTAGCATAGACAAGCATTTTAATATGTTTAACATGTATATTTCTGTTTGTATGTGTGCCAGATATGATACATATCTCTTCTCAATCACTTATTTCTTGAATCTTGCCCACTTGTTCCACCTGAGTCATTGCTGCAGCACTGAATCTGTGTATACCCATGTGTATCCTCCATCTGAGGCTTGAGATTTTTCAATTCATCCACCACACCACAAAGTGCCAGCATGAGGCATGGGGTCTGGCTTTCTGAGGGACTGACTTCCTCCTCCCTCATTTTTAAAGGGAAGTAGAGTTATTTCCTTGTGGGGAGAATTCTGATCAATGGAATCAGGAGATGAGCGAAATACCTTCTCTTACCATTCTGACCTCCTACTGACTCTTCCAAAATGCAATTGTCCATATCATCTGTCCATCAATATCTCACATGGCTAAGCATATGCACAAGACACTTGAGAGATAAGCTGTGTCTTTTTATAACTCATCATAAAGCAGTGGCCAGAACAGCAATGTATCACTCAGCTTTAGCATCCCATTCTTCTCTGCCTCCCTTCTGTTTTCTCTGAGATTGTACCTTTCAATAAAAGATCAGCATTTACAACTTGCTCTGGATCTGTTGTGCAAGATTCTCAAAATGAAATAGTACAAATTATGCATTCTTGCAAACTATAAATTGTTATTTTGTGTGTATGAAATTTTATAATGGCATTCTGTTTCTTACTTTTTCTCACTCAACAGTTGGTTTTTAAGATCCACCCAGGTTTCTGTATCTACATGTTTTATATTGCTTCTAACTGTTGCATAATATTCTGGTATGCATCTACTACATTTTACACACGAACTCCCAAGGATAGATATCTAGGTTTCCTCTTCCAAATGTTTGCCATCACAAATAACATTGTTATAAATATCCTCAAACTTTTTATTCACATGTCTATGAAAAAATTCCATAAGGTTTATACAGGAATAAAATTCTACAGCAGTTGAATTACTGGCTTGCTAGTGCTGTATGTATTTAGCTCAGTGAATATCACCAGAGTATTTCCCCACATTGTCTGATGTAGGCAGCAGTCCACATTCCCATTGGCAGTATAAAAGAGTTCTAGCAGTCACACATCACTGTCAACTCTGAAGACTATTAAGCTTTCTAATATAAATAATATATTGTTGGTTTCACTTATATTTTCTTATTGTTAATGACATTGGATATTTCATTAACATGTTAGCCATTTAGGTATCCTCTTATATAAATTGTTTCTTTGTATATTTTTATATATTGCCTAATTATTTGATTGAAGTGCCTTTTTTATGTTGATTTGCAGAATTTCTTCATCCCTTTCATTAGTTTTATATACAACATATACTGTTATTTGTCTATTAACTTTATTCAAGTCTTCCTGTATGGAATAGAAACAATTTGTATATTACATTCATTAATGGCTTTTGTTTTTGGCAGTGTAATAGCTAACTTTTTTAAAAAATCTTTTCAATTATAGTTGACAAACAATAATATCTTAGCTTCAGATCTATAGCACAGTGATTAGACTTCAAAGTGACATCCTGATAAATCTAATACTCATCTGACATCATACATAGTTTTTACAATATTATTGACTATATTCTCTATGTTATACTTTACATCCCCATGACTATTCTGTAACTTCTTTTTATCGCTGAATACTATTGTATTGTGTGGATGAACCATAGTTTTTTCATTCATTCACCTATTGAAGCACATCTTGGTTGCTTCTAGGCCATTATAAATATAGTTGCTATAAATATTAGTGTACAGGCTTTGTGTGGCTATACATTTTTAAATCAATTACATAAATATCTAGGAGTGGGATTATTGGATCATGTGAAACGACAATCTTTAGCTTTGTGAGAAAGTTAAACTAACTTTCAAAGTGGCTGTACCATTTTTCATTCCCATTATTTGCATTTCTATCAATAATGAATGAGAGTTCCTATGGATCTGTATCCATGCCAGCAATTTGTATTGTCATTTTAAAAATTTTTAATCATTGTAAGTCTGTAGTTATAGCTCATCTATGTTTATAAACACAGTTGCAAAAATCCTCAACAAAATACTAGCAAGATGAATCCAACAATATATAAAAATAATTGTATGCCACCATCAAGTGAGATTTATTCCAGGTATGCAAGGCTTACTCAACATTAGAAAATCAATGTAACCCACCATATCAACAGACTATAGAAAAATAAATTATGATCATATCAATAGATGTAAATAAATTTGATAAAATCAAATATCCATTCATGATAAAAATTCTCATCAAACTAGGAATTGACAGGCAATTTCTTAACTTAATAAGAAATATCTACAAAAAATCTACAACCAACATTAAACTCAATGGGGAGAAACTCTATGCTTTGCCTTAAGATGATGAACAGGGGTATTCTTTTTTTTTACCACTTCTACACTAATCTTAATGGAAATTCTAACTAGTGTAAAAACACAAATAAAGGAAATAAAATGTGATAGAGTTGAAAAGGAAGAAATAAAACTGTCTTTATTCACAGATGACATGATTCTCCATGTAGAAAGTTCTAAAGAGTCAACAAAAAACTACTTGAACTAATAACTGAGCATTGAAAATTCACAGGATACCAGCTTAAAATGTAAAAGTTAATTGCTTTCCTACATACTTGCATTCAAAACAAATGTAACTTAAAATAGAAATATCATTAGCAAAAGCACCCCAAAAATGAAAATCTGACTATAAATTTAACAAAATATTTACAGGATTTATATGTGGAAAACTACAAAACTCTGATGAAAGAAATCAAAGTGCTAAATAAATAGAGCAGTATTTCATTTTCATGGATAGGGAGACTCAATGTTGTTAGCACAGTTCTACCAATCTTATCTGTAGATTAAAAACAATCTCAATTAAAATGCCGTTTATTTTGTAGCTTTGACAAATTAACTCTAAAGTTAAAATGGAAAGGCAAAAAAGATCTAGAATATCCAAGACAATACTGAAGAAAATGTAGGACTGCCTGATTTCAAGCCTTCCTATTATTCAACTATAGGAAGTTGAATAATATAGTAATCAAAACTATAGTAATCAACTAAAGTAATCAAAATTGTGCTGTATTGGTGCAAAAATTGACACATGATAATCTTATCATAAAATCTTATGACAAAATTTCAGTCTTTTAGTGGGCATTTGTCTTGGGTTTATGACCTTCAGTCATGTTTCTTCACTGGTCTGGCTTACCTACCCTTACTGTGAGACAAGAGGTTATAGGGAGTTTGAATATTAGGAATACTTCTTCCCTGATAGCATAAGGCTGTTAAATCTTTTCCACATGGAGAATTATGTCTCTGTTATGGGAATCTCTCTCCCAGCCAGACTCAGCTCTCCCCTGCCAGAGCAAAAAGAATCTTTCTTGATATCTCAATGTGAAAATCTGGTAACATCTATGGAGAGAAAACCCTCTAAAATGTTGGGTCCCTTCTAGGAGTTTCCAACTCTAATGCTAATCTACAATGAGCCTCCAGCAATTTATTGAAATTAACATTTAATTGTTCCTACTAGTTTACGGCTCCAGAAGTTTCTGTTTCATATAAATTAATCTCAGCTGTAATGCCTGGATTTGCCTATTTCTCCAGATTTTGTGGTGACAGTTTACCCTCCAACCTCAGTTTTCTAATGGGTCTCACAAAAATCATTGATTTTTAGTTTGTTCAGCTTTTTCTTGTGAGAATGGCAGTGACAATTGCCAAGTTTTTTACATTTTGGAGAGAAATCCAGAAGTCTCCTCTGTGCTTACTTTTATTTTTCTTGTTCTACCAGCTTCTGGCAAAGATGCATTAAGGTTTTCAGCTAAACATGCTGATCTACATATTTTTCTGTAGTTCTATCAATCGCTCAATATATTTTGAGCCATATGGTGAGGTTATGTTTACGGTGGTATATTTCTTTTTGATCTGTACATTGCATCATTCATTGCCACGTGTGATATTTTTGGTTCTTAATTTTATTTTGATGGAATGTAAGATTTCTAACATGTTGTTCCCCACAACATTGGTCTCATACTTTGTTTTTAGTTAGTTTCAACCTTTATTTGTCTTTCTTAAAGTATATTTTTTTATAAAAAACACATGATTGAATTTTTAAATTTAATCTGAAAAATATTCCTTTAATTGATTTCATTTATGTTATTGCATTAGCTGTTATATTAGAATTTATTTATGTCGTCATATTTTTTATCTTTCTTTTTACTTCTTTTCTTTATTTCTATTTCCAGGTCAAGTTTCTTTAACCTGGTAAATAAGTTACATATTTTGTTCAGAAAAAATATTACTGAGGTATAATTCACATGCTATTCAGCTTACCTATTTAAAGACACATTCTGTATTTATATTTAGTGTAGTGCCCCTTGACTTAAGATCCATTAATTTCTAAAGTCATAAAAAGTCGTTTTGAGGTTGAACAATTCTGAATTCTTATTTATTATGACACCTAATGTCCATGTTTCCCTATGGTAAAATAATTCATCAGTTCTTCATTAAACCAGCAAGAAATTTAAAAAAAAAAACTTACCTCATTCATCGATAAATGATATTGTGAATGTTTTCATCTTTTAAGAACAATTCTGCTTGTAACTCTCAGTATCTCAGGAGCAGTAATTCTATAATCACAAGAAGATAAGTATATCAAAATAAAGATTTTAACTGCAAGAAATACACGTACGAGGGGTCTATCCCTTTCCCAAACAACACACAAAGAATTGTGAGAGAAAAAAAGAACATGGACTTTGACCTGGGAGGTTTGGGTGCAGTTGCATCCAATATATAATAAAGTACTCAACTCATAAAACAACAATAATTGTATCAATGTACTAGTATTATTTCAAAGATGATATTAATATATGTAAACACCATAAAAAAGCAAATATCTATCTAAGCAGATATTTTCCACTACTTTTGTAAATTATTTTATATTGGATTATAAAATCAATAAATTTTCATAATGATAAATAGAATATATAGTTTATAAAACAGAACATTCCATCTGTAACTCCAATGATATTGTTTTTATTTCAGCAATCAATACTTTATAACTATACTCAAAATACACAAAATTTTTACCTTATTTTATATATTTATAATTTTATAATAAGGATCTTGTCATGTCATTAAAAATGGTAATGTACCACTTTAAATGTTGCATACTTTTCTATTATTGAATACAAATTATTTCCTTCCCATTAACTTAGTAATAAAATTTTTTGTTTATAATTATACACAAGAACTATATAATTCTTCAACAACTTCACACTTTGTTGCATCTTGTTTTTCTTTCTAAGATATATTTTTAAAGTTAGAATTATTTGGCCATAGCATATTAATATTTTATATTACTTTAAATGAATTGCCAAATGTCTTCCAAAAATATCTACTAATTTACACTCCTATCAGCAGAATATTGTAGTGTCTTTCATGTTGTGCTCTCACTAATATTTTAAGTGAATCTTTGCTAACTAGAAAGGTAACAAGTAATAACTTTGCAATTATAATATTTATTACTCTGATTTCTAGTAAATTAAAACATTTATTTAGATATTTCTTCTTTTCTGAGTCATCCATGGATTTTCTTCCTGATTTATCTATTGCTGTCTCTTTGGTTGAATTTGACCCCTTAAATATTAAGAATTTGAAATTTTTGTCTTATTTACAGCAAATAATTTATTTGCATTTTTGACTGCTTTTTTGAAAATTTGTGTAATTTAAAATGTTTTATGTAATCGTATGAGTTATATTTTAAGATCTTTTTTCCTAATCATTTTAATTTATATATATATATATATATATATATATATATATATATATACACATATAATGTAGAGCAAGGAAAAGCTTTTCTTGATGCTGTTAGGGCCCTTGGCTGAGTCTCAAAATTAAACTGATAAAGAAGGATTAACAGCAGAAAAACATACAAATTTAATTTAATTTTTACATGTATGTGGGAGCTTTCACAAGAGAACGAAGACCTGAAGATGTGACCAGAGGAGAAAGCTTTTATACCTTTTAAATAAAGAAACAATAAATTTGTGAAAAATTGACAAAACAAAGGAGTTTAGACCAGGGGTAGTAAAGGGATAAGTAACTAGGAAGATAAGAGTTACTTTAAAGTGATTTGTTTATATAGTCTTCTGGGCCCTAAATTTCCTGTCTTTGGTGATAAGAACATCTTCCTCCTCGTACAGGTAGGGTACATTTCACATGGGAGTTTTATGACTTGTTTCAGGGGAAAAGAGCGAGGGGGCATAGGTCATTGACCTCCCTGTTTCTGCTCTCTTCTCAAACTCCTTCAGCTTAAGATATTTAACATGCCAAGGTATCATATATTCCATATATTTGGGGTAGCGTGTCCTGAATGCCATAACATAACAAACAATACAAAATGTATAAAAATAAAACAAAATATTTCTACTAATTTCCTCCCAAATTAACAGCTTCCTGTTTTTTTCATTATATTTGCTGAGATAAATACATATACACATATACACACATATGCAGTGTTTATGCGATTTAAACTAAATTAAGTAGTATGATATGCATTTCTGCAATATGCCTCTATTTTTTTCTTTAAACACTGTTTCATGAATAAGCTTACAGGTTTATAGATGATTTCTTTTAATTTTTTTTGAAATGTGCTCATCCAAACAGTTAATAAATTTTAAAAACCTGCATTTCTTTTAAATGTAGTCTTTATTTCTTTGTTTTCATATTTGCTTATCTTCTATTCTCTTCTCCTTTCTTCATTGTTACCCAAAACCCTATCTCAGTTTACTTCTCCTAAAACCACTTCTTCCATATTTTCTTCTCACTTATATAAAGATATGTGTCACTGTAATTTTAAAAAAGATGTTGGTAGCATAGCAAAATCAAGTTTGTCCACAGACATAGTTCTACTACATTCCTTTAAAATTATTATGTGGTATTACACAATAGAAATATAGGAGATGAGAGAAAATGGCGTAGATGATAGAGGCTTTGTTCACCCCTCTTGCGCCCAAATCAAATTTGTGACAGAAGCACAGAGCAAACAGCAAGGAGAGTCACCTGGAATCTAGATGAACAGAAGCACTACAACTAGAAAGAGAAATAATTAATCAACCTGCAAGGATAGAAGGCAGAGGGGGTGAAGACACAAGGTTGCCTGGTCCCAAGCGGCCAAGTGGGACAGAGGCTATGGCAGCGACAGTGGCAGCTACAGAGGCATCTTAAAGGGGCTTTGCCCACAAGAAGACTTTCATGGTAACAGACCTATTCACTCTGAGCACCAGCACCAGGTTGCCTGCACGGGGGACACCAGGGACTTACAGGAAGATACTGAATTATTGGAGTGAGGGCTGGAGGCGAGGCTGTCTCCCAGGCAGAACTGCCAGTGGTATCTATTGTTCCTCTATTGAGCCCTCTCCCTTCTCAGTGTGCAGACTCAGTGCTGCCATAGCTGAGACATCATCAAACAGGATAACAGAGGTTGCTCTGCCCAGAGGAATCCCTGAAACTCTGCCTCGTCCAACTTGCAGCTCCACCCAAGCCATATCCAGGTGTGTCCTCGGTGAATCTGGTGCTCCTTGCTGAGCAATGCCAAGACTCACACTGGAGACAGCTGACCTTGGTTTCTGGTGTGGTTTCTTGAGGCAACTATAAGCACAGCATCTGTGGATTGCTTGCTGAATCTTAACAGGAGGTCCGAGAGGGGCACAGGGTGTGGCTAAACTTGGCCTACAGCTGAACTCCTCTCAGAACTGTGCCATTGGACATCTACTACACAAAGTTGCTCTAATAAAACCAGGAGATTTAGGAGCTTTGCTTGGTACACAGAAACAGATACAGAAAGGCAGCCAGAATGGGAGGGCAAAGAAGCAGAAACCATATGAGAGCACAGAACAGAGATCCAGATATAATGGAATCAAGTAATCTAACAAATGCAGAGTTCAAAACACTGCTTATAAAGATGCTCAATGAACTTAGAGGAAGTGTAGATGAATTCAGTGAGAATTTTAACAAAAAGATAAAAAACATAAAAATGGAAATGAAAATTATAAAAGGGAACCAGTCAGAAATGAAGAACATACTATCTGAGATGAAAAGTATATTAGATGGAATAAACAGGGCAAATAAAGAAGAAGATCGAACCACTGATATAGAGGATGGGGAAGCCAAGGGCACTCAATCAGAATGGCAAGAGAAAATAAGCCAAGACTATAATAATAATCTAAGGAGCTTATGGAACACTATTAAATGTAAAAATATCTGTGTCATAGTACCTGAAGGAAAACAAGAGGTTGAAGAGCTATTTGAAGAAATAATGATGGAAAACTTCCCTAATCTGGTGAAGGAAATAGACATACAACCCTAGGAAGCTCAAAGAGTCCCAAGGAAGATGAACCCAAAGAGGCTCACACCAAGACACATCATAATTAAAATGCCAAAGGTTAAATACAAAGAGAGAATCTTAAAAGCAGCAAGAGAAACACAGTTAGTTACCTACAAGGGGGCACCCATAAGACTGGTATCTGATTTCTCAGAAGAAACTATGCAGGACAGCAGGGCTTGGCACAAAATATTTGAAGTAATGAAAACCCAGGATCTATAACCAAGAATACTTTATCCAGCAAAGCTATCATTTAGAGTCGAAGGACAGATAAAGAGCTTCTCAGACAAAAATAAGCTAAAGGAATTTATCATCACCAAGCAGTATTACAGGAAATGTTGGAAGGACTTCTTTAAGAAGAAAAATCATGTATCAAAATCAGGAATAAAAAATGGCAATAACTACATTCCTATCAAGGAATATTTCAAATGGAAAAGAATTAAGTGCTCCAATCAAAAGACAGAGTAGCTGAATGGATAAGAAAACAAGACCCCTACATATGCTACCTTCATATTAAAAGACACACACAGACTAAAAGGAAGGGGATGGAAAAAGATATTGCCTTGATGGACCTAGAGGGTATTGTACTGAATGGAATGGGTTGGATAGAGAAAAACAAATATCACGTGATTCACATACATGTGGATTCCAAAGAATAAAATAAACAACAACAACAAAAGCAGAAATAAACTCATAGATATAGAGAATATTTTGAGAGCTGCTAGATGGGAAGAGGGATGGGGAACAGCAAAAAAGAAGGCAAAGAGATTAAGAGGTACAAATGGATAGTTGCAGAATAGACATGGAAATATAAAGTGTAGCATGGAGAAGATGGTTAATAATGTAATAAATATGTAAGGGGGAAATGGGGTATTAGATTTAGCGGGGTAATTACTTTGTGAGTTATGTAGATCTATAATCACTACGCTGAAACTAATATATTGTTGTATGCCAACTATAATTGAAAAATAAACTCATTGAATTGTACAATGTAAATAGGAGCAACAAATTATCTATTATATTTTAATATAGCTGGGGGAAAAGAAATATATCATCATTTATTAAACCACATACCTTACAATAAAAATAGACATTCATGTTTTTCTAGTGTTTTGTCACTCTAAAAATGTTGAAATAAAGAAATCTTTTAATATAAGAACTCATTTTATACAAGAAATTTTATATATATGAGATGTATTTTTAAAAGTGGTATTTGAGTTAAAGAATGCATTTTAATTTAGGCTTGTTTTTAAATAAATAAATCCCCATTTTAACAAGTTTAAAAAAATGCTTCCATTGATCCTATGCTCCACAAAAATACAGACCTTCCCATTGAAATGTAGTTGGAAAACTACTGAGAAGATAATCCCACATAGTTTTTTTTTTTTTTTAATAATTTACTGTGGAAAAGTTTTTCAGGGTGTTTTGAATTTTCTTTCTGTAACCACAGGAACAATTACACTTCTTAGTTGGTGAGAAGAAAGAGATATATATGTTGATAGAGAGTCTATTAGTTTTCTATTACAGTAAAAAATCACCACAGACTTAGGCAGCTTAAAACAACAAAAATTTATTATTTTTAGTTCTATAGGTCAAAAGTTTAACATGGATCTTACTGGGTTGAAATCAAGGTGTCACGGTCCTGCATTTCTTACCAGAAATTCCATGGGATAATCCAGTTCGTTGTTTATTTAGGTTGTCGGTAGAATTCGGTCCCTTATATATATAGGACTGAGATTTCCATTTCCTTATTAGCTGTTAATTAAAAATGATTCTCAGCTTCTTGCCTGCATACCTTAGCTCATGGCCCCTTTCTCCATCTCCAAAGCCTGTAATGATGGGTTGAGTTCCTCTCACTCAACATGTCTCTCCTGTCCCTCTTTCTTTATCACATCTCTCTGACCAAGTCTTCTGCCTTCCTCTTCCAAGTTTAAGGGTCCATGTGATTGCACTGGCCCACCCACATAATCCATGATAATTTCTCTATTTTAAGGCAACTCATTAGCCATCTTAATTCTTTCTGCAAACTTATTTTCCTTTTGCCATGTAAAGTGATATTTGCAGGTTCCAGTGTTGAGGATGTGGACATCTTTAGAAGGCCATTACTTTGGCCCGAATAGTAATAGTAAAGAATAATCAAATTTACTGTCCATCTTAGACTCTTTTTCCAAGGAACAATTTCTACCCAAACATGAGATATGTTAAATCTGAATTTAAGAGGCCATCTGGAAAAGTTTTTCATATAAATTCAGCAATGCTACCTCAATGTCTGTATTTTTATTTGGTATATGCAAAGTAAGGGTAAAAAGAAACACTGGATATACTTTACTTGTCCATTTCCAAGGCAGACAAAATGCTAAATATTCACCAAATCTTTTAGTTTTCCTCCTGAGTACACAGAAAAACTACATTTTCAGCCTTCTGTATTTAGGTTTGGCCATATAACTATTGTTGCCCAATAGTATGTTGATTAATATAATGTATGCAACTTTCAGTTTTGGACAATTAAAAAACTAAACCTCCCATAAATAATCTTTCTCTTTTGCTGTTGTCAGGGAGGAAATGTATGAAGGATGATATAAAATGGCTTTGGGGCCCTGAATAACTGAATGGAACATATCATTCCCCTATCCCTTAGGATGTTATATGTGAGCAAGCAATATGCTTTACTAGTTAAATCTCTAGTATTTGAGGATTCTTATATATTGAGTCCACCTTCATTAATATCATCTGTCAAATGCTTGTTGAGTGTATTAGTCAGCTAGGGATGTATAACAAAATACCATAGGCTTAAAAAATAGAAAAATAGAAATTATTCTGGAGACTGAGGAAGGCCAAGATCAAGGTGCCAGCCAATTTATTTCCTGATGGGAGCTCTCTAGGAGTAGCCTTCTTGCTATGTACTTCTGTGCTGGGAAGAAAGTGAGAGCTCTGGTGTCTCTATTCTTATAAGGATACTAGCCTTATCAGATTAGGGCCTTAATTTTATGATCTCATATTACCTTGATTATCTCCTTGTAGGCCCTGACTCTAAATAAATCACATTGGAGGTAAGGGCTTTACTATATGAATTTTGGGGTATACAATTCAGTCTGTGGCACTGAGCTTTTCCCTAAAGCTTGAATCCTAATTCACCAAATATAAGTAACAGAAACCATTTTGCATCAATGGTGCCAGATTTGGCCATGGATCAGAAGCACTTAGAGGAAATTTTAAAAAATAATAATAATACAAATTCCTGATTCACTCTTGGAGCCAATAAATCAAAAATTTAATGACTGTAGAGGTTATCAAATCCAACTTTCATGATGCCCACGTTTAAAAAAATCTTAGATTCAAGCCTCTTAAGTGATTGCCCCATAGATTGTTAATGCCACACTTGGCACTAGAATTCACACTTTTCAAGTCTTAGCCCAAAAATATTTTATTTCCTCCATGTTTTTAGTATAACATGAGAATTGATGGAATGAGAATTAAAATGATATGTAAATTAAGTAATTACAAGCAAAAAATATTAAAACAATTTTTCCAAAATTGTCCATAAATTAAATATCAACTTGTTAATTTTCTAACACCTCCACATCAGCTCATTTTTGTAAACATGAATGTCTACAATTAGGAAATTTTATGTCATGAAAACTATTGTGTGGAATAAGCCACTCTAACTATAACGAGTGTATTTTTTAGTCTCAATTTCAACTCATGGCATTTTGTGACTTTTTTTTCAGACACTCTTCACTCTATTCCATTCCTTTTAAATTTGCTTATCCATAGAAATTTTATCAAATATTTGAAAGGCAATGATTGGAAGAAACATTTTTTATTTTAGAAAAAAAACACATTTGAATTAATTGGAAACCAAAATGTTAACAGTTGTAGACTTGCTGTTGAGTAAGTGAGAGGAGTATATTGACTGCAACTAAAGGACAAACATCTGCACAAACATCATACTTAACCCACCTGTTTCTACCAGGAATGTTTTTAATTAACTTTTTTTCAAATATGAAAATTCATGACAGCAATCCCAAGTAAACTATAAATTTTGTTTCCAATTACTAAATTTGCTTATGGAAAGAATTTTCACTTCTTACGAACCATATGTAACTTATCACTTTGAAATAAATTAAAACACTGTTTAAAGTAACTCAGATGTATACATTTACACACATGCATGCACACACATGTGCACACACACACACATGCACACATGCACACACACAACCAGTTCATTTAAACCTTGATGGCAATATTCTCCTTTTGTTATAGCACTTCTGTGTTTCTGACTGCTGGTCACAGCTAGAGGTATCACTGGTGAAATTAGCCAAGTAGAAAATAACTAGTTTCATTAAAAATTGCAGTAATGAAAGAGTATCTACCTACTATCAAATATATTTTTAGGCAACTAAACTGGGAGCATGGCTCTGGTGCCATACACATCCACAGGCTGGAAATTATGTCATGTTTTGTTTAAACTGACAGAATTTAATTAAAGTATCCACGGACCATTAAGTATCAAAAAAGTGGTATTTCTTCCTTTACTCCCCAACCCAGGCTTTTATTTTAGTCATTAAAAGGTTATAAAAGGAATTGTAGAGGTATATGGTGGTGGTCCAGTAAAGAGGGCTCCTACCAGGTGGAACCACTGGCTCTGGGAGACTGCCCTTCACACAGCCCAGGGAATATTCTATAGCCCCAGCTGAGTCACCAATCTGTGGTCACATAAATGTTGCTGTCCTGCCCAGATAATCTCTAAGAGCTCTTGGAGATTAGAGAATGATGCTACTCATATGGAAAATCATAATGGCCCCTAAAACTCTGGGGTCTTTAAAGTTTGCTATACTTATGGCTTCTGTCAAAACATAAAAATTAAGAGCCAACTCTCATATTATCACAGGCCCTAGCTCCAGTATTTAAATTATAGTATTTCTTACTTGATCTTTGCTCATACCACATAAAGTTCTAGGTGCTTTGGAATCAAGATAGTATCATGTTTGATGCTCATTCTTCACAGTGATTCTACTATGATCTTCCTGATTCTATTCCTATGGTTTTAGCCTCAATTTTTCTAAAAATCTTGATCAAAGCTGACCTTTGTTTATAAAACCATGATTTTCAAGTAACTCTTAATTCATTCTTTTAGTAAAAGCAAAAGGTTTATGTCAATAGTAACTTCAAACACCATGGTAAGAAGGCTTATCAGGGCTCAAAGTTAGAGAATGCTTTGATGAACAAAAATATCTTTCATTAAGCATGGAGAGTAGGGTGGCATGTAATTTCCATCTCTATGTTTTACTTTCTTTTGAATCTCTACTGAAATAATGTGTTACTGTTATGGCTAACCAAGATATATATAGGCTTAGTTGCCAATTTTTAAGCATTGCTACATAAAGAAATATAATAAAAGCAATGTTAGCAAGTAGAGAGATTTGGACCTATTACCACTGAAAATTCTTTTCCTGAGACAATTTTTTCCATGACAACCTTAAATACTTTTGTTCTACACCCATCATTACTAGGTCCCATCCTCCTTTCTGCCTCACCTAATCCTGCTACCTTTTTCACTAAACCTAGTAATCTATAACTAATAACTAGTCTTTAACTAATACATTTTAGTTTGTTATAAATCAGGCCATTAAACAAGGTTTAAAATGTCAATTTACTTGAGTAATACCACTTCCTATATTATTGTGGAGTCAACACAATCAAACCATCCAGTATAAAGATACAGATCAGTAATTAAACTAGTCAAAATAAGCAAATATATTATGGTCATTTCATGCCACTAGAAATGATCTCAGAAAATGTTAATTATCAGTGATTCTATGACACAAAGAAAAAGAAATGTTAAGACACTATGAATCCATTCTGCTGTTCTGCTTTGGTTGATATTTATTCTTAAGTATGCATGGTCAGTGTTGTTTACATAGTCAAGTTATTTATTTTGAAACATTTATCTAACAAGCCTCACCTGTAGAAAAGTAAGATATGTATGGACTCCCACATAAAGCAAATGCAAACAACATGAAAGATCAAGGCATCAAAAAGTTGATTTAATAGTAGATGTTATTCAAAATAAAAATAAATCCTGGATAGAACTTATCATAATACTCTCATGTAACTATCTTCCATTTTTGTACAAATATATCAATAAAATATAAATTTTTAAATAATTCATATGTATATATAATTGTTGATTCACTTACTAAAGCTTAATAATATCTTCCTTACATTTTTGATTAAGAAAGAAAAACATAGAATTTTTAATATTTATGTCTCATTCCTTCTGAGATACACGTATTCTACTATGGAGACCCTTACCTTAGTAAAACTATTAATTATGTAATGTGTTTATTTTCAGGAAATAGTATAGGTCATGAAAAAGTGTACTGGATGACTTCTGTTGGATAATGGCTACTATCTAAACTCAAGTCTCTTCAGACATCCTCCACAAACCACAGATCAACAAGGTGAGCAAATATAACCATAAAAGCTTATATATATATAGATATAGATATAGATGATATAGATATAGATGATATAGATATAGATGATATAGATATAGATATAGATATAGATATAGATATAGATATAGATATAGATATAGATATAGATATAGATATAGATATAGATATAGATATAGATATAGATATAGATATATACACTGAATAACTAGGATACAGAGGACACTCTAAACTTCAACTTACATACTAATTGGGGAATAACTGTCTGAAACTATTAGAGACACTCCTGAACTGCTATTAGAATGATTGGCAGGCAAAAGACTGTATGAAAAACAGGAGAAGGCAATAGAGGCTTCACATTGTTTCAATACGTGTAAAATCACCCTTGGAAAAAGTTACAGTCTGATTTGGAAATATTGAAAATGGTTATTGAGACAATTCTAGGATAAGCTCAATTAATCTCTGGTGGAAAAAAAATCAATCAATCTGAAAATGGATGGAGGTGAAGATTGCCTGAGTTGGGTCATGGGGAAATTTTCTGAAATGATGATAATGTGCTGTATCTTTAATTGACAGCTAGGTTACATAGTTGTATGTGTTTGTCAAAACTCGTCAAATGAGATACTTGATATCTGTACATTTTACTTCACATAAATTTTACCTAAAAAATTTAAATATATATTGAACTCTAGTTAAGGATAACTACCCCAAAGTAGTTAAGGGTACCATGCATTGATCTTAGCAATCTACTAGTAAATGTGTCCAGAAAGAGAGACAGAGAGACAGAGAGATAAGGTAGAATGAAGGGAAGAGAGTTTTGTGATGAAGGAAATACAGCAGAATGTTAATTGTAGAATTAAATTGTTCAGAATATTTTCTGTATAATTCTTTTAACTTTTATATGTTTAAATTTTTTCCTAATAAAATATTTAAAAAGTTCTGCATTATACTATACTTGCATAAGACTTATTTTTAGTACATAACAAATGCTAAAAATTTTAACCATAATAAATGAAGTTTTTTACATATCACATGAGTTCCTGGGAAAGATGCTCTTATATTAATATCTGTTAATTTTGGAAAACTGAGCTAAACTCTAAAAGTTGTAGCACTTCCTATAAGGATCAGCAACCCTGAAATTTTCCTCCTTTTTTTCTGTAATTATGATATTGTGAGAACGCAGTGATGTACAGTCATCCTTTTTTCTTTAACTCAATATGTATCTATTTATTGCCTAAAATAATGTGCCAGATATTTTGCAAAGCACTAAGAATACAATAGCGAATATAATACTGAGAGAATTCCTGTAGAGTGCAAGTATAATGGAGGAGGGAGAAATTAAGCATGCAAGAATAATAAATAGTCTAAATATTCTAGTCCCCAAAGTTCATAATGCTAGTGAGGTGCATTACAGGACACATGTCAATTCAAATAACAGTTTTATCTCTACATCTGAGTAAACATTGGTGCAGCTAAAGAGGTAGCTCAACAAAGGAAAATAGTACCTTTAGTCTTCTGTTGGTAGAAATTTAGATTAGTAAATTATCTTACCAAGAGCTAACTTGTGTTGAAAGCAATATAGCACAACAATTAAGAGCCTGGTTCTAGATTGCTTCAGTCTGGCACACTAGAAGTTTATCATCCTTGTCAAATTATTAAAACTCTTGATGCTTCAGTTTCCTTCTTGTAAATTGAGAATTATAATAGAATCCATCATAGATGACTTTCTGGAAAAAAAAAAAAGAATTCATGTGAAGTGCTTAGAGTAGTTCTTGGTATATAGTAAACATTCAATGAATGTTGACTACTATGATTATGTGGTCACTGACTTTGATCAGATTCTTTTTCTCTTGCAGGAAAGGTTAAAAACTTTTCTTTTTTCTATGAACAATTTTCTCCAAATATAATTAAGAAAGTTAAATATGGTCAGCAACCCAGCAAGAAAACAGAATTCTATTCACTGTTGAAATGGAGAGACTTACATGAAGAGAGTAATTTTAGGGGAAAGAAGGGTACCAGAGACTAGTAACAGCAAAGCCTTAGCTACTTCTAAGATTTTAGGAGCATGTGCAGGACAGAGTATTACTGAAGGCCATTGCTGGAGCCCTGGAGGAGGGACTGAATGGCTGGGGCTGTAGGTGCAGAGGACTGCCACCAGCATCAGGGTTTCAGTTTACAAAACAGAGAGACAGCGGGGATGAAAACACATCTGATTTCCCACCACTGGCCAAAGCCACCCAAAACAGGTGAGGAGGTAGCTTGGGAGATGTAGGGATTACTTACCCAGGTTCAGAGCAAGGAAGGGAAATATGGAGAGTGGATTTGGGGTAGTGAATGGAGAAAAACCAGCATGGTAACTTTTTTTCATAGAGACCACACAGACATTTGACAAATGGGTCACATTAAAAAATTTATCATTTTGCTTACCATATTGAGCACTTCAATAACAGTAAGAGAAAAACTCTGTAAGAAAAGACAATCTTGGAGAATTCAGTGTTTGTACATTCAGGATTTACTATTGTTTTATGGAAAACTTGACGATATAGCTGTTAAAAACTTGGCTTTGCCTCTGAGCAAACCCATGCCCTTTTTTTGACAAAAAATTATTTGCTGCTAGTTTTTCTATTCTATATTTTGCAATTAACACATTCCATAAACAATACTATAGAATCTATAGACACAGAGTAAACAAAGACCAAAAAAATTACCCAAATAACCTTTTCCTGGTAATTTCCAAATATCCTGGTGAACCTTATTTTTGCTACTTAAATATAAAAATAGTCTTTTATCTAAATAATTTTTTAGCCACAATAAAAAGTTATTTTAGCTCTGATTCTTTAGAAGTACATTTTGGGGGTGGGAACATGATGCTCACTCTCTCTCTCACTCTTGTTCTCTCCCTTTTTCTCTTAATCCAAAAGTAGATTTAGGTATCTATAGTTAAAGGCATAACTAACTACAATAACTATAACAACTACAGCTATTTGTCAATAACTATGAATAGAATCATATAACCTCCATTATAAGATGTATTGCTTCTATTCTTAGGGGAAAACTTCTGTTCTACTACTAGTCTTCATATAGTTCTAAAATATTTTTCATTATTATTTTTATTGATTTAATTTTTGTATTTCTAATTTTTTATTTATATATAAAAATATTTCTTGTGGAAATATATATTTTAAAATTGATACAATTGAAAAATATGAATGATGAAAAACACTGTAACTATAGCTATCCAAAGATTTTACCAATCACCCAACAAATTTTTCTCTACTTCTATGTTATGAAACCAAATTTTCACTGTAAATGCCCATAACTTATATCCTACTTTATATTTCTATTTATTTCTTTTTCTTCCTTCCAGATTGCAAGTTTAAAAAGAGCAGAATCATGTAATTCTTGTTTACCACTCTGCTCCCATTCCCTAGCACTTTCTTGATACCAAATGGGCATTACGTAAATATTTATGAAGGTATGCATGCCAAAAAAAATGATATGATTGAGTGCTCGTGGTATAATAATTTGATGAAGATATTTTTTTGAGATTCAATAGTTTATTACAAATATATTTTAGAAAAACAAAGAATGCTCCCAGGAGGTTCATGGAGAAAGACAAATTATACCCCAAGGTGGCACATGGTCCCAGCACAGTAACCAACACAAAGGGGCCAAAATGGCCACAAAAGGGCAAAAAGGCGGCAAAAGATAACCAAAAAGAGAACCCAGAAGGGGGATAAAAAGGGACTCCAGGGGGGCGAAAGGGAAGAAGATAATTTTTTAAGCAACCCAAAGTAAATAAACACTAGTTCATAAACTGACACAGCATTTTAAAAAATATATAAGCTCATCTATATAAGGTCACAAATAATATTTTTGAATGGTATCAACAAAATGAACTCTCACTTCAGTATCAACCCTATTTGCTTTGCAAAGACTGGGATACTAGGTTATCTTATACAGCAGCAAAATAATGAAATATCAAATGATCATAAAAGCTCAAGTTACATATAATCAATTTTCTAAGTCTTTTTTTTTAAGAACAACAATACTTAAAGACAAGAAAAAATAGAAAAAAAATTCATGATTTCCTCATACACAGTATCAACTTTTAATAACATCAAAGTTTAAAAGATCATTCTCCATATTTTCTAACACAATTTGTGCTGCATAAAAACAGAGCCACTTTAAAATAGAGTAACAGCTGCCATCCCAAAAGAACTACCTTATATATCTCATGCCTCAAAATTTTGGAATGTTAAAACCGGGCAAAATAACCTTTGGACTGGGCCTAAAGCAGCACTATATCCCCCTCAAAACTGAAGCAAATATTATGACTACTGGACTGCTAGCCATAGGACTGACAGCCATAGGATTGACAATTAAAAACATTCTTTAGAATTAGCATCACTATGTTAGCTTATCTACATTTATAGAAATGCCTCTCTTCTGTTGATTAATTGTTTCCCTTCATTTTGTAACTATCCTCTTTCCTTTTCTCATAAATACATACCCACTGCCTTTGCCTCCTAATTGGAATACTATTGGATTTCTGCCTGAATCAGTGCTTCCTAAATAACTATTCTTTTGGATCTCAAATAAATGCTTGTTGTCTCTCACTTTGTCTTTTTATTTAAAGGTTAACAGTGTAAGAAAATACGTTGTGTCAATAGTGTGATTCCATGTAATCCAGGCATACTGTCATGCACCACAATTTGAGAAGTAAATCTATGAGCGACTTTCCAGCTCTAATACTCTGTAAGTTAATAATTCTAATTCTTTAGTAATAAACTCATCATGTAAAATCAAAGAGGCCCAAAAAGAACCACTTAGATTCAGTGGCTTAAGTACATATATATTTTCAATACTTAGAGAAAACAAGTTGTTGAATTAATTAACTATAATGTTTTAGAGCTTATTAAAAACACTTAATATCTGATCACAAGTGTGTACATCTTAAGCAGCATCTCACTTTAGCTTTTGTGGCTTGTATTTAATTCAAACCATAATAGCCTTTGCTATGCTATAGAGCTGGATTTGCAAAAACAAAACAAAACAAATCTAATATTAAATCGTTTCACATCACACAGGACATCTAGGGAGATAAAAAATGTTTATGTGTTACATTTCTATTTGAAGATTTTGTAACAACAAAGCATTTAAAATTATTCTTTTGAATATAACACAAAATAATAGAAAGTTATTAAAGCAGTGGCTGAAAACAACTAATTCTTGAAAAACGAAGAAATATTTCACTACAAATGAAGGAAATTAGTTGTTGAAAAAAGCAACATTAGTAACAAATAACAACTTTCTATATAGGTTCAAGTTTTTCAATTAAATTAAGAATAAAAGATTGTGGACAGGACTTCTGCTTTTGAGAAGATATAGTAGACATATTTCCTCTATTCTTTCTGTTAAGCACAACTAAAAACTCTGGACACAAGTGTAAGAAGACATTGAATGGGAGAGAAAAAGCAGAGAGCTAGGGACCTCAGGACATGGTGGTGAGTTTCTTGAGTTAGTTTTCTTTTGTCTCATAGAACCCAGACTTGGAACTGAAAAACCTGGAAACTCAGAAATACTAATGGGCACCTACTAAAAAAGCCCCAACAAAGGTCTGCTGTCATTGTTAACAATAGGGTTGCAGACTTCAACACCTCCCTCAACAGCTGATAAAACAAGCAGACAAAAAAAATCAAGGATATAGAATAACTCAACATTATCATTAAACAAAACAATCCAACTGACTATTATAGAACATTCCACCCAATAGCAACAACAGAATACATATTCTTTTCAAATGTCCAAAGTATATATACCAAGATAGATCATATCTTAGGCATTAAAGAAAATCTCTAAAATGTTAAAATAATTGAAATTGCAAAGAATGTATTTTCTGACAACAGTAGAATTAATACAGGAAAACAACAGGAAAATCTTTAGACACTTGGAACATTTTTTTACATAATTGATGACAAAAAATAGTTAAATGGAAAGTCCCATGGGAAACTTTTAAAAATACACTGAACTGAATAAAAATTAAGTTAAACACATCAAATTTTGGTGACATAGCCAAAGCAGTGCTGGAGGAAAATTTATACTACTTAATGCATGTATTTTTAGAAGTCTCAAATAAGTATTCTAAGTTCCCACCTCAAGAATTTAGAAAAAGAAGAAATAAGTCTAAATAAAACAAGCATAAGGAAGAACAAATATCAGAGCAAAAATCAATAAAATTGACATTAAAATAAGAGAAAAATCAATGAAATAAAAGCTGAGTTATTGAAAAGATTAATAAAATTGAAATCTCTCTAGTAAAACTGTCAAAGAAAAAAAAAGACAAAAATTTTTAATACCAGTACTTAAACAGAGGATATAACTGCATCAATAGGATAATAAAGGAATACTATGAACAATTCTACATACATTAACTTGACAACTTAGCAGAAATGGATCAATGCTTCAAAAAAAACACAAACTTCCACAACTCACCTAATATAAAAATAAATAACTTGAATTGCTCTATAACTACTAAGGAAATTAAATTCTGAAATTTAAAACTCAAAAAAAAAAATTCTAGCCCCTGATGATGTCATTGGAGAATTACATTCAATATTTAAAGATTAAGTAACACTAATTCTACGCAATCCTTTCCAGATTATAGAAGAGAAGGAAACTTTCCCAATTCATTTTATGAAGCTAGTACTACCTTTATAATAAAACTAGAAAAAGAGGGTACAAAAGCTAAAATTACAGACCAATATCTTTCTTTAATGAATGTAAACAAAATTATTTTAAACAAAATATTAACAGATTTCAGCAATGTAGAAAAAAGTATTATACAGCATGACTAAGATGAACTTATTTCATAGATGCAAGTCTGGCTCCATATTAAAAAATTAATGTTATCTAATATACTTATAAGCTAAAGACTAAAAATCATATGATCATATCAATCGATGCAGAAATGGATTTGACATAATTTAACACATATTCACAATAAAAATAGCAATGAAGAAGAACTTCTTCAGCTTGATAAAGAACATCTACAAAAAACCTACAGCTAACATTATAGTTAACAATAAAAGACTGAACACTTTCTTGCTAAGATCAGGAAGACAAGGATGTCCACTCTTACCACTCTTGTTCAACATAAATGTTGAAGTCTGTCAAATACCATAAGAAAATAAGAGGACATAAAAGGAATATAGGTTGTAAAGGAAGAAATAAATCTGCTCATATTGGCAGATGACATAATTGCCTAGGTAGGAAGTCCAAAAGAATCAAAACAAAAAACAAAAACACTCCTAGAATCTATGAGTTCAGCAAGATTGTAGGATACAAGATAAATATAGAATGTTGTACACCAGAAATTAACGTAATGTTATATGTCAATTATACCTCAAGAAAAAAAGATGAACATAGAAAAATCAATTTTATTTTTATTTATTAGCATTGAACACATAGACACTAAAATTAAAAATATCATTTATCATTGATAAATATATAAAATACTTAGGTAGAAATATCTTGAAGCATGTACAGAACTTGTATGCTGAAAACTAAACAATGCTGACAAAAGAAATCAAGATCTAAACAGAAAAATATACCATGCTGGTGAACTGGAAAACTTAACATTGTAAAGATATCTCTCTCCCCATATTGATAGGTTTAATGTACTTTCTATCAAAATCCTAGAAAAAAAATATTTTTGTGTGTATAGACAAGACTTCTCTAAAATTTTATGTAAAAATAAAGGAACTACAATAACTAAAACAACTTTTAAAAATAAGAATATATTGGGTGAAATCAGACTACCAATTTAAGATTGTATAGCTACTGTAATCAAGACTATGGTATTGGTGGAGAGATGGACACATAAATTGTGAAACAGAATAGAGAACCCATAAATAGACCCAAATAAATATGCCCAACTGATTTTTTACAAGGTACAAAAACAGCAAAATGGAGTAAAAATAGACTCCAACAAATGATGCTAGAGCAATTGGACATCCATAAGCAAAAAAATGAAACTTGAACTAAATCTCATATCTTACAAAAAATTAACTCAAAATGGTTCTTATACATAAGTGTAAAATGTAAATCTATAAAACTTTTAGAAAAAAGTTGAAGATAATCTTTGGTATCCAAGGCTAGGCAATGAGTACTTTAACTTAACACCAAAAGCAAGATTCATAAAAGGAAAAAAATGATAAATTAAACTTCATATTAATTCAAGATGGTTGTTCTGTGAAAGACCCTGTTAGGAGCATGACAAGACCAATTAGAGAGTAGGAGGAAAGCATTTGTAAATCACATATCTGACAAAACAGTAGTACCTAAAATATTATATCTGTCTATCTATATATCTATAATCATATGCATATATACCTATAGTGTATATAATTATATACCTATAGATATATCTATAGATGTTTATATAATTATTTTTCAAAACCGAACAAATATATATATATATATATATATATATATATATATATATATATATAAAATATAAAATGTTTAAAAAAATCTAACTTGAAAAAGAGCCAAACACATGTCTCCAAAAAGGATATAGATATGGCAATAAGCATATGAAAAGATTTTTGATGTTATTATGTATTGGGTAAATGCTAATTAAAAGTACAAGAGAATATTATTACACAGAAATCAGAATGGCCTAATATTAAAAATAGTGACAACACTAAATGCTAGTGGGTGTGAAGAAACTGGATCACTCTTATGCTGCTAACAGGAATTTAAAATGATGGTGGTGGAAATATGAAATGGTATATAGCCCCTCTAAAAAAGTTTGGTAGTTTCTCAAAAAATTAAACTTGCGACTACCTTATAACTCAGCAATTGTACTCTTGGACTTTGTACCAGAGAAATGAAGGCTTATGTTCACATGCACAGAAAAGATCTAGTTACAGAGGTATATAGTATTTTTATTCATAATTGCCCAAAATCAAAACAAACCAGATGTCCTTCAATGTAAGTTATGATTAAACTGTGGTACATTAATGTTATGGAATAAAAAGAAATAAACTATTGATACACATAACAACTTGTATAAATCTCCAGAGGATTATAGTGAATTATAATCTAATTTTGAATTTGCATAGTGTGATTTGCATACTGTATGATTCCATGTATATTTTATTCTTTAAATGACAAATTTGTAGAAATTAAGAATAGATTAGCTATTGCCAAGGATTAAGGAAGGAGTGGAGGAAGGAGAAAAGTGAGTGTTATTATAAAAAGATAACGTGAGATATTCTTATGATGACAGAAGTATTCTGTATTTTGATTCTATCAGTGTCAATATCCTGCTTGTGATACCGTACTATAGTTTTACAAGTTGGGGTTGATAATGATGTGTCATTGTAGTATAGTCGATTGTAACAAATGTGCCACTCTGGTGGGAATTGTTTAAAATGGGAAAGGCTATGCATGTATGGTGGCAGAGTGCATATGGGAAATCTCTGTACCAAAAAAAAAAAAGTTAAGAGGAGGAGGAGAAGAGGAAAGATGTGGAGGAGAGGAGGAAAAGGAGGAGAAGGGGAAGGAGAAGGAGGAGTAGGAGATTGTGCACAAAATGTAATTTTGTTTTATTTATTTGTTATAAAGACATACTAAACATGTCTCATAAGAGTCAATCAAACAAAAAGAAATTATCTGATGGTTTGAGTTAATGGTGTCTTATATAAATTTTTACTTTTTTGTGGGCTCTTGATCCTCAAGGAAATAATTCTTTGGCCTAACATTACGTATGCAAAGCTATGTCTAACTGATATCTAAACAAATAATGTTAAATTTGAATAGAATTTCTAAAATGCCCAAGCAGTAGAAAAATGTCCACACAGATTATATCTTAGTAGAAATATCAAAGGAAATTAGTTTGGTGAGTTAATTAATATGACTTTTAATTGGTCTATCAATTTTTATATAGGCAATGAGTGTTTTTAAGTATTTTAAAACACTAGTTAAATAGTGTTATATTAAGTTTTTAACCATTCTCTTATCAGTCTTGTTTATTATACAACTTCCTTCGGAAGGAAATACATATATTTATCCTTAAAAAGAGAAAACTTAAACTTTAAACAAATCAGTTTAAATTGTCACAAATGTTGATATACACATGAAATTGTTACAGAGTCTTACAGATATTAGACAAATGAAGTCAACTAATGTGTGAGAAGTATTTCTAATATCTTTATTTGGAAAAAAAGCTATTGCTCTATCTTTCAGAGTTTCAAAGAGGATCAAAGGCAATGATGCAACTTAAGAAGCTTTACAACCATAAAACTTTGTATGTTCGAAGTAACTTTTACCATTGATAATAATTATTAGTATTTCACAGTGCTGATTTGATTTTGAACACCAGTCTCCCTGAAATTCACTATATACCATTTTAAATTTAATGCAACCTGTTTAAGTTGCCTTTAATAATCTATAAAACAAATCTGTTTTCTCCCTTTTTTGGTATGTTTGCTAATATAAGAAGCAGCTATGATTTTAAAACAACCTTTAAGAAAATGGAACTAATATCTCTGTAAACTCTTAGCTCACTTTAAGTCGTGGTAAAAAAAAATTTTAAACTATCATTGTGTTTGTTTGAGCTCTGGCTCAATGCACTTTAAAGCTGTCATTTCTCTACCTGGACTTGGCTCATTCAATTTAACCTCTTAAGTGTTAAAGAACAAATCATAATTAAAAGAGGGGTGGAAAAGGTTCATTTTAGAAGACTATTTCTTAGATAGAGTTGAGTGATTAGAGTGACCTCAATATGGTGGCTTTTATTTGTTACTGAGAGACAAATATTTTTGTGTGGCAGATAAACGAACTCAGCTCTGCAAACCCTTAATGTGAACACCCTGCCTGGAAGCTAGGACTAGTTTTTGTTCTTTGCAGTTGGATGAAAGGGAGTAGAACCTGAAGTTAAAACAAGAATGGGGAAGTTCAAAGTTGGACGTTGCTGTCGCCTTACCATGTGAGGTTAGCTCACTAGAAATCAACAGTCAAGATTCCAATATACTTTCTTTACACACACACACACACACACACACACACACACACACACAGAGAGAGACAGACAGACAGAGAGAGAGAGACAGAGACAGAGACAGAGACAGAGACAGAGAGACAGAGAAAATAAGAGAGACAGACAGACAGAAACAGATCAGAGACAGAGAGAGCGAATATAATATTTTGGGAAAATTTAAGAAAGAATAAGGTATGATTTATTTGGATTTAGAATGTCTCCTCCTAAAAATGAAATTTTCTCATGGTGAGACTTATGAACAATGAGAATTTGGTTTCCTGTAACATCAACAGTGTCTTGCCTTTTGGGAGAGTAGTATGCACATGACACGGAATCCAAGATTTAATCATTAAAATAATGTGTTTATTTCATAAAGAGAGGCAATCCATTGGGTAAATGGGTAGATTAAGTGGAAATTATAAATACATCTCAGGAAGAACATTAATGTTTATTTAATATTTCCTTTTTCAAATTATAGGAAAATGACATTCATATTACGATTGTGGTATAGTGATTATATAGCCAGCCCTGTTTTCAGATAGAATTTCAAAAATGGAAATTAAGCTATTCATTCTTCATGTTCTTGATGATCTCTAAGAAAAGAGTTTGCAAACTTTCTTCATCAACCTATTCTTTGGTTTCACAAAATAGATACATAATTTTTCCCAGCTATTCTTTGCTTCCAGTAGCATATTTAATCTAATCTATTTGCCATGAGACTGCCCTATTTTCTCAGCAGATAAAATATATATCCAGGTGCCATTGACTTTGGACTTACCTATGTGACTTTACTTTGACCAATAAAATATAGATGGAGGTGACAAGTACATCAGCTTGAAGTAGAAGTGTGGCATGTTTTTTATTTCATTTTTGCAATTCTGCCCTTTGACAGGAGAAATGGCCTACCCTACATAGGGCTTAAGTCTTCATTCTGTGTCTCTAAAGACATGTAGAACAAATTTCCATCTGGAAATGAGCCCAGAAGGACCCCAGAAGCTGCAGTAGAGCTATCTAATGACCAGGCAAAAGGAGGTAGTATAGCTGGGGTGCTGAAATCAATCAGCCTTGTTTCAAATCTTGGTTTTATTACTCAATTACACTGTGACCTTGAATGAGTTAGATGACCCTTGACTCTCAGTTTTTCATGGATATATTCAATTTAAGAATGCTCTACCAACAAACTATCATGAAATTTATGCACCTTTGTGTAGCCAGAATGTGGCTCAGAGTGAACACTCAAAATTTTTCATTTTTATTCTTCCTTTGGTTCTCCCCTTTACCTCTATGCCCAGATCAGGAATGTGGCCCAAGCAAAGACAGAAGGCAACTGAGTAAAAACTATTATTAACATTAGTGTTGATGAAAAGTAAAAATATTGGATAAAATAGTTTGATTAGTCAAAGTCTATGCCACCTGGTACTTTTAAGGAGTAACAAAGTTATGATATTGTATTTGAGGTTCCCACCAATTTGCCGTTAGAGTCAGAATGCTAGAGCTTGAAGAAATATAAATGATGGCTTAGTCTGATCACTGCCTTTCAAGAATGAGAGAGCTGAAGCCCAAAGAGATGAACTGTCTTTCCCCAAATTAGTTAATGGCAAATCTGTCATTTAAATGAATAAAATAGTTTTATAAATGAGAGCTGGATGTTCAATTTGGCATATTAAGAATATACTTCCTGTCTTAGCATTCTTTTTCCAAAATAGTAGAAAGTCTATATCCCAGAGCATATCTTTTTTTTTTTCTCACAGAATAGTATACAAATATTATCTTCATAAGAACAGTTTGAAACTTATGAATAAGGATATGTTGTTCACCAGGACAACGTGTTTAGTACTATTTCATGTGAAATCTAATTGCACTCTTACAAAAGAGGCTCAAGGGTCAGCCTCATGGCAATCAATGTGATTTTTATATATCATCTATGCATCTATTGTTGTTTTTATTGTTTAAAGTGACAGATTCACAGTGTAAACATAAATTTGCCCAGTTTTCAAAGCCTTAAGCTTAGGAACAAGTAAAAAGACAGGATTTGCAATAACTAAGAGCAGCAATTCTCAAATTTGTTTCCTTTAAAAAAAAATGTTTCTAGCCACATGATCTTCAGTGAGATACGGGCTCTTTGTATCACCTGCACTCTTCGCTACAGTCAAAAGAAAGAAACAAATTAGCATCAGTAGCATTATAATGGAAAGCAATTTTTAATAAGACTTCCATGTGGTAGCTAAAAAGGATAGAGAAAAATGAAAATAAAAGGGAAAATAAAAGGGTAAAAAATAAATAAGAAAAAGGAATAAATGCAAGGAGAGGAAAAAAAAGTAAAGAGGATAAAAGAAAGACTATAGAAGATTAGTGTTTGCTTAAACTTTTCATGATCCACAGACATTCCATACCTGCTAATCGTGTAATCAGACCTTAAATAAGTCTTAGATTTGACCCACTCAAAGTCCTAAACCACATCAATACCAACTCTGCCTAACCAATTCTCAAGAGGCAATTCTTTGGCAATTTGCTTTGCTACTGAAGCTGTTAACACTATAAGAGTTTCATAATAAAGACCCCCTCATGCGATCCTTTACCCACTGCATGCTGACCTGCCTATGAAAAGCAGTAGACTGAGAAAGAAGTGGTTCCACCAAGTGGGGTGACTTCCAAACCTCTCCTGCTGCTCTTCTCTAAAGTAACACTGGTCAGAAAGAAAGTCTAGAAATTCAGAATTCACGTCCATCCCTGTTATATGAGAGTTTGGTGCCAAAAAAGGAAGCAGCCTCAGCACAGCCAGTTCTCTCTTAACGTTCCTTAAGCTAAAACTGTACAAGTAAATCCATGTTGGAGTATTTAATTAAATATTGCTCCTCTTGAAACTAGGTAAAGTTCACATCAGATTGCATTTATCTTATATGGTATTTTTTTTTTCTCTTTTTCTACTTCTGGGAGAACAATATGATGGATTCACAGAAAACTTCTGTACTAGCTGTCATGCAACCATGAAGGAAGGGGTAATATTGGAGTTGCACTAAAGCATTCTAGTTTTGGCTGAATGGCTGGTAAGCAGTAATTCCTCCCAGCCCTGTGAATCCCAGCAATCCATCAAAGAGAATTATGGTGAAAATGACTGAAAAATATCATAAAACTTGCTTTCATTTGATTCCTGTGGATGTGAGGACTCGTGCAGTTTAAGCAGATTATGCTACTGAACTAGAGCTGGTTGAATGATTAAAAGATAAAACACTTCCACTTAAATCTTTACCTAAATTTATCAGCTTGGATTTTCTGAATTGTACTGTGAAGTTTTGTCATAAAATGGAAATGTTTGATTCAAAGGTAATAAAAGCCGTTAATCTACAGTGAAGCAATATTAATATTAACATACAGCTTTTATAATTAATTTGGTGCAAGATAAAAGAAAAAATAAAGATGTTTTAGCTTTGATGATCAAAGGGAGAGCAGACCTTTAAACATACATTTATATGTATAGCAAGATGAGCTTGCTTTAAAGGAGATTTGGAAAGGGTTATCTGTTAGTGTTGCATATTAGATGACCAATTAGCAATGACTTAGTTAAGTGAGAAGGCCAAATATGTACTTACTTTTGGTAAATTCTCATTTAAACATTGGGCACAGAAATATGGCTTTTGGGGTCAAAACCAAAGAAGATTTCACTCTGCTTAGAGAATCTAATGATGGTTGCCATATCATGACAGCACAAAAGTTTGCCAAATCCTGTTTTTGTTTCGGAAAAGAATTGTTTCCCAAGGATCTTGTCCCAAGGCAAAGATGGCAGGCATAGTTGAGAGAAGAGTGGTTTATTGCGACCTCAAGATCTTCATCACTAACCTTAGATAATGAACACTAGCAGTGTGAAATGACTTTCATGTCAATCTAGGTTTCTATGCAAACAATAGCTCAGAATAGATATAAGATCCCAGGAATTTTACTGGGAACTTTTCCCTCCCTTCAGACTTCAGAGTCCTTATCTATACAAAAGGGAGAATATACATATTTCAGAGAATAATTATGAATATGAAATAAGCTAACAAATGGAAAGTACCTAGAAAAATCATGATATATTTATTGCTTCTCAATGAATGCTCATTCAGTTGTGCTTTCTCTCTCTTTCTCCCTTGCTTCGTATTTTTTCTCCAAGCATCTTTATGCGATTTTGTGGTTATGGGAGAAAGAGGAGAGGAAAAGAGGGAAAAGATCTAAAAGATGTAGAAAAAGCAATTTACAGAAAATAAATTGTCAAAAAAAGACTGTTTAGCCACCTTTCCACAACGTGTGCTCCCTCTAATTGAACTGGCTTTTCAATTTCATTTGGATACTTTCTTCAAGCTATAAAAGGTGAATTTTCTAAAAATCCATATACATTATCCTTTATTTGTATATTACTTTTATAGCGCACAATGGCATATTTTTGTTTTAACCATAGAAACTCTTAGAATGTTGCTACTATAACTTTATGAGGGCTGAATTTGAAACATACATATTTATAATGGTATCATTCATTCAAAGTATTGTGATAAGAACAATGCTATTTGTTTTATATATATATATATATATATATATACACATATGTATGTATATATCTGTGTGTGTGTGTGTGTGTGTGTGTGTGTAATAAAAAGTGCATATAAACTTTTCCTAGGTAAATATAGAGTTTTTTTCTGCCATAAATGTTTCTTTGGCAGTGAACATATGACTATTTCAGGCTATCTTCCAAACTACAAGATAATAATAATAGCTACTATTTGTTGAACATTTACTATTTGACAGATACTATAAATAAGATTTAAAGTGCATTACCTAATTTAATCCTCACAATACCTTTGAGAGTTTTACAATTGTCCCCATTTTACAGAAGAAGAAATCAAAACTAAGACATATGATATAATTGTTCAAACTCATTCTCTTATAATTTATTAACCGGAAATTCAGACTCATTTCTTACTAATTAAAAACTCAGACTTTAACCCTCTGTACTTCCTGAAGAATCAAACGGTATAGGTTACCAATAAACAATAATTTTACATGAAGTTTAACTGAGAAGATTTTTCCTAGAAATATTTTTTGTCCTTTTGAAAATATCTCTTTTTATTAGAACATGAAAAACATGGGAAAAAGGATTTTCTTTGAGATAAAAATTTAAGAAATTAAAAAATGAGTTTTATAATATTTTTTTGTTCTGCCTTTCAACATGTTTTTGGGAGAAAGTAGTATTTTCAAAGAGTCATAGGGCTTGAGGGAGGAATTTTGGGTCTGGGAGGGCAATTGCCTCTAAAATCAGCAACAAATAGGGACAACGAAAAAGCTGTTATAGATGGGCTTGGACTTTCTGGAATTGAAGATTGTACAATCATATAAAAGAGGTTATACTTTATAATAAATGACTCTCAGATTGTTAATGGCTTACAAGACCAAAGTTTTTTAAGTTGTTTTTTGTCTGTTTTGTTTTGCTTTTTTTAATTCTATACTACATGTTCACCAATTGTCAGCTGGGGGCTGTGGTCACATTCCATAACCATAGAATCTAGATTGATAGAACGATTCATAACTCATTCTTTAGCTGGACCAGTGCTATGACAAAGGGGAAAAAGTAGAACTCTGGAGAGTTGAAACACCAGGAAGTAAATGCTCAGTCAATAGGAATATCACTTCTGTTCAAAGCTCATTTGGTTTGGCTTTACCAAACTAAAATAAGTCAGAAATTTAACTCTTGTAGGTGCCTGATTACCACAGAGGTTCAAAGTAGTTCAAAGAGAATTTGCAATGCCATGCCCAAGGGCTGGATGGAGCAGTTGTGGAACTACAACAGCTGAAATAGCTCTTTGAGAAAAAGTGTATTCTTTCCTAACAGCAGAATTCTCCATAAGATGATACCTGATAGTGTAAGATTAATACTTGGATAAGATCTGGAACTGGGGCTCCAAGGCTTGTGGAACCACTGGTGATCAGGGGGAGAGAAAGACAGAGAGAAAGAAAGGAAGGGAGGGAGAATGCAAGCGTGGGCAACCAGGCACTCACGCTCTTGGGTTAAATCTAAGTATTGGTGGCTGAGGGGTCTTTGGAAATAATGGCAATGTTTAAAGAGAATTTAAGTTGTTTGCTGTTTTTTTTTCATCCCAATGGTATTCTTAGTTAAACAATTGTTTTGTTTTGTTTTGTTTTGTTTTGTTTTTACGATGCTTTGTGGAGTTGTGGCAGAGTAGTGAAGTGCTAAGCCTGCTCAGGTGGTATTGGCTAAAAACAGAAGTAATGCCATGATAATACCTGACCTTTTTTTAAGTTTTCCATTTTTAAACTACAGACTTATGCTCAGCCTCAGACAAGAGAAATGCCTATAATAACTAGTATAAAAGATTTTCCTCAAAGTCTGTACAGATGAGTGAGAATGTGAATGAGAAAGATCATTTTTTTTTAAATCATTTCTAACAAGTTTAGTCCCTATTTCTGAGATTAGATTATGATCATTCCAGCATAGCTCCACAGGGTATATATGTCCCCCAGGCTGTGCAGTGATCATTCCATATATATAAGTTCTGCTTAAGTCAGGTTTGAGAAATTTCATATTTAAAACTTACTAACAGAATCACCATTTTGTTCTATACAGCTTAAAATATATATGTACTTCCGTCACTTATATTATTTAATATAAAAAATCTATTCTACTATACAGGTAGAACACACATTTTCCACTCATTTTACATATTGAAAAAATGAGGACTAGAGAAAATAAATGAATAACCTAAAAGCAGAACTAGAATCCAACCGCTTATATATGCCGTCTATCCAAACTAGTATTTTGTGTGCAGTATCTGCTGCTTTGTTAAAAGCTAAACCCTAAATTAGCTATTAAACATGGAAACAATTACCTGTTGGATTAATTTTGACAAAAAGCACTTGGCCTCTTCTGATTTTCTCTAGAAGCAGAGTCCTTTCCGAGAGTGTCAAGTGTTTTTCACCACCTAGCTCCATGATGGACCAATGTATTTTCTGAAGTCATGCCAGGAAGAGGTGCTTTTCACAGTGAGGCTTTCATCTCTTCTCTTTGGTAGTGTTTTTGAAGTTGACTTTCTCTTCCCCTAGTGGCCTTTAAATGTTTCTTTAAAAAAAAAAAAATGTATCTTTGCATTTTCTTGTTTTCTTAGAACTTAGTCATTTTTGGAGATATTGTGAAATCGGACATGTTCAGGGTGGCGTGGCCGTAGATTCGTGTCTCTTTCTATCAGTGACATGAGGAGGTTTAAACTACAGTGCCGTCCTCTATTTCATTTGAATCATTGTGCTATTTTCCGATGATAGCATTCCTCCACTTGGTTCTAAAAATTCTAATCATTAGCCCAAGGTCACTGAGATGGGAAGCAATTTTTTTTTTTTTTTTTTTTTTTGCTATTGTAGGAATAATTGTGAGTGACCCACACCATTTCTCTGGGGGTTTTTATCCCCTTGATCTTGCATATGGCCTGTGGTGAAAATAGTAGTGTATATTGGAGGTATTTTCAGATATTATACTACATGCTAAAGATAATGCCACAAACTCACAGGTATTGTCTTCCAGCTGGTGTCATAATGGTGTCTTTAATAGGCGATTCCACCAATCTACAAGATCAACTGCTTCTGGGTGATGATTTATTAGATATGATTAGTGAATCCCATAAGCATCCATTTATTGCATACCTTCTTTCACTGTAAATTAAGTCCGTTAGTAAGACTAAGTATAATTTGAGATTCCATCAGCATCCAGAAAGTTTCTCTCATATAATTGTGCTGAAAGATGAGTGATTGAAAAAAGAAAATTCAAATATAGAATTAACACCTATTCTGTGGGGACAAATGGTGCCCTCTCTGTGATCAAAGGGGTCAAGGTAAGTACCCTGCCACCAGGGACCTAACTGTTCCATGAAAGTTGTGGTACCACAAATAGGCTCAAGGTTAGTCACTGCTGGTGGCACATTAGGAACTCAGCTGTATCAAGAGCCAGGTCAGAAGTGACAAGAGGAAGTGCATTTATAACCTCCATCCCTGACATGAGTCTTGTTGTCAATGAGAACTTCATTCTAGCTGACCACAGAAGTAATAGTGTTAATTATTTTACTATAGCATACCATATGCCTTCAAGAGACCCACTGTGAACTATAATAGGATTTTGTCTGCCATCAACCTCAGATTGAAAACAAAAGCCACAAATGATGATGGCAAACAAGCCTCTGTCTGAGGGCTGAGCCCCCTTTAGGTATCTAATAACTAAAGCTGGACTGTGGATGGAAGAAAATGGTAGCTTTCACAGGATAAAAGAAGGAAGTGGTTGCTGATGAATAATGGACATGAAACAGGAAGCAAAAAGGGAAAAAAGGAAGACACAGAGAGCTAAAGAGAAGAGATTTTCTAGGCTCAGCTTTGCTGATTAGAAACATGACATTTGGTAAGATATATCAAGACTCTATCTTTCTAATTGTAGAATAAAACAAAACAAAACCATATTTAATTTTCGAGATAGCATATTTAGTTTCAGTTTACAGTTTCATGAAAGCTCCTTTCTATACCTAACCTAAGAGTTGGTGAGTTTCTGATGCAAGACCATGATCAATGTTAGAAAATGTTAGTGAAGAAAAGATGTTTCTTTGGAAAAGTGAAGTGATTGATTAGCATAAAGCCTTTAATTTTAGTTTTCAATGGAATCCTCTTGGGCAAGAAACTTTCAGGATACCTTAGAAATTCTCATTTTCCTAAATACGGGAAAGGGGCAAACAATATAAATCATAAATTTAGGTTAAGGTTTCCCAGTGACTCTAGGGGAATTCACCCAATATTGAAAAATTCAATTTATCAAAAGTACACAAACCAAGTCTAATGCAATGACTCCTGCTACTGCATTGATCAAAGATAACTGGGTGCTTAATTGATAATAATTTTAAATACTTTTTAAAATATAGAAAAGAAGATAATACAGAACAGTTACAATATTTGGGGTCACATTAACTGTGGTTAAAATTATGTGAACAATCTCAGCTGAAAGTTGTATAGCTTTAAATTATTTCCCTTAATCTTTTTACCCAATATCATCTATAGAAAAATTAAAGAAAATCACTCTATAATGAAAGCAAATCATAGTTTAAATAATAAAGTTATTTCCTCCATGCAAATGTGAACCCCTCTGAGAGTTTTGCAAGCCTTTTCTCACATTTAATCTTCAGTATTATTTGGTAAATTACACAGCAAAATTATCTATCCTTACTTTCTCAGCCCTATTAAACAGTCAATAAAATATTTAAACAATGATATCAAACTGTTGTTTATTTCAATAATATTCTCTCTAATCCTGACCTATAGGGTAATTAAGCATTCAATTTCAATAGTGTTGCATGGCAAACACTACCATCCTTCCATTCTAAATTTGTGTGCATATGTAGGCCCATTAACTTGATTTGTGTTCTTTTTTTACATACATTATTGTGATAATATTTATTCTGAGTTGAGAGTTTCTTGAAAATTCTCATCTAAATAGGCCAGACATTATCATCTGTTATTCTCATACTGGACTTGCCCAATTTGAAACAGAGTTTGAATCTTAGCAATGGTGAGATTTTGATGACATGAAAAAAAATGAAGGAAGGAAGGAAGGAAGGAAGGAAGGAAGGAAGGAAGGAAGGAAGGAAGGAAGGAAGGAAGGAAGGAAGGAAAGAAAGAAGGAAGGAAGGAAGGAAAGGAGAAAGGAAAGGAGAAAGGAAAGAAAGGAGGAGGGGAATGAAGAGAAAAAAGTTTTGCTTATTGTAATAGCTGCTTTCATTGACACATTTCAGAGTGAAAACACCCTGCATGTCATTTGATACTTAAAGATACTGGATCTCTAATTTTGACATCATCACCACTGAGGAAAAAATGAGTAAAATATAGACACCAATTTTAAAAAAAAAGTGTATGTGCTTTATCTTTAACTTAGTACATGTTTCTCTTAGAAAAATTTTAAGCCACAAAAAAAAAAGCAATAATAACAAAACTTCTGTAATTCCACACCCAGAAATCCACAATCCTCCACTTAATTATTGGCTGATTGTGTATTCTCTCACCATCCTTTTTCTCATCTTACAATATAAAAAATATACTTATATCTTAAAAGTGCTGTGAAAGTTAAAAAAAATAATAAACTTCACTTGAAAGTTTATTACCTTAGCACAAAGTGAGTACCTAGCAGGAGCTAATTAAATTTAAGTTTACATTTAAATTAATTGACAATGAAAGCTGGATTTTCTTGATAAATTGCTTCAAAATTGGCAATCATTTGAGAGCATTTCCTAGCATTGTCACTAGGAAATACTGTCAAGTGATTGGAAAGCAATCCAATAAATGTTCTACAGCTTTAAGAATAATATTGGTTTTAGGTGAAAAACACAAGAACTAAGTGGTTAGTGCAAAAATCTTCTGAGTTTCAGTGAAAGACTGAGTGTAAACGACATGGCCATCTTTGTGATTAATTCCATTACTTAATTTTTTTTAACTTTCAAAGTGATATTGAGTTGCTGTATAGATATTGCCTCAGAGGAAAGTCAATAGCATTTATAACTGGAAACTTAAAGTATTATTGTACTACACATTTTTTTTCTAGTTCCTTAGTCCTGGATGCAAAATATCTGAGATATTTTTAATATTGAATACATTTTCCACAAGTAAGGGAAGAAAAATAGATAAACAGCTTCTAAAACCATGCTGCTTACCCAAATCTGTGATATCTAGGTCTGATTCATCTATTTATCCACTCAGTTGGTGGAATCTTATGATAACGGAAGAATGGAAATAGATGGAAATAATATTCTGCCTTTTTATTCTCAAATGCTTCAGATTGATAGCAATCTCAGAAACAGAGAAATCGATTGCAATGGAGACCAAGATCACATTAAGTAAAGATCTGTCCCTGAGGGAAAGTAGCCCCATTGGTTTTAGATATTAAAAGCTTCTTAAGACTTGAACAAATTATAAATAATCTGTAACAGTTGAGATAAAAGGACATATTTAATTTTGTATTTGATTCTGAGAATTAACACCCAGTTTAAAAGTTTGATTCCATCATGGTATCCTTCTTAAAACTTGCTTTTGGAAAGAATAAAATTATCTTCCTATTTTGTTTCCACTTCTTTAAGTCATAGCATTTTATTTTCTAAATTCAACTACATCATATTTTAAAAAGAGAAGGGAGGGATAGGTATCATCATGATTTGAACATTTTATTTTTTTAAAAAATGTAAAAAATGGACAGAAGGCCATATGCGCAAAAAATACACATATGTAATATAGAAGAGGTGAGAGTTCACACCACTAGCATGGGAGTTGAGAATAACCAGTGAGGAAATTAGTATACTCAATTACATTTTAACCCTGTTTAGGAAAAAAAAAAAAAAAAAAGCGCAGCTCGCTGCCAGTATTTATTTAACATTACGCGTAGGAACGTTACATTTCATAGGATTTGACATTTTCAGCAATTGAGAATTACTATATTTTGTAAATAGAAATATCACTACTAAAAACAGAATGCTATAAAAAGAATGATATCATTGTTTCCAAAGACTATCAATATACTAGGGCGATGCAAAAATAATAATAAAAGTGAGATATTTCATGGCAGATTATGGAGGCAAGGTTAGGACTGTAATTCATGAGTTATCTCAGGGTACACGTTGGAGCTGTAAGTGCTGCTGGTGAGTACTCTTTGGGGCAAATGGGAAATGGGTTAAAAAATAACTATAGTTAATACGTATATCTATGGACATAAGAAAGCAATTATTCTCCCCCACTCCACTATATCCTCACATGTACAGACACAGATAGATGCATTTTTT
>CM053508.1:50670194-51087694 GCA_028627145.1 Eidolon dupreanum | reverse complement strand
CTTAGAAAATCCTGCAGCAAAATTTTTTGTGAGAAAATTTTTATGACATTGCAGAAATAAGGAAATTAAGAAAAAATAGGGACATACAAACACAGTGATAGATATGTATGTAGGAGAACCAGTGTCAAATTGCTAATTGTCCTTTTTTAAGAAAGAATATCCTAGAATATCCTTTATTCTGAGATTAAATTCTTTCTGCGTTCTTCCTATTAATATCTCCTGGTTTACAAGAAATAATGGTGTCAGTAGTTGTGCATTCTTTGATTGTTGAAGCTTTATTCTTTAGTTTTAATTTTTATTTTGTTTTTGTTGTTTTTGTTTGTTTTTTAAAGATTTTTAGGTGAACAAATTAGAATTGAGTAATACTCTTGTGGAACTTATAAGAATTTTTAAAATTTTATCTACAAAACCTGAAACCTGGGAACAAGAGAATTCTCAAAAACACAATATGCCATTGTTGATAGCTGCTGGAAGAACTAGGGACTAAAAGGCAAGAGACCAGAATTTAAGTCTGATTTCTGTCACCAATTGAATATGTAATCATCTGCAAATTGATTCATATAACTATAGGGAACCCATCTTTACATCTATAAATGAGGATGCTGAAGCAGATCGTAGATCATTTTTTCAAGGTCTGATACAAAGGTTGCTGAGACAGTACAGAGTTACAATGAGGGTATGTATGAGAGCATTTCTCCACTTTTCTCCATGCATCCTCTCACTTCCACCCTAGTTGTTTCTCTTTCATATCTCTAATTATTGAGATTTCACACAACTTCTTTGGGAAAAAAAGAACTGTGCACTTGACATCTCTACTTAGATGTCTAATAGATAATCAAGTCCAAAACCAAATTCACCTTTACCCCAAATCTGCTCCAACCACAGCCTTCTATATTTCAGCTGATGGCAACTCCATATGTAGAATTACTCAGGTAAAAAACCTGAGAAGTTACCCTGATTCCTTTCTTTTACTCACAACTCACATTGGATTTTTTAGCATATCATTTTGTCTATATCTTCAAAATACATCCAGAATCATACCAGTCTCATCATCTCCATGAAGACTGCCACCATAATCTGTCACCTGGATCACAGAAATATCCCCCTTCCCGGATTTTACCTTTAACCTCTTTAGTCCGTTCTTCTCAAAGCAGCTAAATACTTGTAAATTGTAAGTCAAGTTATCCCATTCCTTTGTTCAAAACTTTCCAGTGGTCCCTCATCGCACAATTCTCTCATCCATCACTCAATTCCTGCTGCCACACTGGCCTCTGTACTATTCACCTAACAAGCTTATATGTGTCCTGCCTCAGAGCCTTTTCACTTCCTAGACTGTTCTTCCCATGGCAAATGATGAACATGTCACCTCTTTTGTAGAATCCTGCAATTATTATGTACTACTTAGAAACTTTTTTTATTTTTATTTTTGGCATTTCTATAATATCACAATAACCAATTATATATTCTATATAACTTTAAAAAAAAGTATTTTGCTAACATTTTCTTCCCTAACATTTTGCTTTTTAAATGAGAACTACCTTGACCAATTAATTTAAAACTCAATCTATGGCCTGCTCCAACATGTCCTATCCCTCTTATCCTATACTATTTTTTTCTTTATCCATCATTCATTTTTTAAATTATTTTTTAGAATCCACATATCTTCAACAGAATATAAATGTTTAATAATAATGAAATGTTTCTTTGCCTACTTTTTCCCATTGCTATATCTTAAGCATCTAAAATAGTGCCTCTCCTCTACACAAACTAAATGTTCAACTAATATTTGCTGAATCTTGAAAAATCAAGAAAGAATTTTATTGCTTAAAAAAAGATCCCCATATGATCTCAAAGATCTCTCCTATCTCTAAAATACAGTTATTCTGTGAGTCAATATGTAAAATTGATTCTGTGGCCTCCTGGGCCTACTGTCTGGCTTTGAAGCCTAGTTACTTCCAGAAACATGAGTAACAAAGCAATGTATTTTATGTTTTGCTAAGCTAAAGTCACACATTGCTCAAACCATCTTACATGCAACAGCAGTTAATATGCCATCTCTGCTTCTCATGCCTGTATCAGTATCACTTAGAGAGTGATTTAGAAACTCTTCTTGTGTTCTATTTTGCTTCTGGCTGCTGTAAGTTTCAGCCACTGGGAGCCATTACTTAGAATTTTGCATTGCTGTCATATTCAGATCTGCCAGCCAACCAATGGCCAAAGAGAAGAGATGATTTAGTGGAATGGAATCTTCATGTAGCAGATAGTCTCCAGCATGGGTCTTCTGAAATGAGCGCGGCTTGCACACTCTTATGGCTTCAAAGACATTTAGCTTGTCAGGGCTGGAAAGATGGGAACCTTTCTCACTGGGTTGATCCAGGAGGACACTTTCTTCAAGGAAAATGTTTTCTGCAACTTTGTACAGGATATTTCTCCATCACCTTCTTACATTATTAAATCCATACCATCTCTGAGTGATCACTGCAAACACAAGTAGCTAACCAAGGATGCTAAGGAAGAGAACTATCTAGATGTGTGCTCCCCCTTTCCTCTTCATTCACAGATGAGTTCTTCACTTATTCTAACAGCTGACTGTCATATATATAATTAAATTTTGGAATAAATTTTACAAGTTATTTATAAGAAAATAGATTATATGATTAGGAAAAAATAAGTGAGACAACATAATTATTTTTGTGACTAGAGAGCACAAAGAGGGGGAATTGTTCTTGTTTCTGTTTGCCACTGACTGGTTTTCTGTTTTTTTTTGTGTTTTTTTTTGGTCTTTTTTATTTTTTTAATAATTTCAATTTTTTTGTTGCAATCTTTCCCTCAGAATTTTTAAATCATGCTATTGAGGAAAAGATTTGGAAGCAGAAAGGTGTGGTTAAAGTATCTTAAGATGTTTCTTTAATTTATTAAGTGATTATGATAAGTTACTCAACTTAAAGTCTTAACTTTTCTTATCTTTATATTCTTAGTAACAAGAGTGGTGATTAATCAGGTTTGAGTGAAGGTGAAGCAAGATAAAAGAACGTGCAGCATTGCGGATATATGAATATGTACATATGTATATATGAATATATAAAATCAATCACTTGGCCATATTATTAATACCTGGGACAAGACACTTTACTAGGATTTTTTTATTGTTCTCCAAACCCTCCCCCACTGATATGAAGTGCCTAAACTTCAGGAATTTGTCCTGTTCAACATTCTAATACTAATGCCCAGGAGAGTATTGAACAGTCTGTTTCAGGAACCTGAAAAACTTGAAGAATGAATTAATGAATAATGGACTTTTAGGAATTTCTTTCCCTTTAGATTGCTTTATGAATTTGGTTAGGGACAAATGTTTTTTAAAAATCTTATGAGACTTTTGAGAAATAAATGACAATTAATTTACAACCCCTCCAGGATTTTGTCCCTCCATTATTTCCCTTTTCTTTACCTCTTAATAGATATCTAGATGCAATTACTATGCTGCATTGCTAAAGAAGAAATGAGACAAGCTTAAAACTGTGTAGAATTATTTCTCAACATACTAAAATGGTATCTACATCAGTTTTGTTGTTCTTTCAGGACCCAGGATGGGAACAAGGGAAAGACAAAGGTCAAAGTCAGGCAGAAAAGGGTATGTTACTTCAGCTGGGGGACATTTCATTATGTGAATGTAATGGAAAGCTCCTGCACTTTTGTTTGCTAACCTGAGGGAGGTGGGAGGGCATCCATTGACAACTGGAAAATGTTCCTGTACTCCAGGCAGTGGCAGTGAGTGAATTCAGTTGACTCCTTTAAAAGGATAGTGGAATAGCAAAGGCTTGATATGAATTTCTTGTTAAAATCTCAAAATTCAGTATTGTGCAATCACATATTAGATACAATGCAAAAGCATACAAACGTAAAGAATGATCATATAAATGGTAATTTTTGAAGAAAATTCAAGTACTATGGAAGGCACTTGGAGGGTTTCTTGGAGGTTTTTGCTTACTCGAATCCAACTGAAAAAAAAAGAAAAATTTTCAAATGGAATCAGGTTGGCATTTCTGGGCACCTTTTTTTCTAAGGAGGCAGTATGTGTGAAAGCAGAAAATGTACATTGCATCCTGAGGTCCATCTTACTGATTTTACACTTCCCAAACTCTCCTTCATATCTGAAAATGAGAGTGGTACATCAAGCTCTACAGAATTACTGGTGATAAGTTGATGGATGCAGTAGGCAGACTTCTAAGATGACCTCCAATGACCTCTGCTTCCTGATAGTGAGTGTGAGATGCACCTAGTAACTTTCTTCTAAAAAATATAGTAAAACGATAGTGTCAAAAGTCACTTCAGAGATTAGGTTGTAAAAGATTGACTTCCATTTGCTTACACACTCTCTCTGACTCTCTGCTTGTTCTAAAGAAGAAAGCTGCCATGCTGTGAGCTGCCCTATGGAGAGGTCCACATGGCAAGAACTTGAGAGTAGACTCCGGGCAACAGCCAGTGAAAAGTGAGGCCTTAGCCCCACGGTGACAACCATGTGAATGAGCATGAAAAAGAATATTACCCAGTTGACCCCTGAGATGACTGCAGCCCCAGATGTCACCTTGGTCACAGCCCGTAGGAGTCCCTGAACAGAATATCCACCTAACTATGTTGGAGTCCCGACCTATAGAAACTGTGAGAAAATAAATACTCTTGTTTTAAGCCACTGTGTTTCAGAATAAGTTGTTTGTCGTGTAGATCTTACTTTATGTGATTAATGAGCTTCTTCCAATTAGTTTGTAAATCTCTTTTTAGTAGTCGAAACAGGCACAGCACAATAATTATGTATGAAATATGCATTTTTTTCAGCCTTCCACAATGCATTTGCTAAGGAGGGAGAGTGAGGAAGAAAAATTTGGCTTTGGTTCTCACCTACACCACTGTGGTATCATGGGAAACGTATTTGATCTTCTTCTCAGATTCCTGGCAAACAGCTCCAAATCCTAAAATATCTTGGAATTTCCTGAGTGAACTGAGTGATAGGAACATCTTTTGTTATTCATAACAAGCACCTTTCAACCATACCATAGTATGCTAAGGAGGTGATTCTCATCAGAGTCCCAAGACAGCTTCAAGATCGAACTGGTCTCCAGAAAGACCAAGCCTTGATTAGAACTTTCATCCCCATGTCCTGATCTCTGAGGAGAGAGAGGAGCTGGAAGTTGAGTTCAATCAACAATGGCCAATAATTTAATTAATTATGCCCACTTAGTGAAACCTTCATAAAACTCCAAAAATGACAGGGTTCAATGTGTTCAGGTTAGCGAACACATTGGGGTGCTGGCACAGCCAGAAAGGACATGGAAGCTCACCTCCTACAGCACTCTCCCACTTTGCCTTATGCATCTCTTCCATTAGACTTTTTTTTTGAGTTGTAATGTATGTTTTATAATAAACAAATAATAGCAATTAAAGTGCTTTCCTGAGTTTTGTGAGTCATTCTATCAAATAATTGAACCTGAGGGGGTGGTTATGAGATACCCCAAACTTGTAGTTAGCTAAGAAGAATTGGGGATAACATGAGTACTCCATTTGTGGTTGGTATCTGAAGTGGGACAGTCTTGTGGGATGGAGAGATCTAAATAGTTAATTTTAAAATTGAATTGTTGAACACCCAGTTGATGTTAGGGAATTGGAGAACCGGTTGCTGGTGCTGGAAAAGATATCATGTATTTGATGTCAGGGAGGATAATAACCTCTCAAATGGCTACTGAGTGAATCTGAGAAAACTACAGACTGTTATGAACCTCAGGGTCCTCATCTATGAAATGTGCATAATGCTTCCTTTGCAAGGTTATTGTACAACTCATAAAAAAAATGTCAAAATCAAGTAATGTTTGACTTTAGTAGGTGATCAATAAATTGTATCTATAATTAATATTGTTTTTATCATATTCACTATTCTCATTTTCAAGTGTATTTTCCAATCTCTTTTATTTACTGAGAGACTTTGTGTTATTACCAATAAAATAATTATATCATGAGAAATATTTCTAAAAATCCTTTATACTATCCCTTTATACAGGTAAATGACTTAGTAACAATAATTAAATGTCAGGAAATGAATCATAGATGAGTTACCAACATTTGATAGTGTTTTGTAAATGAAGAAAATGAGTCCAGGGAGAAGTAAAAACTATTGATGTTTCCATAAAATTTCCATAAGACCTCTGGAAGGTGACTATATCATTCACTGAAAATTCATGAGTATAGACTGTGAATGTTGAAGTCTTTCCAGACTACCCTGTATGAAAATGTATACCATCATCTGCCTCATTTTTTATCTCAGTCCCTAGGTTTATTTTTTATAACATTTATATTGTTTAAAATTATCTTGCTTATATTTATTTGTTTGTTTAATATCTATTTCCTTACTACCACTATATATGTTTTACAGGAGCAGGAATACTATCTTTTATTTTTATCACTCTATTTCTAGCACCTAGAATAGAAACAAAAAAGTTCAATAAATGTTTGTGGAATGAATAAATAAATGACTTGTACATACAATCTTGAAAATGAAAACTTACAGGTTTATGATTTGAGGAAGAAGGAAAGAAGAGAAGTAATCTCTCTCACTTCAGGCCTGCTTAGAACAACAGTAAATGGATGCATTTGACATGAACCAGTCATTAGTACCATTGCCAAGTTTGGTCATCAACCCTGTCTTCTTCAAAAGTAAAATAAAATGCTCTAGCCTTTTGGTCTCAGATGGGAAGATACAGATATATTTTTTAGGATGTGGTAGTGTAGTCTACCTCTCCCTCTCCTTGGATTCTCTGAAATGGTTAGCTTTATTATAAGAATTGAACATCCCTCCCCCCAATCCCAACTCATGCTCCCATCAGGAAAGGGAAGAAAGATGGTATCAGTAATAGCTCAAACCACCATACTTAAAGGGAATTGTCAGTCTCTCCCCCCAAGTCTCATCCCATTCCTCAGTTATTTTGAAAGATTTTATACATTCCAATGAGGCTCTGGATGTCAGGGCCAACCATGAAGTGGAAGGTATAACCCATATTCAGAGAATAAGCACAGCTCCATGTTTCCCTTGCTCCCACACCAGATTCAAGTTTTCAAAGTGTAATATTCTTGCTTGGGAACCAGTGATTTAAAAAATCATGAATCTTCATGCATGTTTGTGTGAGAGAGGATGTGGAGAGAATCAGAGGAGGAGAATATCGAGGCCCTTATGTTATTTGCCACCAGTGTCTGAACTACATCATAGTCCTCTCTTTTCTATATCTAGATTGACTCAATATAGCCATACACAGAAAAGCCCACATTATCTACTTCACTTTATACGTACCATCTTTGCCTATCACATCTTGTCACGTCCACACTGGTAAAGGGGAAATGACAGAAATCCTGAGAAGATTTTAGGAACCTAAATGAAGAAATGATTCATGCCTTTGTCTTTAGATAGCCCCTTGAGTTATAGTGATTCCCATAGAGTTTTTTAGGCTTGACATTGTGAAAGATCAATAGAATAGAGGTGATTGTGTGGGAGGTGGTTTCTAGGCAGTGAAATATAAAAACTAAAATTTCCCATGAGCTCAAGAAGACACAAAAGGAAGAGGTAGACTCAGAATATCTTGTGTTGGGTATGAAGACATCCCCAGGAATGATTTCTGTGTATTAATGTTGAGAAACAAAATGTAAAGAATACCATCTCAGTGCCAAACATGGATAAATAATAACACAGAACCAGATGCTGCATCTCCCATATCAAGCCTTTTCTGTAATCTCCCTAGTACCAACTCACACCCACTAAAATTTACTTGCTGCCTCAGAGATCAGAATGTGGCTTATGTTGAACTAAGTGGGGCTTTGAAATAACTGAGACTTAGTTTTCATCATTTGGTAGCATAGGAGCTCAGTAAATGTAAATTATATTATATTAAAATAAAGTTGTATTCCATTATTTGGTATATGAGACTTTATACTCATCACAGCAGTATTTTATTCTACAGAAAGTATTACCCTTTATAAACTTCCATTTACCAAGATTTATCCTGAGGTGGCAACAAGATATAAAGAAAAAAGCATCCATGAGCTTTGGCATCTGTCAAACCTGGATTTGAATTATAGTTTTGTAACTTACTGCCTATGTGGGTTTAGGAAATTTATTCCTGGGCCTATTTTCTATTCATAAAATGTGGAAAATAATATTCATATCACAGAATTTTGTGGGGGCTATCATGAGATAAGGCAAATGGAAATCCCTAGTACAATATCTGATATATGATCAATTCTACTGTCCAGTTGTTAGCACTAGTGGAGGCAGGCTCTGTTTAGGATGGGTAGAACTTGAAAATAACTGTCTTGACATTATATGGTCTGCATTTCTGAATGGGGCTCTCCAACTTCTTGCCATGTCCAGAGACAGGAGGAACAGAATCTCCTGAGGGAATGACAGGATGGCTGATGATCAGAGCTGTGTGGTACTCTTAACAGTATTTCCATTCTCCCTCAGGCCCTGCTATTTTATCATCCAAATGGGTGGATTTCCAATCAAGCTTCTTATATGTGCATCAATTCTCATAATAAATCCCAGTAACTTAAATATTCTGTTATTTTAATTCCTTTGCCTTTGAAAAATGACTAATTAACTAAATGAGTAACTTATTTAAAACAATATAAGCCTTAAATAATTTTCCTCTTTCAACATTTTCCAATTACTTACACATGGCAGGCACTGCACTAGCCAGAGAGGATACAGTCATGAATAAAACGAAGTCCTTATTCTCAAAAAGCTCAAAATATAATATGAAAGACAGACATAAAATTAAAAGAACACATGAGTTCTATAAGAGATGTGTATTTGGGGTACTGCAGACTTGGCATAAAGGTTAGGAGGGCAGAGTGGGAATAAAACTGCTAATTATTGATCACTTACAGAATTTCCACCCTTTAAAAACAGGTTATTGAATCCATTTTAGAGATGGGAAAACTGGAAGCGAAAGAGTTAGGCCATATTTCTTAATCCAGCAGTCTACACAAGAGTGAGGCTAAAAAAAAAAAAAGCAGCTGGTTAAGTCAATCTAAATCCAAAGCCCACACTTTGCCTTCTGCTTTAAGGCCACTTAGTGGCTGCTTAGCAGAAAAAGGACCAGAAACAATCTTGTTACCCAACTCCAAGACACCTCAAGTGTTTCCTCTGCAGTGACTTCTACATCTGCCACTAGACAATTCCTAAAAGTTCATTATTATCTAAAGAGAGAGAGCACTACAATTTTTTCAAGTTTTTTTTCCCATTATGAATATTGGTGTTATTTTGTATTTATGCCTTCCTTGCCAACTATATAAACACATTTACTGTACATTTTTATTCCTTCTTTAGATATGGTTGGGAGAGAGGAGTTTTCTCTAATTAGTTTATATATCTCAGTTTATGTTTCATTCTGAAACTGCCTAAAAATTCATTGGTGTTATATGTACAATATAAATGTTAGTTGCTAGAATAAAACCTCAAAAACATTTAAGCAATGTAAAGTTATAATTTGGGGAGCTTGCAGAAGAATCTGAAATAATTCACATCATGAAAAATTCCATTATTAGTGGCTGCTGGGCTGGTTTCAGTAATATATAGTGCTTTGTTCATTTTTACCCTCGCTGTCCTTCCACACAGCTCTATTTTGACAGGCAAAAGCAATTAAAGTCACTGTTTTGGAACTTAGTTCATCTTCTTCTCCCTTCCTCCTTCTCAGCTTCTCTCGCCACCCAATCTGTCATTAGCACACACAGTGTTGTAGCCTTGAGTTGGCCGCAGTAGAGCCAAAGAAAGAGAATAAGAATTGCTTGGAAACAGGGAGCCCTGTCATGGAGTGTGAAGGACTTTGCACTAGGACTCAAGGGCCCTAGAGGCTGCCTATGCTTTCTGGTACTTGAAAGTTTGTATAGCAGAGACTTAAACACAAGCACATGTGTGCAGACTCTCATAAGGGCCAAGATCAACAGAGGAGAAAAAACCTGGCCATCGGTAAAAGGAGGCAGCATTATGAGATGCTGAAAAAGACGACTTCCAGCTCTCAATAAATGCTGAAAGGCTGGGCAAACACAAATGGAAAGAGAAACAAGGTTATATCACGAGTTTTTTCCTATAGATATGGATACAAACAGAAATAGGCTCCTATAGCAAGATTCCTGGATGTTGCGGGGGAGAACCGTCTTTTTTGTTTTAGCTCATCTGAGCACCTTAACCTTAACATTAATAGTTAAGTTCTAATGCGTTAAAACTAACAATATACACATTTAATACCTAGAAGGAGTGATCTTGTTTTAAAATTTTTCTCAAGTTGTATTAAATATATAAATCTTAAATGTGCAGCTTCATTAATATTTACATATGTATATACCTGTATAACTGCCACACTCATAAAAATATATGTTTCCATTACCCTAGTGGTTCTCTAGTTTCTCCTCCTGGAAAGATTCTTAACCATATGATTTTATAAAGTTGACAAAATGTTTTGAGAAATGCATAATTCCACATTCTGCAATGGTAATATAAAAGGGAGTAATATAAAGTAAACATAATCCTGTTTTTTTTGTTTTCTTTGTTTGTTTGTTTTTTGGTCATTCTCCAGATTCTTCTCATCAGTAAACCAAGAACTATTTAGTCAGGGCTGCAACAGTCTAAATCTTTATCTGTAGATCTTTCTTTGTGCCTTTGTTTCTCATTGCCTATATCAGGAAGTCAAACTTCTAGTACCAAGGTCCCTGACAATGAGATTTATGTATTTATTCCAGATGAATTCCTTAAGATCCAACTCTTTTTCATGGGATTTAAGTGGAAGGAGATACTTCCTCCTAATATAACCACAAAAATACTGGTAGCTCTCTACTTTGTAACTGGAATACTTGGTGCCTTTCTCTGTGTTTCCTGGGGTAGTCACATTTTATCTGTAGGGTCAACATTTGCAGTGCCTCCCATGGTAACAAGTGGCATTTCAAATCTCTTTGTTCAGGTAACATCACTCTGGTTGGATTCCCCACTTGCAGAGAGCTGCAAGACACCACTAAATACCCTTCCAACAGCAAAAGCTTCCATTTGATAAGGTGATTATTTGATGCAAATACCTTGTGCACATACAAGATGACAATTAAGATAATGTTTTTAACCAGAGTTTTGTGTTTTATTAGGTAATTTATCATATTTTAAAGTTATACAATTATCTTATAAAGATAGGAATACTTATTAGCTTCATCTGATACATAAGCTGTAGGAGACTTCAAAAAGTTAAACAATTCTGACAGTGCAAGGCAGAGCTGGGATTTAAACTTGAATATTCTAATTCCAAATTTTGTTCATGTTTTTGAGCATATAAATATACTATATTATCTCCAGCTAGAACAAATATTGGTGGGGTAAAATCCAGCTGTAAGAAATCAGCCAGCTGTCTTTTTCTCTGTTGGTTATTGGTTGGTGAACATGGTAATTTTTTTTTAACATTATCGAAGGTTAAAATGCATGAGACAAATTGTTCAATGACACCACTAAGGAACAGAGGTTTAAAGGAAAACAGCTGTAGATGCAAAAACTCCATGTCACACTGGTTTCTCTGCTCTTCTATTGAAAGTATCTTCTTGAATTACAAATGTGATCATATCAATCTCTTATTTAACACTTTCATTGTCTTCTCATTGTCTAAAGACAAAATTAAAAACTCATAACTAAGCTAAAAGGGTCTTCATGATCTGACACTTAACTTTCCAGATTTGTCTCCCCCTTAGCCCTCACACATACATTCTTTCAAAATCTATACTTTAGCCAATCTGGTCTGTCTTTTTTTTTTTTTTTTTTTTTTTTTTTTACTTCCTCAAATGGTATTTCTCATTTCTAGGTCTCTATAACTGTTCTTTTCTCTGTTTGAATTTCCCCTATTCTTTGTTCAGTTGACTTCATCATAGCCTATTATTCACTTCTTTTGTGATGTCCTGAGGACTGAATGTGATAATTCTTGTGAAGTGCTTTATTTCTTCAGAACTCACTCTAGGTAACATCGTAAAAATAAGTAAACAAATAAATATAGATAGATGATAGATAGATAGATAGATAGATAGATAGATAGATAGAATAAACAAAAAGCAAAAAGCAACACGCTGCAGTGGAAAGAATGTGGGCATAAACTCTGGTATCCTACGACCTTGGTTCCCATGCTCACTCTTGGTGAATCATTTAATATCTTTGAACTTCAGTTTTTTCATATGAAAAATGAGAATGGTAATAACTACTTTCAAGATTCTCTGTAAGAATTGAGAAAATATATATGAAAAGAACTAGCATTGATTCTTTTTGTGTGCTGTTGGCTTCTCTGTTACACCATCTGTGCTTCTCCCTGATCCTAGTGGCCCCCTTTCTCTTGGTTGATCAACCCATAGATTATTCCCAAACGACCTGCCCTGTAGGATATCAATCAAAGCACTTCAAATATATGGACTAAAAACATTCTAAAGTGTTATTCTTCCCTTAAGGTATGCATTTTAATGATAGTCCTTGAAAACCTACAAGCCTTAAAAACTAAAAGAAATCAATGTTTAATGGTTGAATTTGAAGCATTATGACAGGGGAGAAGTTGCTAAAAGGGATTTTAAACTTCAATGAATGCAACCAATTCATCTTATGGATGAGAAAACTTAGAAGGAGAGAGGGAAATGATAGGTGTCGCCTAACAACCCAAGTTCCATAACTCAGGCAGAAACTCAGATTAACGGTCTCATAATAGGATGTTCCGCCCTAAGTGCCATGTGCTCTGAGGGTAGGCTCAACAGCAGTTACCCTGAGACTAACAGCACAGATTTCCTCTTCTTCCTACTCAAAACTCATATCCAACAACAGCTGGATCAGCTTCCTGGAATCTAGGACCCAGGAAAGTACTTTTTTCTGGGCATTTCATCTGAAAAGACATTAGTGCTTTGCACCTAGAAGCAGTGAATAAAATGGTAAATGCCTCACTGGGAGAATACTCACTAATCAGCTACTATTAAATAATTATGAATTATTCAGGGACCATTATATTACAAGAAGGGATGAATCAACTTAATATTTATTTCACTCCACACAGAATTAGAAGCCAAGCCTTAAAAACATAGCATGTAACAATTTGTTTATTCCTATATCATCTCACCTCTTTCATTCCATTACTTCATACAGAGATCAGAGAAAAGACTATTTTTATTTTAAGTATAAGCCTTATATCAGAGTCAGAAACTTGGACATAAACATTGCCAGGATCGCACCAGGCAATTGTATTTTCTTGGACCAATATAAAAACCGTTGAAGGTATATAGTACAAATGACCTATGAAATTATGCAGCTTAATGTGAATTGAACTTCTTTGAACCCACATCGGTGGCCTCCAGCTCTTCCTCTCAATTTATCAACTCTCAGTCCTAGTTTGTTTTAGGTGCTACAGAATATCACTTGTGTCCTCCTTTAAATAGCTAAGAGAGCCATTTTGGGTATGGAGGGAATAATTACAAACAAAGGAAGGTAGGAGAGGCAAAGAGATTACCTAAGAGAATAAATTACTTAAAACGCTAAAGTCAAGAATGGGAGATGGGGCAAAGGGGAAGAATCATGGAAACATTAAAAAGAAACTAGGGAGATCATATTTCAGACACATCAAAAAAAAGGAAAGATAATGAGAGAGAATAGTAATAAAATTGTCAAAGGAAGATCAGAGAGGAGACAAACTAAGAGCGTTAAATAAAAATTTGCATTAAAAAGGATTAAAAAGAATTGGAAAAAATTACAAAGTAAAAGATCTAATAAAGATTATTGGAAAATAAATGAACATGGCAACGAGAAGGGTTCTGTAAGGAACAATACATAACAGTACTGCGAGAGGAAAACATCAGAGAGAAACTGCAGAGTGAGGAAAATAAAAGAGGGAAAATAATTTAAAGTTCAGCCCACAGAGGAATCAAGAAGATGGAGATAAAAAGAATAAAAGAGGCAGTAAGTGACAGATATTAATACAATACACAGAAGGCATGAGAGAACTATTCAAAGCATGAAAGAGCTAAGGTAGGTGACAGGCACAAGCATGAAAGGAAATGCATGATACACATAGGCAGAGCTCTTTATAAAAAAAAAAAAAAAATCCGAGAAAGCATTCAATATTGCTTTAAATAGCATTGACAGGATGATAAAAGTATTTTCAGAATTGTAATTAAGAGTTTATTCGTGCATAAAAGCAGCAACTGCAATATTAGAAAAGTGAGGGACACATATCTCTGTAAATATCTAGAGAGCCAACTCTAACTGTCTGCATGCACAATTTAGCTGTTATCTGCCTCTCTTAAAGAAGTATCCTGGCATTTTGCATTCAAGTATCAAAGGAAAATGGTTTATAATTTTTTTCTATATACATGTGACATAAATTTCAGGACATTTGGAAGACCAGAATTGAGTTCTAAATATGGCTTTCAAAAATGTGGAAATTTTCTTCCACTGTACACTTCTTCCAACTCCAAGACCCAAACAAAATTATACAATAAAACATGAATCAACTGCTCCACAACGTCCAGGTAATCCACTGACATCCTTTATTTTGGACATACCTGCATCAGTGCAACCTCCACACACATGACTGTAGCCCATTCCTTCTAGACATAAGACTTATTCTCTCCTACCTAAATAATGAGGTAATCTGAATGACTCTCTCATTATATTTCAAGAATCTTCCAGATTTGTAGCATCACAGAATGTTGGATTAGAAAGGGACTGAGACATCAATCGTCCTAACTCTTATTTCAGAAGGGGAGATTAAGGCCATCGGTAGTGATATAACTATCTTAATGCAAAGCTGACACTAGCATATCAGAACCCCCTCCATAAATGTTTTATGCAGAACACACTTAAAATATTTTATTGTATTTGGATAGACTGTATAAAAATAACCTCTTGAAACCTTCATAGGATAATAAATGAATTAACATTAAAAAAGAAGCAGCTGTGGAGTACATAGCTACATGAAAAAGCCAAACATATTTTATAGCATTAGGCCAGAGGCTCTCAATCTTTCTTGGTTCTCAGTGCCCTTAATGTCTCAGTGATTTTTCATGGTACTCTTGGGCAAAAAACAAAAACAATAAAAAACAAAAGAAAACAAACAAACAAACAAAAAACACTTAACACTTCAGTTTATTAAGAAAATAGGTCCAAACACTTGGAAAATATTTATGTCTTAACAAATTGTTACCTTTATGAAAAGATAGTACACATAAGATGAATAATAAAAAGATAACGCTTATTTCATTCTTAACTTCAATATTGACTAACGGGCTGTAGGTACTTATTAGGTACTGCACAGGTTCACAAACCTTGGAATCACACCACATTTGCTTTTTATCACACTACCATATAAAAGTTATATGATATATGCCACTGAAAGGAAGGTGGTATGATTTACTATTGAAATTGAACTACCTCTAGTTAGTAGTTAACACAGTGTCCAAAAAATGCCAACTATGACCGTATCTACCTTAAAAATTTTAAATATCCCATAGTGCTTCTGTGAGTTCACTGTGGTATCTGTGGAGCACCTTGGCACAGGGTTTTGCTTGCAAGTAAATATATGATGAAACAAAACAAAACAAAACAAAACAAAAACAAGCAAACCATCATAGACATATTTCTGCAAAGACTAATACCTCCTCTATAGCCTTGGGTAGGTCCTCGAAGAGATATTCCAGAAGAAGGTGTTGTTATCACAGGGGATGACAGCTCCAGGCATGTTATTGTCCCTGAAGACCTTCCAGTGGTATAAGATGTGAAGGTAGAAGACAGTGATATTGATCCTGACCCTGTGTAGGCCTAGGCTAATGTGTGTGTTTCTTAGTTTTTAACAACAAAAGAAAGTTTAAAAAGTAAAACAAAACCTTAATAGAAAAAAGCTTATAGAATAAAGATATAAAGAAATAAAAAATATTTTTGTACCGCTGTACAGTATGTTTGTTTTAAGCTATTATTACAAAAAAGTCAAAAGTTTAAAAAATTGTAACTTTTAAAATTTATAAATTTAAAAGTTTATAAAGTAGAGAAGTTACAATAAGCTAAGGTTAATTCATTATTAGTGAAAGAAAAATATATTTTATTAATTTAGCATAGGCCAGGTGTACAGTGTTTATATAGTCTATAGCAGTGTAAATAATGTCCTAGGCTTTCACATTCACTCAGTGACTCACCCAGAGTAACTTCTAGTCCTGCAAGATCCATTCACAGCAAGTGCCTTATACAGGTGTACCAGTTTTAATCTTTTATACCATATTTTTAGTGTGACTTTTCTATGTTTAGAAATGTTTAGATGCACAAATATTTATGTTTTGTTACAACTGCCTACAGTATTCAGTACAGTAACATGTTGTATAGATTTGTAAGCTAGGAGCAACAAGCTATACCATACAGCCTAGGTGTTAGTAGGTTCTACCACCCAGGTTTCTGTAAGTGCACCCTGTGATGTTTGCTCAAGGATGAAATCACCTAATGAAGTATTTCTCAAAAAGGTATCCTTGTCATTAAATGACACATGACTGTCTAATTATAAAATGGTATAGAGAAAAGAAAGTACCATATGAGATTATATTTTAAGTTAAATTCAACACCAAGGGAGTTTTCAAAGTCATTTTTTGAAGGATAAGAATAAAACAAAGATAAACCTTCAGCTTGACATTGATTACACAATGATAATGAATGAAAGCTATAAAGACAAATTCATCAACTCCTCTTTAATTTTCAAAGAAAATGAGCTTCAAGCTAAATAAATAAATAAATAAATAAATAAATAAATAAATAAATGGATGAATGGATGAATGGATAGATGATTGATTGATAGATTAAATAGATAGCTAACAGAAAACAAACATCGATAGGAGGAAATTAAAGTTTTTAAAAGAAGAAAAACGCTAACAAAAAATACAACCAGTGTTCTAAATGAGCTTGAGGTTCTGAAATCCCTAAAATATGATGAGGGGACTTAGAGATGCATGAAGATTGGAAAAGGGTTTTTGATGCAATTTTCAAGAAGTAGAAGGTAAATTTATTTAAATTAATGAAAGTAAGTTTGATACATATTCTAGTCCATAGTTTAGAACTAACCAGTGAAAGTTTGTTTTGTGGGCATTTAGAAAGGGAAGCAGGGATTTAAGGAGATTTTAGCTTGTATATTTAAAAGGAGACTGTCTAGAAAAAGAGAAGAGAGAGATCTATTCTACTCTGACCATTATGTTCATTTTGGAGGCATCAATTTTTTACAGTGAGAATTTGAAGGTCATTTAAAATTGAAGATCAGAATAGTGGACAGGTTCAAAGCATCATGTATGAGAAAGAATAGTTGAATAAAATTATAGTTGTGCCATTTTTAAGGCTTATTATTTTTAAGAATACATTTCTATATAATCTTAGAACTAAACACACATGGAAATCTAATAACTTCCATTTTTTAGAAAATATTTTAACAGCTTCCAGAAATAATTCATATGCCATTTGATTTACCTGTATAAATAATGAGAGAAAAATATTTCCAAATCATATATCTGATAACAGGTTAATTTCACATATATGATATTATATATGTATACCTTCATATAACTCAATAGGAAAAAAATCTAATTAAAAAATAGGCAGGTTATCTGAATAGACATTTTTCCAAGGACATACAAATGGCCAATAATATGTGAAAAGATGTTCAACATCACTAATCATGAAGGAAATGTAAATCAAAACCATAATTAGATATTGCCCCATACCTTTTAGAATGGTAAATTGTCAATTTCTCCCCTCATTTCTATAAAGCTTTGGCTTCAAGTATTTTGATGCTTTGTTATCAGTTGCGCACATGTTTATTATTGTTTTATCTTTTTGGTGATTGTTTCTTTTATTATTATTAATTTTGTCATTATATATGTCCCCTCTTTATCTTGAGTTACGTTCTTTGTTTTAAAGCTTATTTTATTTCATATTATTATAGCTACTCCATCTTTCTGTGGTTACTGTTTGCATAATGAAATTCTTCTATCCTTTTACATTTAATCTGTTTTTATCTTGGAATCTAAAGTGTGACTTATGTAGATAGCATGTAGTTGTATCTTGCCTTTTTTTAAAATCCAGTCTGACACACTCTGTCTTTGAATGAATTTTATTTAATTCCTTTATACTTAGTGTTATTTTTTTACATAGTTGGATTTGTATCTGCCATTTTACTTTTTTCTTTATATGTCTCATGTCTATTTTGTTCCTCTCTTCTTCCTTATTGTATTCTTTTACATTAAGAAAATATTTCTAATAAAGTTTTAAATTTCTTGAATGACTGAATGATTTTTTCAGTTTTATTTAGTATTTTTTTAGCTTACATTTTGACTAATCATAATCAGCCTTAGTTTTATACTACCATAGTTCCAGTAAGATATATAAATGTTACTCCTGTATAGCTTTATTTGTTTCTCCCCTTTGTAGTATAAGTGTTATACATATTACATCTAGTAATGTTACAAAACCAAAAATATGTTGTTATAATTATTTCTATACATAATTTTCTGTCTTTTAAAACACCTAAGAGAATAAAGGAAAGCAAATTACATGGTCATAGTTTTTGATATACTAATGGCCTTTTTAAAATTTTCTGATAGATTCAAATTGCTATCTGGAGTCATTTCCTTAGCCCGGCACAACTTTGTCCCCACCCACAGACCTTCCTTTACTTCGGTAATTATGTCTTTCTTTAGTTTTTAAACATTTATAACAGTTACTTTTAATTCTTTTTCTCTTAAATTCAACATCTAATAACTTTTCTAGGCAGTTTCTGCTGCATGCTTTTTTTATTTCTTGGTATATGGGTCATACTGTCCTGTTTTTTTTTGTATATGTAATCATTTTATTGCTGTTGTTGGAAACTGGACATTTCAGGTAAGATATTGTAGCAATTCTGGGTACTATGCCCCTTTCCAGGGCTTGTTATTGTTATCTGCTTGTTTATTTCCTTAGTTACTATGTAGATTGCATTATTGGCATATATTTCTCTCTTTCAGTGTTAAGTTTCTGATAATGCTCCATAAGGAAGTACAGCTTTGGATATGTCCCCAGAGCATCCAGACAAAAGCACATCTTAGCCAACTGTTGCTTGCAGCCTTGTGAGGTCCTACATTACAAACCCATCTAAGCACACTCAGACTTTTTACCCACAAAACTGTGAGTAAATAAATGAGTTTTGTTTAAACCACCACATTTGTGGTAATTTTTAAAGTATTAACAGAAAACCAATACAATGGTTAACCAGTCTCCAGTATTATCCCTCTCTAATCTATTCTCTAGATAATTCTTTCTAAAAGAGAAATAAGATTGTAATTCCTTCTGATTCCCAGTTTCAAAGAAAATTTAAACAGCATTATGTCCAAGACCTCACTCAAATACATTACTTATGCTGAAATAAAATGGTGAATTTGCACTCTTATAATAAGTCAGGCTCTCACTCGCCTCCAGGTGATTGCACAAAACATTTCAGTCCCTTCATGCTGCATTTAAAATGAAATCTTGTTTTCTCTTGTCCATTAATACTTACATAATCTGCTCCTCCTCCCTTTAGTTCCTCGAATTTATCTTGCTTACTAAACTCTAGCCAAACATTTTCTCTTTATACAGATTTTGGACTTACTTTTCCTTCTGCTTGACATGTTCTTCTCCAGATCATTGCTTGCTGAATAATTTTTATCATTCATATCTTAGCTTAAATGGCACATCTTCAGAGATGCCCTTTCTCACCACTTCGTCTAAAAAAGCCCTCAAGTCACTCTTACATAGCCCTATTTTATTTTAATCACACAACATAACTGTATTAATCCATCAGAAAAACAGAACAATTATAAACATACATATATGTAATAACAAAGCATCAAAATGCATGAAGTCTTAAAGAACTGAAGAGAGACACTGACAATTTAGTGTTCTAACAGGAGTGAGGTGATAGCTCATTGCAATATATTTTCTTGGTTATTTTTTTACATCTCCTCACTCACACACTAAAATACCAGACACCTATAAAAAGAGACACCTAGATCATCTAGTTTAATTACATTCCTATTTTTTTTTAAAGACACATAATGGACACTCAATGTTTTAAAGAAATAATTGTTGTCATTATTGTGGGTGCAAGGTCATTAAGTATGGTTGTACAGTGCACAACCTGCTCAACTGTCCACAGGAGGCAACCACTGGGGGGTAAAGCACAAAATACACAATCCTATATTATGACTATGATTTAATTTTCTTAAGAGAGTTGCAGAGCTAATGGGGATAAGTGGGAAGTTTTTATTTAAACCAATTTCCCCCAGTGTTCAAGATTACATGATGTATTACCTTGGCAAAAGACTTGATCACTCTAATATTAGAACTGTGCAAGTATTATATCTGCAGAAAGGCGGGAAGGGAATAATGGTTGAATTATTCAGTAAGGTAATATAATTACACTAATTATTGTCTTATAATAAATTAGTAGCAATCAAAGGCTGTAATGAAGATGTTCAGTACTTTGGGCTTGGGAACTAGAGGGCTGAAATTCATTGAGCAATCTACGAAATAAACATTAGAGAGTATATTTTTTTCTAAAAGCTTCCCTGGCTAATTATGGTATAGGATTCTTTATTAAAACCAGTATGAATCACTCAAATCATGCAATGTGAACTCTAATATTAAAACTCTAAAACAAATGAAATTACAATAGTTATAGGATACTTATTACTAAGAAAATCCATGTTCAAAAGGAGGAGATTTAGTGGATTATCAGATTGAGACTCTTTGGCATAGGAGTGAAAGATTTCTATGGTAAATATTCTGGAAATATAGGTAAGCAAAAATGTAACTAGCCTCAATCATCGTTTAGTAACATTTTCTAGAGAAAGGCATCTCTGAGTCTGACATTAAAAAAATCAATTGCTGCCTGCATAGTTTTATACGAGTTGATTAAATTCCACAAGCTTTAAGCTTTCCTTCTATAACACAGAGACAAAATAACAATAAGAACAGCAGTGAGCCTTGCTATCACATACAACAGTTTGGGACTCAAATAAAAATTTTTTTAAAAAACTGCATGATATTATATCGTAATTGCAATGCATGGTTAAAAGTGAGCTATGCATTTTTGGTAATAATTATACACAGATTTGTTAGGCATTGGGTATCCAAATACAAAATCATACTCTAAGCCACTTCTTATTTTTTTGTTTTCACAGCACAAATTGATATGAAATTCCAATAAGATTAAATAGAATAAAATATATATTAATAATATATTTAACCTGCTGACTTTCTCCTTTTATACCCCAAGGACACTAAGGCCCTAGGATCAAATGTCAATGTGATAGGTTATCATAGCAAATCTCAAGACTGTAAACCTTCATACCTCCATGTTCAAATTTCAAGAGTCCTGTATAACTGAAGAATTCTTCCCTTCTCCTGAATGGGTCTCTAGCCATAGGTTATATCTGCCTTGTGGCCTTGTGCTTTTTTTCTCTCCATTGCCCCTCCATGTGGTATTTTTGTCACTGCATCTAAGTCCTTAGAGGCCTAAGCATCAGTAGTCACAGCTGGCAGGAGTGATTTCTATAAAGCATTTTAGGGTAAAAGGTGCTTCATCCACCTACAATGCTATCATTATCAGTCATCTCAGCAAAATCAGAGTTGAGCCTCCTGCCAGTGTGACAGCAGCTGCAAACTGCTGATATCCTCTTGATATGGATTTCTTGATTGTTAACCTAGAATAAAATGTATATTGCTTTGATAAAAAATGCATGTGGAAAGCTTCTTATTTGACAGATTAAAAGTAAAATCTGTTTTTGTTCTAATTTCCTTATGTTCTATTTGAACAGCAGGAATACAGACTTATTTTTTACTATCCTACTGCTCAGGGCAATGGGATTTTGATATTAAACAAAAGAAGGAATTTATTTCAAATATCCAAGACTAGGCCAAGGAACCAGGGCTATGAATCAGTAACATGAAAATGGTATTTTGTTACATGAGATGAACTCTAGATATTTTTTTCCTTAATTGACTTGGTGACTGCAGAAAAGTTCATTTACTGTAATCAATATTACTTTACATTGTGCCTCAATCAAAAACTACTTTCCGTGGTCAATAGCAGTTAGACAGATGGACAGAAATGGCAGCATCAATGATGATGAAACTCAAGATATATACCTGCCGCTGTTCTAATAAAAAGTATACACCACACACACACACACACACACACACACGCACCCACATGCACACATACTATATTGAATTTTCAACCTTACAGAGAAGACCTAAAATGTACTCTGGAAAAGTCCTAAGTACCACAGATTAGGAAGCTGAGACAAAAAAGCAAAAATCTCTGTGAACCTTTACTTTTGATATCTCCTTAAGTTAACCAAGATCTAGTAAACAAGAGAAAAAAACATTGGAACAGAAGAACCATGAAAGACACAAGTGAGATGTAAATTAATATCTTGTAGAAATTTTAAAAGAACTAATGTCACTGGAGAAAGAATTTATAAATAGTTATCTTTGGTGTTCATAAAGAACTATGGTTGGTGAACATTGAAAAAATAATAAGGATAAAAGGAAATTGTAGCAGGAGACATGCTAAACAAAAGTGATGAGAAATGACTGAGTACCTGTATGGAATTGAATGTTTGTAGAACAGAGAAAATTATTTACCTTCTGCCAGGGTATGTCAACCTAACTATATTCATGCATAAAGCACCTCAAACATCTGCTACTTTGTGATTGGTTTTCTATTTTTTGTCTTTTTTTTCAAATCTATATTGGATGGTTTGGACCAACATTTCCAGGAAGACAGAATTGCAATGATACAGAGGAAAAAGTCACTAATTGTTGTTAGAATTAAGATGAGATGTGTTAAATCAGACTAGGGATAGGACTTGCATTGGAAGCCAGAGAAGGAGTGGCAATGGTGCCTGTGGGCTGCAGCAGAGAGAGATGGAGCCAGAGGAAAAGGTCTGAGCACAGCAAAAGTTGCCACATTTGATCAAAGCAAATATGAAAATGAAGCTGTGTTGAAATCTAAGATACAAAGACAGAAGTTAATAAAGTAGCTAGGTCCTGGAACCAATATTTAGATGAAGTTAGGTAAATAAAATCCCTAAAGTTATGACAGGACAACAGGACTTAGGGAATATGAAAGAGACACCCTTAGTGTCACAACCATTATAACTTGCTGATTTTTCTACAGTTTCTTCCCTCCAAAACAGCAGTTCCTAAGAAAAGAAAAAAAGAAAAGGAAAGAAAGGGAAGGGAAGAGAAGGGAAGGGAAGGGAAGGGAAGGGAAGGGAAGGGAAGGAAAGGAAAGGAAAGGAAAGGAAAGGAAAGGAAAGGAAAGGAAAGGAAAGGAAAGGAAAGGAAAGGAAAGGAAAGGAAAGGAAAGGAAAGGAAAGGAAAAAGAAAAGACCTGGAAATATCAATCTTATATCTTTGCTTCCCACTTTAAAGAAGTTATTGTATTGTATTATGTATTGGACTGTAAAATGTTCACAAATACTCATACACACAATCTCCTTTCATCTTGCTAAAGCAAACTGGAACTTTCTTTGACCATCTGCCTTTTCGCTTCTATCTTTGTCACCCTTATACATTCATTCTCCTCATGACATTCAGAAGAATCTTTTGAAAATGTAATGAATTGAGTAATGTCATTCTCCTACCTAACTCCTTTAAATAACTTTCTATTATACCCTAAATACATTCAAAACTTCTTCTAATGGCCTGGAAGGATGTGCAAGATACACTCCCTCACCTGTATGGCCTTAACTTATGCTACTCCCCTTAGCTTATGGGTCTCGATACACCATGCACTTACTTCTTCACCTGAGGAATTTAACACCTCTATATCCCTTTTTCTCCCTTTTCTTAAGAATTTCCCCTAGTGCCTGAAAGACTACGAGACTGTTTAGACTGTTTTTCTTACCAAATAATTTGAGTGTTTGTCTTGGAAAAGAATAAAATTAGCCAGAAGCCCCAATGACCTCTCACAATACTTCTTTTATTATATGCAAATAAGCATTTATGGTGATCCTAACTTAATTTTTAGTGGTGTGGAATCATCAATGAGCATTTGATGAAATTTCAGGGAGCCCTGAGAAGAAGGAGAAAAGGGAGAAAGATGGAAAATCAAATATTATATGTATAGTAATAGATATGGAAAATTATCAGGGATTCAAGTAGTAATAACAAACTAGAAAGGGGTAAGGAAAAAGATTGTTCTCTATAGCAAGAGACACTTATAGAAGTAATGAATATGAAATTACATAAGTAAAGTACCAATGAACCTAAAAAGTCAAAGGGGAATTGCTGAACATTATTTGAATAGCCACAGAGTACCAGTGAATGTAAACAAAGGAGTGAGAAAGCCCAGTGAAAAATATACTATTTATAATATTTCGAATTGACTTATATGGCATAATAATAGGAGAATGTGGGGGGAAAACTAATTCTTGAATCTTTTTAAAAATTATCATTCTTAAAATTTTAGTTAGTTATAAAATTAGCATAGAGGCCAAGATCTCATTGATCTAAAAGTCAGCTGAATTACCATCCTTCTTGTGCCTCAAAGGAGCTAAATAGATATTAGTACTTCAGGAAGGTTTGTTTTTCTTCAATTGTGTTATTTACTTTCTGCAATGCGGTGAATTTCATAAATGATCTTTTGTCAAAAAAAAAATGTTCTATGTATATATAATGCGCACGCATCTTGAAAACAGGACAAGTCTTTTACTGTTCTAGCTTCATTCAGGCATCTAGTACAAATCTGCTGTTCTCTTAAGCTTCATTGTGTCCCTACCTTCTCACTTACAAATGATACAAAGATTCAATTTATAAGTATCCAGATTAGGGTGGGGCGGAGGGGAGCATTTATCTCTTGTGAGGACATATACAAGTATAGGAGGCACAAATGGGTTTGCAGCGTTTGTCACAGTCCATTGGAAGTTGAAGATGTATCAGCAACAGAGAGGGCATTTTAAATTAGCATTTTGATTTCAATTTACTGCTACACCACAAGTCTCTCTAAGTAATAGAGGAAATAAATAACTATTCTATAACAGGAAAACCACCTATCCTTAACATCAACAAAAAATGTTATAATAATTATGGGAGACTTAAGTGGGATGAAATTGTGAACTAAAAATCAAAACAAGCAGCACTAATATTCTGAATCCAAAAATGAGCTCATAGAATTTTTTTTTGTTTGTTTATTCTTTCAGTGAACCATGAACCAAACAAAAGTTTTAAGGTTTTTGTTTCTTTGTTTTTCATGTTTTAGTGAAACAAAATGAACAGAATTTATATAATTTCTAAAATGATTCACTTAGAACACAACTAGAATAGCATTTTCATTCTAGTAATTCCAATTATATATAATATAATCAGGATATATAAATAAACATACATATACAGAGGTTTGTGTGTGAATGGTGTGTGTTTGTATGTGTACATACCACATGGATATTAGATATTTGAAAACTGATTTTGGGGGAGTACAAATTGGTAGCCATATTTATCTCTTTTTACCACATTTTAATAAATGACATAACATGAAAATAGTTTCTTAAAGAGCCTGGTACATTGTTGGTCCTTAATTCATGATAGTTATTTTATCCTTCTGTATACTGATTAAGAAAGGGGATGGGGATCTTTACTTGTATTAATGCTGTGCTCATCAAAATTGTTGAATGCCTACTATATACCATAAACCTGTAAATAATGTCTTTCATATGCTCTTTTAAAATGGATGTTGCAATTCTCAATTTAAAGAAGAAGAAAGACAGACTTAGTAAAAATGACTTGTCTACTTGCACACAGTGGTGAAGGCAGTAGGGATTAAACTTTGTACCCAGGGATTCTGACTCCTGTTATAGGTTGAATTTTGTCCTCCCAAAAATATATGTTTAAGTCTCAACCCCTAGGATCTCATAATGTAACTTTATTTAGAAATAGAGTAGTTGCAGATGTAAGGACCTTGAAGTTATGAACATAATTTTAGTATAAAATTTCCTGTGGCTTTTCTCCTGTTCTCCCTTGCCAGCTTCCTCCTTCTTCACACCTGCTAACATTTATTGAGAGCTTAGGAATTGCCAGGCACTGATGTTTCTAGACTTATGATAGGGTTACTTCCTAATAAAACTATCAAAGTTAAAAATATCATTAAGTCAAAAATGCATTTAATACGCCTAACCTACAAACAACATAGCTTAGCCTAACCCACCTTAAACATGCTGAGAACACAATATCAAAAAAAAAAAAAAATTGTGGCAACACAGTACACTCTACAGGATGTTATTTACCCTCATGACAGGGTGCCTAAATGGGAGCTGTGGTTCACTGCCACTGCCCAGCATCACAAAGAGTATGGTACCACATATCACTAGATCAAAATTCAAAATACGAAGTACAGTTTCTACTGAATGTATATTGCTTTACTGCCATCGTAAAGTTAAAAAATAGTAAGTTAAAACATCAGAAGTCAGGGATCATCTGTACACGTTATTTGATTTCATTCTAGCAACAGCCTAAAGAGAATCATACAATTATTATCTTCACTTTACAGATACAGAAACTGAGACAGAAAGTTTAAATCTAACTAGCTGAAGGTCATATATAAAGTAAGGTATGGAGCCAAGATTCAAAGCTATATCTATCTGACATCAGAGACTGTATTCAAAAACATCTTTTTTGTACTGCATTATTCCAGTTCAGTTTAGTATCCTGATAATACATGATTCAATATCTGTACGCTTGGATAAAGCATGCTAAAGAAGTACCAAGAAGAATGGATATGAAATTCATTTCCTAATAAATAGAATACAATGCAGCTTTATAGAATAGGAAGTAGAACCAGCTTACGTTGCACTCAGTACGATGTTAGATGAAACTTATGTTTCTCATTTAATTTTCAAAATATATTTTAGCTCTATTTTATGGACAAAGTACTGAGGCTAAAAGGACCAATAAAATCACATAAGATCAGAGAGACTATAAGTGAGAGGACTGGGATTCAAATCCAACTTCATATCTTTTACTTTAAGTTTCCCCAGAAAAAGATGAGAAGCTTGGTGTTCTATTTTTTTCTTATCTCCATCCCATTTTTGTTCTTCCAATGAGCTTCTTCACTCTTTTTATTTTCTCAGAGCTTTCTAAATTCCCACCAGTTGCTTTCCATAGATGCCACACTATGAAGAATTGAGAAGGATGCCCATAAAAGTTAATCTGGAAGAAGATCAGCATAAAAGGCTGAGGCTATGAATCTCCTGTCAGATCACAGACATCAGCATTACTTTCTGCAAGGCATTTGGAGGGGACCCACAGAATACTATTTGCATAAGTAACAAAGATTATATTTTCTCTGAAATCTGTTTTCGCTTCTACTACATTCCCTTCTCAAAAAAAGAAAAAAATATGCTAGGTATCATGGGTAAAATGAAAGATAAACCCATTTGGGTATATAATGGATCTCTCTTCAATAAAATAATGACTACTAGTAAACTAATAAACTACTATAATTATCTTGGAGGTAATTATTCAGGATCTTGGAAAATAAATAAAAAGCTGGATAAGAAGCAACTGAAGACTGTAGAGATAGTTCCAGGTTGAGTTAGGAATAGAACAGAGGCTGAGAAATTTAACTGGAGTTCTTCTGTGCCCTAAAGCAGCACTGTGTTACAAACAAAACTGTGTCTCCCCCAAATTCATATGTTGAAACCCTCCCCTGCCCCATGATGGTATTTGGAGATGCGGCCTTTGAGAGGTAATTAGGTTTAGATGAAGTCATGAGAGTGGGGTCCTCATGATAGGATTAGTGCCCTTATAAGAAGAGATACAGAGCTTACTTCTTTTTTTTTTCCTTTTTCATTCATGTATGGACACCACAAGGTAGCCATTTGCAAGCCAGGAAGAGAATCCTCACCAGAACCCAATGATGCTGATACCTTATTCTTGGACTCCTCAGCCTCTAGAACTGTGAGAAATAAATATCTGTTCTTTAAGCCACTCAGGCTACAGGATTTTGATATGATGACCCAAGCAGACTAAGACACTGACCAGTAGAAATTTCTGTGATGATGAAAATGTTCTATATCTATGCTGTTCAATATTATAGTCATTAGTCACATGTGGCCATTAAACACTTGCAATGTGGCTAGTGTAGCTGAAGAACTGAATTTTTTGTCTGATTCAATTTTATCTGATTTAAATGTATACAGTCATATATGCCTAGTCATTACCACACTGAGCAGTGCAGCTCTAAAGAGTAAGGCTACGCAAGAGATATACTGAATGATTGCTTAGAACAAACTTGGTGTCTTAGATTTAGTCCCAAGGGACCAAGATTTGCACACAGAGTCTGTATTGGAGGGTGCCCTCAAGCTCAACATCTGACTTGAAATGAAAGAAGTTCGATTGGGCAGAGAGAGGAGTTGGATTGCAGTACTGATCCCACCAGAGCTCCGATGCCAAGATGGCCCTTCAGAGGTGTCCTGCCCTGAGGCAAGGGGGATGGGCCTTTATATCCCCTACTGTTCTCCACTACTTTGACCTATCATTGATTGAGGTTTGTCCCCAGTAAGGTCCATAACTTAGGCATGAATGTTATCTTCCTCTAAGGGCATTTCCTAAAAGTGACTCAACTGAGAATTGTCATCTGCCAACACTCCCAGCAATTACGGGGAATGTTTGTCTCAGTTGGGAAAGGAAAATCTGGGCTTTAGAGATGCCATCAACTGCACCTGACTTAAAAATTCTATAACTTTATCTCCATAAACACATTCTTTTCTGTCAGATCTTATGTCCCAGTTTTTCACTCATAAAAAACATGTCAGCATAAGGGCACCAAGTGTATATTGCTACATAAGTTTACATCCAAGGCAAGTATTATTCAGAACACATTGAAAAAAGAAAAAGATCACTTACTTTTTCAGATCTATTTGTTTTAAATTATCAATGGATAAAAGGGACACTGTTTTGGGAAATTTTTGCTAAGCAGTTGAGAGCACCAGATTTTAGTGTTCTGCCTATTTGTTCTATTCATTAAATGTTAAAAGGGACCAAAATAAATCAACTAAAATAAGCCTTTCACTTTAAAGATTGGGAAATTGAAGCCTGGAAATATAAACAGAAGTGTTCAAAATTTTTTCATTCAATGTGTCATTTATTTAGTTTCAATAGACTACTAAATACCAGGATACAAAATGATTAAGGCATGAGTCTTACATCTGAGGAGTTCTAGTCTAGGAGAAAGTTAAGACGACAACTAAATTGTAATATAAAGTGGTAACTGCCCTGTAGTGCATTGAATTGTAGCCCCGTCCAAAGATATGTCTACCTGAATTCTCAGAATGTGACTTCTTTTGGAATAAGAGTGTTTGCGGCATAATTAAATGCAGGATCTCTATATGAGATCATCCTGAATTTAGGTAGGCTCTAAATCCAATAATGAATATCTCTATAAAAGACAGAAAAGACACATGAAGATACAGGAAAGAAGTCCATGTGAAGACAGAGGAAGAGACTGCAAGCCAAGAAAAGCCAGGAGCCACTGAAAGCTGGAAGAGACAATGAAGGATCCTCCCCTGCAGACTTCAGAAGGAGCATGACTCTGTCAACACCTTGATTTTGAATTTCAGGTCTCCAAAATTATGATAGAATAAATTTCTGTTGTTTCAAGTCACCAAGATGTCTAAATTTGTTGTAACAGCCCTAGGAAACCAACAGATGCTCTATTATAGAGACATGAACCAAATACATAGGAAAATAAAGTTGAACCAAACTCTGTCTGGGACCAAAATGGTTGTTCAAAGGATTTGATTTGATCTAGAACTTTAAGAAAAAGTATGTGCAAGGTGAAGTTAGTTTAATGTTAGATTACTGTTCTATTTTTGTTGGTGGAAACAGAGTTAGCAGTGATAGTGATGTTTGGATAACTATAAGCTCAGTACAGTGACCTTAATTTATGACAAGTTTTTTTAAGGATACACTTGGGAATGAGTAAAGAAGGATCTCAGTCATATGGCCCAAAACCACAATAACCCAGGCAAAGCCAAACATCCAGTCTGAGGAGGAGCAGGAACAGCAGTAGAATGAAGGTCTGAGCTTGGACCAGGCAGACCATTTGGAATGCAGAGTTGCTCTAGGAATCTTGGCAGCAGAAGTTCTGAGTTTTCACTCTAGCTCTCCATCATTAATTCAGCTCTGCCTCCATGTCTATCCACTTACTTTTTTGTTAACAATTTGCCCATCCCCTTTCCCCCATACAGTCTAGCAAACACTCCAGTAAAGGAATCACATCGGCGTACCTAATAATCATCATTTACCCTTGGGCAATATTTTTCTGCCAAGCTATGTCATAGGGTACTGGCCAGGCTATTATACCTTTCAAAGGCTGTCTCTCAGGAAGAGAAGGTGGAACAATCCTAAGTGAGGCCGTTTGGGTAAGTCTTTTCAAAGGACATTTGTAAAATAGTTATAAAAGGCCTTATATGTCTATCGAAAGAATTCTAATTGCATTCTTTGGATCACAATTAAAAGATGCTTTTACACAAAAAAGTGTCATAAATTGTTTTGCTCTTTGTAAAAACAACTATAGGACCTGTGAAGAGAAAACACTTAAATGCAATGAAACTGGTGGTCAAGAGGCTTTGCAAGAGTCTAAGCTAGTCAAGGGCATAGGTACAAACTAGAACCCAGTGTTTTTCTATTATCCATTCCTTGGTAGTTTCACATAAAAAGCTAACTCAACTATCTCGCAGACAGATCATTTGAGAAAGTCTACCTTCATCTTTGCTTTTATCCAGTTATTTAGCAATAATTCAACAATAGAAAAGGGGATGTGGTGATTTAGGGCTCAGGATGATGATCTTCTACACTAGCAAAACACACACACACACACACACACACACACACACACACACACAAACTTGCCCCTCCTATCCATGATTTTAACAGCCTGAGTTACATAAATGTTTTCTGCTTCAGAAAAGCAAAGCATCAACCAGAACACTTTCCATGAAATGGCTATGTAATAAAGATTAAGAATAGAGCAAATCCATATCTGAGGTAAAAGACAACCTCAGATATTTATTATTGCCATCTTCCTTCTGCTTTACTTTTTTTTTTCTTTTTAATTGAGATACAATTTTGAGTTCTGAGAGTTTTAATCACATCATTATCAAGTCACATTGGAGAGGGGGAGAGGAAAGGATGGCAAGAGTTGGGGGAGTCTGGATCCCCATATACAAGAAGCCTAGAGCAGAAAACAAAGTCTAATGTGACACAGGTATTTTCTCTTACATTTCAAAGTGTCACTTAAACAAACAAATACAACTATTCTTGAGCAATGGGGGAAAAAAAGCAAAGCAGGTTGGGTTTTTTGTTTTTTGTGTTTTGATTCCACTTTTCATATCTCAGTGAGTTTCCTAATAGCACCTTTGACAAGTAACATGCTTTTCCACTTTTGATCAAAATCACTAAATAATAGACAGCTCTCCTTTCCTTTATCAGCTTGTTCTGTTGATGCTGCCCCAGGAGATTCTTTTTTTTTTTTTTTTTAAATTCCCAAATAAAATGATCAAAGGCCACAACTAAATGGGAGATATTTTATAATGAAGAATTACACCAAGATCATTTCATTAACCCTTCATCGCCCTCGAATTTGATTTAAAGTTCTCAAAAAAGAACATAATTGAAAATATAGGAAATCTATAGCAACAAATAATAAAGCTTGAGGAGAGATGCTTATATGGTATGTGATGGAAAAATGCACCTTGAGGGGCACTGCTTGACCTTTTCAAGAAATCAGTAGTCATAATTATGTACTAGAAGTATACTGAGTTTCCAAAGAGACTAAAGAAAGAAGAGACAAGAACAGCATATTACAGTCAAATGCACTTGTTATCCATTTACAATGAACATTTTGGCTAGTTGATAAGAGCAAGTCAGATGGAAAGTCTGGATTCGAATTTCTCATTGGGCTTTATCTATGCCACCACATGTCCTCCTGTGATAAATGGAGATTATGCCAGTTTCTAATCCATAGAGGACTGTGATGATGAAATACACTACTGTATATAAGGCTTTAAGCAGGGGTCTAGCACATAGTAGACCTGTAAAAAAATATTAGCTCTTCAAATTAAGGTAGACAAGCCACTTCCCTTGCACTAAAAAATTACTACATTAGTAATGTACAGCATGAAGATTCCAGAATATATTAGTTTTCTCTGATTAATTTATTTAGTAAATTTTGATCCTAGGTAAATTCAGAAGCATTTATTTCCTCAATCACTATCCATTATGGTATAACATTATACAAATATTTCTGCCCTCTGTTGTCTCCTAAAGTAGGAGGTTGTTATTAATATTATCCATTACATGTCAATCCATGAGTAAAAGGCAAAAATAATGCTTAGCTCATTCAATTTTAGAATTCATCAACCATAGGAAGATTTAGCAGTTTAGTTTATTGGGAAAACTTGTTCATATTAGTCAAAGAGACTTGGGTCTAATATCTTATTTATTTATTAATATTAACATATGCACTTTCTAATTGGGTCTCGTTTTCTTCATTTATTAAGTTGAAATAATAATATCTACATGATAGTGTTAACAAGAAGATTAACTATAACATTTTATATAACTTTATTTTGAAATAATATTAGACTTAATAGAGTTGTAAAAATGACAGTGTTCCTTCATTCAGCTTCTTCTAATGTTAGCACCTTATATAACCATAGAATAATGGTCAAGATCATACATTAACATTAATATAATTCATTTAGAGACTTTTAACTTTATATATATATATATATATATATATATATATATATATATTCCACATCTCAATTTTTATACCTATCCATCTTTATATATATCTTAAAAAATGCAAATTTATACTGATTCCTGTTATCCTCTGAAGGATTCCAATCCAGTACCACAGTGTTCAATCTAACATTTCTCCTTTTCTTATTTATAACTCCTTTCTTTCCAACAATGAGAAATATGGCCCTCATTAGTCACAATACATTTACTTATTTGTTTAATCCTTGTATACACACAAAGTTATTTAAGGATTGCTATACCATACTTCTCTGAAAACCAAATTTACAAAATAGAGGACAATATTTGTGTATAATTCTTTTTGTCTTTAGCTTTATATATTTAAAATGCTATTTTCCAAAATTATTTAAATTAGTTATTTTCTTCTCCTACTTATTTCAATGTACTTATATCATTTATTTGTAATACAGTTGGATTCATCTGTTTATATTCCATTTTGGGTAACCTTGGCAATTCGGTTGATTTTACTCATTCAATCATTTTTACGTCTGTTTTAAAGATCATAACTATAACAAATGTTACACTCAGAGAATAATGTTTCCGCCTTCATTTTTTTTATCCCATTTCCATTCTCCCATTCTTTTCACCCCAATCCTACTTTCTCCTTTTAGGTAACCAATCTCATTTGTTTCTGGTTTATCCTTCCTGTACTTATTTTTACACAAATAATCAGATACATGTATATTTTATATCCTTTTTTCTTACATAAAAATAGTATACCACACTACTCATATGTGCTTTTGTATGGGGAGGGGGGTGTTGCTTAACAATATATTCAAGGAATTCCCATCACTTCACAGAGATCTTTCTCATTCTTAGTGATACCTGCTTAACTCTCTATTATAAGGATAAATCATAGTTTATTCAACTCCTTTCTTATGCATGGGCATTGGGTTTATTTCCAATATTTTGCATTTACAAAAAAAATACTACAATTAGTATCTTGTGTTATGTATTTTTGTATTATTGGCCGTATTATAATATTTAAAAGTTTCTGCTACATAGTAAAGATCATTAACCCCTTTAAGAGCCTAAACTCTGACCTGAGCTACATTCCAGGAAGAAATTATTGACTATGCATGGCATGTGTATAAAGAAGAAAAAGAAGAAATGTCCTGGATTAAAAAGGCTTGGAAATCAAAAGATGATCCAAAGCACTGTCTACTGGGGAGAAAGAGAGGGACTCAACTCAACATAAAGAATTTTCAGTCAGTTGAATCAAGATGTTTCAAGAGAGAAAATCATAGTCAGAGAAAAAGAGTTTGAGGCCACCATGCATGGCATCCTTTACAGGGTATGGAGAACACACTATTGTAAAAGTTGTCAAAAGGGAAGCAAATGACTCTCCTTGCAGAAAGCCTGGCAAGTGCGCTTTATTTTATTTTATTTTTTTGAAAAAATTAACTTCCCCAAACTGTTATTTATGAAAATATAATAGACAGAAGCTACAGGAGGTAAAATGATAACTTGTTCTCAGTCTGACATTTCTTGTAAATGCATCCGGGTCTTCTTGACCCAAGTTGCTCTATTTGAGAATTCTCCCTTAAGACAATTCTCCAATTTTTATAATTTCAAATTGATGTATATTAAAAAGAATAATTTCTGGCTGTATAATTGTTCCTTTTAACTTTATCCTGGTTTCCCTTAAGTCAAAAATATCTTAAAAGTTCATTAATATAACAAAGGAAAACAGAACATTGCTGAAATTGTCATTATGGCATGCAAGAATTCTTCCCACTTGGTGAAAGGGTGTTTGAGGTACCAATAAATACATTCAGCCTCCTTGCCCAAATTCCAAAATAACTGAAAGAAAGGCATAGACAGCACAAAACAGCAGTTTTAATTTAAAAAGAAAAGGGAAAAAAAAGCAAAACTAACAAAAAACCTGGATTAGAGAATGTGATTAAATGTAATTTAATATCTCTGACACAATGATCTTCTTAATGCTTCATCCCCATCACAGGAGAAAAAGGAAAATCAAAAGCTTCCTCTTGTGGGTCTGTCTAGCAGAAAATGGAAGCTCCCTGCTGACAGGCTCAGTCCCAAAATGGAGAGCAGGAAGATTGGAACCGAGCACATTCAGGTACAGCTTCCAAATTCACCAATCAAATATGTTACTTCTGTTTCCATGTTCAGGCTGATTAAAGATGGGGGTGAAAAGGCTAGGGTTCCTCTATATGCATAAATTAATGGTGGGAAAATACTGTTCTCTAATACTGCAAACCCATTATGACCACTGGGAAAATAACTTGCCGTATACACATTTCCAAGGTGAGACAGTAGAGCTACCCTTCATACTCCAGATACATTTTTAAAGGCATGTTTTTTTTTTTTCTTTGTCTTCTGAAGGGGCCCTATATTAGGACCCTGGGTTTACTTGTATATTTTGCTGAATCAGTACCGTCTGGGTTCTGAGCACAGAAGAATGCTTGGTGGTAAAGCTCTTAGCAAGGGTTCTGAGGCTCCTCATCCTTGATAATTAAACACTCCAGGCTCCTACTGCTTCTGTATATTTTTATTTTTTATTTTTATTTATTTATTTTTTTGGTTTTGGTATTTTTAATCCGATGCCAGTTTTACATCTTGAATTAATTATTCTTCCAAAGCTCCTTGATTTGTTTGTCTCATGCAGGGAGAGACAGGTATGAGAGTTAATTAAATATCTTCTTGTCAGACAGATGATGAAATCTTCAGTGCCACTGGTTCTGGGGTGTGTGTGTGTGTGTGTGTGTGTGCGCGCGCGTGCACGGATGTATGTTTTTAAGTTCTTAACTTATTCTTCTGCAAAGAAAATGAAAAGTAGTATTAGCCTCCTTATTTATTTTAATGGCTGGGTGGACTTTGAAAAAGACCAGAATACAACCACACAGAAGCAAGGCAGCAGCAAGGGTCTAATTGGGTGGTTTATCTGACAGTGCTCATAACTAATTAGGGCTATGTCATTGCCAAAACCTCTCTCCCTGGCTCTGCACTGAATGCCAGACCTCCAGATTTCTTTCATTGTATCCTTTGTGCTGATAGGGATGGACACAGTCCATTGCTTACAAGAATACAGAAGCTGTTGGAGAGAATTGTGTTGCTACAAGAAGAACAAGATTATTACAAAAGGAAATATCTTGGTGAGGGAAACGGAGTAAGTGATTGGGTACTGGAAGGGCTTAAATGTCATCTGAGAGGAGAGCACTTTTTTTTTAACTTTATGTGCAACAAATTTCCAGATCTTTTATATCTACAGTCACATATATTGTTTCTTTAATTTAGTTTATTTATTTTAAAAAGAGTGTTTATGTTGTCATTGGGGAGCAGATAAGTGAGAGAAAGAAATATCAGATTTAGGATTCTTTGAAATTATTTCTAATATTATTTAAAAGATGATCTCTTGTTCCTAGGAAGTTAAATCATGGTTTATCACAGGTAGCCAGAAATATATATATAAGCTATATGTACTTATCTTTTTCAAAGAACAACATAATTACTTAAAATAAGTTTATTTACTGTTTTGAAATCTCTAAGAAAAGGTGTCTCACATTTCTTCATTTGAATAATGGAGAATGTTTTTTCCAAATCATGAAACAAATAATGAAATCCTCGGAAGGGCCATGGCTGCCTTATCTGGTATCACTTCCCTAATTCATGTGATTGTATTCTGGGACTTATCATCCACATCTTGACAATATTTGCTTATGTTTTACCCTGAGAAGCATATTCCTCTAAAATCGCCCCCAGAGCTCACGCCCTTCATTGTTTAACCAAAAAATCACCTGCATCACACAGTTTTGCTTATTCATTCTAGCTAGAAGTCATCTTTCCTCCAACTCCTACGATCCGTGACTCAGTCTCACTCAAAATACTTTTTACACATTGCCTTTAATAACTATTTTGTTGTACTCTATATTTTCTTTAGTACATATGGTTTTTAAGAATAGAGACTCTGTTTTATGTGCATTGTCATGTAAATTCAACATTTATCGAACTAGGTCCTGATCTCATGGAACTTATTTCTAATTAGAGGTGAGGATGAGGAAGATAGAAAAATAAAGAATAAACGTATTAGTGCACAGTAATATTGTCTGATAAATAAACAAACAAACACACAGTGATATGAAAGAGAGTAACCTGAGGAGGAGGAGTTTTACGGCAGAGAAAGTAGGCAGTATGTAGATTGAATATTATGGGAAGGCCACTTTGATGTTCAAGCTGAGGCCTGAGTAAAAAAAAAAGACAGAGGGTGCCAATATCTGGGATCAGGTGTTTTTAGGGAAAGAAACAGAAAGAGTAAGCCCTTTAGATAATCATGAGCTTGGAATGCACAACAAGAAAATAAAAAATGTGTGTGGTTGGGCATCATTAGGTGACGTAAACCCTTGTGGGTTATGAAAAGGATGCTCTTAATCAGAGGGATTACACAGCTTGATTTCCTTTGTTAAAGATCATTCCAGATGCTATGTAGAGGAGGACCATAAGGGAGCCGGAAAGACAGGAGGAAGATCAGTCATGAGAATAAGGCATTAGTCCAGGTGAGAGTGGATGAGGCTTGGACCGGGCTTAATTGACAAAGAAATAAATGAGTGACTAAGTAAATGAAATAAAGAGGAAAGGTTCATGGAATGAGGATATCTCTCCATTTTGGAAACCTCCTTTTATAAATCAGGAAAATGTGAGGCAACACTACCTCTAACCCTTACCCTAACCCCAAAATAAGCTAAAGGGATGAGCAGAGGAAATTATACTGGGAAAAAGCCTTATTCTCCTTTAAGCATTTTGATACAGACTCAATAAACTTGTACATTTTTAGAGATGGACCAAAGACTCTGGAACTCAATGGAGCAGAAACACAAACTCCATGTCTCAACTAACATTCCTCCAAAAAAGAGGTGCTCCTCCCTGTTTTTGGCTGAGCAGAACTGAACCAGAAAATGAGAATCTAGAAAGATACCGTGTTGAATGAATTAGGCCAGAAAGTACAGGAATGAGGAGAATCTATGTCTCATTATCCTAAAATGTCCCTAATTGTATCAGTTGTAGACCCTTGATATACTCACCTCAGCACTCCAGTACTGAAGTTCCTAGTTCTACCCTGATACCTTGAAATTTTGTGCCACCTTGGAAAATCATTTCTGTGTTTACTTATGAATTTTGCCTCCACAAATTAAGTGAAATATTCAGAAAAGCACAGACTGGGTCTTATAATATCTTTACACTCTCAGCACCTACAAGGTCATACGTACAATTGTTTAGTTAATGTTTGGTGGTGCTACTATTGACAAAATTGCTTCCCACCCCTAAAATGACCACTGTGCCTGGACATGGTTTCACAGGGAAGAGTTATATGATAAAGAAATCCTTACTGGGTAATCTCAAGTCCCACCCAGGAGGGCAGCTCTTTCCATGGAATTGTACCAAGTGCCCTCCTGCTCAGGAATTCTGACCCTGTGCATTGATCTTATTTACATTGAAATTTTTTGACATCTCTTCTCTGCCCAAGGGCAGTAACAGGTTGATATGCTAATAGCTGGTTCTTTCTTGTGCCTGCACTACTATTTATTCCAAAGAAGAAAGTTGCTCTGTCAGTAAAAGACGATTTTATTCCTTTTGCATTAACCAGTAAGAATAAGATGAGCCAAGCCACTTAACTGCTTTAAGGCTCTGGCATTCCACAACCCTGACTGCTCCTTCAGCTTGAGCTGAACCTGCAGTGACCTCGAGGTGAAGATTTTTATTGGCCCTTCCTAAATGCCTAACCCTTGATTCACCCAGGATCTTGAATGTTTGCTTTGCAAATAGAAATGTCAAAAGGTCTATATGTAAATTTACATTGAGTGACCTAGCAGAAAAATTTTGGCTAAGAACGTATTTATTTGGGGAATAGTTGTAAACTTGGAATCAATTGGAGAGGTTTGAAAAACTATAAAAGATGGCCTTGGTTTCCTGTTTCCTAAAAAGCACTTCTCTTCACCCTCTATGTCTCACCTTTCAGACATGCTGTGCCCTACTTTGAGCTGGAGGATGAGCAGCCCCGTTTACTCTGTTTTGGGACAGCATGATGAGAATCAGCCCAGAGACAGAGACTTTTAAAGATGTTTTATTAATGTGTCCCTTGACTGTTCATTTGCTAAGGGTTTACAAATGCTTTATCAATTATTAATGCTCTTGATACCTAGCTTTAAAAAAAATCCCTAAAGTTGGGAAGGATATGGACATTGAATAATTCACACCCAAGGCCACTTATACTAAAACTAATGCCTTTTAACAGATAAGGCCAGAGTAATCTGGATTACATTTGTTTTCTCTGGGTTTGTTTCCTTTTCATTCCTCTAAGAATGGGGACTATACCTTGAAAAATAAGGCATAACATCTAGTTGTTAAAATTGAAAATTGGGAGCCAGGACTTTCATGGTTTCAGGCTAATATTTCTCCTGACCTTGGGTAACAGCTGGAAAGTCATTAAATAGGTCTCTCTTTTTGACATTTTCAGATTTCTCTGGCTTTATTCTGCTACTCATTTCTAAATGAATTATTGAAGATGAATTTAACCAACTACCCATTAGTTTGCACTTTTCTCACTCTTCATATATCACTTTGGCCTTGCTTTTTTTTTCTTGTAAAGATTAAAACTATGACTAGTTCTGCTTTCTGACTCTTAAGAGATATTTATTCTGATTCCTCACTACTTCACACATCCATTTTGTTGTTTCTAACAAAATGCAGTTAGAAATCAAAATATATTTTACATTTTGTGTGTTTATGGATTTTTCAAGGTCAAGAATCACAGTGCATTTTCAGATAGATAAACTTTAAGACAGAAGAAATTTAAAGTGGAAAAGCATTTAGGATGGACAGCAAACAGTGAATCAAGATAAAACTTGTTGGTCAGAGTCCCCTTCTCTTTGAGTTGTGAGATGTAGGCTTGGGAAAATCAATAGCCAGGTTATTAATTTATGAAATTAGTATAGGCAAGCAAGCTAGGAAATCCAAGACAATGGGTATATTCCAAAGGATACAATTTGGATAAAAAGACATAAAAACAATAGATCTCAGGTAGAAGGTAAGAATTTGTAAAACAGGTATTCCTGCATTTTAGTTCTTAAATACCAGAATTTGATAAGACCCCAACAAGTAGTTGGAGATGTAAAGAATTAAGATTGAAAATGGTGAGGTAGGGAGCTAGAGAGAATTGGCATATACCTGGTAGATCCTATAGACTGGTCTGGAATTGCTTCCAGTAGTCTAGAAGGAATCTCAAGAAGATAATTTCACGTGTGTCTATTTTAGTATCAACTCCAAGCCAAGGTAGAAGCACAGACCCGTGGGCTGACTTATAGACCCAGCCACAATAGACACCTGACGTTGGGTCTGAAATACCTGTACCTGTGTCCCAGCACCAGTGTTGTACTCTTCTCTGTCCAACCGATTAAATCTCTTTTTATATGAATGCCTGGCCTAACACTGAAGTTGAAATTGATCTTTCTGAGTTGGGAATTGTATTATCATTTGTATCTCCAAAGAACTTTATTTCTGCTCTCATTTCTCTGCACTTATACCAGGTTTCCATTAACTTCTCTCCTTGCTAATCCTTGAAAAAAATCTTTCTCAGAATGCTATGTGACTCATAGACTTAGACAGTCAACATTGACTATTCTTGATGAATAAACTCCAATACCAAGTTGAAGGATGATTAGCAACAAATTAAATGCTAAGCCGCACAACATGTTGGGGTTGAGACTACTGCTGTCAGTTGTGCTCCTATGGGACTGATTCTGGAAGACTGAGTCTTTGTCAGTCACTGTCCCAACAGGAAACTTATGGCACACTGAAATTAGGATATTTCAGGAAGAATTCATTCTCAGAGCACTCCTTCCAATAGTATGGAGGAAGATAAAATCACAAGGTGAAATTTAGTAATTCAGGGCTTATCTCTCATAAGCACAAAGGTATGAGGCAAATAATACCTTGAGAGGAATACTACTTCCATGGAAGAATGTAGCTGCCTATGCTTACTCACAAGGGCGATTGCAGGAAGGAAGTTAAGAGAAGAAATACCCTGACCTCACCCTCCTTCTGTTGCAGAAAAGTTGCAAAAATCAGACCTGCGAGAAACCAAGCAGCAGTTGGAGAGCTGGAGAACTCAGGTTTATTATGGCTCGTGGTCCCAGAGGAGCTAGCTTTGAAGATCTGGGCCCTGAGCTCAGTTGCAACATTCCTCATATAGAACTTATTTTGCATGGGCTGATTGGTTAATTTGTCCTCAGATGATTGATTATAAAGCACAAAGTTGCTATGGGTTGCAGGCAGTTACAAAGAGTTACAAAGCACAGAAGTTGCTAGGGGGTACAGGCAGTTACATTTGTTGCTTAGACAGAATAAGCAAAAGGGAAGATGAGTCTTTAGTTAATTTTGAGTACAGGCTATGCAGCAAACATCTCTACAGAAGCAGAACAAAGAGCTGATTAGCCTTTTGAGTGAAAATTCCTCTTCACTCCCTCCTTTGATCTCTAAATAGGATTCTCATTGGCTAAATGTACTTGAAAGCCAGAGGATATGGAAATCCACTCATGGAGTCCCTACAGCTCACATCCATCCCTGCCACTATCACCATGGCAACTCAAGAAGGCAATAGAAGTGTGGGTAGTAGATCTGGAGAAGCAAAAGGAAGGGAGCCAACACAAATCCAAACCCATTGTTGAGATTCATCAATTAATCAACCATGGGTAGGATCCAAGGAACTTAAAGAAAAGGGAGAAAATGCAGAGACTGATATCAGTGTCCATTTACTCTGCTCCAAATCACAACAAGCATAGTCAATACAACAGATGAAAACTATAATCAGTATCTATGTAATTCAGATGTCATCAAACTATAACCCAAGGACTAAATCCACCCCATGCATATTTTTGTAAAGTTTTATTGGAACACAGTAATGCCTATTTGTTTACATATTGATTTTGGCTGTTTTCAAGATACATCTCCAGATGAGTAGTTGCAACAGTGAGCATATGGTCAACAAAAGCAAACATAAATAATCTCTTTTTTATGGAAAAAAATTGCTGGCTTTGCTGTAAATTGATCTGCAAAAGTAGAATATGTAACCTTCCTCTATTATATGTAGGGTTAGCAGTGCTAAGGAAGGGTAGGTGGTAGTTTCCTATCCCTTCTCCCCTATGCGCCTTTCTAATATATACTTCTATAACCCCTATACAACATTTGCTTTATTTTCATCTTTCAAATACCATAAATCTCTACTTTCCCAAACTGGACATCTATTAAGTAATGAGTAGATCGAAAGATGTTATGGTATAACAGTATGGTATCCTTAAGAAGCCTATAAAAATAACAATAAAAAATAATAATAACAAAGAATACAATTGACAATTAAACAACTCAGAGTATAGGGCACCAATCCTTGACACAGTCAAAAAATCTGCACATAACTTTTGACTGCCCCCAAATGTAATTGTTCCTTAGTATCCATGGGAGATTAGTTCCAGGATCCCCATGGATACCAAAATCCACAGGTGCTCAAATTCCCTGTATACAACATAGATCAATGCATATAATCTGCCTTCCACATTTGAGGACTCCCAATCTTGGATTAAAAATGTGCAAGTATTTGTTGAAAAAAAATTGTATATAAGTGAGCCCACACATTTCAAACCCATGTTGTTCAAGGGTCAACTATAGCTACATTTTCTGTGTGCTAGGCTCCATGAGAAATGCTTTAATATAGAACAAATCATTCAAACCTTAAAATAACTTTATGAGTAGTTACTTTTATTATCATCATTGCCATTTTATAGATGAGGAAATAGTAGAGCAGAGGGGTTAAGTAATGGGCCCAAGCTCAAGAAGCTGGTGAATGACTGAGCTAGAATTCAAACTCAGGTAGTCTGCCTCCAAAGTTTCTGTTCATATCCACTAAACAGTGCTACTTTTGCTTTTGAACTCTATGATATCTGGAAAGATCATGGAACAGTATGTCCTGATAATGGATGTTTTAGCTTATTGAAAAGTAGAACATACCAAATGAAAATTACAATTTTTAAATTTCTTTATAATGGAATTAGCACCCAAACCATACCACTTACCTAAATTAATGATTTAAAAGGTATATCTAGAGTTCACAATTATGAATGATAAAAATCAGCAACTAACTTGGCAAAAAATGAAGTCTTGGCAAATAGAAGTTTCTAAAAAAGGAAAATAGAGCCTTAAAACAGAGGATGAAGACACGCTGAATGTTTTTATGATATTCCCTTAATAATAACACAGTGGGGTAGAAAGGAGTATATATAGACAAATGACTCAATCAATAATTAGTTATGTAAAGAGGATAGGGGAGTTTCTTTCAGAAATACACAAGTATATTCCAAACCCATGCATTTAGGTAGTTCATGCAGTATTCTTGTCAGCTCTCTTTTTCTCCTAGTCTTATTTAGGCTGAAACAAATGATGTGCACGCATCATTTTCCCTGAAGCTCTCTCAGAAATGTCTATCACGAAGCAGTTGCCAAACTTTTCTTTCCAGTATCTGATTTTAATTGGTTCACCTCTTGTCACTGAGAAACCACTTTGTTTGGAATTTTCAAGATACCTTTTTTCCTGCTCAAATATAATTAATGTCTTTCATGCTGAGGCAGCAACAACAACAACAAAAAATAACATTTTTCTTGCTGTTCTGAAATTACCAGCTTAGTACTGAGAATAAAAGATGTATACTTAAAATGCCTGCAATTAAAAGAAAATATTTCCTGGATGAACTGAATTTTTATTTGTTTTTACTTATATGATCTTTAACATCTCCTACTCTTTTTTTATCAGTGAATTATCAGTGCTGGAAATGATTCCCTACATAGCATTCCAGACCCCGTCCTTGAATTCAAAAAGCACTTCATCTAAACCTTCTCAGAGATATCCATCCATTTTTTCTTTCATTTAGTAAATATTTATTGAATGCTTACAACAGGCCAAATACCCTGTCCAGCCCTGGTGACACAAAGATTAGAAGACAATGCCGCTTCTCTGGATTCATTCTCGAAAAAGAAGACAGATACAAAAAAAAAAGAAAAAAACAGAAAAAAAGAAACACATTATGATGAGCACTTGCAGACAGCCAAAGCACCTCAGAAGACACAGTGGTTATTTTGCCTCAGGGAGTCAAGAGAGGCTTCACCAGGGAGACGATATTTAAAGATGTCCAGGTAAGGTCATTCACACTTTCTTTAAATTTAAAATTATATACGTAAAATCAAATGATAAAATAGGAAAAATATTTAAATTTTAAAAATTAAAAATATATATTTAGAAAAAGGTTGACTAAAGGAATGACATTTATGTTTGTGGCACTTACTAGAAAGTAGAACTCTTTATGAAGTAGGTACGTTTTGTTCTAGCAAGTGCTTACAACTTTTTTTTTTAATTGCAGTTTGAAATCAGGGTTTTGTCCCGAATCAACCTTATTTTCTATCTCTGACATGGACACTGAAAGACGTGGATTTAATCTCAGCCCTCTATTCTATTCCTCTGCTCAATTGTTTATCCCTAAATTCACAATCTTTCTTCATTACAATAGCTTTATAAATAGTCCTGATATCTGGTAAGGCAAGAACCATTCCCGCTTCTTCAGAAGTTCTTGGCTATTCTTGGCCTTTTGCTCTTCCAGATAAATTTTACAATCATATTATCTTGCCCATATCAAGTCCATAAAATGTTTTTGGGAATTATTTATAATTTGATCTAATACATGGATAAACTTGGTTAGAATTTGTATTATCACAATCTTCTTCTTCATGAAAATTATACATGTATTTCCATTTATTTAGATATCTTTGAATATCTCTTAATACAGTTTTATAATTCTTTCTCTACTCTTTTCTTCGCTTTTCGTTGCTTCTCTTTAGAATTCGGAAAGTAACTTCAAGACACCAGAGATTCTGCAGCCACATCTACACACTTGATCTCCCAGGGCCCAGCTTTCTGCAAATTCTTCAATTCAGTTGAAGTCCATGCTCTATTGTTTTCTTCTGAAGTCTTCCCTGGTAAATGTTATCCCACTATGATCACATTTTCCCTCTTGTTCCCTTCTCTGCATATTGTTGCTAGACTTCAGTTTGCAATTGTTATGAGGCCTTTTCATTGATCATTAGTTACATATTCTTTAGTTGTTTCCTGTAACATGTTTTGTCTCCCTAAGACAGCTCTCTACTTTGTAATTCCTCCACTGGGTTTAGTAAAGGGCTTGACATTAGTTAGGCTGGCATTCAAAATAGTTTATTCAAGGAACAAAAGGCTCCAACAAATGGTTCTTTTATCCAAAAAGTCTCTCATTTTTAGAGTCAATCTCTCTTCCTGATGAATCATAAGGAAAGAAAACTCTCCCTCTCACTGTTGTTAGTTCCTCTTCTAAGCTTGTCAACATGGCTTTCTTCACAGTAAAGAAAAATAATCTATCATTTAGTATCAAACTATTTGCTTTTCAAATTGAATATATCAGAATAATAAATCATAAAGAAAGGCCATGAATCAGAAATGCCACCTGAACACATCCTATATTTTTTTTCCCTCAGCATAGCCCAAAGTGACTGCTATATTAGAATGAATCATCAGATAATCAACACAAAGACCTCATTTAAGTTCTTTATTCATAGCAAAAGGCTGACTTTAAGTCCTGATATACCTCAGAACTTTGGTTTATAGAGATATGTCAGACTAACCCGAGTGTTCTCATGTCTGTATAAATGACATGAGTCCTCCCTAAACTGGCCTGAACCTCACAAGGCAGCTGCCTCCACTGCACAAATCCTCTAAACCACTTTCTTCCTTGGCTTTGCCACCATTTAGGGTGGTCATTCTGTGCCTTGGTTATGCAGCACTGCTCCCTACTGAGATGTTCTTTATTTACCTCTCTGCCAAATCGAATAATGCAGTTATTATTATTTTTTAAGAGTCCAATCTCCCCCTAACTGAAGAAAGAGAGTTGATTTATTTAGTTGGTCATTCAGCAAACATTACTGAAAGTCCACTTTGTCTGGAACAGTGTACTTGGTGCTGAGGAAAGATGGGGGGGACCAACTCAGATCTGCCCATAACGACCTACACTGAAGATGAAGTATAAAAGGAAAGAAAACCCTATACATGTGGATGGTTAAATGAAACACAACAGATGTTACAAAGTGGTACAGAAGGTTGCTGCCTCCTATCTTCCAGAACAGACCCTCAGAGCAGTATGCACTTAGAGGATAACAAAAAGTACTATGGAAGCAAGAAACTTGGGAGAAGTTTGGATAGGAGACCACGATTCCAGTTTTATTCATACCACAAACTAGCTCAGTGACAGGATAGCATGCTCTTCTCTACAAGTCGGTTTTCTCAGACATACAATGATAGAAATTTAGGTAATGATTTCTAACTTCTTTACCTTTAACTTTGTCTTTTTTTATGACTCTATGAAGCCACATCATAAAGTCAACCTCTGTAAAGAAAATGGAACCATCGATACTACATTCCTCACCATTAATTCTGTATTAAATAAATCATGGCTGTGATGAACCAGCTGGCAAATGCCAACTCTAAATCTTGGTAATTGTTTAAGGTAGTAAACTTTTATTTGGAGTCCAGTAACTGAGGCATAAATGTGCAGTATTCACAGACTTTGCAAGAGATCAAAAAATAATGTAAAAAAGTATAAACTTTGAATATATTTAATTGTCCTATAAAAAGTGCTAATTTTAACATATATTTTTTAATGTAAAGCATTTGCCTTCTTCTTGAAACTGAAAGGGATTTGTTCAGAAAAATTAAAATACCATTGATTTAAAATTTCATCTTGATTCATGTCCATATTTTATACAATAACTATATTACTTTAGTAATGACATATAACATTTTAGATTTTTTTATTTTAAAAATAAGTATGTTTGTGAGGAGTTTTTTAATGAGTCTAATATTAGTGAGCTGATAGTGAATGATATCTCCAAGTTTCTGGAACCACCATACCAAAACCAAACAACCAGTGAGCCTTCAGTCTTGAATCCACTCTCATTCAGTCTATGCAGCATATGGAGTCTCTGACTTCTGTATCTGTCATCACTCCATCAGAATGAGAAGTACACTGGCCACTAAACCCAGCACCTATTCACATCAAGGTGACTGCAAAACTAACATGTATCTTCCTTTCTAGAAGATATTCCCATTATTCTTTTCCACAATGATCATCTCCATATTTCTTTGAAGCCCACCCCAATCTTGTCCTCTACCCCTCTCCTCAAATCTCCCAAACCCTCCCTCTATAAAACTACACCTCATTGACCAACTTTTTTCAATCTTTAAACTTTTCTCATTATCTTACTGACACTTGCCAATATTTTGAGGGTTCTACTTTCTCTATACCCTCTGAGAAGATGGTAGTTTATTTTCTCATATCTTAAATCTTTGAACTAGAGATGGATCTAGACTCATCTGTGCTACCCATTGCTGCTTTCAGATCAGTATCTTACCATATAATTATAAAAGCGTATCCCTTCGAGGCTCATGACATTCAGTTATATCACCCTCTTTGACTTTGTACTATTATCATTTATCATGCCTCTGATAACTCCTTCTCATTCATCAAAAACTTTGGTATGTGGGACAACCCTCCACCACCCACCTTACTCTAAGCACTGTGTTCATTCAAAACAACATTAGCATTCATTTTCCTGACTCATCCAAACTTGGCTCTCAGCTCCCCACCTCATTTCCAAGGACATTCTCCCCCATGCCTTGGCAATTTCATTATTCATTACTGCTCCACCCACAAACTTCAGTTTAAACATGTCATTTAAACCAGAGCCTTGTTCTTTATACAGTTTGCTTCTTTTGCAACTACTAGCTACTTTGAAAAATTCCCTTCCTGGATTGGTTTAACTCTGAGAAAGACATCTAGTTTCCCTCTAATATTTAGGGTTCCCTTCTCGGTAACAAAATGTGAATGTTATCTTCGCACATGAACACCTGGAATAAATATCAAATTTCTCAACTTCTCCCTCACCTAGTGGTGACTATGCGGCTACTCATTGCAACTTCAGGTAGTGGATTTAGAGGAAGGTTACATGTCTTGTTTGTTCATTACTCTTTCCAACTTATTAAAAAGTAGACATAATGGCTAGAGATGCAGAAAGCCTTTTGTCTTATCCAGTGACCTTGGGAAAGGAAGTCACATACAGCTGATGAATTAGATAGGACAGTGAGAAGCACAGTAACAGTCATAAATGGACTGTCCCTAAACTAATTGAAAGTTGAGAGAAAGAAAATTTCTTTCTGGATTAAGCTACTGTTATTGTTATTGTGAGTTTGTTTTGTTTCGGTTTGATTTTGGTTACTCATAGTTGAACCTAATCGTAGCTAATATATCAATTATTCATTCTCTCCATGCCTATCTCTGAAGAGCTGAGTACTCATATTGGCAAAACATGAACAACACAAAAGATGACTTTCATTGTAAATTGGTGATGTAACTTCACATGATTTTCATCACTATTCAAAAGTCATGCCATATCTCTCCTGTCAACTTACTCCAATGTACTCAATAGTCCAAGACTATTTCACACCTTCTCTACTTCTTTAAACTATCCATTTACTTTTACTTCCTATTTTGCCAGTAAAATATAATCCATTGCATAGGAACTTTTTCACTTTTAAGATACCAAACAAGTAAACCTATCTTATCTGTCACTCTTCTATGGAAAGTTAATCCCTCAAATTAACATCTCAAGAAAAATTCACTGTCAATATTGCTTCTCTGTTGTAAACTCAGCCTCTCAAACTCAAATAGATTCTTTCCAATGTTTTCGTTGTTAATATGAGTAGTGTTGCTATTATTTTAAGCATTTAAGCATTTCTCTTTTTGAAATGGAAAGCATACATACTCATATCCTTATCACTATAAGCTACCACTTTTTTCGCTCTTCTCTACCCATCTCTTCCAGTTTAGTCAAATTTCTTCAAAAAAGCAGATTCTTATTCTCCTGCTCTCACCTTTTCCTCCCACCTCCACACATTAAAGATGAAATCTAACCCAACATACCACTGAAATAACTCTTACTAATGACACCATTGGCTGCCATATCACCATGATCACCAGATATTTTTCAATCTTCATCTTACTTCACTTCCTGGTAGCATTAGGTATTGATGTCTACTTTGTCCATCTTGAAACATGATTTTCCCTTAGTTTTTGTGGGCTACCTGTATCCTGTTTTTCCTTCTATATTTTCGACAACTCCATTCTCTTCCCTTGTTTACTTATGTTCATCAATGAGGTATTAAACACTGGAGTTTTTCAAGACTCTTTCCTAGCCTTCTCTTTTTCTTCCTAGGGAATTTCATTCAAAATCATAGTTAAATTTACCACCTAAATGCAGATAGTTCATTAATTTATGTATCTAGCAAAACCCATTTGAGTTGATATATTTCAGTCCCTTAGAAATATACTGTGCAAAGGGTTTATTAATCTTTGTATCTAGACTGTAGCAAAGTTCTCTGATACCTAGGTAATTATCAATAAATATACACTGAATAGATACATAAATGTCAAAATAACTTCCTCCTATGAACACTGTCCATGAAAAGTTTATCTTGTTTTCTTTCTTTTGATTTTTTTTTCCTCCATGAAACCTCCTATAATATGCAAAGGTTTTCAAAATCATCTTATTGACTTTATAGCTGAACTTAAAATTGGATAATTTTTAATAAAAACATAGAAGTGTGAAAATATTTGATGGTTCATTACTTTTATTATGTATGTGTGAAAAACGAAAGTTTTCTTTCCTTTCCTTTGTTCTTTTTCCCCCTCTTCTTTCTCAACATCAAAAACACCTTCCTTAAAGGAGAAAATGACTCCCCTTTAAAGGGGAAAGTCAAAGAATGTATGTGTTAGGAGTATAAGAAAGATCATGATGATCCTTTATATCTGGGCAGATGGCCAGATGTTTGTGGAATTCTACAGACAGAATCTCCATGTCCTTGAAGGGAATAAATGAAGTGTAGCAAGTGGTAATGCCCCTGTTCAGTGTCTTAGGCATGCCTAGAAAGCATAATACTGAATGAAGTCTTACAAAGGAGAGTAGCATTCTTAGTTATCTAACCTGGAATGAGACAAGAAATAACACTGTTGAGAAGTACTACAAATAGGGCTCCCTATATATGATTAATTGACAAATGAAGGGTAAAAACAATAAGTGCTAATCTTAGAGAAGAAATATTCATTAAGAGTGGAGAGAAATCAGATGGTTTTTGAATGAAAGGCTGAGCATTGACAGTTAGAGTTTGCTAGATTAAGAGAATTAGGAAGAACATTCTAAGCAGGAGAAACAGTAAGAAACACAGGGCTGAAAAAATATATTTTTAAGGGGCAATGAGTAGGCAAGTCTGCCTGGATTTGAGAATTGACATGAGAGATCATGGAAGATCTAAATTTAGGAATTATCCTATTGACAGGAGGATTTATTAAACATTTGACTAAGGATATTTTGGGGATGTGAACTTTCTCAAAGTCATTCAGAAAAGAATAAAGCAGGCAAAGGATATAGACAGAACTGGAGGAATTTCACCATTTATATCACTAAAATGTGTCCAATAAACTGAAAGGAGGAAGAAACTAATATTTATTGAGTATGTAGCATGATTAGATTACATTACATATTTTATATAAAATATTCAATTTTACCTGTAGAAAAAAATTTAAAATGTATCAATTATTATCACTAGTTTAAGATAAACAATGGATATTTGAGTTAAGTTGTTAAGAGATCACAAATGTAGTAAGTAGTTGACTGAAGATTTGAACCTGGGCATGTAGGATTATAAAACATTTATTGTCCTACAGTGTAGCAAATCTTTGATAATAAAAAATGCAAAAAGAGAGAAACAAATGAAATTTGTATTATAAAATCAAACATGAAAAAACTTGTAAAGTGTTTGAAAATTATTCTAAAAGAAAAGTAAAGTTGATAGACAATTTTTCAGTGATATTTTGAGCCTTAATGACTAAAAGAGAAACAGGAAAGAATTTTTCTTTTTTAAATTAGGAAATGACAAGCTAGATTTTAAATATGTTATGCATAATGTGATGGAGGGACATCTCATTAAGTGGAAGAGACATAGTAAGACAGATAAAAAGTCTAGATAACAAATTAGGAGTTATATAGCTAAGGACAGCCATATGACCTTGCTCCAATGTCCCATTGCTGCCCACTTCTTTGATAATTTATTAAATTACCAGCTATTGAGTTACTTCTGCTTTGCAGTATAGGTCTCTCAAGTTGCCTTCTAACCAGGAATCATTGTTGATAGCCCCAAAAGTTTAATATTGAACTAGACTTTTGCTGATTTTGCTCTAATCTGTTGCCTTTGAACTTTTGCTATTTCTTAAAACAAATCTTTGTTTTGCATCCCACTTCTAGTAACTGATCTCTGTTTCTTTTCTCTGAGCCTAAGCTGTTACTCCAGTTTTTTGCAGGACTCCCACATTTTCCTGTGTCATGGATTTTATATCCTTCTCAATCTGTGCTTTCAGAATCAGACGGTCTACACTAAATCCAGACAAGTAAACTGTGGTGTTGACATATGGAGCCAGTCCTTGCTGCCTATCTTACTGTCAGCAGTTTTCTGTTCCTATGAAGGACCATATACTGGATTATTTCCACCAGATCTTACATGCTACACTAGCTCCATCTTTTAAAAACAAAACAGAACAAAGAAACAAACAAAATCTCTGTTCTTTACTCCACTTTAGCTATCACCCTTTGTAGCAAGTAGTTTTTATATACAATAATAAAAAAAAAGACTCAAATTTCTATATAAACAACTTCATCTTGTTCTCTGACCAACCAATATCTGCCAGAAGGCATGGACTAAAATTCTTTACTTTGATATGGAGAATGGAAAGAGTGTACAGACTGGGAAATCATAGGATTTTAATTAAGATGGTGGAACTTTGGCACCAAATTCCCAGTACAATTTCAATCAGTCTAATATCAGGAGACATACTGCAAGTGTCCTGGGAGTCCCAGACAACCATAGAATGCAGAATTATTCCCGCCTATATTTGAACAGTAGTGAATAACTGCTATGTGGTGGCAAACTGCATCCAGGACTTGGACAAATGTGGATCACATAGTGGGACCTTTGGAACTACTAACATGACAGTTGCACAGGTCATTTTATTAACCTTGAAATAATGGCTCTACAATTTATACCACTGAAAATTTTGGACTCTGTGCACTGGAATATGGTAGAGTTTTCTGAAAACATGCTCTGTTTCCATCACTGTTTGACCCTCCATAATCTGGCTTACTCTCTCTCACTTTACTGAAACTGCTTTTGTCAAGGTCACCAATGATAACCATAGTGTTAAATCAACTGTACAAATTATTTGTCTTTATTTTACTTGACCTGCATTCAATATTCTCTTTTGTCCTAACATATTCCTATCTTGACTTCCATGACAACACCTTCTGTTTGTTTTTTTGTTTTTTTGTTTCTTACCTATAGGAATATTCTTTCCAAAATTTCATTGATGTCTTCAATCTGACCTCTAAATGTTGGAGCCCCTGAGTGCTCCATCTCAACCCCTGCTCTGTTTTAAATAATCTAATTTACTTCCATGGACTTAAATGTAACATATTTATGTTGATTATTCTCATTTCTGATATATACTACTCTTTTACATTTTAAGATTGCATATACAATGGCCATTTACACTTGATTTTCTCATGAACACCTCATATTTTATTAAAACAAAGTTTTATTATAATCATTTTTCTTTTCCTACTCTTCCCACCTGTCCCCAGAAATATCTGCTATTTCTAATTTTTATGTCTAAGCATTATCAAAAGTGCTACATTCAGAAACTAAAGAATAATCCTTGATTCTTTTCTCTACCTTTGTTGTCTATTCAGCCCATTTTCATTTCCTGTTAATTATGTATGTAAGTTACATTTTAGAGTCATCTACTTCCTCTATTTCCAAAATCATCTCCTTAGTCAGACCACCTGGGTCATCTCTTATTGAAATACTGTAACAGACTACTACTTGTCTCTCAGTGACTCTCCTTCTCTTCCATTTCCCTTTCACATATTACCAAAAGTGATCCTTTTCAGGGGTAAATTAATGTTGTTCTCCTGAACAAAATCCCTTTCAACTCAGAATTTCTTCATCCATCCCTAAAATATACTATCTCAGAACTGAACCACTATCCCCACTTCCCACTGAATGTCAGCCCCACGGATCTTTTTTAAGGTCTCTGGTATGCAAAGTCTTTGTCATTTCAGAACTTTAGAATCTGCTGTTCTTTCTCTATGAGATGATTTCCCTCTATTCTTCTTTTGTAGGTCTCAGTCTAAATGTCACCTCCTCAAAAAAGATTTCCTTGATCATCTTAATGAAAATTCCCTCCAGGGATTTTTTTATCTCAGCCTTTCATGTGTTTCTTTATTAGCACTTAGCATCATATGATAGTGTTTTTATTTATTTATTTAAGCCTATGAAGTAAAACTGTTGTTCATCACTATCCTTAGCAACAGTGCCTGACATGTAGTGGACATTCACTGTGGGTACATAGATTCTTTCTATAAATGAATTGTCAAAAGGAACTACCATAGGGTAAAAATTAGAAAGAACATTATTACAGAGAAAGAAGATATTTTTAAACAAGAAAAGTTTGGTCTACAGTATTTTCTTTAGAGCATTTAAGAATCAGACCTAAGGTGAAAGGATGATCTAGAAAAGTAAGTAGATTACAATTACCTTTGACAGACAGTGTCAATCTTGTCTTTTCCATATGATTTAACAAAGTCTGGGACTATGTAATCTTATTGGTCTGTATAAGACTTGACTGATAGATACTAAATCTTTACTTATTTCTTTGTGGTAAACAGTACAGTGAAGGAGTTACATAAAAAAGTATCAAGAGTTAGATTTCAGTAGTTGCATGACTTTACTCAAGTTATTTAACAGCTTCAACCCTGAATGTGTTCCCGTTTATCAAGTAGGAATGATAATAGCTCCTATCTCATAGTCATATTATAAAGAGTAAATGAAAGGAAACATGTATAAGTATACTTAGCAGTGTCTGGCATATGTTAAGCACTCAATAAATGCTGTTAGCTACTATTATTATATTTGCAATTTAAGCCTCACTCATGATTAATTTAGCTCTTCTCCAGGTGACAGACCCAGTCTCAGCTAAGGCTCAACCTATCTTGACTCTGTCGTTATCTAACTACAGCACCCTCAAACTGTAGTGTACATCAGAATCCCATGGGGGATTGTTTAAAATGCACATTCCTGGGATGTATCCCCAGAGATTTTTTTCATATTAAATCTGGGATAAGACCTAGGAAAAAGTATTTACAGTAAACACTCCAGTCTATTATTTATGAAGAATGGGATTCTAGGACATTTGGGGATAAGTTGGCATAGGCTAGATCTATTTCCTCTTTGCAGATGGCTACTGTTGTGGGGTTGAGAAGAAATATATATAAAATTTTTTTTCTAGTATTGAGAATGAACAAAAAGGGAAGAGACTTGTGAAAGGGAAATTTGAAACAAATGTATTAAAAGAGGGCTTGTTTGAAAGGATCATGAGAGAGGGAAACCCACTGGGGAAAGTCTCTGAGCATCAGAGTGTTAGAGTTTTGTACAAACTCTCTCTCTCTGTCTCTCTGTCTCTCTCTGTCTCTGTCTCTCTCTCACCCCCATCTCTCCCTCTCTCTCTTTCTCATCTCTGTCTCTATATCTCTCTCTCACAAACAGTTTTGGTCACTCATTGGTCTTTGTATTCATATTTATGTGGGTGGAAAATAACTACATCAGTAGGACCATCACTAAATATAACAACAACAAAAAATATCTCTCCACTTTTAAAAGACAGCTGAAGGAATTTAGTTCTTTTGTTAAATCAGCTATATAGGGTTCTTAGTCCTGGTGGGAGCAGTAGTTATACAAACCATAAATATGATGCATGGAAAATTGATCTTAATAACATCCAAGATGTCTATACAATTGTTCTCTAAATATAATCTATATTTTGCTAGTTCCTTCTCTATACTATTGGTAACTAGAGCTTAGTAACAATGGGAAAACTCATTGTAATACAGTAAATACTTATTTGTGTGTTTTTTTAAAATACAAAACACAACATCCTTTACTAAAAAAAAAAGTTATTTAAAACATGTCCTTTGGTATATGAATCAATAAATTCTCTCCTCAAGGTCATTTTCTCCTATTTATCCACAGAGAGATTTAATTAAATCATTAAGGTTGAATGTCATTTTTCAAGATCAACTTCATTTAAAAAAAAAGATCAGATTTTGTGAGCATTTCTCCATGTATTTAGGCATCAAAATACTACATATTTAATTTGAAACCAGAATAATACAAGAAATTCTTTATTCTCTAGTGCTTTCTTAAGCACTGAGATATACATATAGATACTTCTTTAGTAATCACATTGTCTATTATCACAAAGGTATTAGTGACTGACATTAGCAGCATTCTAACCTTTCACTTTCAACCTGAATTTCTGCCACCTATTTTGAGTTTGATAGTAATGAATGCTTTCATTTTCAGCGCAATAGAATATGCAGTCTCAGTAAAGATCAGAGGTTCTTTGTTCTATTTACATCAAATCTTTCCTCAGTTGTTGCCATTTATCTGCCAGTATAATTGCAGATGATACCTTGTGTCTAGATGCCACAAAATCAAAAATGATTTAGCAGAAGCAATTGCTAGCTATCCTTACTTATTTTGCTAGAAAGTTAACAATAAATTACACAAGGGCACTTATGTGAAAGTATTTCAAAAAAGGTGCACTCTGAGGGATATCACCTTTATTGCCTGTAGCAACTATGTAGGATCAAGTCCCTCAACTATTTACCCTCAAATTATCTTCCTAACTTCCTCACTACTGACATGTCCTATAGACCCTATGACTCAAAGCGCGTCAATCTAACCTGTCTTAGATGATACTGAGCCACTGGGTCCATTGCACTGCAGCTAACCAAGGCTATAATAGTGTAATTTTTTAATTTGATGAATATATATTTGTCCCATCATGTTCAAGTATTATGCTAAGCACTGGAGACACAGAGATGAATGAGACATCTGTAATAGCTACTATGTGAACTCTCAATCTGGTAGAACTGAAACACAACTGAACAATTAATTATAATAAATTCTGATAAATACTATGTAATGAGTATATAAAGAATTATCATGAAAATTAAAAGGGCAACCTCCTTCAGCTAGTGGATTATAATCAGCATCCTGAGGACAGTGATGATTAGGTTGAAGCTGGCTTGAGAAACTGGGAAGAGAGAGAAGCATTAGAACTGTAAGAAGAAAAAACAAATGTTTAATGCCCTTAGATGCAAACGTGTAGCACATTCGAAAATCTAAAAGAAGAGCATAGAGTGTTATAGTACCTAGAGCTTGATAAGAGACTACAGAGATAGGTGGGAGAAACCCGAGAAGTTTGATTTACTTGCCAAGAGCAATGGAAAACCATAGAAGGCTTTTAAGCAGGGAAAGTAAAATAATCATACCCTTGCTGTTAAAAAGTTCACTCTGAAAAGAACATAGAGGATGACTAGGAAGAGAGCAATACTAAAGAGGAAAGAGAAGCATGTTTGAGACGTAAAGCTTAGTAATTTAAAGTTTGTGAGACATTTGATTTCCTGGGATGACAGCAAGACATGGCATGGAGAGGAAGTCATTGAGCCAGAAACTAAATTCTTAATGGCCGAGATAGCAAATGATAAAAATGAGGAGTAGCACTAGAAGATTCAACAGGTGATTGTGTGAGATTCAGTGGAATAGGACTTCCTGAAATGAAATAGAGGGGTGATGGTTTCAAAGAATAATGATCCAGGATTATACAGACCACAGTTCTGATCTTAAAACAAGTGTTGAGTAGACCAAGTACCTCCGCTTAGTAAGACTACAGGAAAATATAACTTCAAAAAAGAACTAGGTTTCTTTTTAAAACAGAAATTTTTTTTAAAGTTTTAAAAAAATAGGCTAAACATGCTAAGATATTGTTTCAGTTCATCACAAATTACTTATAAGAACTTCTTGGAGCAGTGCTTATAGGGCTGTTATTTTGTACAATCTTCTGAATCCAACTTCCATAGCATAGTCATACTGGGCTACTGAACCTGTCCCCTGCCAGATTCTATGTGTAGCATGCTTGGTTGTTTCCTGCCAGGAAAGGCCACCAAATACGTCTTATGGCTTCTATGAAGTCCAGAAACTGCCGAAAGATGGCTCACCTCTTTGTTTTCACTTGTTTTCCTTGGATACTCTTATTTTATTATAATCATATCACTTGATAAAATTTGTTTTTTCTTATTTTATTTTATTCAACTGCTTTTAAATTTTAAGCATCTCAAAGGCAGAGGTTGTGTAGTATTTACTTTTTGGTTTTCAGTGTTTAGCAAGTAGAGGTTCTCAGTAAATGTTCACTTAAATAATCAATTAATTAATTAATTAAATCTGTCCAGATGAGGCATCTTGCTCTGTTATAAAAGGACAATATACCCCTTTCAGCAAAACTAATGATATCCTATATCTCTGGCTAATATAAAATATTTTGCTAATAGCTTCCCTGAGAATATTTGCTTTTAAAGGGAAGTAATTAATATATTTCAATAGGTTTTTCTGCCAAGATGAAGGTAGACACAGATTTGAGCTCATTTGTCAACTCTACTCAATTGGCTTTCACTCCTTGCAGAAGAACGTCAAGACTTCTTTAAAGCACTGCAGAAAAGAATATCATAATTGATTTGGGATCCATATTATTGGGTCAAGATTTTGCAGTGATGGCAATTGTGTCACATATTTGTCCATCCTTAATCTAGAGCTGCTTAACATATGTTAAAGTAACACTTAATATGCTCTCAGTAGAAACATTAGATTACTTTACAATTTTAAATCTTATATCTACATTTCAACTCTCACAATCTTTTCTTTGTAGAAATTATATGAGTTCAAATGATCTAAACTGTACAATCTATGTTGTCAATCACATTTATGACTCAGGATTTATCTTCTCTCCCCAAAAGATTATAATAATATAAAAATAATTTTTTTCCTAATTATCAACTACCTGACTTTGGCCAAAGTAATTGTTATCAGTCAGGTATTGCTGTATAACAAAACAACCCTAAAGCTCAGTGGCATGAACATCATTATGCTCACATTTCTTTGGGTAAACTGGGTGGCTGTGTCTTCAGGTTGGCTGGCTTGACTCAGTTACCAGTGCTGCAAGGGACAGTCATGTAGGGTAGCTCTACTCAATATATTTTCCATTTTTCTGAGACAAGCAAGCAGCCAGTCACATTGTTTTCATAGCAATGGCAGAAGCACAAGAAAACTGTCTCTAACGCAGAAGTACATCAAGTCTTTGCTTGGATCATGTCTTATTACACCTTTAGGCCAAGTTAAGTTTACAGTCAAGCCCATCATCAATGAAAGTATACTTCACTCACAGGGAGGGGTAGAAGAGTCACTATTTGCTGAATCTAAATCCCAATAGGGTTCATTTTCCTCAAATTAAAAGTGGTGATATCCTGCAGAGCTCTGAGATTGCTTTGTGACAATTTAGAAGGAATATGCTTGGCTTACATTGGTATTCAGTAAATGTACATTGTCACTCAGTAAATATTTGTTGAATTATTGAATTGATTTTTCTACTCTCACAGTATATGCAATGTGTGAGACCCAGTTGCATTTTAGAGATGTATTAGACTTTGATAGAGTTGAGATTTCCAGATTCTATCTCTGGTTTACTTTGTGACCTTAGGCAGGTTCAAAAAAGCTTCTCTTCATTTTATCTTGGAGTTAAGTTACAGATGTTAGACACACTACATAGTAGAGAACATTTTGAGATCATATGATATTTATTATGTGAGTTGTTCCAAATATTCTAAATTTTAGCTTCTAATCAGATCTCAGCAATAATTATAAGAAAAATAGCACCTGTCAAATTACTTATTTGTTGGTTTTAAGTAAAAATTACTTCATGTTAAAGGAGTACGATTAACATCCCAGCCTTTCAGGTATCAATTGTTATAACACATGAGTTTCAAATTCAAAATCTTTGGCTTTGAAGTTTCATTTTTTTAAAAAATGTATAAATATAAATAAATTCTCATGAAATATTAATACATCATCTCCAGGCCATAAGAAAAAAAAAGTCAAAACAAAGAGACTCGCAATATCTTTAAATCTTTAATGAAAGAATACATTTAAAAAGCAATAATCAGAAAACTAAGTTACCAGTAATACATCATTTACTATTTCCCCCCAACACACCTCACATCACATTCACACATGATAAAAGGCACAAGGGTGTGTAATTCAATAGTGATCATCATTTCTGAGTAGAGAACACTCTGTGGAGACTACTTTCTCCCCTAGAGTTTTTATTCCTTATGGCCTCTAACACTTTAAGGGAAGTTTCAGGAAGGTAGAAGTTTCGCTCTGTTGAATGACTGCTGTTTAGAATGAGGTCTGTGTAAATCTGTCTTATGTTGTTTCCTAAAAATACCTGGCACAAGTTTATAAAATATATTAAGATATTAATAAATGTTTTTTCACTGATGCAATTGTATTTTTCACATTTTCTTGATGCATATTTATATGTCTTGTGCCAGAGAAAATAATAGTTAATATTAATATTGTACTTATTATGCATCAGACAACCTTCTAAATGGGTAACTTATATTTTACAACAACCTTAAGTGGTACATACTATTATTATTCCCACCTTTTACAAATGAAAATATCGAGACACACAGAGGATAAGTAGCTAACTGAAAGTTACAAAGCTAGTTAAGCGTCAATGAGCAAGATTTAAATTCAGGTTTTCTGGGTCCCAATCTATTCTCTTAACCATATGTGACCAAGCTAACTAGGAAGATGAACACTTCTTTAGGAAGTAGGGATAGCATTGTGATTAAGGACATAGGTCCTTACAATCCCATATCTACTCTTTATTAGCTTGGCAACATTGGGTAATTTTCTTATATCTTTAAACCTCAGTTTTTTCTCTGTCAATGGGAAGTAAATTTACTTGGAAGGGTAATTAATGAGATAAGAAAATACATTTAACAGAGTATTGACATATAATAAACTGGAATTATTAATACTATTTAGTCTAAGTACCCAGGGAAATTAAACGGCTTGCCCAAGGTCATAAATCTAGTTATGGGAAAGTGAAATCTAAACTATGGATTTCTTGGTTCAAAGTTCAATAACTTACACTCTAGTAATGGCCAGTTCACAGGAATTTTTTAAGTTACTTGATAAGGAGAGAAGATTCAGAAAGTAAACATCTTGCCTAAAAATATGGATACAAACCACACAGGAAGACTAGGCTTTGCAAATACGTTATATACCTTCAAACAGCCTGAATGCTAGTGTCATCATGTTTTCTTCAACAGATCAGAAACAGTTAATAACAGAACATTCACAACAAAGGCAGATTTCTTCCTGAGGGTTTTCAAATAAAATTTGAGGGCTCTATTAGGTTTACATCATCAATATCTGATTCCCCCTAAGTCAGTTCGTCATTTCTAGCTCTATAGCCTAATATTTATCATCAATCACTTAAGAATTTTATGCATTTATAGATCTCCATACCTTAGCATGCATCTGCCAGTTTCTTGCTTAATGTAATGTTATATCAAACATTTTAAAAAAATCTACTTGTTCACAAACCACCAAGTTATTTTCCACCATCCCAAGTATAATACAAGATGTTAAGAATAAGGGACATTTTCTATTTGCCTGGTGTTTAGAGTTCTTAAAGCTATTGATAGCAATTGTAGCACATAAGCTCTTTTGTGCCATTTTTACACATTACATTACTAAAATTATTTATTTTGCATTTAATTTCTAGAAATTCAATTAATGCAAACACAGTCAAAGTGGTATTAAACATTTCTGCAGTATGCACAGTATTATTCCAGAAAGACCCTAAATGTTCTTTTAATTCATATTTTCAATGACTCCCTGATGCTCTTGGCAAATATTTTCCCTACATTCTCCAAGTCTGATTTGATTTAGCCCCATAGCTTTATAAACGTCCCTGAAACACATGGGGTATAACTATAATTGATGATTCAGCACATTTCCATCACATACAAATCAAATTTCCAGTGCCACCACTTACTCTTTATTGTGCTGAGATCAATAGTTGAAGGAACTCTTAACCCAGCCGTGTGCCTGTCTACCCAACATTTATTCATAATATCAGTCTATAAATTCAATAAAAACATTAGGTTATAGGGGAATTCATGCTCAGCATAGCAAGATTTCTTGAGTTGTTGAAGTGAGCTTCGGACGATTACTCTTCTAACTAACCAAAGTCTTCTGGAAGGAAAGTGCACCACAAAACAAGACTCTGAGCCACGACATCTGTGGGTGGTGAGCAGATGGGCAGGGTAAGTTCTGGAATATTTTTAAGACATATAAAAACTCATTCTTTCTGATTTACTTAATTGACTATAAGAACTGACATCCTTGGATACATCCACAATCCTTATCACTGAACTTTTTCCAGTAACTGGTTGAGATCCTTCTTTTCTGGGTCAGAATGGATGTTCTCAGCACCATTCCATAGAGGGTTGCTCTTCACTGAATACATACTCAGGGGTACTTATTCACCTGTTGTTTTTTTTGTTGTTGTTGTTATATACTTCTTATATATTTATATAAATGTAGCTACAAATCTTTTTAATGTCACATCTAGACTCTAAGGAAATTTTGAATTAAACAAGAGGCATTTGATACCAGCTTTCAAAAACACATGAAGTTTAGAAGCACCTTTGAAACTTTGGTTCTTAGAACAAAAGTGAAGCACTTTTAAATAGGTTTCCCTGGTAGATTTCAATGCTTTCTGATTTATACTGTTTAAAAAAATAAAACAGGTAATATTTCTTATACCTTGCTTAAGCCAGCTCATTGGTAACTGATCTATATCTAATGCATTATTCCCTTCCTCTCTAAAAACAAGGTGAAGGGGAGTCTGTGATTGTCACCATACGGCTTTGCTATTTTAAGATAGGAAAATTAGTTAGAGAAAAGAGCTCTCCCCCTCCCCCACACTTTTTTTTTTTTTTTTTTTTTTAGATTTCAGGGAATAGACAGAAGGAGTAAGACAAAGAGAAAGCTAAATTGCTATGTTTAATAAAATAAAGAAAACAATAGTGTTTCTGGATATGGCCTGGAAAGACAGGATGGGAGGACTCAGAGATGGGGAAAAGGGAATACAGGAAAATCAGTGACAGGAAGCTAGGGATGGTCCTACAATAGGAGACCAGGTATCTGAAGAGATAAAGCAGCCAGGAGATGGTGGTGAGGACACCCGTGGATTTTATGAGAAGAGGCATGCTAGTGTTCAAAGTTAAGTACTAACTCTACTACGATTCTGTGTAGTCCCATTTAGTACTCTTGATCTTCATCTGCCTTATGTGAGTGGCATTTTTAAAGTTAAGAAAACAGTATCTGTACCCAAAATGTGGCTTAAAGAAGAACTAAGGGGTGTGGGAGTGAGGGAGTGAGTCAAATTTGAACAAGAATTTATCAGAAACAGGAGATGAAAGGAAAAGATGAATAAAAGAATATAAGCCCCCAAAGAATATCTGGATTCCCAGAGGAAAAGGAGATCCCAAGTTTCCCACCACAGATGGCAAGAGAAGCCAAACTAACCAACTCATTCGAATATCAAAGCCAAAGCTGCTTAAGGCTAAAGGGCTTGGGGGCACTTGGACTAATACATAATTACACAAGGATATTTATAGACCAGAATCAAAATTTAAGGTTGAAAATATAGGCAAGCAGAATGAATGACTTTCCTATTTCTTTCCTTATGCTCCTTGCTTTTCCCCACCCACCAAAATGCTGACTTCTCTCAACCCTAGCATTTCAGAGCTATTGGTTCTGGAAAGGAAAGAAGAATAATCTGAAATGGAGCTAAAAAGTGAAGTAGGTGTGCAGTTCTACATTGTTTTTCTTTGACTCCTGCATCACTTGGCCACCTCCCTAGACAAACACATACCTCAAAAACCTGTTGTATTATTTCATGTCTTCTAGCATAATTATTTAAAGAGTTAGTGAATTTTATGTATCAAGCATTGAATGAGTCTTGCCAATAAGATTCAAAAAGTCAAGGCAAATTTAAGCATTGATGCCCTGAGATGGAACAGAAATAATTTGAGAATGGCAGGGCATGGAACTTCTAACTGTCTGAGAACATAAATGGAATCCTCACTTCTCCACAGACACTGTATGATTATGAGACAGAAGAAGAATGTGATAGTGTTAAATTCATTTACACTAGTCCATAGCTTGCCTTTGTTTTTTCAATTTTGAGAAGTGATCAATAGCTTATCGAATTTTTTAGGAGAAATGTACATATCAAATGAAAGATCTTCTATAAGAACTTCCCTGAAATAGAATCAGAGTTAACCATTTAAATGAATATTGTGACCAGGATAGTGGAATGATGCATTTTAGTTTTCCTCTGGATAACGTAATGTTTAATCTTTCTCGTGGTCAGCTCATCTTCTGCTCAAAAACCTTGGAGACACATTTTACGTATTGTAAGATGCTTTAGAATGTGGAAAACCCAGACACCAAAGAGGCTTCACTATTTCTTTATTGTGAAATTTGGGTCAATTCATTAACATATCTGAAACCTCTTTTTCTTACCTGGAAAACATTAGAATCATCATAACCAAAAATGTTTTGTGACAGTTAAAATATATTATTTTAAAAGTGCCTTTTAACCAATAAATGAGTAAATGACTTAGAATGCCTGTGTTATTCTAAATAGTTTTCGGGGCCAGCTCCCTCATAATGTTGTGTCTTGTCCCCTAGCACACCATGGTTTTTGCCATTTCTAATCATCTCCAAGCCAAACACCCTCATAGGCTAAATATATTTTTAATGCTCAGAATCAGGAGTCTTGCTACTGACTATATTGAGATAGATTTTTGGCTCCATGTGATCGTAGCAATTACATGCAAAAGAATGTGTGGGCTAGAAGCCGGTGTATTGGTCAAGCAAATGCCACAAATGCCTATCACTTTTGAAAATAGTTAAAAGCCGTATTTTCAAAGGAAACACACACAAACACACATGCACACACACCACTACCACCACCACCTCCACCACCACCTGGGCACATTAGGCATTTGCTTCCTAAAGCCAAAATAAACTATTTATATTTTACTCTTATTTTTGCTTTCTTGGGATTTTTTCTATAGGAGGTAAGTAAATCTCATTTCCCTCCTAACCCATACAAATTCTGTAACTCTCACCTTCTCTTTAATAGCTCTAAAAGAATAGATAAGTTCACTGAGCACTTGCTATATGGCGGGGGCTATGCAAGTGTTTTGCATCTTGGCTCTGATACCTCACAATCACTGTCTTCAATTTACAGGTACAGATAAGTAACTCCCTCAACGCTCTATGTGTTAAGTGCTGCCTTAGTCTGTCTTCCATGCTACTAATTGTCATTCACATTGCCTTCTGAGTTCTTCATTATCAACATTCATATGTATTATTAACATATTGTTTATGTACATTAATATTATACATGTTAACATATTTATACATATTTATACATAATATTAATATTATTTACTTTATTAACATTATATACTTCTATGTGACAGGCTCTGTTCTAAGTTATATATATTACTTCATGTGATCCTTAAAACTATACCATGAGGTCAGAATCGTTTCTGTCATTCCCAATTCATAGATGAGAAAACTGAGGCATGAATTATTGGTGCGGTAGCTTCTAAAAAAATACAGTTATTAAATTGGAGAGATAGGATGCAGATCCAAATCCTGTAACGCTGAATCTCCTGTCTGCCTCATGCCACGCCTTCAGAGCCAAACTCAATAGTAAGAACCACCCATATGTGGTCTGAGTCTCTCTTTTTAACCTCGTGCATGCCACGTTGTCGTTGCACTAGATTACCTGCTATCCAGGATGTGTGCACACTCTGTTTTTGGACCCGAGCCTGAGATTTTCCTTTTCTTCCCTCTTTCCCTGTGCTCACCTGGAGAAACTGCTTTATCCCCCAAGGCCTCCAACGTGGACATCACTCTATGGACTCCTTTGCTCACTTCTTTTCCCTAGACATCATTAAATTATTTGTATCATGGTCGGTCTTCTATTCTGACAGTTTTTTACATTGCAGGAATACCTCAGAGATACTGCAGGTTGGGTTCCAGTCTACTGCAATAATGCCAGTATCGCAATAAATCGAGCCTTAAATTTTTTGCCGGTGGAGGGTCTTGTCTTCAGGTACCAAAACATGAAATATTTCTGAAGGTCAATAAAGCGAAGAGCAATAAAATGAGGTGCGGTGGTTGTAACTATTATTTACTCAATTTCTCTCCTTTTTAGATTGTGACCTCCTCAAAGCAGTTTGGTGCTGGAGGAGGTTATCCAGAGAACGAGACTTCCAGTTGACCCTCGAGCTGGACCCCAGCAATCATAGACTCCCCACTCCGGAACGGTAGGTTCCGGCTATCGTTCCCACAGCCGGAGACATTAACAAGGACACAGCCTTGAGAGAGCAAAGTGTATAAGGGAGGTATCTGGATGACGTACGCGACGGAACTCCGTTAAAGCCTCTAAATTTTAGGATTCTGGAGGGACGTTGTGGAGGTCTCATCTTGCAGCTACCAAGACAAGCCTCATAGGTAAGTTCTCTTACTTGATAAATCTGCCGCCCACCGGTCTGGATGGTCTGCTTCTTTCTTAGGCTTGTCCTTGACCTCCATGTTAGGGGACCAATTTCAAATTATACTGGAGAAGCTCCTGAGATTGCGGACGAATAGATGGCCTTTTTTGTGCATGTGTTCTTGAGTGTCTGACAGAGTGATTGGCACATAGTAGATATACATTTAAGTATATATTAAGTCAAATTTGGTATAATAGCTTTAGCTGTCTTTTTCATTCTGTATCCAATAACAAGTAAAAATAAAATCAGAGACCCTTTCACTTAGTTTTTCTCTAATTAGAAAATTTATTTAATAAATAAACCACAGGTTTAGTCCCTTTTCAGAATGGTTCAGTTCATGATTTTTGTTTCTGTTGAGGTAATTTTAGTGCAATACAAATAGCTTTTTGATGTGTCAAGTCACTGTGTATTAATATAGTTAGTTGGCTTGAGTTTGCAGTTTGGTTTAGTACTACTTACTGACATTATTCACTCTCTCATTTCATTTCTATTAATGATTGATTTCTAGACCTTTTACAAATTACTTTTGGCTATTGGTGAAATTCATCGTTTCTTGAAGTTACCATGTGTTCAAATGAAGGCACTGATTTTAGAATTATCTCACATAACATCTTATTTTATGCTTTCCCACATGATGCTAATATTAGTTTCTTCACATGTTCCAAATTTTCCCTCTTAATATTGTTTAATTATAAGTCAAGAGAGATCAAATGTGATTTTAGATGTGTGAAAATTTACTTAATATGTTAGTCCTGCAACAGTCTTTCAAACTGATGTCAGGAATTGTCCCGATCCCCTTAAAGAGTAAGGGTGAGAGTGGGAAAAGGGAGGCTTGCCTTGGCCAAGAAGCACATACAAAGTCCGAGTAGAGCAATAATGCCTATTCTATGGATTTTTTGTCATAATGCCATTGCTTACAGATTTTGGTTTTCTAAACTCTTTGAGGCTCCCTACAGCACTTTGTGTCTCTATTGTCTTGACTTCCACCTCTGTGTCTACCCTCCCTGGATGTTTACCATCTGTTTATTGTTCTCAGTAGGCCTTTGATGATACTTGCTGCTTCAGCACTCTTCCAAAATGTTTCCTATTTTTGCTACTCTGACATTTGCCGCTCCCACTATTCCACCTGTAGTTTCATCCTTTCCCAGACTCATTCAATTCACCAGTGGCCATAGATTGTACCAGTTAGATCCTTTCACTTCAAAATCTGCCCAAATCCAGATTGTCTTGCCTTGAACATTGGTCTTTGCCCTACACGTCTCATACTCAGATTATGACAACACAAGAAAAATGACTGTATTCATTTTTTTGCTTATATAGCATAATAGAAATATTACTGAAATATATTATAACTCATTTCTCATCTAAATTCTGTTCTTAATGAGCTGTGTAACCTTAGGCAAACAATCAATGAGGCATTTGCCTCAGTATTCTGTACCACCTTTTCAATATGCAGATTCTTGTGCTCGACTCTGGACATATCGAATCAGAATCTCTTTAAGTGGAATCTCAGTAATGGGTATTTTTTTCCAATACTAGATGATACCACATGTTGGGTTAGAACAACCCAATTTTGATATCTCAAATTTTTCTTCTGGGAATAGAACGTTTCCCTATCAAAAGTGTGTATCTTTTCAAAATTCTGGAGAATCAGATAGAATATTAAAAATGTGACTTTATATTTATCTAAAACAGATAAATTTTTTTTGTAATAACTATGTTAATTGGCCCTGTTTTCGCATATTATTTTAAGAGATTATCATGACCCAAGCTGCATTTTTATTTTTTAAATAAGAAACACCAAATTTAGTTCATCTGGAAGAACAACCACAAATAATACTCTTTAAATTCCAAGTATTTGTTGCATAGATTTCTCAAAATCTCCAGGACTCATTGTTCGTTGTCTTTAATGGTAATTAATGCTACATTTTATGACTTCTTTGTAACTAACTTTCACCTACAATATCAATGGAATTGCACCTGACTTCATGCCTTACACATGGAATAACTATTGTCCTGTGACAATATAGCCCTGACTTTGGATGAAAATTCTAAACAGAAAAAAATGAGTGGTGTCACAGAGCTCCTTGCTGAAGGTGGAAAGGAAATATTTAAAGAAGAAGGAGAATAATTTATTTATAATATAACAGGGGAAGTTGCATAAAGTCTTTGGCCTCTGCTAATGGGGTAGATTTTTTCACTCAGTATTCAAGTCGAAATGTTTTCTTTCTACCAAAAAAAAAAAAAAAGGGAAGTCTGTGTAATCTCTTCAACCACCACATCAAAATCAGAGCAGAGAAAGTTGTCATTCAAGGGTAACTAGTAACAATTGTTTTGTAGTTAAGGCTCTGAAAGAAATGAGGCTTCTAACCTAGTAGGAAATCAGGACAGAGATAAATAAGGCTATGGATTTACAATTAATGAATAATATCTATCTTAAAATTCTGAATTTTTTGCAATTGCAGAAAGAGTGACTGAGAATTTTTTGCATTTATTTTTAAAGCTACATCATGGGAATAGCCCCTTTTGGCAAAGACCAAGGATAGCACAGTTAATTAACAGATGGCATAGAACCCGAATAAGGTCTGGATTGTACTAAAGCAAAGAGATGACCCTTTCTGTAGATTTACCATGTTGTTAGTAAGCAAGATTCGACATCAGTATTGTATACTATATACAGTTTGCCTCCACTTTCTCTCTACACACATATAAGTTAGTCATATTATTAATTCCATGATGCTTTTCTAATCATTTTTTCTAATTAATTTTGTTATCTATATACATTTTGAATAAAAGAAATATTTAAAGAATAATTATATTGGGAGTGGCTCCATGGTGTGGTGGTTAGCACGTCAGTTTTACACACATAAGGTCCTAGGCTCCCACCCCAGGGGCGCCAGGCCCCTGTGCACACTTGGAGTGTGTGGGAGGAGATGCCCCGCCTTTAGAGATCCAGTTTTTAAGTGGAGATGGCAACATCCATAGATCAGGGGTGGAAGTGTGGGGGAGGAATTATAGAGGGGGAAAAAAAAGAATAATTATATTGGAATGGGTGGACCTAAAAAGTAACTAAGCAGAACATACAACAAAAATGTTACAATATAGAACAGTGATTGGACATTGTTAAGTGCTGTTTTGCATTCTTTCTGGAAGGCAAAGTCTTAAATAAAGAACTTAAATAAAGTTAAGTTTCTTCCTAAAAATGTTCTATCTTATCTCCTTTCCTTTTCTTCTTTCCCCACTCTAATTCTCTTACTTCCTTTCTTCTCTTCCTCCCTTTAATCACATTCTACATTCTTTCATTCCCTAAGATAAACATATTTTGAGTAAAAAATGCAGTGCATATTTCACTTCTTTTTTTTTCATTTTCCTCTATGCCTAATGAAAAATGCCCCAAAAAGATCGTTGTCAGTGGGCTCTTGTTATAGAGTCCAGTCTCAGAGCCCTGAAATGATGTTCTATGGTACATAGCCTTGCCGAGTTGGACACACACAGCAGCACTAAGATAACAGAATACTTAGACGATGCTGTGTTGTGAACTGAAGTGAGACAGCAGCAAGTAAGAAGTGTGAAAAAAACACTTTAAAAATGTAGCGAAGCATGGAGATGAGCAATCTGGCATAGCAGGAGCTCCTAGGTAACAGCTGGAACAGAGAGAATGGCCTGGTATTTCAAAATTAAAAACTAAATTTTGGCTGAATTTGAGTCTATAGTAGCTGATATTGAAACTCCATAGGATTGATTTTTTTAAGGTGAAATGTTCTCCTAATTGTCAGTCTGTACAACCATACCATGATCACCATAAATAGTGCCAATCTTGAAAAATAAGGGTAATTTGAAAGATAGCTAAATATATTATCCAACTGACTTAATAAAAAGTATGAGCTACAATACTTCAGAAACAGTGAGAATCATCTGACTAACCCTTTGAAGGCTACTTCATTATTATTTTTACACCAGGTTGTGCCTGGCCCTCAGATAGATGATAGATAGGTAGATGATAGATAGATAGATAGATAGATAGATAGATAGATAGATAGATAGATAGATGATAGATAGATAGATGATAGATAGATGATAGATAGACAGACATATAGATAGATAAACATATATAGAAAATTGGGAATTATGCCCAAGTACTCTGAAAATGCAGGCAGAATGATGGACTCTCCATTGCAATATACTTGAAAGACAGGTTTGTAGAGATAAGAAAGTACATGGAACTAAGGGACAGCCAATAAACTTGTGTCCTGTCTAAGGACAGAGGAGAAGGTGAGACTTGGAACATGATAGCATATGGTATATGTTGATTTGCTTTTTAAAGCAAAAGAGTTTGAATAAGTTCCTTATAGCCTCTCTGTCTCTGAAGAGGTGTGCAATATTATGGCTTGCACATAAAAGTTCAATAGAAATAATGTTCTGTTCTCTTTGGTGTTCAAGTAGGTGATAGATACTTAGAATCCTTTTTTTTTTTTTTTAACTTTAGTAAAGATCTTGAAAAAATAAGAACATTTACCATATGGCCTCAATAACATGGTTCCAGTGAACACAATTTAGTAATATCTATCCAGTCCATATTCAAATTCTTTCAGTTTCAGAAATGTCTTTGAAGTCAGGTGTCAAGACCAGAACTAATCCAGGACCAAGTACCATATATGGTTATACATTCAGTCATTCTCTCTTGCTCTAGAAAATTGTTTATTTATTTTTAATGGCAGAGACTTATTTTTATAAAAACATAACAAATAAAAGCATATCCTATTATCCTGAAGAATATCTTACTTTCTGTTTTTGTCTGTTTATTTCTTTATGGTGTCATTTTTTCTCACTTCTGTTTTATTTTTTTTTCCCAATACATTGGAAATTAGCTGTACAGTCTTGAGTTATGATTAAGCATTTATAATTAGAACATTTAGAGGTGATATTGTCTACTACATACAGCATCATATCAGAAGACACAAAGTAACTAAATGTCTCATCATTAGTGATGTGAATTTTGACCACTGGATTAGAGATATGACTGCTGGATTCCTCTATCATTCCTATTTTTTTCCCCTTTATAACCAAAGAGTGATGGGTCTGGTGATATTTCACCCACCCCATACAATCGTACAATTCTCCATCAAAAATTTACCTAATGATTTTAATACCAAATGAGAACCCTTATCCAAATCAAAAATTCTATTAATGGTTGAGAAATGATTTTCTATTTCTACCATGCTTTTTGCATATGAATATACTTTTTATTATCAACAAAATTTTATATGCACACAGTGTGCAAGTCACTGAAGTTATAAATGCATATCTACATGATTTCTGCATTTTTAGATATTGATTCCAGTTGACAGTTGAACAACACTGGCTTCAACTGCACAGATACAAGTATACACAGATTTTTTAAAAAAATAAATACTGTAAATATTTCTCTTCCTATGACTTTCTTAATAACATTTTCTTTAGCTTAGTGTATTGTAAGAATACAGTATATGATATACATAAAAATGCGTTAATTGACTATGTTATCAGTAAGGCTTTCTATGAATAGTAAACTATTAATAGTTAAGTTTTTGGGGAATCAAAAATTATTTACAGATTTTCATCTGTGGGGAATTAGCGTCTCTAACCCTGGCATTGTCCAAGGGTCGACTATATTAGTGTATTAGGCAGGAAGACCCGACTGCAAACACAAAGATAAAGATCATCATTACTGAAAGATTTCAATAATAACAGAATTCACTTAGGGCACCACCTGCTGGAAACACCATTTAGGAGGTAGAGAGGGAGTTGAACATTGAAGGACTTAAAAAGAGAGGAGAGGGATTTGGGCAGGAGGGATAATGTGAACTAGATGGAGAAATTGGTAATGTGCCACGCCGATAATATTAGCTGTGGTGAGGAAGGAGCATGCGTTTCTACCATGCTTTCTACATGATTAAGCATCCTTTTTTTTTTTAAATAGAATTTTTCCCTCAACAGCTATGGTTAATTTAATTTTCTCAAATATATGTCCTGATGAAAATATGAGATAAAAATTTAATTATTTTCCTTTAACTACTAATTTTAAAGTAAGTAGTAGATTTAATGCCACTACATATAACTCCAAATATTTGTAAAACATTATTGCATAGACATCAAACTTTGAGTGCATATAATTGTTGATTAATAAAGATCAAAAATACATTTTGTAATAAGGATCGAAGTTCTGGCCGGAGAGAACAGCGAGGTTAAGATATAGAAACGCAATGCAAAATTTAGCCAATTATTCAGTCTCACACTGAAGACTGCATTTCAATCTTCAGATTATAAATACATGATACCTAACTAGAGGAGATCAGTATATGCTAATAACTATGAAATACAAACCTTAAATATATTTTTATACAGTGATCATAAGTTCTAGCCTGAGATAGTCTGAGTTTATACCCGATGCCCTGGATAAATAGCAGCACCTTTCTCAAAAGAGATCTTTGGTTGGATTATAAATTATATTGCCACCAAATGTTTGCCTATTTTTTTTGCCAACTAAATCACTTATATAAAGTATAGCCACTTAGACTTAGTTTAGTGAATGTAAAAAATTTTGAGATGAGATGAAAAAATCCTAGATATCACAATGGCATGTGACCCTTAATGAATAGTGCAGGTCTGTGGGAGTAGGTTGGAAAAAAATTACAAAGCCTCTTTAAGGGAATGATAATGAAAAAAAAAAAAAGTTAGAAAACACTGGAATCATACTGCTTTGTCTTATATGAAATATTTTAAAATTTCATTCAGTGTTAACAAGTTGTATAATCTTTCAGTTTAGGTTTGTTCTTTAGCCTATATCACTAAAAGGACAGTCCATAAGCCCTTGCTTAATAATTATCAACAAACGCAAAAAGAAGTAGAATTTATTTTATTGAAGTACCATTTTATATCCAGCACATTATATAAATCATGTTTTGTACCCTCACAACACTATGAGGGGAATTGTTATTGTTCTGTGTTTTACTGAGAAAAGTGTGGCTTTTCCAGTTTGCACCTACTCTTTAATATGGTCATTTTGACTAAAATTTTCTTAGAACTGTTTTTAAGTTGTGCCCAGGATCTAGTCTCTCTTTTTTTCTCTCTTCCTTTCTCCTCCTTCTTCTTCTGTTTTACAATTTTATTGAGGTATAAAGAAAATACAATAAAATAAAGTGTATGACATGATGAGTTTTAATATATATATATATACCCATGAAACTGTCAATCACCACAAACAAATTAAACACTTCTGTATCCCCCAAAAGTTTCCTCCTGCTGTTTTGAGTATATTTTCTGCCGCTGGGTTTAGGTAATCACTGACCTTTTTGTAATAATGAAGCCATTGTCATTTTAAAGAATATTATATGAATGGAATAATATAGTAAATACTCTTTTTCTACTTCATTTTTTACTGAACATAAATTTTGAGAGCCATCTGTTTTCTTTGTATTTCCTTAATTTGTTCCTTTTTCTTGCTAACTTAGTATCCCACTGTATGAATAGACCACAATTGGTTTATCCATTTCAGTTTTTGGCTACAAATAAAGCTGCTATAAGTATTTGAATACAAGTTGTTTTTGTTTTGTTTTGTTTTTAGTGAACAAATGTTTTCATCTCTCTCAGGTAAATACTTAAGAGTGAAATATCTGGATCATACGACAGATTGATGTGTAACTTTTAACAAAACAGTCAATCTGTTTTCCAAAGTGGTTAACCATTTCATTTTCTCACAAGTAGTATTTAAGAATTCCAGTTGTGTTATATCCTTGCCAGCATTTGATGGTCTCAGTCTTTTTAATTTTAGTCATCAAAATGGGTGTGTAGTAGAATATTATTATGTTTCAGTTCACATTTTTTTGATGATTAAAGATGTTGAGTACCTTTTCATGTAATTACTAGTCATTTGTGTATCTTATTTGGTTCGTATCTGTTCAGATTTTTTTGTCTATTTTTTTTAATATTGGGTCATTTATCTTATTATTGAATTAAAAGTATTTTTAATTATAAAATATATATACATACATATTTATCTCCTTTAGCTGACACTTTTGTATGTCACATGTTTTTTCCCCAGGCTATGGCTTTTCTTTCTACCACAAGGCCACAAATATTTTTCTTATTTGTTTTCTTCTAGTAGTTTTATAGTTTTGGATTTCACATTTAGGCCTACAATCCATTTCAAATTAATTTTTGTATATGATATAGTATAAGGATTGAATTTTTTGCAATATAGATATCCAATTGCTCCAGTACATTTGAAAAGACTTTTCTTTCTCCCACTGAATTGTCTTTGCAATTTATAAAAAATATGTTGACATATGTTGACCATATATGTTTGTATATCTTTCTGGACTATCTATTGTCCTATTGATCTATATTTCTATCTTTTCACCAAAACCAAACTGTCTTGTTTATTGTAGCTTAATGTTAAGTATTTAAATCGAGTAGAATCAGAACTCCAACTTTGCTATCCTTTTTAAAAATTCCTTTGGTATTTTAGTTCTTTTGCATTTTCATGTAAATATGAAGCTTGTCAATTTCCACGGCAGAGTCCACTAGAATTTATTTGGGATTTGCATTGAAAAGGCCTGGCTTTTTAGGAGCCATATAAATTCCCCACGGGTACATAAGTTTCATACTACTTAAGTTTTACATAAACTCTAACTTATGTTGACACACTGCCTTGAAGGCCTCTGGTAAATGCTGGCACTAGCAGGTAGCAACACAGGCTTTAGCTGTTTTTAGCTGCAAACTGGTTGAGGCACATTTTCAACTACTTTGGAACTGTGACAGTTAAAGTAACTTCTTTGAAGGGAAAAAGTGATACATTGGAAGTTAAGATTGTTATCACTGCACATTAATTTTCTTTACTATAAATCCATTTCTTTGAGACTTTAAGAATGCAGTTTTCATAATTATTCAATAAATATAAGTTGAAAAAAAATTCCAGCAGAATCCCAGAAGCAGAAATAACATTACAATGCTAATACTGTCAGTAGGAGGCCACAGTAATCCAGATTATCATACATAACTGTCTCATGGAAACTAATTTGACTTTTATTGTGCTGCTAAATGAAATTATTACATGATCTATAGATTATTGAGCCTTGAAGCAATGCTGGAGAATGAGGCACCGTGCTGCATCTTTTACTTTGATGATTGCAAGGTCTTTAAAGCACTTTACACATTAAGAGTGAGTAAAGAAGACTATAATACTCAGAAACAACACAGTGACTAAATAAATTACTTGCCAGAAACCATAAGTATGTCAGAAATAATGCAGCAAACAAAGCATTTCCTCATTAACCATGTGCATACAATGAAGACAAGGCATTGAAAAGAACTTTCATGGGAGAGCAGTATAATTATGAAGACAGAGCTATTCCTCTGACAGACATACCTAGGACAATGCCCCTATCTGATCCCTAATCAATCCCCTAATGGATTTTGAATATTCTGGTGAATTTGTCATCTCACTTGATTGCATTGGAAACAATGCACTGACCATGGAAATACTAAGACTTAAACCACTGAAAGTGGTACAGTCTAATTAAGGATATTGTTTATTTAAAACAATTTAGGGCAAAAGAGAGGACATGTATTTGGAGATAACAAAGTCTTCTTGTTACAGAAAGTACCTTTAAACATACAAAAATTATGTTTAAATAGTACAAAAAACATATTTCTTGATACAGGAATTAGGATTTGAATCATAATTAAATATTAACAGCAATTGAGTAGTAATAGCTAAAATTTTGTGTCATTTTGGAGATCATCTTTAGACTCACCTCCCAAGAGAATATCCTGTGTTTTATGAGGACCGCTGTGCTTTGGATCATTACTGAAACATTTGTCACATTTATTGCATTTGTCACATTTATTGTAGGTAAGGGTTTAATGTGCAAAGCTCTCCCACCATCTTGAAAGCTCTGGTATTTCAGGATCTGTGCTATTATTTTACGCCACTCTATCCTCCACCTATGCACAACAACCTACAAGCTACGCAGGCCCATTTACTGAATATTTTATTAATTGACTATAATTCTCCATCCTATCCTAGGTTATAAACCACTCATGGTGACTTCAACATCACTGTATAGGCTGGCCTATGAGTCTTCTGTCGTTTCATCTCCAATGACTTTTTCTTCCACTCCACTTTAGTTACCTGTTTCCACAGAAACAGCCCAGACCTGGCCATACCTGAACTTGCTCCCTGTTAAAAATTATAAATTCGAAACTATGAACCTATAACTATAACATTTCTTTCTTCTAGCTTTTTTTTTTTTTAATCCTGCTACAAACCCTTCAGCTCATCTAGTTTTCTTTATACATTAAACTGTTTACATTCTTCTAGACCTCTAGTTCTCTACTTTTCCAATTTAGTTTCTATGGTCTATTTTGGCAATAGCTTTTGCTTCTCTGTTTTTTGGGGTTTTTTAAAATTTTTTTTATCATTTTTTTCAACAAATTATCAATGGGAAAGACTTCTTATCTTCTTTCTCCATGACAGCTACCTAACACTCTAGCACTATTTGGAGCAAAAAGACAAATTGATTCCATAAACACTTATATTTACTAGCTTCAAAGGGCTCTCAGTATGTTTCTAGTTGACTCATTCTCCCACTTCCTGCAACAATCATTTTATAATTTCCTCACTGTTCTTAAAATTCCAACCCATCTTGTCTTCTCCTATTACTGTGATATGATATTGTTTCCAGTTTCCCAGAATAGTAGAAGAAACAAGACAACAGTCTTTACAACAAATATCAAATTGCCTACTTCTGCCTATTCTATCCTTCTTTTCTCTAAAAAAAAAAAAAAAAAAAAAAAAAATCACACTATGCCTCCTAGCTGTCTATGGCTAGTTTATCTACCTATTCATTAGATTCTACCTGTTCACTACTTCTTAAAAACTCTAAGTATTGATAATGTCTCACTCTGTTTGTTTAATTTCCTCCTCACCTCAAACATTTCCTCTGATATTTAAACATGTGAAGTGTCTCCCACATTAATAAAAACATTCCCTGAACCCCAAAACTTTTCAAGGCTCATCCCCTCGATTTCCTCTCTTTCACTGAAAAACTCTTAATTGTGCAGAGTTCATTACTAAACCTATTACTCAGACAAAAATATAAAATCTAGTGTCTTTTCCAACCGCTGCATTGAAAAAGCTAATACTGGAATTCACAATGAAATTCATGTACTTTACATCTCAACAGCATTTGACAGTTAACCACTCCCTCCTTGAAATGCTTTTCCATTGGCCTCTGGAACTCCTTATCCCAGTTTTATCCTTGCCTCTCTGGTCACTCTCTCTAAACATCTTAGAAAATTCTTCCACTTTCACACAGGCATTAAATAATTTGTAATCGTTTAGAATCTCACCTTCTTTTCACTCTATTTTACTACTTAGGAATAGGATTGCAGGAATACAATTATATTTACACTTAGAGATTTTTATCTGATCACATGCTTTTAAGTGGAATTAACATGCCAGTGTTAAGCCCTGGCTTCTCTTCTGAGCTCTCGACCCATGTATATAATTGCCTGTTCAGTACCTCTATCTGAATACCTCAAATATACTTTATATATAGCATAATCAAAATGATTTCATGATTCACTGTCTATGTACAGGGGGAAAATATCTGCTTTTTTTCAGTGCCTTTCACCTCAGTGAATAGCATCATCATTCAACCAATTATATAAACAGAAACCTTGGCACAATCTCAGCTCTCTCTCTTTATCAACCAACATTTCTCATTCATTGCCAAGGTCCATTCTAAGCCTTTTTACTGTAAATATATTTCAAATTCTGGCCCTTCATTTCATCTTCATGGTCACTAACTTAGCTCAAACTGTCATCCTTTCTTACCTGGAGTCCTACAATAGTATATTTCTAATCTTCCAAATCTATAATTTATTTTCCAAAATAATGCTAAATCGATTATCTCAAAATATAAATATAATTGTATTCCCACAATCCTGTTCCTATCTAAAACTATTCAGTGTTTCCCATTGATCTAAGAATAAGGAAAACAGTTATTCCTTATGGGACTATTTGGTCGAGTTCCTGATCTCTGAAGCCTCTTTCTACATATTCTTTGTCTCACTCTCCGGAACCTTGCCGAACTAGTTCTTCTAAAGTTCCTTCAAAGTGCTATGTTCTCTCTTGTAGCAGGAACTTGACACATGTAGTTCCCTACGTCTACATACTCTTCCTCTCTTTGTTATTGAATAAATTCATAATCACTCTGACCTCTACTCACTTACCACTTTCTGAGACAAGTTTTTTTCTGATCCGCAGTCTAGACCAGGTTCCTTTTCTTCCAAGCACCTCCTCATTTTCAGACATACGCAATGGCATTAGTTACTGAGTTCTGTGCCTGTTCTGGACAGAGTCTATTTAGGACTTGCCTTTAGTAAGAACTCAATACATAATTTTTTAATAACAGATGGATGGATAGATAAGAAAATAAAGAACAGCATGTTCAAAGTATAACAAATAAACTAGAAGACAGTATTTTTCTGTTGTATTTATTTCTCATATTTCTTATATTTCAATCAAGCAAAATATATTAGTGACTTTTTAATCTAGTTGAGAAAAGAATTGGATTTAAAAATTTTTTTTACCTTAGTCATTGGGCTTTTTATATTAATCCAGTGTTCTGAAATAAACTTCCATCTTTCAAATCACCTACCTAAGTTTAAATAGAAGCAACTGAAATAATTTATCCCTAGGAAGTGGGGCTAATAATTGGAGAAAGGACAGATAGCTTCAATTATTATTTGGTTCCATTCTAAACTACTTGCTTTAAACTAAAGAGTATGCTTTTCTAATATGTGTGCTATGAACAAAAACACACAGACTAATGACACATAACTAACGTGTGTAGTGGTATAAATTACTTGAATCTATATCTTAATATTAAATGTGTCAGCCAGTAAGATGGACTGATAGAGAGTTAGAGAGATGGGTTGGTGGATACTATTAGATAAAATAAGTAGAGTAAAAGACTAATTATAAAATCTAGGTACAGTTTTTGGGTTTTCACCCTATATCCTTTCAACTTCTCTGTGTATTTAAAATTTTTCATTAATAAAATGTTGGATTTTTTTAATCGCATATAAACAAAATAAAAAATAAAATAAACTCACTATACTTTCCTATCCTTTCACTTGACAGATTCTTAGTTGATGATAGCCATGGGCTCTCTTTTCAACAAAAGGTTCCAAAACTGTCCCTCTTAGTGTTGGCAAAGGAGCAATTCCAGTTCTGAGCAAAGATCTGAGAGAAGGAAAATAGTCTTTTCAAAAGCTGACTCTCTTTTCCTGAGGTAATTTTGTTACAGGCACTTTTTCAACATTTCCATTTTAGAAATTTGCCTTAGAGTTTTTTTATAATTTGTCTCCAAAATTGATTCTTCGTGTAAACACTACATAAAGCTCTTTGGCCTCAGGGAATAAATATTTAATTTTTCTATAGAATTTGAACATACCTATTTGATCTTTGTTGTTATTATTGTTGTTTTGTGAGAAACTTTAAAATTTAAAACTCACGTATGGGATAGTTACCAAGATACCTCTCAGAATCTCAGGATTGGAAGCTGAGGGGCAGGATGAGGTATTAACATGACAGAGAAATGAGTGTCATCAAGAAAAAATAGATTTAGCAATGCTGAAAGTTATGACATAGATTCTCCTCATGATGTCCCCTCTGGTTTCAATCCCTGATTTTCTCTAATAATCCTCAGGGAAACCATTTCACCAAGAATGAGTAAAACTTTCCTGTGTGTTGTGTTTGATTTTGCAGAAATGCTAAATCAGGAGGAGGGAAATAAATGTAATGACTTCCAAGTATCTTCCATATTTTAGGTTCAAACCATTCAGTAATTCTTCCTTAGTATTCCGAGTAAGGACTTTATTTTTTTTCTTCAATCCTACTTACTCTGACATCCATTTCTACAAAATGAGGAGAGAAAATGTGGGTTCCAGTTATGTCACAGTTTTATTAAAGCCGGTATTCCTTGAAACCACTAAGCACTACTACAGTAGAAAATCCTGTAACACTTCAGCTTTGTCCCTGTCCTCATTCGGGGAGTTGGGTGCCAGGAGGTTTGTCATTGTTGCTTTTGTTTCTTGAGAGATATCAAGTTACAAAACAACTCAATAGCTCTTCAACTTTGTCTTTGACTTAGAAGTTTTATCTGTTAAGATAAAAATAAAAATTTAGGAAATGCAAAAGTAAATAAAGTAGTAAGAACTTGCCACATGGCAGGTTTGGTTTTCTGAAGCAGTGCAGAATATGAGATATGTATTTCAAGTGATATAAGAGAGTCTCTTTGCTGCAGACACTTCACTCCAGATATTGTGATATTGAAGCAGAGTAAAGGATCCCAGAATTAATGGCTTGCCAATACCCAAAGCTCCTCACAAGTCTGTGTAAATCTCCTCAGTTAACCTTCATTTTGAATAGATAAGTAAATAAAAATAATCAACTGGAACAGCATCTCTGTGGCATTAAGAAAACATGTTTTATAACAGAGGGAAGGGAGAGAAATGAGGAGAGTAAGAGGGTCTGCCCAAGGGTGTGGGCATAGAGAAGTTGAGAGTATTGGGTCAATAATGTGTCAACTCACATTAACAACCTTATTTATGTTTTTATTGCAGATCCCAGATCTTAATCAACCAAGGTCACCCCTGCCCTGTTGAAGCATAATGCCTGGTGTTTATTTTCACCCTTGCTATCGGATAGATTTGATTGAGTACCCAGTGAGCAAAAATTCTTTACAGATTTTGTCTTAAAATCTAACTGAGATTATATCTCATCACATTTTCTAAGTTTTGATATCTACCAACTGGAAGGAGTCAGATTCTCTGAGATGTGATGTATAGTTCCAACACATTTTGAAAGTTCTGGGAATAGGCTGTGAACAGGGACTAAAAAGACCCAGATTTTAGTGTTGCCTATGACACTATCTCATATGTCTTGAGTAGAGTTTTTGCCTTTCTGGAGTCATAGCTCCAATATTGGTAAGACATGAAAATCAATAATGAACCACAAAGTTCTACCCTCTATCTTCAGAAAGGATGTTATAAAGGAACTGGGAGGGTGATGGGCAATAGCATTGATGAGGCATCTACTATATTTGAGCACTATGTTAAATATTTTACAAATAATATTTCACTGTATTCTCACATAACTCCTATATACGATAAATCTAAGGCATATTCTTACATTGCAGAGAGAGTATATTCCAGGACTTTCACTGATTCTCACAAATCTATTTTTTTACCTCTTTCTCCCCAGATCTATCGAAATGTCAAAATAAGTCAGTGTATGTAAAAGTCTTTAGAAATTGTAAAACAAAATGTAAATGTGAATTTCAATTTAGATCAACAGTCAGCAATGCATGCAAAATCTGGGGCAAGCTATTTGCCTCTTTCACTAATAACATTTCAACCTTAATTTCATCTACTCTCTAGTCCTATGAACTATTCTCTGACTTCCATCTTTTTCTACCTCTTTTAAAAATTTTATTTTATTCCAATAAAACCTTAGATATTGCTTAGACCCACTGTTGAAACTTTAGATTCTTATTCTCAAACCGTAAATAAATTATAAGTAAATTGTCACAGATTATTTCCCATTATAAAGGAGTGGGTTTTTCAACAATAAAAATAGTAGCTACTACTAGGCTATCTCATCTTGTATTCCTGTGCAAAAGTTTTATTTGAGATGGCTCTTAGGAATTATAGCCGTGGAAGAAAAGGTAGGAAACAGGATTGGTCAGAGGGAGAAGATGAACTGCAGTATATTTTTGATGGAAGTGACAGCCAAATGCTACAGAGAATTCTGAAGCGCAGAAGTATTCTTAGTTGGTTTGAGATGGCCAGTCTTTTCTCCTCCCACATAGATTAATCATTAATGTGGGCAGTTCCCCCAGAAAGGGCTATGACCTTGTCTCTTCACTAGAAGCAAACCACATAGAGAGCTGACTCCTGAGGGCTTGTTGCCTGTGGCAATTCTTCATTCCTGAAGGGGATTCTAGATGGGCCATACATCACAGGGCATATCACCTAGGTTTAGAGGAACACAAAAATTCACCTTGGAGCAAATCTTTGTTTAGAGAGCATTCCTTGAGTAACCTCTTTTAGTTATGTAAATATAAGTTTAGTAGTCATCCACTGCCCAGGAGGATGGGCAAGAGGACCTTTTGTGACCTGGAAGCATTCTTTTCCAAATACACTTTGGTATGCAAAACTGGTCACTTAGTCACTGGATAAATGTGCTATAGTCCATCCTGGAAGGAAAAGGTAGTTGCTGACCTCTTTTCTTTTGAGACTTATTACTGTAAGGAGACCTCTTCTGTCTATGGGGATGTTCCTAATTAGATCTGCTGGCAGGAATGGACTGGCAAGAATGTCAGAGGAGAACTTAGGAGGACAGAAATAGGAAACTGGCCTAATAACCCAGGCTTTTCATGGGAACCGATGGGTTATATACAAGATAAGTTATGCATGTTTTTCTCTTATTCATCTTTCTTTTGTTATAGGGGCCCCAGGCAAGAATTTAAAAGGGTAGAAGGAAAATGTTTATTTTTCTTCCTTATGAGAGCAATAGCTGAGAATATGATTAAGAAATAAAAATGTCTGTTACTTAGCAAGCTTAAGTATGCAGCATCACTGCAGATGTACAGGGAATCGAACTAATAAAAGCAACGCAGCAGTGGGCAAGGATGCTTAGAACTGGATGAGACTTATTTTCACTAGTGACATCTTATGGCCTTGTTTAAGGCAATTCAAATATTTATTTAATAAATATTTATTGAGTGACTACAGTGTAATGAAATTTCATCTAGGCACTGGGGATACAGCAGCAAACAAAATAGATATAATCTCTGCCTTTAAGGAACTTAAATTCTGGTAGCAGAGACACAAAATAAACAAACAACTAAAGAAATTAGACTGTTTAAAATAGGATAACTACAACAAGGAAAATAAAGCAGAATTAGTTATGTGGAGAGTGCTGGCTTGAGACGGACTCTCTGCTTTACCAAACTTTAGTTAGGCTCCTCTGAGACCTCTTCTTAACTGGGCCTTGCCATTAGCCCCCACACTTGCCATATGTGCATCTACCAGTCTTAGCAAGAATCCTGCTATGTCAGTTTAGTGATGATCCTCCACCCCTAATATTGGATCACTTTGGATATCTGATCAAATTCCTCATACCCTACTCTTGATATCTAATCACCCTGGCCTATCTTCAGCAAAAATTCTGTTGTTAGGTTAGCAAAAATTTCTCTCTACCCTTGATTTTTCTTCTCTTAGAATGATTCATCCATTGATTCCTTCATTCTGTTCATTGGCTATAAATTTCTAGCTGTCTTTGCTAGAGTTAGAGTTTAGCCTGATCTCACTCCCTTATTGTGATAGTCTTGACTCCTGTTGTAATAGTCCTGAATAAAGTCTTCATTACCATTTTAATAAGTGTCAGAATAACTTTTTTCTTTTACACTCTCCAAATAGCTTCTGAAAAATATGTTGGCAAGACAAAGCCGAGTAGATTGTTTATCACATCAAGAATGACAACAGAATCTCATGAGTCTTGGAGGAGAAAAGATAAGGTCTGATCTGTTGAGATTTTGAGGTCTGGTTTAAGGCAGGTCTTTCAATAGAGGATGGTGGTATTGATTAGTATTGAGTAAGGGTTATGCTGTAGTAGTTTAAAGTTTGTGGACATAGCCAGAGGAAGAGTTTGAGGCAAGGGGTCCAGGGGTCTTGGGATGTAAACTTCTTGTAGATGCTTTCTATTAAAAAGTAGGTAAGTTTTTCTGGAAGTTCTTATAATAAATAATAAAGTTATTATTATTATAATAATAATATGTTACTATAGACCAGTGGTTAACAATTCTTTTTTATAAAAATAAGGTAGCAAATATTTTAAACTTTGAGGGCTATTAAGTAATCTGTCATATATTCTTTTTTGTTTTTATTTTGACTTTTGTTTAAAACTCTTTAAAAATAATAGCTATTAGAAAAGCATTTTTTGCTCATGAGTCATATAAAAACAGGCCACAAGCTGGATATGGCCAACAATCCATAGTTTGCCAATCCATTAAGTAGACAGTAAACTGTTCGGAAGAAGATGGCTTCACCCTTCAAGAAAGTTGCTTTAAGTTTTTCAGACAAGAAAAAGCTAAAGGAATTCATTAACACCAAACCAATATTATAAGAAATGTTAGAAGAACTTCTTTAAGAAGAAGAAGGAAAAAAATCTAAAATATGAATAATAAAATTGCAATAACTACATATCTATCAATGATTACTTTATATGTAAATGGGTTAAATGTTCGAATGAAATGATAGGGTAACTGAATGGATAAGAAAACAGACCCTTATATATACTACCTACGAGAGATTCACTTCACTTTGAAAGGAACACAGACTGAAAATAAAGGGATGAAAAAAGATATTTCGTGAAAATGGAAACAAACAAAAAGAGCTGAGGTAGCAATATTTATACCAGATGAAACAGAATTTAAGACAAATGCTATAACAAGAGACAAGGATCCAGTCACCTCACTTCTGTGTAATTATCAGAACGAATCTAAAACACTGCTTTGAAGGAACATGTGAATTTATATGTTCATTGAAGCCTTATTTGTAGTAGTCAAGATATGGAGTCAACCTGGGTGTCCATCGATGGATGAATACATAAAGAAGAGGTGGTATATATATATGCAATGGATTATTATTCAGCCATAAAAAATAATGAAATCTTGCCATGTGGAAAAACATGGATGGACTTAGAGGGTATTGTCTGAATGAAGAAAGTCAGACAAAGACAAATGTCATATGAGTTCACCTTCATGTGGAACCTAAAAAACAAAATAAATGAAAGAAACAAACTCCTAGATACAGAGAACGTTTTGATGATTACCAGGTGGAGGGAATTTAGGAGGGATGGATGAAAAGGGGAAGAGATTAAGGAGTACAAATTGGTAGTTACAAAATCGTCATTGGTATGTAAAGTACAGCATAAGGAATATAGTCAGTAATATTGTAATAACTATGTATGGTGTCAGGTACTAGATTTATCCGGGTGATCACTTTGTAAATTATATAAATGTCTATTCACTATGTTGTACATCTGAAATTAACATAATATTGTGTGCCAACTGTATTGAAAAAATAACTATCATAAAAAAAAAGAAAGCTACTTTAATTAGGATGGTCAGGAAGGCCCAAAACTTGTGGCATCTAGGGCTGATGAGACTCATTCTTTCTTCAACTGACAAAATCAAAAATATTATCCTGTACTATTGAATCTATTGAAGGAAATCTATTGAAGATTGGATTATTTATAGATGATATAAGAAGCAGGCACTATGTATCCTCTTAGTAATAACAGGAGGAGTTGTTTAAATAATTAATTGGAAAAAATAGAAGTAAGCTTACTTGTACTCCAAATGGTAAAGTAGATCACAGATATTATACCAACAAAAAGAATTATGAGCTGGATTCTCTTCTAGAAAAATATGCTTTTCTTTTAAAAAGTCCAGTTTCATCTTCCCTGCTTTCCCACTCACTCCAAACTTAGATTAATATAACTGGGAGAAATAATACTGAACTACTGAATATTTTATAGACCTGTGAAGGTTAATCATTAGAAATTCGTAGACATACCTTATTCACAGCCATTTGCACCTAATTATAAAAGAGTCTTAGAGGTATCTGTGGAGGGTAGGAGGTAGGGGAATGGAGGAAGACTGTAATCGCAATAGAGATAAAACCTTGCAAATATATATAAATATTTTAGAAGGCAGGGTTAGAAGAAAAATCTTAAATCCAATCTCATAGAACATCCAGCATAATCATTTGTACATAGGTGCTCAATGACCATTTGTTGAATGAAGACAAAAGCACGAATAAGTAATGAATGTCATGGGGTTCTACACTGCGATTATTATTTCCTGATAGTCTATCCAGGCAGCATTTGTTCTTGACAAACTCTGTTTTCACTTTCTCTTGCACCCTTTCAAATTTGGTGGTTTTATTGTTTACTACATAGCTCCACCTTAGATGGAAAAAGAAAACATGTATATCTTTTTCTTTCAGAAGCTGTTATGGCAGGTTTAGACATGAAGGAAATTAATAAAACAGGATAATATTGGGGGTGGGGGGAGAGGGCTGACGATTTCACTGATTTTTATATTTTTGGCAGTCCTGCTTTAGCAATATAATTTCCAGGTGGTCCAAGCAATATAATTCCAAGAGAGTAAATTGCTTTAAATTATGCTGTCTATTTCAAGCTGAGTTAAACTTTATTCCATGGTTAGCTAGTTGCTATATAGAAGTAAATTCTGTGTAGTTACTTTCATCTTCTTGTCATGTCTTCATGCAGTAGAAGAGATAATTTATTAAGGGATGGAATCATATCATTGAAAAGATCTGGGAAAATTTTATCTTGAGGAAAAGTGATACTTTATGTTAGTATTTCACAACTACTTTTAGATTATTCCTTCCTCATCTGAGATCTGACCAGAAGTTCTGGAATCCTTTATCTGTGCTCTTTTCTTTCCTTTCAGTAACTTTCCATCCTCTCTTTCTGCAGGTCAGTGGCAATGTTCCCATCATCCAGGGATGAGGGGTAGCAGCAGCATTCTTTGCCATATTTGTTGAAAAAAAAAAAAAAAGACATTCTATGTTAGAATCTGCCTTTATGATATGTCCCTATGTGTCCAGAGAATGTCAGTCTATTTCTCTTGAAACTGACAAGCTGGAAGTAAACTCACCCTACTGAGGCTTGTATAATATTATCACCCTTGCATGATTGAAGGGAATAATTTGTTATTGTAAAGAAAGTATATGTTTTTCTCGACCTTCCTAGGGTCCCTGGCTAAGTCTGAAAATTAAATTGACAAAGACAGATTAACAGGAGAAAAGCATACACGTTTATTTAATGTAAATTTTATGTGATACAGAACGCTTAATAAGAAAAGAAGACCTGAATAAATGCTTAATTCTTAGTATTCTTATGCTATGCTTGATGAAGAGTGAATAGTCCTGGAGAAGTATATTAGATCAAAGTATATGAGGTAAATATAGTAAGCTAGGGTAATAGTAAGGCTGTTGGTACAGAATCTTCTTGGTATCACTTTGTCTTTGAAGATAAGGATGCTCCTTTCCTTTGGCACCTCTTGCATGAGAGTTTACAACCTGTTTCAGAGGAGAAGGGTAGAAATAAGGTCAGAATGACCTTCCTGCTTCTGCTATTTCCTCAGACTTTGCCACCTGAAAATATTCAGTATGCGAAGTACCATATTTTGGGGTTGTGTGTCCTGAACCCCATCACTATCTTTGTGTTAATATCTGTCCCTAAAAGTGTCCTCTTTATATAAATAGAATTGGCTTCAGAAGTAAAAAAAAAATGAAGTTGTAATTAAAATGCAGATAGATTCACAGCACACACTTGTAGTATACAAATGTTTGTCAGCTAATTTCTCAGATGGTGATGTGAAACTCTGGGCTCTGTCAAGAGGTTTAGGAACGTGAAAGCTAGTATTTTGGACTTTTTATTTTGTTTTGTTTGTTCAATTGGTTGGTGTTTTGGAAGAGAACATAAACAGTGAAGGAGTCCAGAACAGGCCTCCCCCAGTTGTACTACTTTGGCTTGTGGATTATTTTGAGCTGAAGTTAATTGAGACCCTTCTGCCTCTCCCTTAAAGAAGTTAAATTGGGGCCCTACCCATGATAAGAATTATTATCAAAAATAACTTTGTATAACCTATCTATATGTCAGGGCAAATCTCTAATTATTACTGAACATCTGTTCTTCTTATCATTTCGTGAATTGCCCATTTCCCCTCTGAAGCCCTAAGACATCTTACCTCATTCCTTGGCTCAGGATGTCATATATACCTTATTTTACCTTTCTGTCTCTGAACCTCTCATGTATGTAGGGTCTCTGTCTCTACCATGCGGGGTTCCCATTCATATTTATGTAATTAAAGGTGGTTATTTTCTCTTGTTAATGTCTTATGTTGATTTAATTTTGAGACCAGCCAAAAGAACCTAAATGGGTAGATAAAAATTTCTTCCTCCTCAACAACAGATAGGCAGTATATCTTAGTACTAAAATTTTATGGAGGATACAGTTAGGGAGGAAAATGTCTAAAAATGCTCTGCAGGGGGAAAATGAAGAAAAATAAATGTTTGAGAAACACTGTTTTAGAGAGCATGCTAAAGAAAATTGAAAAAGAGAAAGAGTGCTTAAAATTAAAAAAGCCAAATTAAAATTGAAAAAGGGTGAACCTCACATCAGAGGAAAAAAGACATTGTTTTTCTAAAGAGTGAAAATACAAAATCATTTTTAGTTGAGGAAGCATAAGTAGGGTAGACTAGCAAGTTAAACCAGTACTTCCAAAAACATGGTTAGAGATGATACCTGCAAACAAAAAGAGGAGTGAAAACCAAGAGGGCTCATTTAGTGAATTAAGCCTATGCCAAACTAATAGAGTAACATGAAATGACACTTTTCAATCACATTAACTCTTTATAAATTGTCATCTAAAATCCCTTTCCACCCTTGTGACAATAAGTTGTACAATTTAAATTGACCAGGAATGCTGTACTTCAGGGGACTGAACAGAAAAGGATCTGGTATAGTCAAGGCCAATTTCCTCGATGTAAGACATGCGTAGCCACAAAGCGCCCTTTGCTTGGGAGGACCCTGTGCTTGGTTTATGACTCTATTGTCACTGTCTTCAAATTCTTAATAATTTTGAACAAGAGGACTTGTATTTTTATTTTACACTAGGTCCTTGCAAATTATGTACCTTGTCCTGAGTACAGTGATAAAATAAGGGTGCTCTCAGAGGAACAGATAGGTCTAATCTTTGGAGGAGAAATTTCCTTTCCACAATTTAATTTCTCAAGATGTTACAAAAAGAAATCTTCCCATGGGAAGCAGTGGGCAAATGCTTCCTGTCTGGGTGCTCTAGGGGCCATTTTTCACCAAACATTTGCAGAAACAAGATGCTATGCTGTCTTTACATGCCAAAATATATCCCACTTGTAGGAAAGCAGTGCTACTGCCAACCTGAACCTCAGACTGTGGCTGGATTTTTGTCCTTTGTGGCCATCAGCACCATCATCTTCATGTTGCTGGATAGAAGTTAAAAGAATAATCCACTAAATCAAATACAACCTATGCTCAATTAGCTTTATTCTTTGCATCTTAAATCACATAAGGCTATACTTGTATTATTGCTATCATAAATAAATAAATTACATGAAAGTAGGGCTATTCCAGAAACTTCACTCCTACCGATTCTAAAGTTCTATCATTTTAGGATATGAGAGTAGGAGAAATTATGGATAATTATGAGAGATGTGCTTTAGCCATTGTGAGAGGTGCAAATGAAGTTTCTGCCTGTAGTGTTTTGAAAACTGTCTACAAAATTATGCTGGAGCGGCTGTTTGCATTGTAAAATGATTGTATTTTAGGAGCTGATGAACTTTAGTTGCTGGAAGTATAACTGTGGCAATGGCAAAGGTGAATGCTCACCGAAAGTGTTCTCTTTCCTTCCGTGTGAATGCTTCCTGTCCAGAGGCCTCTCAAGAGTAGAAACAAGATCTCTTTTCACTGGCATCAGCCCTATTTAAAGATGTCAGCAGGGAGTCAGGAAAGAAGCACTCAGCCAGTGGAGCTGCCTTTCTCCCTCAGGGAGGCTATAGCTCCGTCTTTGCAGGTGATGGGAAGAAGGTGTGATTCTCACATTTAATGAAATCCCTGAAATTTGAGGCTTTCACTTAACATCTGGTCTTGAAAGAGAAACTCTTGGCAGGCTATTTTCCTGCTGCTGGCTGGCTGGTTGGGTCAAAAGGACTTCCTGTCCTCCTCCCCAGTCAAGGTAGCATTAGCAAAAGATTCAGCTCCATTTCCCAGCAGGGGGAAAGCAGGCAAAGGAGCCTACTCAAAGTGCAGGAGACTCCTGACAGCTAGCTCCTGCCATTCTTAGCCTGTGCCCTCTAATCAGGTAGCTGTTCAATTATGTCCAATGAACCCTACCGCAGCAATTAAAAAAGCAAACACTTCCTGAGAACAGCATGGCTGAAAAAATTGATAAATTCACTTTCGCTTGTGACTCAAGACACAATGAAAGTTGTTTAAATGTTACTTTCAAGCCATGGCTTAGTTCAGCTTTAAAGAGAGCTTACCCTTCTCAAAGGAAAGGGCCTGAAATCCACAAAGGTAGTGGGAAATTCCCGAACAGTCAGCAACCATCACAGCAATCTCTTCCTCTCATTTTCTTTCCCAGTAAAATTTGTATCTTTCTGGTAGTTATGGCGGGGTATTATTGTAAATGCTCTGATTAGCTCTGGTGATTCTGCAGTATATGACCTCTCACCATATCTTTTTTTTTCTTTTATAATTAGAGTTACTTTGATTCCAGAACTGATTAAATGAAGGGTTGTTTCTATGGTTATTGCTTCCCTTCTATTCTATTTTCCTCTCCTCTATCCTGTCTGATTTCTGTCTACTTCAAATGACCCAGGCTTTTCAGAAAAAGAAGCTCAAACAGTAACAGTGCAAGAGGGACATACAGGAGCCTGAACATGCCGTCCTATTACTGGGGAATGGCTGTGCATTAAAGTAGTGATCAACCACTGAGAACAGTTTTTCTAAAGTGTGGAACTTGTAGTAAATATATTTGTATTTTCAGAAAGGAATGCTATTATATTGCATCACAATCTTAATAATAGACAGCTTTGACTTAACTGACACCATATGCAAAATTATATTCTTAGGATACAACCAAAGATGTATGTAAAACTGTTATTTGTTGGAAATTTACTGGTGTCATATGTAGAGGTAAAAAATAAGGTATGACCTAAGTGTTAAATAATAGGATTGGCTAATAAATCATGGTTGTTTATTCCATGAATTACTAATGAAGTCATTTAAAAGGATTATGTAGATGTATAATTATTAATATTGTTTACAATATGCTAAATTATATATATGTATATATATGCTACCTTTAGATGGTAGTATAATGGGTGAGAGGTAGTTGATTCTTCTTTGAGGCCACGCTTTTAGCTGTTACAGGATCCTAGTGCCCTTATGAAACCTCTTGCATTAATATCTCTCAGAATCGCCTATATCCGAGATCCCCGCTCTTTACTTGCTGATTCAAGGTAATCATAGACTAACTGGAAAAAAATGTGCACTTATCACCTTACTTCTTGGACTGTATATTCTGATTTGTACAGGGAGGGGGTTTGACCAGATGATCTTTCTGGCTCTAATAGTCTATGATTCTCTATGTCATAATTACTGAGTGACCCTGATGGCATTTTCTTTTGTCTTTTGGTCAGTGGGACAGGCATATGATTACTATATATCTTTAGTGAATAGTCAGCAGCCTTCAAATTAGAGGATACAGAGGTCTTTCCACCTATTAAGCCCACATACAGAAGTAAAGCTGGCTGTGCAGGGAAGAGAGAGCAACTCCAACAAAGAAGCATGAAATCCAGACACTGTTTTCCAGCAACTTCTAGAGTACTTTTCTGATATTTAGATGACTGTGAACCAAGTTAAATGTCCAAGATTTATCTATTCATTAGCATTCTTATAGTAAACTTTCCTGGAGTGCTTTTCTGGTGTAAGTTTTTCTTTTCATATTTGAGAAACACCTTTAACTTCTGCCTTGGGCGCTATCCAGTCTTAGCTTCCAAATAACTGCTTCCAACTTTCTCCAACTGCTTTGGCTCTTCTAGTAGTCCAGGTGATAGAATAGATAAGATAAGGTGAATGCAAAGGCTTTTATCTGTCAAAAAAATGTGTTTTTATTTTATTTCCAATTCCTTCCGAATATTCATTACTCTAATTACGTCTGTATTTTTCTTTTCAAACTAGAAAAAAAAAAGTGTTTTTTTTGGTGGGTTTTTTTGTATTGTTTTTAATCCTTTTTTTTAAAATCACCAAGTCTACATATTTTTGTGGCCAGAAGAAAATAACTCTTCAAACACTTGTATAAGCTTCAATTTCCATTTCCCTAATGTGATACCCAGCTAGGAAATAGACGTTTTGGAAACAAACTTCGCTTTTGCCCCTAGTCTAGAAAGATATAGCCGAATTGTATTCAATGTACTTTAAGTTCCATACATTTTTTTGTTTGAATGGTTTGATTTGATGTCTCTCTAGGAAGCAAATATTTTTTTCTTCTTTAAACGTTTAATACATTTGATCAGAGTTAAACTGTTTTTATCAATATTGTAGAGTGACTTACTGATTCATAATTGCCAGCATCGTGGTTAAGAAGATCATTCATTATACAGAACATGAGAAGCGTCTGAGTAAACCTGTTTGGTCATCTCTTGCTTGTGACTGAATATACAGCTTGATTGAGTTATAATAACTAAGAGAATAGTATCTAAATTAGCACAACCTAGAGGAGATCTTGTGTTAAATTTACCTTTGAGATAAGACCTTAGTTTATACTTAAAGACACAAATACAGAAATAACATTTCAAAAGTCCATCTCTTGAGAAGAAAGGCAGATGTCAGTGAACATAAGCAAATGTATAACTAATGTAAATATATTAACTCTCTGTTATCTAATATTGTTAAAAATGGAATATTCTGGTTAAACATTATTGTATTTACTAAAGAATTATCTTTCATTGGTTTCCAAGCACTAACTCCAAAATCCGTTCTTTTAATCATTAAGCTAGTTTACAGTTATTTTTAAACATACTAGTACTTTATTCCTTCTGAAATGCCAATTGAAATAAAGTTGTAATTAGCAAAATATCAGTTAATCAAAATTATGAAGTTTGAAATAAAATCATTTACAGCTATGCTAAGCTTTAAATGATGAATGTGTATATATATACATATATATGTGTGTATATATATATATATATATATATATGCTTGTATCTATGTCTATATATATGCACTAACATACATGCCAATATAAAGCATGTTTATATACCTTTCAATACAGGAAATCATTTCTTTCAAAGTGTGTAGCTTATAATTTGATGGGGAACTATGGTGGTTTTCCACAAACCTTATAATCTCTGTAATGCTTTGACTCATCTTCGATCTGGTTTTGCAGTGTTTCTGACAACTCTGAACTTGTACTGTGTTTTTCCTCAGTTACCATGTTGTACTATGTTTCTTGAGTCTGAAAATGTACTAATTACCTTTCCTACATGAATGTCATACTGCTCCATTTTATTTTTCATATCATTCTTGACAGAATTATGTGGTGAGAAGCACCTGAGTAATGTAGCCATTCATTGTTAAAATGATACGATAACTTTGATTGATATAATAATTCAGAAAATTTTCTTAATCCACTTTTTCTATAGTTCAGGACTTTAAATACCATAGGTTTATCTTAGAGTTGTGGATATAAATATGTGGCCTAGATTTCTAATATTCTATGTATTATCACTTTGAATCACCATAGAAAACTATTATTCTCTGTACTGATATATGAAGATGCCACTGTATATAGATAAAATGAGTTTCTCTTTCCATCATCTAAAAAGGAGCTCTGAAGTCTTATTCGTAGTTTCTCATGTACTTTTATAACTTCTAAAGATGAATAAACTGATTCAGGGTGTTTTTATTTGTTTGAACAATGTCCAGTAGGTAATTGGTCAAAAGGTAAAAGGCTGACATCATTGGCTTTGGCGTATTATTATCTTGGTGCCCGGGCTCTAATGCCATTCAAGGAGGCCAAATGTATCAGTCTAGGAAAGAGACTGAAAGAGACATTTTTATCATTGATATTCATTGCTGGTGTTGATATGATCTTTATGAGGAATAAGGAAATCTGCCAAGTGTATGGTAAAAATTACAAACCACCATCTACTACAATAGAAAATGTCTTAACAAAGAAAAAAATTAAGACGTGTTCTCTGGAAAAGTACAGAATCTCATACAATGGCAGAACTAATGATAAATAGTCAATATGAACGAAACAAAAACATTGTTTGAAGGCTGGTGGACATACTTGGATAAAATGATGTAGTCTGAGATTATAAAATAACATTACTCACTTAAAATAAGTTTTTGTCCAGTCTTTTGGACTAAAATTCAGATCTACGAGGCTGAACTACATTTACTACCAGTGTAACATGTAGGGTCATTAAAATTTGAATTTGGTATTGCTTTGTCTTCACTATCCTATGTTTATGTGGTAATTTTCTGATGTTCTCTATCTCCAGGGGAAACTATTAGGTCCCCTGTTGAGTTCATTATCATTGCCCAGTAAATTAAAATGTAAGAGACAGCTTGAACGGAACAAGAGAACGTTATTTGTTAATGAAGCATCTTAACTGAACAAGTTTTTACTAATCAGGGTAGTAAAAACAAAGCTATATTTAACAAAGTGCCCATGCAAGAGAGGAGAAGGGAAGGGAGCATTGACTGTGAAAGTGAGAAAGTAGCTAATATTCAGCCCAGCCAGCAGGGACGGCACTCCAGCTGCATTTGTGCAGGTATCCGTGATGTATTCAGTAGACTGCAGTGTGATTATAGCTCAGTTCATAAGGGTGTGTTATTTAATCTGTTTAAATGGAGAATTACTGCAACATCTTAGGAAATTGGATTTTAAGAAACAGCAGTTTTTTTAGTAATGACAAAGGGCAGAGTGACGTGATTGCATACTTACATGGGTCTTAGTTTAACCTCTTCTCATTTCTTACCTGTAATACTGCATCAGCCATCTATCTGATCAGTGTCTGATATTCCTGCCTCCAAGCTGCCAGCTTTCACCCTAGCCAAACTCCAAACTCCTCAGAGTGAATGTCCTAAAATAAGTCTGATCCTGTCACTCAGCTGCTGAAAACCCTTCAGAGGTTCCCATAACCTAAAGGATAAAAATCAAAATCCTTAGTCAAGCAGAGAAATCCCTGTTAGACCTGGCACCAGATGACCTTTTCAGTTTTATCTCCGGCTGCTCTTTACCTTGGGCACACTTGAGCATTAGCTGTACCAAACTGCTTTAGTTCTCTGAACTCACTGTACCTCATCAAACATCAGGCCACTGCACATGCTGCTCGTCTGTCTGTTGCAATGACCATGACAATCCTCCTTGTCTCTTTTATTACTGGTGAGCAATTACCCTTCCTTTAGGTACAGCTCCAATACCATCCTTTCTCACAGTATGTCTGTATAGACATACATATATGTATATTTGTATTTGTATATACACACAGAGAGAGGCAGTCCTCATTTTGCACAATAGTGCAGGACTGTGAAATGACCTCAAGCTAAAACCAAGCAAAATGATCTTAATAATCAGTGGGAAAAATTATAGTTGTTCCATGATCTTTAAATTTTTTTGTCAAATTATTAAATTCTCTTAATGTCAATTATATAAGTATACTAAATAAAAATAAATAAAACTAATATTTATTTAGTACACCATTATCAAAACATTAGAAACATTGAAAATGAAAGTTTTATTTCTTTGTCAAAAAAATAATTTGGGTAGTTTGAACAGTGTTTTTCTCCTCCTTCTCATGGTAAAACTTACAAAAAAGAGTAGTGTCTTTTCTATGCCTTGACAAATGGTCATATTACTTTCCTGGTTTGGATCAGCTTCCAACACTCTATATTTTGAACTTGCAATGTCATGAAATATCTCCAAGGTTTACTTTAATGCAAAATTTTTTGCTAGCGTCACTTCCTCTGGGACATCCTATATTTTTGATACAACCTCTTTCCTCATTTATGTTGGCAGTTTGCTTTTATTGAGTTCTTCTGGCTGTATATCTAGGGTTTCTCAAATGGTAGCACTGTTGACATTCCCACAGTCAACTATTTCTTCTATAACTGTATTTAAGTTCAATTCAAATTTCACTTCCAATGTCATCACTTTTCATTTTTTTGCTGAGTTCTCATTTTTGTTAGCCAATACCTTCTTTTCATTATTAATACTTATAAAATATCACAGAGAGTTATAACAGGGAGACAGGGGTCAACACAACTACACATTTTGTTATCTGAGCCTTAAGGTGAACAGTGAACAATCACCAACAGACTATAAAAGAAGTGATGTATTTGTCATTGATCACGATGCACATCTATGAGTTGAGAATGAGAGAACTAGCAATGAAGTCTGTACTTTTTGCAGTTACTATTGTCCCTCAGTGTTCATGAGGGATTGGTTCCAGAAGCCCCCATGGTTACCAAAATCTGCAGATGCTAAAGTTCTTTATATAAAATGGTGTAGTCTTTTCATATAACCTGTGCACATGCTCCCATGTACTTTAAATCATCTACCTACAACTTAGAATATCCATTACAATTTAAGGCTATGTAAATAGTTGTTATATTGTATTGTTTAGAGAATAATGACAAGAAAAAATCTGTTTCCTGCTTGGGAGAGGGCTGGGGCTCCCCACTCCCAGGAATACAAATGCAACCACTGTAGGACTAACTACATAGTACACATCAGCAAAAATGTAAAAATTTTTTCTGCTTCTGATCTATAATTGGTTGAATCTGTGGATGTGGAATGCCCCAGATACAGAGGGCCAAATGTACTCATTGTTAATATACTGTGGAAACTAAAATTTAAACCACATTGTTGAGGAACTGGTGTTATTTAAATATATTGTGAGTCATGATAACTAAAATTCATGCATATTGGAATGGTGCAAAGCAAAGACTTCCTTTGTGTGTGTGCATGTGTGTGTGTTGTGTGTGATATAATTTATTTGCAAGTCTATTTTCTCATCTTTAATGTAAATTGCTGTGTATCAGATCTTCTTATGCATCGCTTCTAAAGCTTCCAGCTACTAGTTTCATCCCAATTGCCCTGTGACTGACTTCACATGAAAAAAAAAAATTCAACTGTGCCTAACCTATGTTCAGATCAGGTACTTCTCGCCACCCACCTTCAAATGTTTTCCTGTTTTTATGGAGGTATGAGATGCCAGAGGATTTGCTTGATACCCACACATGTTCACCCCATTATGGGAGCCAGTAGAGAGATTATTATCCCTTCCATTAGATTGTTCAGAGACATTAATTTATATAGCTTCTCACTGAATATTCCTGCAGACCAAGAAATCTCTTGTACAGAACAAATGACAAAGATTTGGTTCTGAGTTCTCCATTGTTAACACATATGGCCTGGTAGTCAATGAAGACTGAAAATGAAACTGCAGGTGAAATTTGAAAATGACTAGCAAATTTCCAATCAGGCAAGATGGATGAAGTTTTTCCAGGCAGTAGAGATACAAAGGCATGAAAGCATGCCAGAACATGGCATATCTGGGAGAATAGCCAGTAATTCAGAAAGACTGGACTGTGTGAGGGATAAAGGTGAGAACTGACATAACACTAGTTAAAGAGTCTTTTGGCTGCGCTAAGAATTGAAACATTATGACATGGGCTATAGGTAGCTATTTAGAAACTTTAAGCAGGACACCAACATAAACTGATTTTTCTAGACAGAAAAGGCTCTTGAAGGTAGTGAGAAGAATAAATTGGAAATACAAGTAAATTACTATCTAGCTAAGAGATTATGAAAGCCTGATTAGGCAGTGTCAATATGAATAAAATAAGTGATCATGTTGAAGAGACTTTTGACAGGTGAAACCAGTACTATTTACTAATTTATTGAATGGTATGAAAGAGGATGAAGGAGAAGAAATGGTCTACGATAATTTTCATCTAATAATAATAATGGGACTTTAATTATTTTTTGGCTTTAGCAATAAATTGAGTTAGGGAATTCACAAAAGGAACTCAATTGGTGTAACCTTAAGATCTAACAGCAGAGTATGTAGGCCAGAACTGATGCTTGTTAATTTTTAAATGTATTTGTAGTGTTCAACTCCCTCTAATTTTTTCTCAATCCCACAAAGCCTGCAAACTGATTCCCATTGAGAAAGACAGAATAAACTAATATTGTTTTCTTAAGAAATAATTTAAGTGTTTCTTCTTAAATATCATAAAAATGTTCAGCAATAAGTAAGTAAAATTTCTTGACTATATTCAGGCTTTGGAGCTTAGTTTTCACAATTATGAGCTGAGTGTTTGGCCATCTGGATTTTCCACATGGATCTATTTGAAAAGGAAACTTCCCTGGTTTATAACGCTAAATTAACTTGTTTCAAGGGCCAAGCAACAGATTTCCTTCTCCTTGTCTATCTTGACAGCTTACTTCTTTGCATTTTATCTATGCACGTATTTGGGGAGAAATGCATCTTTCATTGTGATTGCTGACAGCCATATTATTTAAGATTCAAAATGTTTTGCCTTCTGAGAGCTTGAGTCCCATTTTGTTAATTTTGATTTATAGCTAACGTTTGGTACTCCACTCATGACTTTCACTTAACACACTCAATGAGCATCAGTTCTCACAGTGCCCCATATGTGGCCTGAAAATGTTATTTACAGCCTCCCGATGAAGGAAAGGTCACAACAAGAACTTAGGTCTCAGCAGGCAGCAGAATAAACCAGACTGGGATGAGCTGGGATCCAGTAATTTCATATATGAAATTTTGATGGGTCACATGCTCAGAGATGTACCTTCTTATAGGCAATATGTGTATATTTAGCCAGATAGGATTAGTGTAATTACAAAGTTATAAAAATTCAAATGTCACAAGAAATCAAAATGCTATGTAGATGTCTTATGGATTGAGAAATTGAAAGGTATTTGAATTTAACAAGTCATGAGTGATGACGACACAGGTATTTTCAACAGTACAGAGGAAGGAGCCTATTTTCAATAGGTTGAAGTAAGAATAAAAGTGAAAAAGTATTGACAGTAGTTGTAAATTCTCTTGTAAGATTGTAATAGTGAAGGAAAGGAGAGATGAGACTGTATTTTGATTATGAGTTAGGCAGTGATTGAGAGGTAGAGTTTGGCAATGTCTTTGTATTGGGAAATTTTTGAGTTTATTTTTAGTTTTAAGGGAAAAGAGCCAGTAAAGACAGAAAGTTTGAAGAACAAAGAGAAGGGGATGAATAGTGCTGGAGAAATGGGGGAAAAGAAACAATAACTGATTCTGCTTACCGAAAATATTAAAGCAGGACTTTGGCTTATTAGATTACAGATGACTAAGGAAACTGACTTCAGACAGAGGAGATTTATGGTAAAACTAATGTAGCTTACCTTCGGGAATTTTAACTTGCACAGGTTTCTTCCTTTCAAGGCCCTCAAAGGGCCCTAATAATGTTTACCTGGTCATATGTGTTTGTAAAATTTCAAAAACATATGATATTTTGCAAGCAGTTGGTAAAACTACTATATATTTCTACTCCAGCTTCATTTCCATTACACTTCTTTTGTCAGATAACAAAGAGTGGATATGGACATTTTGGGGATCTAAGTGAAGTTTAACTTAGAAATGTATTTAGTTTGGTTTTAGTGGAACAAGTGTAGCTTTTTAGGTACTCCCATGTATAGATAAATTATTAACCATCATTTCAGCATAGAAATATCTTTCAGGAATACATTCCTACTACCCACTTGTCTACTCACTAGGAGCCATGGCATTAAAGTGAGGATCTCAAGTTGCCTGGTGCTATGAAGGTACCCATTTGTGGTACCAAAGCATGTGAATGATGGAGCGGAAACAAAATGCAAAATGCATGAAACCACAAGCCAATCTTTGGGAAAATTCTCCAAACTACAGACCTTATAAATGACAAAACTTGAAAAAAAATCCCCAAAGCTGATAATATTCTAAAATTTAATATGCTTTATCAATGAGTTGTAAAGCTGATACTTTTAAAAATGATCAATAATTAAAATATTAAAAGTTTAGTCAACCGTAATCAATTCAATTATCTATTTTTTTTAGAAAATTATATTTAAAAATCATTCTAAGAACAAGCTTTGAGAGAGTGTGTAGCTCTCACACTTTTTATCATGTAGGATAAAACAAGCTTAGAAGTGTCAAGCAGTTCATAAAAATTATGCTATTTTTCTGAATTTTTTGATAATTGTGCTATTTATATTTTAAATATATAGTTATTGCCATAGCTTTCTCTTTATAAATATTTATTTTGTGTACTCCTTTTTGTATTGGTAATGGTGAAGTCTTTTTCTCAAAGACCTCTCAAAATTGTCTAAGTTTCTAGTCACACAAATCCTAGATTTATTGTGGCATGGAGGCTAAGTGTCCAGCCAAGAGTCAGGATACTTCTGAATTCCTATCAACATGCCTGGTGGTCGCTACAAGAAATGAAAAACAGGCTTCATAAATTACAAGACTCTAACAATAAAAGCAGTGGGAGGAAGTAGAATTTGATTTAAGAATATACATAGTTATATGTAACTAATAATAAGTTATTAATGAAGCTTATTAATAACTTATATTATGTAACATAACATATAGTATATTTTGTATTAATAATATAATACTCTCTCAATAATAATAATATCTGACCCATATGGCAGTTACTATTATAAGGCTTTTATATACCTGAACTCATTTGATGGTCACAACAACCCTATGAGATTAGTACTATTATAATTTCTCATTTTACGGATGGGGAAGTTAGGCACAACTCTAATTAGTAGTAGAGCAATGATTCATACACAGGCTATTTATTTTCAAAACTATAGCTTTAACAATGGTAAATCCATTCTTTTATTTCTCCATTAACTATAAGGATATATAAGATAATATAATCTAAATAACTTGTTCAAAGTTAAGTAGCTTGTGATGGAACTGAGATTTGAAATTCTTGAGTGGTTTCAAAACCCATACATTTTTCTGTTGCACCTAACTGCCACTTACTAAATCTAGTCATTCTGTGTTGTGTACTCACCAAAAAATCTCCAAATATGGGGAACACAAGAAATACTCATGGATCACCTTATTGAAATTAAGAAGCAGTAAGCCCACTCCTTTTTTTCTGGTACTCAACCCTCACACTGTAGCTGGGTAAGGAAGTTGGGGAGAAAATCCAGAAACACTTGGACTATGCTCATTATGACAGTGCGGTTGGGCATGTCTTTGAGGTCAACTGGAGTAGAACTGTCAAAAGATATAATAAAAAAGCATGCACTGAGTTAAGAGAGGAGCCAGTACAGCTTACAGCTCAAAGCAGGTTTAGTTTCAGAAATGCTAAGTGATCCTTTATCTAATTGTCAAAAAATAGTGAGATAAATAAATTCTCACCACCTTCATTTTTAAAATTGCTTTTTGTTTTAGCGGGATTTTATTTTAAACTCAGAGAGAGGGACTTCTCATTATATTTGTCATTGCAAATCACTTAATAAACTATTAAGTGCATGTGATATGACAAAATGACAAAGTCACACTCTTGTTTTTTGAATTTTTATTACATAGAATAGCTAGCACTGGCTAAGGCAAATGGGAGAAATATTTTTAAAGTACATTTGTAATGAGTTATCAATAAAATGTATTTGTTTTAATGGCCATACTAATTTGGTATAAATTAACTAGATTGTAAATCACCTGGGAATTATACTCTACTTTTGGGAACACATTCATAAATAAAAATTCTACATAAGCACAAGTGCCCAGAATATGACATAGGAAGTCAGAGAAGGGGGATAACTAAAAGTGACACTTAATCTAGGCTTCAGATATTGAATGTAACTAGATAGATAGTAGTTAAAAAAAAAAAAAAAAGAACAAAGTGAAATTTATTAAGAAAGACCTAAAGTAAAAACAGAAACAGAATGGTATGATGGAAGATTGAAAGAAGAAAGTGTATTTTTGTTGGAGAGCTATGGCAAATGATGTATGATAGGTGGGTTGGGTATAAGTTTTCAAGACCAATTTGAGGAGTCTGGGCTTCATAAAATTGAGAGTTATCAAAATTTCAGAAATATCAAGAGCTGGGTAAAATCTGTTGTTTTAAGAAAAATTGATTAGGTGTCAATATGTAGAGTTATTTGACAAGTCCCAGAAGAGAGATCAAATGAAGAGAAATCCTACAGGATGTTATTAAAAATTTCCAGCATAAGGTGATAAGAGGCAGAAATAAGGTGGGAAGTATTAGAATTCACATTTTTTAAAGAAAAAAACAGAACTTGATGACTCTACAACCTAGCTGGTTGTGTGAGGGAGGGTGATGTGTATAGGCAGTATATGGTGTTGTTCAAGTACTTCAAAAGAAAGAATGAGAGAGAAAGAGAGAGAGAAGACCTAAATTAGTGACATCATGGATACTATATACACTATAAAGTATAATCCCTACTGTAAATAAGTCCTTGGCATTCTAATTTGCACACAATTTCTATAAATTTGACTAGCTGAATGTGTCTCATTGGGTCCAATTAATTCTGGGGCTTGGACAAGACAGAGGTTCTGAGTCCAGCTCCACACTGTGCCTAATTAACCAAGGTAATGCTTCTTGTTAGGTTGTTCTGTGCTAGTTATAATTGCTGTGCAGTCTCCTTGTAAGGTACACTTTTCATATTATTATCCCCTTCCAACTACAGTCCCCTGCGAATGGGGGCTATTGCTATACTGGCTAAAATGTAACTTCTCTGTTTTATTCTTTGAGTCTCATTAGAAGAATTGACATTTTACATAAATAAATTGATATGATTTGATTATTTTAGAAAGTATGCTAGAGAATATTATCCCTGTGTATGCTCACATTTTGATTGTGATACAATATTTATAAGTAAATGTGACTTTTCAAAGAGGTCTAAAATAATGGCAAAAGAGTCCTGTGGCTTTAATTCACACTCTTATGTGACCCATACTGGATCACCACATTGTCTTCCAAACTATAAACAATGTGAGAGGTAATCAAATGTATTCCTATTGATTAAAGTTCCTCTGTGAAAGGTGCTTGCATAAAAAAAAAAAAAAAGAATACTATAAGAAGAAATATGTGATTACAGAGATGTTCTTAAATGACCTACAGGTTTATAACTATGGACGTCTATCAGTGTACAGCAGACCATTAACCTATGATCGAAGGCTAAACATTTCTTTCTTTTCTATTTTTTTCCTTTTCTCTTTTCCTCTTCCTTCCTTCATTTCTTGTTTATTCTATGTTGGAATCTGTGCTATATTGCTTCATCATTTCTATATCTTGATTACATTTTAAAATAAGAATCAGAAATCCCATATGATCCATGAATGTAGAGAAGACTGAAATTAAAAGGATGTGAAATTTTGTACATATTTGTGAAATTAAAAAAAAAGAACAGCATATCCTAGAAAAATAGACAATATCTGAAAAATTCAAGCTCAGATGTAATCAGATTTTAATTCAATCTAGCATCTTTTCAAATACTTTGCATCTAATAAGAGCAGAGATGGGAGTGCATTACATCAAAATGACATAAAGAAGGGGTTCATCCAGCTGGCAGACAGAGGCTCTCAGTGGTTGGGATGGCATTATTTAATGTGTTTATGACTATTGCTTAAACATGTTCAGAATTTTATGACAGAGATATGAATAGTAGTTACTGTATCTCATTACAGCCATATCTACATAAAAGGCATATGGAAAATGGATTCCCTTTGCACACTTTACCCCAAATTACTGGGGTTAATGGGTATCCAGAAATTTTACTGGAAAACAAATACTGGAAATGAAAGCAAAGGTGTAGTTGTCAGGAAGTAAGTTTGATTCTCAGATTTATTAGTAAGGGATATTTCATATTAGTTTTTTATTAATTACAAGTCAATAACCTCATTATGAACTATGTTTGCAGCATGGCATCTTTTCTTCCAGGCATCGAAGTGATATAAACACCATCTCATATGAAATGGGCTTTTGTGAGTTTTATAAAAGTGGAAACAGAGTAGAAGAAATTCATACTCTTTAGATAACAAAGTTAAAAAGGGATTCATGTGAAAGATGAATTCCAGGGAATTTCAGATGACCACATACTTAATGGCAGAATGCCGAGAGATTTTCTAAAGTATATTATCAATGCAAATAATTCTTGCCTTTGTAAATATCTGTGTGGAGGCTGTACCCACAAACTCCTTGAGATATGTGAAACAGTTTTTATTTCTCAGTATTTCTTAGCTTCTGAATTTAGTAGGTTCCCTGTTTTGCTATAACTCTTTTTTTTTTATGGCAACAATTTTCATGTTTTTATAGCATTTTTACAACCCATCAAAAGGCCTCTTGGCGCAATGTTTCACCTCAGATGCTGTCACAAAAGAAATCACAACAGTAACGAGCAAAGCTTCATCAAGGAATCCAACTTATATTTGCCCCATGTCTAATGGACATCATCCGCCAGGTATCTCAAATTACCCCCACAACTAACTTGATTCTACTGAGTCCCCAAAACCAATGATGGCTAAGCCTGGCCAGAAATCAGGAGGGCCTTTCTGATAAGTGGATGAGTCCACAGCTTTAAGCCTCTATCTGATAACCACATTGTTATATTTAGTCCCAATCTAATTTTTCCTCTTACATAACTGCAGTAAAATAATTAATTAATTAATTAATTAATTAGTTTCTTACCAAGACCGAAACATTGCAGTAAGTTGTAGGTCAGTTGGCTGAGGAACTGAACTTCCTGGTTATTTCTTTCTACATAGTTCTTGCCAGTTTTCAACATCTCATATTCTGGATCTGAACCCTGTAGTCTCAGTTGTTGAATGCAGCCCTACCTGCATTTATCTAAATCTCCCTGAAATGCTGACTTCCTAGACACTCCATTTTGACTCAGTTCTGATTTTTATTCCCTGTCCCTCGTCCTCACCTCTTACTAACACCAGCCTAGGTAGAATCAGATTCATCAACCTGCCATTGGACTACTAACTTGGATTACTGGATTTTCCTTATGAGACAGATTGATACCCTCAATATCAGAACACCCTAAATATATTTTAGAACATACCCTGTCTGACAGCTCAGGCAGCTGGAAGAGAAAGGTAGAAACCCATTTTTCAAGAGAAGAAGGGGGCTATAGGGAAAAAAGTTTCAAGATGTCCCAAATAGGGAGCTAAAATAGGGGGGATAATTCTGCTTTATTCATCTAATCTCATTACCTTGAAGGGACTGAGAAAAAGAAAGAATGAAAGGAGGGAAGGGAGGAAAGGAGGAAGGAAGGGAGGCAGGCAGGCAAAGGAGGGAAGGAGTAAGAAAAAGAGAGGAAAAGAGAGGAGAAAAGAAGAGAAGAGAAAAAAGAAGGAAAGAATTATATCAGTAAATCAATAGAGTGATTACAAAGCCCAGGTATGAAGCAGAGGCGATAAGGAGAGCTCAATATTCCGCATGCCTCCTCATTCCCCACTATTTAGTTGTTTGTACATTAGAAAGGATTGAATCTCTTGCTTTTGATAATGATGCAGTGTGAATTAATGTCAACTTGGGGAAGCCTACTAAGTCTAGCAGAAGTTAAGTCAATTTCTGTCCTGAGGACACCAAGGAATTATAGTTTTACTTTTCCAGATCCCTCCTTTCTACTCTTAAACATTATACTTTAGTTATACCCAACCATTTCCTTTGTGTTTCCTACATACCAATCTATTCTATATTTCCATGCTTTTTAAACATATTGTTCTCTATTCCTGGAATTACCTTTAGCCTCCTTCATATGCAGGAAGTTTTGATTGATTTGCCAAAGTCAACATGAGATGTCACATCCTCTCTGGAGCTTTTTCTATAACTCCTCTCCTGTTTCTACTGTCAAAATAAATCATCTTCCCCTCAGAATGTTCTATCAACTGGCATTATTTCACAGTATGTAGTAGTGGTAAGTGGTGGGGAATATACAAGTGAATAAGGAAATCACAATATGGTAAGGTAGATATAAATAGTAATCAATTACTATACTAGGTTATTGATGATTGTTAAATTACAATACAAATATAAGTGAGGCAATGATTGATGGATTATATTTAAACAGTATTATTAAATCCACAAATTTCTTTTTTTTCTGGATGGAATTTTCATATGGTTTTCCAAAAGGCTCTGACTATATTTTACTTCACTTAACATTTTTGTAGTTGTTGTCTTGAATGAGACAGATGTCATAGGTATTTTGATTCACCAAACCCATTATGACTGTTAATGCAATGGATAGATAACAAAATCAAAATTCAAAAATGTTTCAATAAGCTTGATAAATGTTTGAAATTTAACTTATGAGATGGGTACTGGGTACTCTCATTATTACTAATGGAATCATAAATTGACTTATACATTTTTTTTAGGGGGGGAAATTTGGCAATATATATCAAAAACAAAAATAATATGCATGACCTTTAAACCAAACATTTAACATCTAGGGGTATTTTCAAAGAAATAATTCAACATGCTGCTTAATTTTGATATTTTATATATATGAATGTTCATTACATTGAGTAAAAATGGGAAATTGACCACATGTCAGTGCTATATATACATACATATGTACACAAATATAATGTATGTCAAATATGACACACGTTAAAAATCATATATAATTACAAGAGAAATATTGTGTAAAACTGAACAACAAAAAAATATGAGACCATTTGAACAATGTTTCAGAAAGTCATATAATTACACATACAACTCAAAGGTCATCTGGAAGCATACTGGCTCTCAGAGGACTGGTTAAAGCCTGAGTCCACTCTGTAGTCATGATTTGTGGAAACATAAAACCATCCCCCCAAATTTCTGCTCATGCCCAAGGGCTCAATCAAACACTTCTGATACATCACCTAAATTTATGAATGTCATTTTCAGGCTTCATCACCCCAGGTCAAATGACTTATCCTTCTATCCGTTTCCATAAAATATCCACTCATACCAAACAATTTATGAGTTTGTATTGAATTCACTGAAGAGAAGGTGTATGTGTGGTTACAGGGAGGAGGTACACTGCAGTACACTTAAGCTTCCACCATTCCTCTTGGATTCCACACTCCCTACTTCCCCACCCCCGCCTCCTTTCTCCCCTGGTTCTCACCCACTCCCTCTTGGTGTCTTGGTGCCATTTGATACCCTGGCCCTGCCTAGGCATTGGCTTCTACCTAGGCATCAACAAATGCAGTTATATATGTATAGGCTGTTACAGTGATAATTCGTTTCCAACTAATTACACATATTTACATAGATGAAAGATAGCATGGGGGTATACCAAAATATTAGTAACAGTTAATTCTTGGTGGTAGATTTAAAGGTGATTTTACTTTGATTATTTATTCTATAATTTCTAAATTTTCAAAAATGAACAAGTGCTACTTTTTCATTATAAAGAAAAAAGAGTTTTTTTTTTTTTTTTAAAATAGAATTGTTTGTCTCATAATATGGTAAATTATCCAAAATTAGAGACTACATCATAATTTCGGAAACTATTTTAGAAGTAATAGTATCAGAGGGCCCTTCTAACTATCAAATTTTAGGATTCAGGGATTGTTGTTAAGATAAAATGCTATAATGAAAATGAGGGTACTTTGAAAAGTATGAATCTCCATAAAAATGTGCTATTATTTTGACTCTTTTTAGTGCAATGATAACTACAATTGCTAGTACAGAATAGAATATAAACTTCTAGAATAAGATGGAACAGAAGTTTCAGGGTAGTCATGTGATATACTGGTTCAAATACCAAAATTCAAGTTTAAAAAGACATCCCATTTCTCTTTATTTATTCCCTTCTAGTCGTTCCAGATTCTGTCTTTATTTTACCCTAGGACAGCTGGAAGAAAAGAAGAGTAATAAAAAGTTCCATGTCATTATCATGATAAATCTAATAATTTAAATAAGTAGCCACCTATTGTCATATGATGTTTTATTTACACCTATAACAACAGAGATATCCAGCCTTCTTATTATGTCTTCTAGAGTTTTTAATCTAATCCTTTAAGTGTGGATAGAAGTCAATAAAAAGCAAACTGATTCATGAATTAAAAGTAGGGAACACATAGTTCATAGGTAGAAATATTGATAAATATTTTGCGTTAGAAAAGTAGTCAGCTCTTTTATGCTTGGTCCAGAAAGGATTAAAATCAGACAAACATATTCCTTGCTTATTAGACCTGAAAGTATTAGGGAGCCATTTAAATCAGGATGGGCTTTTATTTGTTTTGTTTCTTATAGTCATTTAAGAAATTTTATGTGGGTTAGGGTATAGGAAAAATCAAAGACAAAACCCTTAAAAATCAGAGGTATCTGTCATCATTTTCAAGGAGTGTCATCTATGAATATAAAACATACTTTCAGCTCCTTGAAACCTTAGCATTAAGATTATTGCACATTTTATTGGCCTTTCCCAGGTTCTGAAACTAGAAATTCATCTGCCTCTAACCTTTCCACCCAAGTAGACTTCATACATAAGTAAAGAGCAAGTTGAGATTACAGGGAGCTGTAAAGAAATGGAAGTTCTCCGCTTTCTTCTTTCAAAAACAATATTAAAATATATGAGGTGCAATTGTCAAACTAAAAAATTGCTAGATGATTCATTAGAAATGAGTGGCCAGCAGGCTAGCCTGTCTGCTCCCTTGCATTATCAATTTTTAACGCATCTTTGAGAAGGAAGATGGTAACTTCCCATCCAAGTCAGACCACAATGAAAGTGGGGCCTAGCGGACAAAGGGGAAGGAGAACAGCCAGGTGCCAAATACAGTTGGAAGGTAATGCCACTTGACACAGCATTTTCAGACATTACATTTTTCAGTAAACAGCTTCTAAATAAAACTCCAAAGAGCTCAATTTTCCCCTCCTCCAGTTCCTTATCTCTGTCACGTTCCTCCATCTTATTATCTCATTAAGGAGAAATAAGCATACCTATCAGGCATCCTTTTTAATCTGTCAGGGATTTAACTCTAGCTGAAGCAGCCAGATATTGTAGCTAAATGGATTTATACATTTGAGAGCTAAAATCTGCTTCTGTTCACTGAGTTATGACATTGATGTTTAATTTGTTGCTTACATGTCAAAGCAGCATTGATTATCATAACCAGTCTCCATAGGGTGCAAGAATTTGGGTAAGCAAGTGATTCTGTCCCACCTGATTTGGCCAGCAGGGACTACAACTTCCTGAAAAGTCCTGGATTAGCATCTTCTTCACTTATGTGATAAAGATATAGTATGAACTTGGAAAGAAAGTGAAGGGGATGTGAAATCTTATTCCTATTCTTCAGAAATTTCAACATCACTTCTGTGAACATGAGGATGAATAATATTTGAGGCTTTTTTAACATACTGATTGCCTTGTATTGGGCACTATTCATTGATTTCTCCATTAATTAATCAAGCATTTACTGAGATTGTTCATAAAGTTCTAGCAACTGTCCTTTAAGGCCTTGATTCTAATGAACATGAAAACTGAACTGAGCATATTCATATCAATATACATAGATAGATCTCAGAGTGAGAGAGAAAGAGATTATTCTGGAATTGGGCATTGTCTGGGTGAATTGTTGGAAGTTCTCATTGTGGGAAGATCTCATAAACCTAATGAAAGAGACGGTGAAGGTATATTTTAAATAACCAAAGCTAGAATTGAAACAATAGAATAGGAAGGGGTATAGGTTAAGAATAGTCAATTAAACTATTGAGAAGTTTATTGGTTGAGAAAATCAAGAGAAAATGAGGTTGGTTTTTATGTTATTATAAACACGTTCATTGAATATCAGTATGAGAAATTATTTGAGAGAAACATTGTGAAGTATTAAAGCATTTAGTGACCTAGTCTTTCATGGAAGACATATACACTGATGGCTAAATAAATTAAATAAGCAGTGTTAAATCACAGAGAAGTAATACCATGAATGATCAAAAAAGAAAAAAAAAAAGAAATGTGTGTCAGGGCCCCAGTGTTTGTAGTTTAATAAGTAATTTTAATACAGAGGACAGAGCTTTTCTCCATTTCAGTATAATGATTGTTAAAGTAAGATTAGGTATTAGTAATTAGAACAGCACTGCAGATAACCATGGAAAGATACCAGCAAACCCCAAAGTGAACTCACATTACCTTCACAATATCCATGTGAGGTTAACATGAAATTTAGTGCTCCTATTTTGAAGGAAAAGAAATTAAAGAGAAGAAAATCTGAGTGACTTAGATTTTCAGTTAATCAAGAAAAATCTGTTGGCTTTCATGTGAATGTCAACGTCAGATTGAGGTGTCTATTATAACACAGGAAAATTCATCAAAAGCCATCCAGAAAAAATATGAAATGGAGAGACTATGAGAAACTTTGGCATGAAACTTCTAGATAATATTTTCATCATAATTCCAATAAAATTACATCATACTTTTTACATACAACAAAACATGGAGAATAACTGAGCAAGATATGGTCAGAGGTTTCACTATATATATTCACTATCCAACACCAAAGATATAGGAAATGATAATTTTGATTCAATGTAAAACGGAAAGTAGGAGATCTGGAAAAAATAAAGCAAAATTCAATACATTTTAATATTAATTGGCAGCTTATGAATTAATTTTAAATTAATTTAAAATCCAATATCATCTGTTCCTCAATTCCTGTGAGGTAGGTAGCACTCTCTTCATCAGAGAGTTTTAGTGATTTATCCAAAGTTACACAGCTTCAAGTTAGGAATCTAAGACCTAAAGAGTGGTTTGACTCCCATTATGGTGTTCTTTCTAACACAACACTAATTGCCCCCAAATTATTTGAAGCACTTTGTTTTCTGGACTAAAGGAGAAATAAAAGAAATTGAAATATGTGTAGTGCTTTGATGTTTTAAGAAATTATTTCCTGTAGTACTTTCAACATAAACTGTATAGACAGAGTACAAAGAGGAAACCACAACTGAAAAAAAAGAATCTTAAAAGGTCAACTGGTTAGAGAGGGCAGCCAAGGAAGTCATCTCAATTTTAGTGTATTCTTGATATATGGATCTAAACACAATCTGAAAAGACTAACCTAATATTGTTCTGACCTAGAATTGACCCAAACACAACCCTAACTTGCAAAAGAAGGAAAGCAGAAGTTAAAGGTTTGAGGCTATCAATCTTGTAACATATCTTAGATGGAAAACATCAACAAACTAGCCAGGAAAAGGATTACTGACCAAAAGTGAAGGAAAAGAAATAACAGGCAGGAATATTTTACATGCATATAAAAAAGGAGTCAGAGTTTAAATATAATATAGATCCTTTATATTGCCAAAAATTCTCTGTATATAAATTGCTTATGTATATACACACATATATGCATAGACAGTAGTATAATTTTTTTTTTTACATCCAAGATATGCTAAAATTTACTTGAAAAACCAGTGTAAGAAAAAATGGAATATTGAGTAATGGCTAACCTTCTCTTATAAAAGTGTAAAATGTGATTGACTGTATTAGTCAGCATTCTCCAGAGAATCAGAACCAATAATGTGTATGTATGTATGTGTGTGTATATATATATATATATATATATATATATATATATATATATATATATAACTACATTACATATATATGTATATAGGTGAAAAATAATAGAGAATTTTTTAAATTTTTTATATTTAGTATGTATACTAGTTTAAGGTGTACAACATAATGATTCAATATTTATGTATATTGCAAAATTATTTCCACAGTGAATTTAATTAACATCCATCACCACACATAGTTACAAGTGTTTTTGTTATGATGAGAACTTTTAAGATTTACTCTCTTAGAAACTTTCAAATATGCAGTATGGTGTTATTAATTATAGTCACTTTGCTGTATGCATTACATCACCATGACTTATGTGAGATCGATGTATTATAAAGAATTGGCTTACTGGTTCATGTGACTATGAAAGCTGGAAAATTCCAGGATCTCTTATGTGAATTGGCAAGCTGGAGACGCAAGAGAGCTGATGGTTTAGTTTAAGTAGTTGGGGGAGAGTTAGCCTTTTGGTTCTATTATGTCCTTCAACTGATTGGATGAGAGACACCCATATTAAGGAGGACAATCCCCTTTACTCAGTCTACCAATTTAAATACTAATCTCATCTATAAACGCTCTCCAGAACCACCCATAAAAATTTTTGAGCAAATATCTGGGTACTCTGTGGCCCAGTCAGCTCAGTGCATAAAACTGCCACCATATGACTAAAAATAGACCAACATTATAACAAATGCATAGAATTTATAAAGCCAAGTGTATGTCCTTCAGTGTTATTTCCTTTTGGAAATAATATGCTCATTACAATAATATGGCAAGAATATTTATGTTTTGCCCTTTAATCAGGTATGCTTACAAAAGACGAGAGCATGCAAATAAAGAAATCTAAAACTAAGTTTAGGTTATGTGAAAGATCAAGTGGGTATGTATCCAGTTCTCTTAACATGAAAGTAAAATGAAACACAGGGTAAGCTCTCCATGTTCAGGGCATGTATATGGAAGGTCTTGTACTGCCACTGAAATGTGTGTGTGTGTGTGTGTGTGTGTGTGTGTGTGTGTGTGTGTGTGTGACAGAAAGAGAGAGAAGGGGAGAGAAAGAGAAAGATTCTTGGATTTTTTCATGATTATTTCTCTACTGACAGATGAGGCAAACAAAGTGGAACCTAGAATTTTTCTGCCTTTAGAATAGTCTTGACAATTGCCTTTTTTTGGAGAGGGGGGAGGAGGGAAGCACTGAATTCTAAAAGTCAGAGAATGTGTCTGATTTTGTGAAAAGCATTGTCTGTAATTAGCACTCTTTAAAGAAGCTGAGCAGGTTAAAAACAAAACAAACAAAAATGAAAAAGGCCTTAAAAGTGGTTAGCTAAGTGTGATTTTTTTTAAGAGCTTATTTTTAAACTCCTGATACAACACCCTGTGGAGTTTTCTGATATTTTCCAACATATTTTCTATTTTATGCACTTGGATGCTGTATATACCTTACTACCAAATTCCTAATATGTACACAATTGTATATAGTTACATTTCAAAAACACTTTCATTTCCATTAATGTACTTGATTCTTACAAAATAACTTTGATGTTGTTAGAATAGTTCTCTTATCCCCAATTTACAGATGGAAATACTGAGGTGCAATTCATGATAATAAATTTCTTAATGTTACACAAAAATCAAGTGGCAGATCTAGAAAAGCATTAGAAGTTTTATTTTCTGTGCAACAATGCCCTAAATATCTTCATGGTTTTCTCATGATTTCTGTATAGTCATTGAAAATATTTGTGTGTGTGTGTGTGTGTGTGTGTGTGTGTGTGTGTGTGTGGTTTTATAAGAGGAGGTGATATATAATTTTTCCCTGTCTTATTTTTATGGGCTGAACAACTCACTTATATCTGAATCACAGGGATTACTGTTTTGTAGCTGTCTGGCATCCTTCTGTCTCCCTGTGCCTCAGATGAAAGCCTGATGCATTTGCTCGGCTCTTCTATTGCTTAAGCAATGAAGAAAACATTACCCTAATCACACTCAATTTGTGCTATCTCAGGGCACAGCTGTTGGGTAGTCCTTCCAAGCTTAGCCATTAAGGAGTCTTACCAATGGCAGAGCCCAATGAGAACTGCAACTCTAGACACTCACTCCCTAATAACATCCATTTTTGCTTTCCTAGCTAATTCCAGGAAAGACAGCCTGTCAGGCAAGGTTTCATAGTCCATAACTCTCCCTTTATTGTCACAGTCCCACCTCCCTTTGAGGGGCAGTTTGTAAGCCAGCTCCCAAACATAGCCTATGGAGCAAAAGATTAAGCATGGCTTGAAGTCAGCCCTTTATCAAATGAGCCCACAGAGTTTGAGCAAAAGCAAACCTCAAAAAAACAGATCTGCTTTGGCAACTGGTCCACCAGTGAAGATGCATGTAGAAAGAGCAATTGGCATCAGAGATGAAAAATGGCAGACTGTTCTGCTTGTCTCATATGACAACAGCTTAAAGTTGTCTCCTCTTGCTTAGTAAAGTAATTGGAACTTATTGTTAGTGAGCTCTGAAGATCACACTACTGACCTGCTATGGGTAGACAAAGTTTTCTAGAAGTGGAGGAATGAATAATGAGAATGCTAGATATTTATTTAAAATTTGATTTATAATCGCATTCACTTCTGTTAACCTCTTTGAAGATATAAAAGCAAAAATATGGATTTTCGGTCAGAAATCTCAGTGCCAGCTGTGCTCTTTACTAGTTGTTTACCTAGAGCAACTATTAGCACTCATTAAATTCAAGTTTCTCTATCTATAAATTGGAGAGCAATCATGCCTACCTTCCTAAGTCATTGTTTGGATTAAAATCTATGTGTAATTTAAATATTATATATAATACACACTTCATAGAATATAGAGACTTCTTAAATAATGGCTATTATTACTCATTATAAGAGCCAAATGATTTAGGAAGATTTTCATTTTAGCGATGAGAACACTGAGGCTCATATTTCAGTGTTGCTCAAGATCACAGAGCTGAAAGAAAGAAGGCAAGACTCAACATATCACTCAAAGAAATAAACAATTATTTCTGTCATTCCAGAAACTGGACAAATAACCAAAACTTGAGAAGACCCTCTAGTTCCTTACTGTGGCTTTTTTCTTCAACTTGCATGAGATTTTAGTCCTTAATTGAATGTGCTTACTATTAAAGAGGCATATTAGAGAATGATGATGTAATTGATACTAAATAGTAGCAGAAGGAAAATCTGGGAGGGAAATAGGAATCAAATACATCCTGCATTCACTTAAATTACTTCATAGAACAACAAGCTTAAGATAAATAAGTAGAAACATATCCCTTAGATTGAGAAAAAAATAGTATAAAGAAGGACAAAACACATTTGCCTACAGAGGTGGATATGGACATCTGTGGTTCATCTATCTGAATCAGTAAGAGGAAGGAGGAGGTAAATTAGATAGAAACAGATAGGAAATAGTTATTTGCATCTACACCTTTGATCTAGATAGCTTTTGTACAGCCTTGTTATCATTCATTGACAAGCTGGTATAGGGCAGGCTATAATGAAACTATCAAACTCTTACAATACACTTTCTGAAGGATTAAACTCAGCATATAGAGATGGCTATTTCTGGTGAGAATCACTGCAGGATCCAGTGAGCTAACAGAGCTTGTTTTTTAGATTTTACCTTCTTGAATTCTTGTCATGACTATGCTACCATTTTGCACCCTTATCCTCTTAAATCCAAGGATAATATAAGCCCTCACAATGTGCCAGACACTGTTTTAATTGCTTTATATCCTCACAACAATCCTAGGAGGTAATACTAATGTTGTCCCCATAGTGAAATGAGAACAATGAAGCAGATAGAAGTTAAACAATTTGCCTAGTATTACACAACTAGAAAATGATGGCGTTCATATGGAACTCATACAGTTTAGCTCTAGAGAACAATCTTGTATCTAAGTCAGTATATTCCATACCAGTTTCTTCTCAAACTATTTGTAGTCAAAGACTCGATTATATTTTTATAATATGTTGGAAGCAAATATTTCTATAAACCACTAAAAATCAGGAGAAAAATGAAATTCAAAATATATTCAAAATAGAACTCCATTATAATTATTAAATCTTTATTATTAATAATTATTATTAGATTTATCATGTATAAAATTACTCTGTAAATTGCTATAAAATTTTCTAATTGTTTTATTAATGCTTACTCTCACTTTCTTTATACACCATCGTCCACTTGTGGTCCCCAACCATACTTTGAGTAGCACTGTTCTATGCTTAGATGGCTGACTGGAGCTGGACACATTTTTTGGTCATTGTAATAAATGAAGTTGGATGCTGTGCAACAGGGTGAACTCTGATGCTATGAACCCATACACCTGTGTTCCCTAATCAACTAAGTTAACCAGGCACTGGTTAGAATCTTTTAGAATTGAAATTGTGATTTATTCCATGTCACTCCAAAGGAAGCTGTTCTAGTGTAGGTCCATGGCTTCTTAGAAACAGAGCCACACAGCAGTAGGTGAGCGGTGGGTGAGTAAGGGAAGCTTCATCTGTATTTGTAGCCACTCCCCAGTTAGCATCACCACCTCAGCCCCACCTCAGATCATCAGGCATTAGATTCTCATAAGAGCACCAGTCCCTGGTGCCAAAAAGGTTGCTGTAATCTAGTGCATTGACTTATAAAACAGATTTTGCAAAATATCTCTTTAAGAACTAACCATCTTCTTTCTACCAATTGTTCCTGTATATTAATGCAGATTTTTTATTTCCTCCTGTTTTTTCATGACTAAAACTTTTTTGCACATTTCCTGAAAACTAATAGGTATCCAATAAGGTTTGCGATTGAAAATTCACATTTAATTTAACAAATACTATTTGTATCAAATCTCCAAGTACGAGTGACACCATATGAGACCTACCTGAGTCTGAAATGATGATATATGTTTCCTAACTGGATGTTTAGTACTAAAGGGAAAATATTATAGACAAACATCCTAAGTTATGGTTATTTAAATGAAGTAGGAGAGATTAAGAAGGGAAGAGTTAAACTCAAAAGTGTTTACAATTTTGCTTTATTAAAAAATTCAAATATTTTAATATCCATGCTATAAACTTAATGTTCTTATTATTATAACTTGGAGGCTTTAAGTAGTGCATGATTGCTCACACAATAAAGACTGTCTTCATAATAAAATTTTGTATAAATGTCTTTAAATTAAGATTTCCAAGCTTCATGCCAGTCTTCAAAAATATAATTAGTCATTTTTTTCTAACCATTCATAAATATAAGTCACACATAATGAAAGCATGCACTTTGTCACATATGAAGATCAAAAAATCAATCTCAGCACCTATTAAATTCTGAGAGTATCATTAGGTAGTACTGGATAAGGATGGAGAGAAGGTAAGATGGAATATAAAATTAGTTCTGTTCAAGTAGTTTATAGTTTAGTTGAGAACACATAAAACGATGGTAATCTTCCCTTTGTATAGCAGGGCTCTGTTCCAACCCCTGCACTCACCTACCTACCCACCCACCCACTCTCCAAGCTTGACGAAAGGCAGCAATAAAAGAAGAATGCCTAGGCTTTCATTAAACATTACTTTGTTCAGTCCACTCCATAAGGGCTAAGGGGATCAGAGCATAGGTGAATATTCTGTAACCATCATCAATATCATTTATACTTCTTACTATCAGATGTTAAACTTATCAGAAACTTTACTGATTTGTAGGCTAATATCCCTCCCTAGAGAATAATGGATTTTGTATTAGGTTCTGGAAGGTAATGTGCATTGACCCCTCCTCTCTCTCTTTGTTGCTCTTTCTGCTAATTTAAGGTCACCAGCAGGGTTAAGGATGCATTGGAGTCTATAAAACACTGCAATCTACATTGCCCTACCCTACCCACACCAGATTCAAACCATAAAATTTACCTCATTTTAGACTTAGGCTTTAACCTTGCCTATGTAATAGTCACCTTCTCATAACCATTAAAACAATTGGAAAAATTCAGTCTCTTGGAAAAATAGGTATATTTCTTAACCTTCTCTTCAAGGAATATAAATCTGCCTCTCCAGGTTTTCTTACTGAGGCATTTAACTTTGTCCTTTCTGCATATCTTCTACTATTTGTAACAAATTTCTGATTATCATCTATGGAAATACATCTTACTTCAGGATAGACTGATATGATAATATCCCTGAAGAAGACCAGAAACAAAGAAAGCATATTGTTGTTTAAATAGAATAGAAAAGTTAAATATAAACCTTTACCTCACAACAGACACAATTTCATTTGTCTATACTTTAAAGATGGAAGGAGAGAGATTTCTCTGATAAAGATGATTGGGAGAGGAATTATCCAGGGTAAGCTAGGCTGTGCTGTGGTAATACATAAACTCCCTTATTTTTCCCTTCTGTGAAGTTAAGTGTAAAAGTTCCTGGCAATTCTCTGCCAAAAAGTGACTCAGGGATCCAGGCTCTTTCTACTTTATGGTATCATTATTGTGCAGGGAAGGCTTTCTTGGAGTATAGGAAAAATTTAAGACCTGATACCTAGAGCATGCATGAAGATAATAAAAGAACCTCTCTTATGTATCTAGAATGCTTCTACTCACTATGTACTATCTTGAAAAGAACTGAGGAAAGAATTTCATGGATATTTTTCTGTGAGCCTTAATTTGCTCACAGAACCTCAGCTGTGAAAGATTGCATTAGGGTCCTTTTAGAATTCTCCACTAGATCCTCTGTATCCTACCATCCCACGGAGAATAATGTCAAGAATTGCTTATGGAATGTTATGACATAGCCAGGGAGTGATGTGAAACACTTTCACTGACTTTCCATTGGCCAGAAAGCAATTTGCAAGAAGTCCAAGAAATAGAAACTTCCTATATGCCCGGGAAGAAGAAATTGTTTGTTTGTTTGTTTGTTTTGTTTTTGAGCACCTAGCAATTCTTTGCCATAGGAGCAACTTAGGTAGTATTGTAATGCTTTATCTTACAAGTCATTTGTTCCTAGTGGATTATCTGACCTCATTTATGTAATGTACTTAAAATGATGTCTGAAACATAGTAAGTGCTATAAGAGTTTCTAGTATTGTTATTATTATAACTATCAAGTGTTATTACTACTATTATTATTTGACATGAACAATACACTATCAGAAATGCTCTTCAAAAGACTTTGTTTCTTGAGAAAACAGAGAAGTTCCTATAGGTACCATCTAGATTTCCTCAATTACTCAATGGTCCTGGAATTATTCAGCAGTTTATCTAATTCTCCACTTAAAACATAAGAGGCAAGTAAGTGCCTCTTTCTAGGAGAGGGGTACCATTTCACCAGGGAAGATACTCTGGCAGTTTGGAACTTTGAAGATATGTGACAGCAGAGGTTTCAGCCCAGAATCTCAACAGCAGATGCCATTAGCTAGGACACCAGATCGAGAGTAAGGCCCTCCAGACCAGGTGTTGGGTGCATGTGCTTGGGCAGACCAGGACAGAAGGGAGAAAACCTCATGAGCAAAATAGAGTGAGCGGTGCTCATAGAATCCCACCCCTATATTTCAGTTCTCCCAGGGCTCTTTCCATTTCTAAGGGCCTTTGGGAAATTTTTTGTTTAGGACTTCATAGTCGATGAAATTTCACTGTCCCACTAAAACATGTAATTCCCCAAGGGAACCTTTCCTCCAAGCTTCAGCGCACTCTGGTTAACTCCCTAAACTCTCAGTTTCAAGTGCCAGCCAAGTGCTGCTGACTACTGAGCAGGGACCTCCCAGGGCAACACAGAATCGCTTTTTAATGCTTACTGCTCTCAACAACCCCATCTCTTCCCCAAGAAAGACAACAACAACAACAACAATCTCCATCTTTACTCTTCAAAATCTGAAAAGACTGGAAAGGTTAGAGACAGAAAAATCATCTTAGCTTACTGGATTTATCTTGCACTGTTTTGTTTTATTTTATTTCTTTAAGAATTTTAGTTATACTCTGTAGCCATGGATTTAGTTAACATTTAAAGTGTCCCTATTTGACAGGAGAATGAAGACTATGAAGAAATGGTTTATAACCCACCATCCATAGAGAAAAAAACACTGGATATATTTTTGGAGATCAGTCATCCTCTTGAACATTTACATGTGTATTTCTGCCAGGGAGACAAATGTGATTGTCTATTTACTATCGCAACTACACTTTCCTCAACGGACTGTTCTTTCCCCTAGTCTCTAATTAGAATTTTACTTATCCGATGGGACCCAAGGTAAATGCCTCCTCTATTTTCTTCCTCCACCCTTCTTGCAACTTTCACAGCATTTATCTCTTTCCTCAAGTAGACCTGAGCTCCCTACTATATTAGGAACAAGATTTGTATCTGATTCATTTCTGTATACCTTATAAGGGTTAGCACAAATTAAAAGCTGAATAAATATTTTGAAATGACTGAAGCTCATGTCAGTAATATTGCCTGAAATGAGAGTGAACAATCAGATCTAGAATGTTAACTTATCATAGGATACAAGGTAAATTTGAAGGAGAGATCTACAATGCACATGAAATTAAAATAGAATTACATCTTGGCCCTCACTATGTGAATGCAATCTTTCAAAAGAGGAAAGTTACAAATTCCTATAGTAAAATATTTATGTAAATTTCAAAATATATAGAGAGGTGTTTATTTTTGTCTCCCTGCCCACAATTGTTCTAAAACATCCTATTAGTCCTGTTCTATAGAATATTAGTAATAGCTAGGGTTCTTAACTACAATAGGCGCCTAAAGATTATCAAGCTGATAAAGCAAGACTCAGGTATGAGATAGGATGAAGGCACACATGGCCTTTTGGGTATGTGTTTAAAGCTAGGCGTTTTCCTCCACATTTACAAATGTCACAGCAAAATTTTACTGACTTCTGATTAGATGCAGGTATTAGGTAATAAGCATTTCAGGATATACTATGATAAATAAGTTCTGTCCCAAAGAAGCTTCTATTCTATTTAAGAGAAGTTAGGTAAATACAAAAATAATAATGCACAGTGTGATATATCAAATTTCAAATGAAGCATCTAAATGTTAAAAGAGGTCAGAGAAAAGTAGACATCATTTTTTGAGGTGAATCAGATTAAAAAAATATATTAGGTGGCTTTTAAGAGAGAGCTTCAGGTAGATTAGAACTTGACTTCAAGGTAAAATGATTAAAAGTAGGAACAGTTAACAAAGGAACCAGCAACAAAGAAGCCAAACACATAGTCAGAGGATTTTCATCATTCCGAAGAATTTCTGTGACAAAAGAATCTTGTCTTTGTGTTTAATATATGTCAATCTGTAACATTACTTCAATTTTATTCAGATATTTTCTTTAATTAAATGTGAAACTGAGGTAGGTATGTGTGTGCGCACGCGTGTGTGTGTATTAGCTGCACTGCAATGCCTTCTATAGTTTTAATCCAAGGCTGGCCCAGCCTAGAAGTCATTGGCTTCAAGAACATGTCTTGGGTTTTTGCCTCCTTTGCTCATTCTTACCATCTCTATCTTAATATTTTTCTTTGCTTTGAATAATCATTGTTGTCCCTGCCTTTGACTTTTCTGGGATTTGGGGATTAATATGTTCAGTTAGTTCCCAAACTTCACTTCTTTGCCTTTGGATTTTGACTCTTAGTCTTTTTTTTTTTTTTTTTTCAGTTAAATTTATTGGAGTAACATTGGTTAATACAATCATATGATTTTCAGTTGTACATTATCATTTTACATCTGTATATTCTATTGTGTGTTTACCACCCAAAGTTCAGTTTCCTTCAGTCACCGTATATTTGATCCCCTTTACCCAATTCATCCTCCCCCTAAACCCTATATTTGACCCCTTTTACCCCATCTACCTCCCTCCTCCTCCCCCACTCCACTAGTAACCACTAGTCTATAGTCCTCTGGTAACCACTAGCTCATATTGACTCTTAGTCTTATATCCCTGATCCACTGTCATCCTAAACTGGGAAACCAGGAATGAAATTATCACACACTTAAATATAAAAAAGCAATTAATAAGACAAGAGGTAACTTTTGGAACACGTAAATTGAAAACTAAAATTCTTTTCTTGTTTAATAATAAAGTTCTGTATGAAACAAACATTTTTATTATATTAAGTAGATGTATATTCCACACATAACCAAAACTTTTCTGTGCTGACCCTATTATATTCAAGATATGGAATGAAAATAGACTAAACAAATATTAATTTTTGCAATAGAAGTATAAACAGAACTATATAGTACATAATGATTTCCCAGTTTATTCTCAGTTCTCTCATCTCTGGCAGTGTAAATATGGATGCATTGTGAAACCATTTCTAATAAACTGTTATGTTTTAAATTCATGCCAATCCTGCCCTCTATCACAGCTGTGCTTTTTAGCATGCCTAAAAGAAAAGAAACCAAAGTCTGATTCATTCCTATGTGGTCTCCTTTGTAAGCTGAAATTAAATGTTAATTAATGATGATGATGATGGTATATTATAATTATTAAAAAATATAAAACCACAGCAAATGCTTACAGAAATCCTATTTCTTCCCTAACTGCTCCTTCCCCCAGGCCATATAGCCTCCTGCCTTGCCATCTGTTATCATCCCTTTTCTTCATTACCTCATCCCCTCATCCTTTTTCCAGGCTCCTCTACCTTAATTCTTTGCCAGACATTTAACATGAGGCTCTCGCCAAGAAAACAAGTTGAAGAGAGAAGGAGATAAATTCTGCATTTTCATAAAGGTGGTTTGCCGTTTTCTGCACTAAGCTAAAAAAATTAATTTTCTCTGTGCACCCACATCAGTGTTGCCTGCTTTAGCAGATAAGCTTCTTGGGAGCGGGGACCATGTTTTTCTTAATTAGGTACAGGCTTTTTTAAAGCTTTTCATCCTGGACCAAGGTCTCAAGGTCTCTATAGGTGCTCAATAAATATTAAACATGGACAATCATTGTCTAATGGCATTTATTAAGCTTGCCCTTGAACATACTGCGTTCAGAGAAAAGTTCAATGGCCAAAGTCCTGCCTACTGGGAATTTGTGCTGAAGAATGGACAGCACTAAAGCAGCATTGTACTAAGCTGATAAAATTAAGGAAACATTTTATATTGTCTTTATATACACAAAGAATTGACATAGTTTTCTTAAGTAAATATTTACTCTTTACTTTGGTCGGCTTTCGATCAAACCAGCTATCCACTGAGTACTGGGTCTCCAGTCCTATAAAGCACACTCCTTACATAAAAGACCTCACAACTTATTCATAATTACTTAAATTCCTGCATTTGTAAATAAGTTAACTGCTTGCATAAGTGCTGCAACATGATGCATTAAAAGTCACATGAATAAACTGTTTAAGTGAAGGTTAAAGTTAGAGTGATCATAAACAAATGTTGAGTAGATTTGTGCAACAGTCTTTTATTAGTCATAAATATATTAGGAAAATGTGTATAGTTCCTCTAATCTGCAACCAAGAATATCCCACCTACTATCTACAACATCATTATAAACTATGTCAAATAAGGTAATTCCTGATAATTTTCACTTAAAAATAGAAACCATTCATATAGTTCTGAGTGACATTAACTGTGGAAAAATCTTTTACATAGTACCGTAGTCTTTAAATCATTAAATCATTAAATAACCAAAAAGTCACTAATGAACTGTAATCATTCATGTCTAAAAAACATTTCCTGTTGAGTTATGATTATATATATATATATATATATATATATATATATATATATATGATAAGTGAGGGCATCTTGCTCAGATGTTTTATCTAGCCTTTAATGTATTGATTGATTACTAGCAATTAACAAACACATTCATTCATTTATTCAGTCACTCATTCAATTATTTATTGAACTCATACTATATGCCATGCAATGTCGTTTGTACTTTGTAAACATTATTGAACAGAATAGACACAATCTTTGCCTTTGTATAGTTTTCACTCTAATAAGAGAAGCAAATAAAGCGGGAAAAGGAGATAGGAAATGCTGGAACCGGGATTTCAATTTTAAAGAGAGTAGTCAGCAAAGGCCTCTGAAAAAGTGAATGGAAGCATTGATGTAAAGACAGTGAGGGAACTAGCCACATGAACATTTAAGAGAATAGTGCTCCAGGGTGAAGCAAATGCATATCATAGGGGAGCCTGCCTGGTACATTTGAAGAATTCACTGCAAATATCCAGTGAAACCAAAGCAGAGTAAGTAAAAGTGTAAATAGTATTAGTCAGTAGAAGAGATTAGTGAAGAGAGCAGTGGGGGTGTGGGGAGGGCTACCAAGGGGTGGATACAGGTTCTATAGCCTGGATAGCACTTTGGCTTCTACTTTGGGTAGAAAGAGAGGCCATTGGAGGTTTTTGCTTAGATGTGGGATATTAGCAGACTTAAGGTTTAACATAATTACTCAAGCTGTTGTATCAAAAACAGACTTTAGAAGGACAAAGGTAGAAGCAGGAGGCTGCTGAAACTATTTTTATGTCAGATAATGTTGACATGGGCAAGGCTAAGCACCATGAAGGTAATAACTGTTTCTATTTTGAAGGTAGAGCTAACAGTATTTGCTGAGAGAGAGAGAGAGAGAGAGAGAGAGAGAGAGAGAGAGAGGGAGAGAGAGAGGGAGATGGAGGGAGAGAGAGAGATATCAAGTCATCAAGGATGACTCCACAGTTTTTAGTCCAAGAATTAGAAGAATCAATTGCCATTAAACAGGGGAGTCTGAAAGAAGAACAGTCTTTGGTGGGAAAGTCAGGCTTTCATGTTGGATATAATCAATTTGAGATACTTAGTATACATCAAAAAGAAGGTACCATGTAGGGTGGTGAGCATATGAGTCTGGAGCTCAAGGAAGAGATACAATCTGGAAATATAAACTTGGGGGCTTGTAGCATACATTTGATATTTGAAGTCACAAGTCTCGATGAAATTACCACACGTGTAAACAGAGAATAAATTCGACCTTCAAAAATATATATGGTTGAGTGATATAGTACTTGGACTGTCTGAACTCAGTTTCCTCAACTGGAACAGAAGCTAGTCAACATGCTTTCTGCAAATTCTAGCACGATTTTTTTTTAGACTGGTAGTATTATAGTATGAATTTTTATAGTATGATTTTTTTAAGTATTGGTAATTTATTATCAAAATAATCTGTACATAAAATTATTTTGTTTTATGGCATTTTATTTTGTGAGAAATTATACAAAAATAAGCATTTTTGATGAAGGCAGAAAAATAAGGTTTTAGTCTAAAACAAGGAGAGAACACCTTAAAATTTCAAATTGAACACCAAAACTACAAAATTCCCCCATTGTAGCTGAATGGCATGTGATAATTTTAATCATCCTCCAAAAGAATTGTTTCCACTGTACCTTAATTTTTATGAGACAATTAAGATATATAACGTAGATTTTGTAATAGGTTTAGGTTGATCAGAATGTTAAATGAAGCAGCAGCCAGTTAGTTGGAAAAATGGTTTCCATGGTTATAACCAACATATCACCCTGAATTACTAAGGTGTCTCTGTGGAGTTTTGTCCTTATTTGAATCATGCAGTCCCTCTGTAGAGAGTCCCCTTAATTAAAAACTATGTTATTTAAGTAACTGGAGAGAGATCCTGGGAATGAAGGCAATGAAACTTTTTTTTTTTTTAATTACATGTGTGTTTCCATGGGCAAATACATGTGTATCTAGCACTCTCTCATTCATATACATAGACTTTTTTAGGCACAGTAGTAGCTCATCTGTAAGATCTTCGAGGAAAATACCTGGCATCAGCAACCTGCATTTTGGACACTTGACTTTTTTGAGTACTAATGGGTAAAATTAATTATTTTCTGGAAAAATTGTAGATTTTCCTGCTGGTAAACACTTTGACTTATTTCTTTTTGCTTTGCTATCTGAAACCAAGGCTAGAAAGCTTTTAAATGAAAAGGTGTGAAGTTTTATCAGAAAAGCCTTGCACATAGTAGTGTGAGCCCAGTTACAGTGATTGTCAAGATGGCAAGCACAAGTATTAGGTCCTTTTCCATTTCCCAAGGTAAAAACAAACAGAATTTTCTATCATTGAAATTGCTTTAGTAGGACCAAACTAAAGACTACAGTAAAATCAATATTATTTAAGAAGCAGTAGTGTATGCTAGAATGAGCACAATATTTGGAGGGGGAAAATGAGAGTTAATTTCTGACTTGGTCTCTTACGTCCTATGTGCCACCTGAACAAGTTATGTCACTGTCATGAGCATCAGTTTCCTCATCTGGAACCCAGAAGGGCTATTGATAAGCTTTTAAAAAGCAATATATGAAAGTGCTGCCTAAAGAGTAGGCAGTCACTATATTAATCCCTCAATTTATAACATATTTCATTCAAATTTTAACACTCTTAAGATATACATTGTGATAAAATTATTGTATGCATTTATAAACATACAAGGATAGAATGTATATATTTACCTTTTCATTATCTTTTAATATTTGTATTAATAGTACCAAAGAGTTATTAAGTTTTACATTTGGATTTCTACGTTAGCTTGAAATGTTTTCTGAAAAGTTGCAAGGTGATGTTGCATTGAAAGGAAAAGTCATTGTATATTTAGAAGAACAGAGCAACAGATCTTCATGGTATAAATTTATATTATAAAAATGTATTAGGACATAAAAAGAGAAGACACTCCCAAGTAAGCAGAGCTACGTGTTCGTGTCATTGAGACATATACAAAATAATTACCCATCACATGCCAGACAAACAATTAAAAGCTATAGAAATTGTGAAATATCTTGGAATAGATCATAGCATTTGCAAAGTCAGGAAAGGTTATATGAACAAGTCATGACTCACAAAACATTATCACTCCAGTGCAGACCGTCTGTCTTCAGACTTTCCAACTGGCTTTCGAGACAGTATATTTAAATTCTATAGATATTGATTTTAATTAAATCAAGGCAAAAACAAAACTAATTTGACATTGTCTTTTTCTTCCTTTAGAAATTTTTATTTTTCAATTAGGTTTGACTTTCAATATTATTTTATATTAATTTCAGGCGTACAACATAGTGGTTAGATATTTATACAATATACAAAGTGATCCCACAATTAGTCTAGTGCTTACCTGGCATTGTACATACTTATTACAATATTATTGGCTGTATTCTTTATGCTATAATTTACATCCCCATAACTATTTTTGTACCTATAAATTTGTAATTCTTAATCTCTTCACCTTTTTTATCCAGCCCCCCAAGGCTCCTCTCATCTGACAAACACCAGTTTGTTCTCTGTATCTAGGAGTCTGTTTTCATTTTGTCTGTTCATTTATTTTGTTCTTTAGGTTCCATTTATAAGAGAAATCATATGGCATTTGTCTTTCTCTGACTCATATCACTTAGCATAATACCCTCTGGGTCCATCCATATCATTGCAAATGGTAAGATCTCATGCTTTTTATTGCTGAGTAATATTACATTTTTTATATGTATATGTATATGTATATGTATATATATGTATATATGTATATGTATATATATATACATATATACATATGTGTATGTGTATCTATCTATATATATAGATAGATATAGATAGATATAGATATATATATATATATAGATATATATCTCACTACTTCTTTATTCAATCGTCTATTGATGGACATTTAGGTTTCTTCCATATCTTGGCTTCTGTAAATAATGCTGCAGTGAACATAGGGGTGCATATACCTTTTCAAATTAGTGTTTTAGTTTTCTTTGGATAATGCCCAGAAATGCAATTGCTGTGTCATAGGGTAGTTCTATTTTTAATTTTTTGAGGGACCTCAAAACTGTTTTCGATTGTGGCTATGCCAATTTGCCATCCTACTAACAGTACACAAGAGTTCCCTTTTCTCCACATCAATATACTAAGTCTTGAAGTATCCCAATAGGATGAAAGGTTGTCTAGGACTTAAGACCCATAATAAGTAAAACTACTCCTATTGATACTATACTTTCTTGCAGAGGACCAAATATGATTTAAAAAATAAAGTCTGAATATAATAAGATCTAAGACAAAAACAAACAAACAAACAAACAAAAAATCTTTGTTTTACCTTGTGGAAGAAAGTAAAGTGTAACTGCATTGATAAATGCATATTATTTTTGTTGGTTGACAAAAAAAAAACTCAAAGTTTTTTTCCTTCTACAAACAAGTTGTTATGATACTGCTGATGTGGTAATTTAAAAATAGCATGAATGATTTCTATAAGGAGTGAAAATAAAAATTTAGATTTAAATAATACTTTTCATTCTCAATAATCAAGTATTCCCAATGCAAATTATTATTATATTTAGAAACTATTTCTATGAGGTAGATAAGAATATTTCATATTATTTTACAGATAGGAGCGTAGACACAGAGATGTTCCATGGCATTTTCCCCCTTATATTAGTTGTCTATTACATAACAAATAATTTCAAAATGTGTCACCTTCAAATAACAAACTTTCATTATATCACAAGAATAATGTGAATAATTTTTAGAGTCAGGAATCCAAGAGTGGCTTAGCCAGGTGATTCTGGTTCAGAATCTCTCATATCATTGGCCAAGGATGCAGTCTCTGAAGACAAGACTGTGACTATATAATTTACTTCCAGGTTTACTCATATGGCCACCTTGCCATTAGCAAAAGGCCTTTGCTCTTTCTTATGTGGCTACTTTCATAAAACTGGTCACAATATGGTTTCTTCCAGAGCAAGTGATGAAACAGAGAAAGAGAGAGAGAAGAAATGACATGCCATCACTTTTTCCATATTGTATTGATCACATAGACCAAACCTGATAGAACGTGGAAAGGGACTATACAAGTGGATGACTATCAGAAGAGGGATCGCTGGGGGCCATCTTGGAGGATAGTCACTGCAGTTAGTGTGCCTTGACTTGTGACACAGCTAGTGCTAGTACTGTTAATCCTACTCTAACATTTAAGAAGAAAATAATTCTGTTTAGAAACTAAATAACTGCTTTGCATCCTAGAAGACTAAAAGATTTGGAATCACCTGGTTTACTTCTTTCTTTTTTGTTTTGATAGCAAAACAAATAATGTGGCATTAACCAGGAGTTTTCTGAATGAATAATATGACAAATCAAGCTACACAGATGTCCATGTACATGCCAACTGGAGGGAGAACAGATAAATGCTTCCCCAAACATGCTAAACTGAAAACATGCTTACTAATTGCACCTAGACTGGAGCAGGAGGCAAATGGAGAACTCTAGAATTGTTAGCATGGGGGATGCTATATGAATTTGGCAAGTTCATTTCTAGTCTATAATTTTATTAGCTTCTAACTACATAATACCTAGAGAAACATTCTGATGGACAGTTGTATAATTTGCAAAGAAACTTTAAGAATAATATGAATATCTATGACAGAGTAAAAGGTTCCAGTAGCAATAAGCTGGAAAACATTTCTGGTCCTCCATGCTATTAGATTGCCTCGAGAACTTCTCTCTGGCTCTTAGAAATCCTAGCATATTTTGCCCCAATTTGTTTAGGATCAATTTCTTAAAGATCTTTGTTTTATATCTCTAATTATTTCATTGCTTCACAATAAAAACAGAAAGATTCCCATGCCTTAACTAGTGGATAATAGCAATTATGTTTTGATAGAATTCCTTAGTTTCATCAACTGTATCAAATCACTTGGACCTTGGGGCATCTATATCAGAGAATTTCGTTTGGAGTCAGCAGATTATAATGGGGTTATTGGAGAAGCACAGTGGGTCCATGAAGCTCCCTAAAGATATGTGAATTCTCTCTGGTATTTTTGACACCTACCATCCCTTCTCCCCAGTTGAAATACTATTTTATCAAGGCTTGTAAACATTCACATGAACAAGAGATGTCTTCCTTATCTAACAAATCTCCTGTGGGTACACATTTCTAATACCAATGGGATTAAAGAACATCTTATCAAATGGGCCTGGGCAAGATGACTGACTAAATTTGCAAACTATTTCTTCCTCTTAAAATTTCTTAAAAAGGCAGAATAAATAAAAATATAAGAATAAATTCATGTTAATACTGGAAGAATGAAAGAATGCTATCCCCAGACTGAAACAGTGATTTCTTAAAGATATAAATATATTCAATTGAGTGAAATCCAACAGAAAGGAATTTACAAAGGTATAAAAATGGAAAAATTCTCCAAAATAAGGTGAATCTTATGCCAGAATTTTGTAATGAGGACTCAGTGGATTCAATTCAAAGAATGGGCCATGGGCTAGAAGGTTGATGTATCGGCCAGCTTTTGTGGTGACAACAAACACATCCGAAATCTCATTGCCTTACATTAATAAACATTAATTTCTTGTTTTTGTATATGAAGGTTGGCTGTGGACACTTTACTTAGGGTGTAGCCTAGGTCCAGCTCTTCTCCAATTTTTTTCTCATTCTGGGACCCAGGCTAAAGCACATTCTATGTAAATATATAGCACATACTATCTGAGGCAACCTGTTTTCATGGCCAAAGACTTAAGCTCAATAAAGTGTGTGGAAGCATGTGATGCCTCTAAAGCCTGTGCTTGTAACTAGGGTATATTTCATTGTCAAAGGAATTCACATGACCAAAACTCAAATCAGTGAGACAGGAAATATATTCCAATCCACAGAAGATAGGAGAATAGTGTAAGTATTTAATAATAAAACCTACTACAGACTTCCCTCTTAGTTACAAATATTCACTTGATTCAAAATATAAAATACATTTACCTTATTCTCAATAAAGAAATCCAAAGTCTCATTAAAATATATCATCAGGCTCGAAATTCAGGATGTCAGGATAATCCCTACACAGATTCCATTTATAGATCCTCTTGATCTAGATCCTCTGACCTAAAATGCCAAGTTATCTGCATCCACAACACATAATGATATACAATGTTAGAACAGAAATAGGATAATTGCATAAACCCTCATGTCCAGCAAGGGTAAGAATGAGAGGCAGTCACTGATCCACAACAATTCTGAAATCTAACAGGACAACTTAGCAAGGTTTCCTGACTCAGGTGATAAAGAACTGATTAGGCACCAGTTTTACTCCCTGGGAGTAACCCCTTGTTCTATTCTGCTTCATTAGCTCTTAACTCTGCCCTTGGGAATTTCTTTCTTTTTTATTTTTCTCCTTGGGTGCATCTGAGAAGGATGTTTGGAATATTCTCTCCAGGGTGGCTAAGCAGCATTTCAGCCTGCTTTCTGCCTATCTAAAATTTGAGCACCCAAGGGTCATTTTATAACTCAAAGAATTGCAGTACCTTTTAGTTCAGATTGAAAGCACATTTGTCAAATATTTTGTGTTTTTGTTTAGTTTATTTTTATATGTATTTATTCTATCAGCTCCTTATGCAAATGTCCTCATCCACAACTCTTTGCAAGATATGACTGAATTTTTTATATGATTTTGAGTTTCTTGGGTGTCTGTGGGAACATGCCTGAGTATCTATTATAAGTAACATTTTGATCAGCTGAAAGGATAATCTTGGGCCAAAATAATCCAATCAGTGGATTTAACAAGGGTTCAGTTGTCATGGCTTTGTTAGGTGTTTGCTCTGAGGTTGAGCCTTGATCTCAATCTCATGAATCTTATTAAAAGCTCTTCTTAATTTTATCTTTAACTGGTTGACAAGGAGAGGGATTTGTATCATTCCACTCTGCAAGTGACAACATTTATGGATTTTCTCTCTTTCCCCTTGTTCCTAATTTCAAACTGACTAATCACTATTTTTTTGTTTTTTTTTTTTTGAGCTAATGTCATTTTCTTATAGAAACTTCTCAAACACTATTAATCATAATGAACCCAACTACCAACATTCTCTCTTTCTACTATATCACCTAAAGTCATGAGTTTATCAGATATTTTGACTACTTTCAAGATATTGCAAGAGGCAGTTTAATCAACTGTTTGCCTCTATAATAGCATGGATTATCTTTTTTTTCTAACCTTCTATAACAGTTTTCTTACTATTAACTATTCTGCCTTAAAGTTAATGACATATATGTAGTTTAGTTTTGTTGTTGTCGTTTAACAGCATAATCCCATTTTTGGTACCAAATTCTCTATTAGTTAACTTTGTTATAATAAAAAATAGTCCCTATATCTGCTCACAGGTCTTCAGTAGCTCTATTCAAGGCTTTGGGAGGGGTTCTGTTACATCTGCTTGGTCTGCAGAGATTCAGGCTAAAGGAGAAGTTACCTAGGTCATTCTCTTCTTATGCTTAAATAAAGGAGTAAAAGAGGATAAGTAAATAGCACAAATACATTTAAAAGACCTCTGTGCAAATGTGGTCTCTTTTGCAATGGCTAAAGTAAGACGTGACCAAACCCAACATTTTGGGGGCAAGTATGCATTTTCATATAAGTAGACACTAGTATTTGCCCTCAGATAAAACAAGTCAAGTATACTTCTCAAAAAATAATTAGGAATTCTGACATAAGAGATTCTCAGAGCAGGAGCTAGTGCTATAGAAGTAGGACAGTGTCCTGTATAAACTGTTTCTGCCAAGAGGGTCAGGAAAATCCTATACCTAGAAGACAAGCTCCATGAAAAACACAAAGCAAGATCCATTCAGGTGACAAGTTAAGGTAGAATCGGTTCTTATCAAGACAGGAGACTTACTTCTTTTGACCAAAAAAAAAAAAAAAAAAGTTTTTATGTATTTCTTATTTCAAAGAATGTAGGCACGATACACTCCAGTTTACCACAATAGACATCAATTTTTGCCATATTAGAACCCATCAGCTTTGAATATTTGCTTACCACCTACCTGGTCTAGAAAGGCAACGCACTTTCTCAGCTTCTGTGAGGACCACCTCTCTGGTCACAGACCTACTCCTCACTCTGCCTTTCACCATGTTGGGTGAATGTATAATTGGAATCCTTGTTTACTACCAGGTAAACAGATCTTTCCCCAAAGCTGAGTAAATACCCTCCAGCAACAAAAATGGGAACTTCACTAACAAAAAAGTTGAGAGAAAAATTATTATGAAAATGAATGAAGCTTAGAAATCAACACCAAGGGTTGATCATTAAGAAAACAACATTAACACATGAAACATAAAATAAATGTAAACTAAATACAATTTTTTTCAGTTTTATTGAGAAATAATTGACATACATCACTATATAAGTTTAAAGTGTATAGCATGATGGTTTGATTTACATATATTGTGAAATGATTAGCACAATGTAGTTAACATTCATCATCCTATAACTACAATAAAAAGAAAAAATTCTTATGAAATTAAGTACGATTTTAGTTCTTAGATATGTTAATATAATAGAAAGAAAAATGAAAGAGAGAGTAAGAGAGGGAGAGAGAGAGGAAGAGAAAGAGAGGGCAAAAGAAAGGATGGGAATGATATGAAAGAGCATGAATCTAAGTTATTGTAAATTAAATTCTGGAAATGTGGTTACAACATTACAATAAATAGAAGGACCAATGAGTAGAATGTTCTCAGGTTACGTACATTTAAATATGTAAGTTTAAATTAGCGGGCAGAAACATTAAGCCAAGGTATTCTTTTAGACTGCCAAGACAAGACTTAAAAGGATAAAAATTCTGAGGTTAAAAAAAATTTAAGAGGTATAGAGTATTCGTGCCAAACATAAATATCTCATTAAACAGGGAAGATGTTCATGATATTTGGCAAAGTGTATAGCAAAGATACCAGATAATCATAACAGATACTAGGCCAATCAGGATAGAAGTCCCCTTGTATAACATACTGGTAGTTAGCTGATAATTAGCCGAGTTTTAATAGGAGACTCTGGAGTAAAAATAGTAAAAGCAAAGAGAGAAACATACTCAAAGTGCTTAGGAAATAAAATTTTCATTTAGTTAGTGATAAACTGGCTTCAGAAATCTAAACTGCAATATACTTGCCTTAATACAATAAATCAATATTGTCAAAGTTCTGAAGAATAATAATGGTGATGATTATGATGATATCTACTATTCCTTATAATCATTTGATTCCATAATTCTATATTTGGGCAATACTTCCAATAGTTTCAGTATTCAACTAGAAATGAAGTCCCCGTTCCTGTTGACTAAGTTTGGTAGCTATCTAGATTCTTCCCAATTCAAATCCTAATATACTACCACTTTACTGTGCTGTCTCACCTTGTGTATTTTAACCACCAAAGAAAATGAAGACTTATTTAGAGAAATATGAGAACTGTATTATAGAAAATTCTAGAAATTTCACAAGAAAGCCCTTGGTGCTACCCAATACTGAACTCTCTTTCTCCCTTGTCCCTCGGGTAGAGACAGCTAGACTGCTTGTCTGGCTTTTTATTTTTTTGTTGCCCTTATCACTGTCTCATATTGCTTTGTAGGGTGATAGTCACGTCCTAGTCTCATTGTAGCCCATGACAGGCTATCAGTGTCGCAATAGTTGGAGAACCCTAAGTTGAAACTTGTGGCAGAGATGAATGTGTCATTTCTTTGATATCAGAAATTTAGACTCCTTTTTCCTAAGACACATAGGGTCTAGCATGTAGGAAATGATCAATTAATTCATGTTCAAAAAAAAATCAAACCATTACTTTAACTTTCTCCCATCATAAAAACTAGAAGTTTCTTTCTTGGACACCATATTGTTTACAACTTTGTTTTTATAGAGGAATATATGGGAACTATGTAGATTTTTTAGAAGGAACCTCCCCTTTCAAACAATAGTAACAAATTTGAGCATAGTTCTCTTATTTATCAGTTGTGTAAGTTAGAAAGTATATTAATGTTCATAATTTCAATCTTCTTTATATATAAAATGTGAATACTCCTAACTTACAGAATTATTCAAAGAATTTGTAAAAAATACCTAGTTCTTAGAAAATCATATGTGTTTTTATTTTTAATGTTTTTTTACTCTGAAAGAACTCTGAATTTTCCAAACAATTAGGATAGCTTAGAGGAAGATTTCTACAAAGGAGAATGCTATTCTTGTTTTGCTAACCTGGTCAACAGAGAGATTTGTGAGCTGAGTGATGGAACTGGATGAATTATATTCAGATAACTTCACCAGGTCTCTCTAGAGAACTGTTTATAAGGTTATAAGCTCATCAAGATCCTGCCCTGTGTAATAGAAGCTGATTGCGTTTGAACTGTGTTAACTTAAAGCAAAAATGGGGCTGCCAGGGTCTCACAAAGCTGATTGGAGTTATGCCCTCCTCTGCCCTCTGCTTCCATCCACTTTTAACAACTCCAGTGGCAAGGAAAGTTTCTGGGAAGCTAATGCTTTTGGGATTATGATCAAGTCTGAGAAAAGAAAAAGTTTCTTGAATGGCAAATTTCTTCCTTCCAGGAATTAGCATGCTCATCTGCCCCCTAAAGCCACCTTAAATATTTATAGAAATGCTAAAGATGGCAATGAGACCACACCACCCCTTCCATGTAGTTTCTGCTAACTCTGATTCCAACATTAAAATTTGAAAAACATGTTTGTTAGGGTAGTTGCTTACTTTTTTGGTAAAAAATTTAATTAATATAATATTATCTAGAAAAAACTGTGTTCCTACCTTGTTTCTTCATGAAATGGATGAAATGGTGGAGACCAACTCCTTTAGTTTTTCTTTTTGAGAAAGGATATATTGTGTGTGTTTCTATCCACCCCTTAAATTGTCTCCACATGGGATACCACTTCTTGGAGGTTTTCCCAGTGTGACCTCTTGCTATAAGTTATGCAAGAGTGGTGGTGACTCCCAGAGTACAATCTGTCCAGCAGGATTTATCTTATGAGGGCTTGGGTTTCCAGAGGATTACTCTCCTAATCATATCTATTTTCTGTAAGCTCTTTAATCAGCCCTTAACCCCTCTTTCTGTTTCAGGAGCTAATTAAATCTCATATGGGAGTGGGCAGTCTCCATGATGTCTGAAGGATGGGACTCTTGAAAGACAGGCCAGGGCTTCTGTGGTGATGATCAGAGAACCCAGGGCAAGGGTGGTGAAGACTGGTTCACTGTCCCTAACAGGAGAACAGAGCTACCATAATCTTCTGAAGAACATGGGATGTCTTCATCAGGAAAGAGGGTCTTTTCCAACAGAGCATTCAATTCCGAGAATTACACAGGAAGCAGTCTAGCCTCCAGATCTCTGAAATCATGCTGAGTGATGAAAGGGTTACTGATAATGCTGTAGGAAGATCACCACCACACATCTTAACCGTAATCAGAAGGTGTCAGTGACATAAGTCATATTAAAAGGATGTGCAGTGCTTGGTTCCTCTGTGAAGTTTTTCAGTGACCATGTACCCACCCACTCTCTCATTCTTAAGACTTCTTGTATAACAAGTATAATTTACCCAGCAATTAATTATGTGCTTCCCCCTCCATCTTTAATCCCCTCCCACGTCCACCCTTGACCCATGGATGTTGCTGTTTCCCCCTAAGAACTGGATCTCTGAAGGTGGGGCATCCCCTCCCACATGCTCATGGCATGCACCCAGGGTTTGGCGTACCCAGAGTATAGTCCGTGGCTCCACCTGGGGCACAAACCCAGGACCTTCTGTGTGCAAACCAGACGTGCTAACCACTGCACTATGGAGCCACCCCAATTATGTGCTTTCGATAGCATTCCTTATTTCACTGACTTGAAGTTTTGTTTAGTCATTGACATGTATCTGTTAATGTTTTAATCTCTTACTTCTCAGTAATGAGGTCATACAGTTATTTATTTTCTTCCTTATATTGTTTTGTTAATTAAATATAATTTCTATGATCTGTAAAGTGGATTGTTTCCTAACTGGAAAATCTCAATGTTTTGCAATTCAGCATTGCCAGATCATCAATCTCATTCCTCTGCCATTCACGTATCAAATGAACTTTTGTTAAGGTAGGTTTGCTTTTCCACAAAGTTCCTAACATGTCCTAGGCTGTAAAGATGCCCATGAAAGGCTCTTGTTCAGAAGGATTTGATTCTCCAGGAGAGCAGTACCATCCAGAACTTTCTGTGATGATGGAGGTGTTCTATGATCTGCAGTGTCCAATTAGGTAGCAATTAATTACATGCGGTGATTGATCACTTGAATTGTTACCAGTATAACTGAGGAACAAAATTTCTAATTTCATTTCATTTTAATTAATTTTGCTTTAAATAGCTCAGGATATTGGCACCTAAAACCTATCATTAGTTTCTCCGGCAGAAACACAGAAACACAAAAATAAGGATTGTAATTGCAGCTTAGTTTGCAAATAAAAATAAGCTCTCTATCCTTTTTTTCCCCATTGGCTATTTACAGTGTAAACAGAAAAGCAGTCATAAAGAGAAGAAAGCCCAAACCAAGACCATTCTGAGGTTGGAGAACCTGCTAGAAAAGGGGGACCCTAGACTGTAAACAGCTAATGAACTAGCACAGGAATTGCAGAGTGTGAGAGATGTGAAGATGAAAGAACACAGATTGAGTTGTTCAGTGGCATGGAGCACCTGTCTAAAAAATAAGTTAACCTTTGATAGTTCACTCTGGGGAATAGGGAAGAATGGATCTTGCTTTGTAAAGAAAAGTGCTTTCTTATAATGGATCCCCGTGTAGAAATGGATAAATTAGGTAGTAGCTTTTAACTAGATTTCAGACAAATGGAAATGATTATAGAATGGCACACAAATTAGGCAGTAACTATGACATCCTTGCTGACTCCCCACAGACACCTTTGGAAATACATTACCATTTGAGAAAGTTGTGCTCATTTATTTCCACCTTGTTTGTATTCCTCTCCTTCCAGGATATGTCACACAGGATGCTTATATTAAAAAGCAGGACAAGAAAATCTGGAGAACTTTTCAGCTCCTGCTGTTAACACTCTAACACAAAACAGGCACTCTGGTAGACTTCCTGCAAACAGGCAGGGGACAGCTGACACTAAAGTGTGTCATGCCACTAGGAGAAGTCTTTGTTAGCAGGAGTTGTTGAAGCTGAACAAATTACTCTCCAGCTTGGGTGCTCCCTTTGTCTCAAAGCCTCCATGCCCCGCTAGGACTGAAGTTTTGCCCAGCTTGTGGCCGATGAATGAAAATCTTACATTGTACACTGAGTGATTGCGAAGATGAAGGCATTCATGATGGGGATGACTTAAATGGTAGTGCTGGGAAATTCAGATATGGAACTGGCATCATGAAGCTGTTCATATTACTGAATGTAAAAACAGAAGGCAAACACAGCAATGAATTAAGTAGTACAAAAACCTACAATTATTCCCTACACTGATGTGTAATGTTGAAGCTTCCCTGAGCACATCAAGAGAAGCACTTTGGGGAAATTCTACTCAGGTTTCAGTTCTCAAACGGCAGGTAGACTATTTTATGCTAAATCATCTAAATGTATTGTAACATAATTAGAGCTGTTCAGAGTTCTAGGGAACAGCCTGTCAATTCTTACTGGATTTCATTTTTAATTTGCCTCGGGAGCATAGGACCCACTTCAGAGTCTATTTAAATAGAGACAATCTTGCACAGGTAGGAATGTAAATATCCCTCAAAGGCTAAGTGAGGATGCTAAAATAAGCTGTTGTGGTTATTTGCCAACTGGTTTAGCTACACATTTGAGAAAATCTGCTCTCTGGGGAGATCATTTTGAATCTTATAATTAATTGCCTAATTCTTTTTCCTCATCCCTAAATATGCTCTCAGTTTTTTATAATTTTAGATGTTATGTCTGAGCAATTCCACTCTCAGGTGTATAGATATACATATACATATACATATACACATATCTATATACACACACACACATATATATATACACACATATACATATATATATCAAACAGAAGTCTGTGTGTGTGTGTGTGTGTGTGTGTACACTCATCAAAAGATATTGTATAAGAATGTTTGTAGAAGCACCATTTGGAAATAGCTCAAACATCTGCCAACAGTAGGATAGATAAATAAACACATTGAGGTATATTGATAGAATAGAATACTATACAGAAGTGAAAAAATAATTATGGCTGTACACAAGATGTGTAAATATAACTATATCGCTAACAATGTTAGCAAAGGAAACAAATACAAAATAATATGTATTTATGATTATACATATATAGATAAAAACAGACAATTTTTAGAACTTCTAGTCAGTTCTGGGGTTCTGGAAATATTTTATTTCTTGATCCAGACTTACACAGCTGTGTTTATTTTAGAAAATTTCATTGAACTGTATATGTAACAACTTGTACTGTTTGATACTACACTCAATAAAAATGTAATAAAATAAAACAAGCTTGTTTTAAATTTAAATTTTTACAGAATAAAATAAACTGAGTTTACATTTTTATTGTTTTACTAAAGACCAAATTATATAAAAAGACTAACTTGGAAAATCAACAATAATAAAGACAGTTTCCAGGTCTTAGAAATTAGGAAGTATAACTATAGTCTTTTAGCAAGCACACCCTATCAGGACACTTCTGCTGCCTCTATACTACATTGCTACTGAAGTTGGGAACCAGTGATGTTATTCCAGGATACCTCTACTGTCATTATTGTATGGCACCAGTACCATAGCCATTAATGTTTACACCATTTGATTAAGATTCGAAGTCCTGGATGAAAGCATCTTATCAGCATGAAAGGGCCAAATCTTGGCTACTGGGATGAAAAGAGAGAGGGAATGAATACCTTGCTCCTCCAGTATTCATGCTGAGAGATCAGCAGTGCCTGCCACCAAAAACAAAAACACAAAGTGTGGAAGCATTCCCAAGCAGGAAAGGCAAATGACTGCTAAATAGAAAAAAAAAAAATGCACCTATTTAATAGTAAAATGATCCTATGCTGTAATTGCTTGCCTCAGTTTTCTGTTACTGGTCCGTGATGTACTTGACAATAGAAAAGGCATATTATTGTTGTATCTCCCAGTGCCTACAAGAATGTTTGGGTTTGAGCACATAATATAAGCTCAATGACTGATAGGTAAGTTGGATGAATGAAAACAATTAGTGAATGAAAACAATCAGTTTAAACTAGAACTTATGATTGCATAATTCTGTAAAGCTCTCAGAAATATTCTTGTACTTGAATCTGCACCAAATCAGCATTTGATTTGACTTTACATATCAACAAAAGTAAAAAACTAACATTTCAACAAAAGCAGTCGAAGAACATAAATATAAAGTTCATAAAGAAAGAAACACATATAATCAATGCTCATATGGCTAGTTGATATTAAAATGCAAAATATAGCAAAAATGAGACTATCTGATTCCCTGGAATCTAGAGCAGATCTGGCTACACAATGTTACAACAACCATTTTATCAGTGAATATTCAATTTATTAAATTAATGAATGAATGAATGACATAATTCCACTCTCGACCATAAAATGGGCAGCAATTGAATAAATTATTATAGATAATATTTCAAGTTTATGAGAGGAAGATTAATAGATACAACCTTTCTAGAAAACAATTTGGTAAGATGTACTATAAACCTTTAAGAAGTTTATTCGCCCAACCACTTTTCTATAAAATTACTGTTTAAAAATAACCAAGGGATATACAGAAAGACTTAATACAAGGTATTCATTTTTGTGTTATTGATAATAGTAACAAATTAGAAGATAATTTAAATGTTGAAAGATTTGAGGATGATGAAATTAATTACATATACGTATAGGATAGAATGTTATGCAATGATTACTCATGTTATCAAATAACATTTTTCTCAATATAATGACTAATGGAATGATGTTTACAATGTCATATTTAGCATGATACAAATCTGGGTATAAATATTACCCCAAATCTATAATATAAACACAGGCACTCAAAAATTATTTAAAAATACATATCAAGTTTTAAAAAGTAGCTACTTATGAATACAAAGATATAAGTTGGATATTATTTCCCCTTTATTGTTTTTTCTATTTTCATATTTTTAACAATGTGTACATATAAAATATTAACAATACAATATTTTTTACTTCTTTCTATTCTTTAAAATTTCAGATCTCAACCTGGCTTTATAGTTTTTTTCTTTAACATCTCTCCTATTGCATACTTTGCTTCTGATAAACTGATCTGTGCTTCTATTTTGTCCTTTAAAAGGAAGGATTTAGGAAGTTTCACTCTAATATTCTAAGACACAAAAATAAGACACACTTGTCTCTATAACAGTTCCTACTCATCAGTTTCCATAACTGAACAATGCCTTAGATCTTCAACAGTTGACTTCTTCAATGACAACTGTCTGTCTCCTTTGATCTCTATGTATCATCAGCTTCTGAATTACCGTGTCCGGGATCCTCCATTCATTACTAACAATCCTCCGCATTGCCTACCACAACACACAGCCACACTTCCACAGAGCCAACATACGTACTCTCAAGAAGCCATGTTCCACCTGCTGGAATGGCTGTTCCAACTGAGACCACATCTCAGCAGTTTTCCTACCACAAAGGATAGAAATAGCTCTAGACTTCATCTCTACCTAGATGGTTCCATCCAATTGCAGTGGACCAAGTAGCGGGTAAACTTGGCTTGAAATTTGAGCTATGAAAAACCACAATTACTACTATTAAATTTGAACTTAGCTAAAGATCATTCCTTCTCTTTGAGCATTTAATAATTTTCTGTAGCAATCAGCCCTATGAGCTTTTTCAGAGGTAATGTACAAATTTGGACTTTGGAGAGACTGCTTAGGTTTGAATCCCAGCTCTACCACTCATTATTTGAGTAATGTCTTGAGCAATTAATTTAACTGTCCAGGGTCTCTGTTTTTCTGTTTGTAATATGGTCGTAACTAATGGTAACTACTTCATAGAGTTTAAGAATAAAAGATGTAATTATATGTAAATTGCTTAGAACATTATATGAGATTGTGAATACCACCTAAGTTGTAGCTCTTCCACAGGTAGAATTACACAGCCCTGCTTTTTCTGAGGAACTGAGAAAAAGAGCTCTGAATATTGTCAGATATAAGAAAAAGACTGAGTAGAAAATGCACTATTATTGGAGGAATTAGGACCCTTTGGATAACATGAATTGTAGGCAATCTCTAGAAAGAAGAATAAAATAACTGTTATGGCAGTCTAAAATAGTAAATGAGGCTATTTCTTGGATCTATGTTCTCATTAAAACAATGATAAAACAAGTATATTCTCTATTACTAACCTCTTCTGCGGGCTTGATAACAGGGGTACTGGATGAGATCTTGGAGCATTAGAGACCTTAACAGTGAAGAGGCTTTTATTCACAAACCCAAGGAAGGTCTATGAGGTACACCTATATCAGCAATATGTGGTGATAAATGTAGCTATGACTCAGAGTGGTAAAATTAAAATCGTGTAAAACGGTAATTCACTTCTATTTTTCTCTCAGCTCAAGTACTGCTCCTCCAAACATGGAGGTATTGCTGAGACTAATTGACACTTCCCCTAATTTTTCATTCTTTCACTGCTTGTTCTATAACCTGTAAGCAATACTCTTCTCAATTTCTGGCTTTCATTAAATCTATCATTCTTTCATTCAGTTTATTTTTTTCTTCATCTGTCACAACATCACTGATATTCAGTGACAATTTGAATAGAGGTAAAATTATTCTCCTATGTAGATTTCTCCACATAATATTAAATCAATAACAAAAAATTCTTCTCTTAATTTCAGACTATAGAAACACTATTATATGAACACTATTCCAGGCCTGTAGGAACATTCCCTCTTGGACCCCTGAGCTGCCATGCACGAGGTCTGACTCTCAGTCCCATACTGAAGAGACCACATGGAAATCTATAGCAACTACATGAAGAGAGGAATGTGCTGGCTCAGCTTTTCTAGCATCTGACCATTGAGTCAGTCAACCTGAGACTCTAGACACCATGAAGCAGAGGTGAGTCAGCACCACACGTCCTGCCCAAATTTCAGATTTGTAAGAAACATGAATACCTATCAGTCTTTTAAACTACTAAGTTATGTGGTGGTTTGTTATGTAGCAGTAGAGAACAGGAGCATATTTAAAATGTGTACAACTAACTTTCTTGTCCCAAAAAAAAAAAAAAAAATCCCATGAGCAAACCTATGGCATGTAACAGTTTAGTGCCAATGACCCGAAGAAAATAAAGGACAGTATTTTTTAAGCAATAAAATGAAGGGGACGTTTCAGCTTAGATTAAATACTCATATACAAGGAAATTCTTTATTTGGAGTGGACTTCAAAATAACAAGAATTTCACGTGCAGCTCAGATGGTCTCTTTCTAGCCTTACGCTAGATGCACATTTCAAGGGATAATCTGGAATTAGTTATTCTGCTGGGGCGCTGAGGATGATGTTCACAGTGAAGCTGGTCTCTAAAGTGTTGGTAAAGGTTTGCTGTCCACATTCTTTAACTACTTATTGAGTTATCAAATTGGCTTTTTTTTCTTTTTTTTTAATAAGATTTTGTTTATATTTTGTTTCATTTTACAATAGGCAAGTATTCTAGACATCGATGCCTGATAATATATTTTAAATCCTTAACACTTTTCTACAATCTTTACTATATGGTAAGGAGTTTGTTTGTTTATTTGTTTTTTCTCCCTGCAGATTTGTTTTACTACCGTATTGACTTTTGCTTTGCATATGTTTTTTTCAAACTTTTATTCACAATTCTTGGCAGAGGTAAAAAAAAAATCCCTGCAGCTAATAGTAAGTGCTTACCAACAAACGACTTGAAAAATATTTTTCTTATAAAAGTCACCTTGGGTTCATTTTATTAAGATTAAATCAATAATATTTCTTTTTTCCTTATTGAGAAATAATATATTTAAGAATATGTTAAAATGCTATTAAATAAGAAGAAAATGTAGTTTTAGTACTAGCTAGTATGTAGCCTCATGCTAGATGCATGTGATCCTAATTGAAATACAGATACACATACATATACACAAACACAAAGGAAAAATTTTCCCACATCGTGTTTTTTAACATTTCGAGTACCGAGTTTAATTGTAACTTTTAAATGTTCTCTTTCAAGATGTATATGTAGATATATTTGTATGTGTGTGTGTGTGTGTGTGTGTGTGTGAGTATATATAGATACACACACAATTCTATACATTTGACCCTTGAACAACATGGATTTGAACTGTGTAGGTCCACTAATACACAAAGTTTATAAAAATAAGTACTGCAAACGTATTTTCCTTATGATTTTAATAACATTTTTTCTCTAGCTTACTTTATTGTAAGAAAACAGTTTACAGTGCATATAATGTAAAAAATATGTGCTAATTGACTGTTTATGTTATCAATAAGCTTCTGGTTAACCATAGGCTATTATTAGTTAAGTTTTGGGGAGTCAAAAGTTATACATGGATTTTCAACTGTTCAGGGGTCTGTGCCCCTAACCTACATGTTATTCAAGGGTCAGCTGTATATTTTTAAAATTTCTATAGTTAACATTATTTTTTTTCATAATTTGAAAAAAACACTTATTATTTCATATGGTACATAAAATAATGAGTAATATTTATATAATGCCTTTCAGTTTACAGAGCGCTTTCACAATTTTACTTAATCCTCACGACAATCCTATTAAATAAAGTATTAGTACCTTTGGACTAGGTTTTTCTGATATTCTCACTTCAACTCTCTGTCATAAATTTTAGATTGGCAATTCATTTTATAAATAAAGGAACCAGGGCTCAGAAATGCCTTCCACAAAGACCGACAGCTTAAAAGTGGCAGACACCAAAAACTAATGCATATCCAATTCCAAAAGCACTACTGTGATATTTCACTGCCTTATCTCCCTAACTACAGCTCACTCCTAGATTCTCTGCAGCTGTGTACCCTTTTCTCTTTTTAGAGCACTCCTTGCTCTCTGGGGCAATCAGTTTGTCCAAATTAGTTTTATTTGACACCATTTTCCCTGAATGCCTGATTCTGGCAGCATTATCCTTCCACTACTATCCACACTGAGATGCACAGACTTACCACCTCTAACTCCAGATCTCAGCTCCATCCCACAGTAAAGACCACGATACAGAAGACTGGCCCTGCTGGCTAAAGAAGTTACTTCAAGTTCCAGAAGTTGAGTTTTATCACATGCCAGATGAAAATTATGAACATATTTCCTATTATTTTTGTGAAAGCTTTATGGGCACTTTACTAGAAAATTCTAAATAATTTAGTAACACCTTGTTAATTCTATATTAAGGGAGCCATGGAAAAATAACTTTAAGTATATATTATCTTATATTTTATTTAAGAGCAATAAAACACTTAAGTAAACTAGGAAGAAAGAACTACTTCAAATTCATGCCGTTTTGAATAAAACTATATCATTTCAACAAGATTTTATTTTATAGGGAAATGCTGTTATTACATTGTTGGATATATTATAGGGAGATATATGGAATTATGATGGTGATGACCAAGTTTTCATCTTTGTGTTAACCAAAAATTCCTTACCACTTGTCTCCATCCTTTGATAAGTTTGAAGGGTTCTTCCCTGCTACCCCAAGGCAGACTTTTCTTACCTATGTATTCCTATTTTCCCTTCTGTCTTTCCTAACCATGATTTTTAAAGCTGTGAAAACCATGTAACAGCACATACTACAGCATATAAAGGCAAATTGCAAACATTGACCAGGAGTCACAGCACTTGTCTTGGAAAGCCCACTTCAAAGATTCCTCCCACCGATGGGGATTCTATAGCTCTGAAACAGTCTGCATTGCTCTTCTACATTCTCTATGTCTCAGATTTGACATTTCAAGTTGGTTTGTCCAATGCCTGGCCTTTGATTTCTTCAGGTACATACCTCATTCCCTCTTTATCCTATGTTGCCACTTCCAATTAAGAAGAGGAGAGGTTGGATATTTCTTCTCAAGCTTCATGAAACCTGGCGATCAGGCTTCTGCTCCTGTGAGACATCCTCCCAGGGGACATTGAGATGACTGTAGTTCAAGTGGGTGCCATGGGGTGAATTTTTGTGCCTAGGATACTGTTTCAAGCCCTGCAAGTAAGTTCTCCCATGGGAGAAGGGGAAGAAATGGCTGGTAGCCTCAAGAATTTAACTACATTTCTCTAGTAAGTTGTATTTACATAGTCTTTATATCTTATGAAACACCTATATGTTCATTGTCTGAATATCCATCTCTGTAATATGAAATTTATTGGTAATCTGTGTTATAGATTAAAAAATAAAATAAAATCTGAGTATTAAGTGGCTTGCCTAAGGCCACAGAATATGTATAGAGTCAGAATAGCTTGGCTTGAAGACTATCTTTACAATTTGTATTGTCCCAAGCTTTCAGACTTTGGCCTTAGAGTCTGGGCTGGGGATGAGATAGAGCCCAGATTCCTGTCAAAATTCCTGAATTCAGGCTTCCTGTGAAGGAAGGTAAAAGGCAAAACCAGAGCTGAACCAAGGGTCTGTTACTAAAAGTAAGTGCCATTTCAGAAGTAAGAAATCATGCAGCAGATCAGAAACAATAATGGGGAGGCAAGAGTTCACAGTAGGAGGTTAGACATGTTACATGAGGGTGGAAATGGAATAGGTAGAAAATATTAAAGTGTCATACAGTTGTGTCAAAGACTGTTGAGAGAATAGTCTCTTAAATTTTGAATGCTTCACTCTATACAGTGTTGGTAAAATTTCTTGGGCTAGATAACCATCCAAGACAATGAAAATACTGTGATGTGGCCCTCTCCCTACCTTCATTTTCTTTCTATGCTTTAAACTCCTTTACTCTTTGTCATTTATACTTACCTATTCTGTCTTACCTTTTCCTCTCCTCTCCTCTTTACCACTTAATGATGTTTGGAGACTATCAAAGATTTATGAGAACTTGGCAAGCAAGGCAATGACAATTCTAAGTCTAAAGCATCATTTACTGAGTCTATTTAAATTTTCAGCTGACACTTCTTTGAATCCCAGTCTATGACAAAAGATGACCTGTTAATTTTATATGTCCTTTATATGCTCCCCACCACCACCTTGAATATCTATTTACTAACTGAGAGGTTTCATAAAGATTCAATAGTTTTTTCAGTTTATTATAACCACTTATCTACCAACCCTTTGTCATTATAACCTATAGGTAGATAATTTCCTAAAGTGCCATAATTTTCTTGTTTTTGCCTAATTCTTTCCTACTACTTTGGTACCACTGGCAGCAGGAGTACAAAAAAAGATCAATTGTTTATGATTCAGGGAAAGTGCAGTGAACTTGCACGGTCCTGAATTTTCCATGGCTTTAACTGTGAATAGCTTTACATATTTGCCTCCATCCAAGGTACTATAGGCAGCTATTGATTTTGCTTGGCCACATGGACAAGGATGGCACAGATCAATCAAATGCCTACATTATGCCTCAGTTGCTTCTTAACCAGGAACTCACCTCAACCTCTTCCCGAACAGATGTTTCATAGTTGAGTAGGTAAAACCTCCATTGTTCCTGTGTTTCTCCTTTACTCTCATACTGCTATAACACTCACGATACTTCTGACATTGGATCTGTGGGGTTTTGTTCCATGCCAAGCAATTCTTCGACACCAGCTGGGTGTCCTACAATTTTACTCAATTCTGACACTATCTACCTGGGTACCATGTCAGATCCCACTGCTTCAGGGTTCAGTGTGACAAGACTACCCTCTACTTCAGATGCCAATCATAAGTCCAGGTTGTTACTTGTGCTTCTGACCAATCAGCTATAAATTAGGGCTTCTATGACCTCCTCTTTGGGGTTTAATGAATTTGCTAGAGTCAATCACAAAACTCAGAAAAATAGTTTACTTACTGTTTACCAGTTTATTATAAAAGGATATGATAAAGGATACAGGTGAATATCCAGATGAAAGAGATGTGTAAGGCAAGCTATGTGGGAATGGGAGTGGAGCTCTCTGGCTGTGCCACTCTCTCGCCACCTCCATGGGTTCAGCAACATGAGCTCTTTGAACCTTGTACTTTTGGGATTTTTATAGAGGCTTCATCACATAGACAAAATCAATCATGCAATCCATTTTCAGCCCCTCTCCCCTCCCTGGAAAATAAGAGAGAGGGAGAGTTGAAAATTACAAGTTCTAATAATGGCTTGGTCTTTCTAGTGACCAGCCCCAATCCAAGAGTCCACCAAGAGTCACCTTATTAAAACAAGACATTCCTATCACCCAGGAGATTCCAAGAGATTTAGGAACTCGTATGTCAGAGACTGGGATCAAGAACCAAATATTAGAACAAAAGATGTTCCTAGTGCTCTTATCACTTAGGAAATTGCAAGGGTTTCAGGAACTCAGTGCCAGGAACTTAAGACAGAGACAAATATGTATTCTTTTCTATTATCTTAACTCCAGTGGACTTCATTTGTGTAAGAGCCCCTCTTCAGCACCTTCTGAACCAGCGCTTGAAGGAAAACTACAAGAATAACTGCAATGAGTAAAAGCCCTGAAAAATTTACAATCAATAATCCTTCCCTAAATGAAGAAGAGCTGAGCAAACATACTTATAAATTTCTACATATCCAAATGCATGTATCATGGAAGTTGTTGGTGTGATCTTTATCCTTTTTTAGCCCTTTGATTCACTGTGGTCTCTGATTTGGTAAGTTAGGACTGCAGTCATGCATTTGGTTTGGTATTCTTTCACTGATGTATCTGAAAGCTGTAATATTTGTTTCATCTTTTAGTTTTGCAAACAAAACACCTCATATTTACTGCAGGGATTTACTCTATTTTATACCACCTTTTCATTTCTTTATTTCCTCCCTCCATCCTAGCTGGTTAGAATTGGCAGTTGTTTTGCCCTTTCCCTGGAGAAACTCCCGAAAAGCTAATGATGTTAGTAGGGGTTTCATTTTTTTTTTTTTCAGGAAAATGTCAAAAAACATGCTTAAGAAATGGACTTGGCTAAGGAATATGGCTGTACATTATTATTTAAAGTACATGGGTTTAGGAAGAAAGGTATATCAGCCTTGCATTTAAATGTCATGCTTGTCTATTTCATGAAGTTCTATATCAGATTGCATATAACTGAGACTCAGCTAGTATGAGTTAACAGAGCTACTTCTGCTACTAAATACCATTTCCCACCTGTTTTCAGAGGTTATATGAAAATCTGAGCAATCTGATGAGAAATCAAAGTGTTTTATGCCTTATACATACACACATACACAGACACACACACACACACACACACACACACACATTCTCCATGTAGTCTCTTGTGTCACAAACTTATGTTATATGTGGTAATCAAGTACTGGGTACTGCCCCAGCAAACCCATTCCATAAATATTCATCTAGAAGACATGCATTCTTTTACCACATCATCTTACACAGAATTAGTCTCTGCCTTCTCCATCTTCTTATCTTTCTGCTTGCTCTGTCCTTTTCGCTTCAGAAAATCTCCATCAGTATATGCACTGTCTTTTTTTTTACATATGAAGATAATGAATTTAGTTGGTTCCTGTTATGAACCAAATTGTTTCCCCCAAATGCAAATGCATTGAATCCTGAACCCCAATGTTACTATATTTGGAGATAGGGCCTTTAGGAAGGTAATTAAGGTTAAATGAGGTTGTAAGGATGGGACCCTAATCTCACAGGGTCAGTGTTCTTATAAGAAAAGAAAGAAACACCAGAGATTACTCATTCTCTGTTAGTGCACAAAAGAAAGGCCATGTAAGAACACAGTAAAGAGATGACTGCCTACAAGCCAGGAAGAGAAGCCTCACTAAAAACTAACCTTGCTCGCATCTTGATCTTGGGCTTCAAGCCTTCAGAACCGTGAGGAAACAAATTTCCATGTTTAAGCCACCCAGTCTGTGATATTCTGTTATGGCATCTTAAGCAGACTAATACAGTACTCAGTAGAATGTATGATCTAAATTGTCTTATTCTCATTGGAAATTAATGTATTTCATATAAATTATTTGAACTCTCCCATCTTGCCTTCTTATAATTATTTTCAAATGCTTACATATTTTTAAACTTGATTTTCAAAATGCAGAAATTGCAAAAAGAGAGATTCCTGTATACTCATTGCCTAGCTTTCCCTAATGTCCACATCATATATAACCACAGTAAAATTGTTGAAACCAAAAGTTAACATTGTGGGATACTATTGAATAATCTAGAAATTTTATTCTAGTTTTACCAATTTTTAAACTAAATTTTACAGTTCTAGATCCAATTCAGTATTCCAGATTACATTTATCTGTTATGTGCCCTTTTCCTTCAATTCGTGACAGTTCAAGTCTTTATTTCTCTCTCATGTACTTGACAATTTTAAAGATTCCTGGTCAGTTGTTTTATACAACATTCTTCAATTTAGATTTGTCTGAAAGTTTCTCAGGATTCGATTGAGGTTATGCATTTTTGACAAGAATACCACAGAAATGATGCTATGCCTTTCTCGGTGCTTCATAACAAAGAGCAAGTGATTTTGATTTCTTATTATCAGTGTTAATTTTATTCACTTTGTTAAGGTAGTATTTGCTAAGTATTTCCACTTTATAGTTACTACTTTTCCCTTTTTAATTAATAAGTGTCTTATTGGGAGATACTTTGAGATTATGCAAAAGTCCTTTTTTTCTCATCATATTTTTGTCCACTAATTTTAACATTCATCAGTGAACCTTTTCTGCAACTGTTATTACTTCAGTGTTTTCCTAGTGATAATTTTTCATTTCTACCATTCTTTCCACATTGTTTAATTGAAGTTAGTTTGTAATAAGGTGCTTTCCCTTCTCCCTAATTTACTTATTTATTTATATCAATATGATATCATGAATATTTTAATTCTTTGTGTTATAATCTATTAATGCCATATTTTGTTGTTCAAGTTCTCACACATTTGCCATTGAGAGATCCTTCAGTTGGTTCCTTTATTCTTTTGGCTTACTGCTGTTATATTTTAAACACTTCCTTATATACTTGCATCATAAAATATTCCAAGACCATTTTGTATTTCCTGTGCCCCAGCCCTATAATCAATCATTTCTCCAAGGAACACTATGTTCTTTTATTAAAGAATGACATTTAGAAACCAAGATCTGGCCACTAGATATGTTCATTGCGACTGGGGTATTCTTACTTGAAAGTCCTCTCTTTAGACAAAGATAGTGAAATGTATGTATTTTCACATACATTTAGATATAACCTTGTCCATTTTCTTACCTGTAACTTCTTTGTCCAACAGTGAGAAACCTGGCTTTAAATATCTACTATATATTTATTTGTTTTCTCAATCCTAATATATACATAAGTTAGTTTCAGTATGACTAGCTATATTCCTGTGAAAACCAAATTTACTAACAAAAAGGGCATGTCAGTGTACAGTTATTTTGGTTTTCATCCTGGCAGCATATAATCAAAGTCTTATTTTTCAAAGGTTTTAGGTCAGTTTCCCCCCCCCCACCTCTTTCAACGTGATTTTTTTTTTTTCACGTTATTCAAGCATAATACAGTTACAGTCATTTGTTACAGTTTAAATCCCATTTGGGATTCTCGCACCTCCAAACATTCTGGTTAATGTATATTATTTATTTGTGGAGTAAGGAGTTCTTACTACAAAATTCCAGTGGAGCGGGGAGCATCGATGGGGATTTCCCCTTATATCCAACAAACAATTCTAGGGCACCAGCTTGGTATCCTACATTTTAATTCAGTATGACACTATCTACCTAGATATAGTGTCATATCCCATAGGTTAAGGGCACTGTCCTACAAAACTTCTGCCCTCCCCATTTCAGACACCAATTACAAATCCAGGTTGTTGTCTGTGTTTTCCAACCTACCAGCCACAGATCAGAGGTTCTCACAACACTTATTAGGTTCCAATAATTTGCTAGAATGGCTCACAACTCAGATAAACATTTTACTTACTATATTACTGGTTTATTATAAAAGTATGTAACTCAGCTGGAAAAGATGCATAAGGCAAGGTGTGGGGAAAGGGTGCAGAGCTTCCATGCTCTCTCCCAGGCCACCACTCTTATATTTCCAAGTGTTCACAAATCTGGAAGCTTGCTTAATCCATTCTTTTCATTTTTTCCAGAAGTCTCATTATATAGGCATGATTGATTAAATCATTGCCCACTGGCTATCAATTCAACCTCGAGCCCCTCTTCCCTCCCTAGAACTCAGGGGGCTGGAACTGAAAGTTCCAAACCTCTAATTATATGCCTGATTTCCTGGCAACCAGCCCTCATCCTTAGATGTTTTCCAAAAGTTGTCTCATTAACATAACAAAAGACAGGCTTATTGCTCTCATCTCTTAGGAAATTCCAAGGGTTTTAGGAGCTCTGTGCCAAAAACTGGTATGAAGACAAAATGTAAATATCTCATTGTAAATCACAGCATCTGGTAAAACCTAACCAGAACTGAGCAAGAAGGTATATTTAAATGTCACTCTCTCCTCATCCCTTCTACCCTGTAACCATACCCCTATACTTCCCCACCTACTCCTGTTAGATAACTCATCTCACTTGTTTTTTATTTATTCTTCCATTTCTTTTGTATGAGCAGACACATGCATATTTTCTTGTATCTCTTTTACACTTATGTGAAGAACAGTATATTCTATATAATCTTTTGTAATTAATTTGCATGAATTTTGATGAGAAAACAGGATACATTCCCCAGTCATATGACTGACCATAGCTTTTGAAACTAGAGACTAATAACCTGGACTTTGAGGCCAGAAGGTCCTTCCTGGGTTTGAACTCAGTTTCAGTGAAGTGCTAATCTGTGATCTTGAGAAAACTAATATCCCGAAATCTTAGTTTCTTTGTCTATAAAATAGAAATAATATTAGTATCTGTGTCATAGGCTGCTTAAGGATTAAATAAGCATCACATCTAAAGCTCTTAACAAAATGCTTGACATTTGGTGAAGTGCTCATGAAATGTTAGAGTAATAGTAATATTACTATTACTAAGTATGTTACTACAGTAACTGTGACTTTGTAATTAGATAATTGCCTATGGCTAGCAATTATTTTCTGTCATAATTTCCATAATTACCATAAGTAACTTGCACAAGTAAAGTTTTCCCCCAGAGAATTACATAAAAGGCAGAACTAATCTTACTATTAATTTGGAAGAAAGTCCTCAACTCTACCACACTGAAATTACGGTTGTGTATATTTTTTAAAAGTTCAAGTATTCTATTTGTACTAATTTTAATCTCTTTTACTTTCTACTATGAGTCATAAAGCCTCTCTCTGCACCAGTTTCATATCCTATTTGTGACAACTGAATTTGTAAAACTCAAGATCTTGGTGGCTCATATAATTTTTTTGTACTAAAAATAGGTAACAGTGAATTGTTGTTGGTTAATCAGTTGCAGTGGTGCTGTTGAAGTACTTATGATCAATTAGAATAATCTTGTCAATACTTCACCCTACCGGTATGTATTGAATAAATAGTAGATGGCAGTCACTGTTCTCCATGCAGGATCTTCCACAGGAAAACCAGTGCTCTCAGGGAGCTCACATTCTAGAGGAACAGAGCAGGCAATCAATCAATCAATTAGTCCAGATCGCCCAGGTGATAATAAATACTATGGGCAAAATTAATAAAGCATGTGGAGAATGGATGAGTTTGATATTTTGTAAAGATTGGCTAAAAAGGCCCTTTAATAACAGAACATTTAAGCAAAAGAGTTTAAGAAATTGAGGGGGGGGGGTCTTCTATTTGGAGGTTTCCCCATAGTACCTCATAGCTGTGGAGGTTTCCCTATAGCAAATTCAGAGGTCCAGAGTTGAAAATATGCTTGACATAGTTCTGAATGAACAAGAAAGTCAATAGGAAGAGAGAAGGCAAATGAGGGTAAAACAGAATAAAGTCAGTATGATAGTAAAGGCCAGTTTCCTATCTGTGAAGTTATTTGAGAATTTTGAGCAGATGAATGGCCTGATCTGGCTTACAATTTAAAGGGATCCCTTTGGTCATTGTTCTGAAATAGGCTATAAAGGCATGAGGCTAGTTAAGTCTTATGAAGTCCAGTTCAAACCTGAGTCAGTGTGGTTCACATCCTTATACTGTAAGCTGATCCTTTTACTGTGTCGCCACAGGGCCCAAAACATGCTTTACCCTATTAACCACTTTAGAAATTTTACTTTATTGGACTATATATCTTGGGATTTATTTGCAGCTTAGGAAGCACTATGCTTGAAATTGCAAAGTGTTTGCCCCATAGTAAGCTGGGATCCACTCTCCATGAAATTTGAGCACTTTAATTTTAGAGTAGAAAGAAAAAAAGAGCTTTCAAGACCCAGATATCTTCTCACAATTTAGAAAAATCAGATATTTCTTTGCCATTGGTGGAGAAATACCTAACATATAATGTTCTATCTTATTTCTAGATTTGAAAGTTTCTTGTATTCTTTCAATTTTTGAAGGTCATGTTAGGTTTATTTAATGTTGGAAATTGCCTTTTTTTTTTTTTTTTAGTGTAAAACATTGTGTTTTTCTTTTCTGTCCATGGTGTGTCAGGTTGCCTACGTCTCTCCAGGTTCTTAGAAAAATGATAAGACTGACTTCTGAAAATGAATTGTTATTGGCTAGGCCCCTATTGTGCTGCCATATGCATTTTAAATGGCTCAGAAGAATTATCTACATTAATGAAAATGAGTTATTAATTGTGTCTTATAATTTATTTTTAGAAGGAGATTCCATTTAGAGCTATAGTGAGAACATTGCACATTTAGATAGGCTGATCTAGATTTCAAACTCTGCTTTTGGAGAGGGCCAGCTCTAGTTGCAAATCTTGCTGCAGAACCAAATGAGGAAGCAACGGATTCAAAGGAGGAGTTCATGCACCTAACACAACACTTGGGTTATGTTACCAGAAGCAGAGAGCAACCCTAAGCTTTATCCTGAGGATTCTGGAAATGCACGCAGATAGAATAAACCCAATGAGCTTATCAGGCTCTAATGGAAATGACTGTGCTTATTTACATATGGGCTCTATTTCTTCATTAAAGGTTGTAGGTAAGGAGTGCTCCTATAAGAGTTTGGGGCTGGATTCATAAGGGACCAAATACACTTCTACTTTCTAGGCATATTTAAGCTAATTCAACACAGTTGAATCCAGTGATATTTCAGATGCGAGCACTGGAAACAGAACTGAAGTTAGAGTAAGGAAACATAAATTAAATGGTGTGACAGGGTGCGCATGTGCGCGCACGCGCACACACGAGTTGGAGTTTCAAAACAACCTCCAAATTTGAAATGGAAAAAAATGATATTATTCTTCAGGGGGCTATTAACATTTTAGATGACTTTTTTTTTTGATAATGAAAGTCATAAAGTTATGAGCATTAGAAATGTGACCCAAACCAGGAAAATCTCAAGGTCATCAGAACTCTGTAACCAATAGTTCGGGCCCTAAAGTCAGATGGCTCTGCATGACTTCGGTCCCATTGTCTCTGAGTAATCCCGGGTATTACTTAAACTAGCTGAATTCTAGGGATACTTGAACACTGGGCAAGTTAGAAGCCCAGAAAATGGAGTCTCAGTTATAGGAATTAGAGTGTAAAATAAAGAGGATTTGGTTTGAAATCCATATTGCAAGATCTGGTACTTAAACATAAGTGAAAAGGGAAAGAGAATATTAGAACTAAGTTTGGCTTAATTCTGAACTGAGTCACCTCAGTTTTCACTAGAGCCCCCTAAAATCATCCCTGACTTCGAGCACAGTTGGTAATACTTGGTGTCAGTATTTATAGCTCCAACACAAGGAAGTGAACAGAGAATCAGATATCAAATCCTACCACAACAAAGGAGAAAATGTAGTGAGGTTGGCTTTCGAGTGGTGATCAGCAGTGCTTCTCTTTATGATTTGCTTGTCTGTTTGATAATACTTTCCCCCTTTCTAGCTAGAAAACTGGGGCAGATGAAGAACTGCCTATTTTCCCCCTCTGGAAAGCAAATAATTGCTGAAGATTGGCATTGTCTCATAAATTCTTTCTCATGAGCTTTCATCATAATGAAACTACAAATAGTTGGCTACTCATACCTTGCCTCCCTGGAATGAGTTTTCATATGCCCATAATCAGACCAGGGAACGTCTCGGCCAAACACAGAATATTAATCGAGGGCACTTCTCAGTAACAAGATCTATCACTTGTTCCTTTAACGAAGATCTTCAACTTGCTGAGAATTCCATGAAAACATTGGTGGAATCCAGACCAGCACCACTAGAAAAGACTAAATTCTCTCATTGTTATGACATTCAGAACTATGTATCAATCACCAGCAAGTAACAATTTCAGTTTAACAAGTACATTTGCATTCAAACAAATACGCCCTCAGAGAGTGGGCTTGCTTGCAACACATGGCAACTAACTTGCTTACCAATCTCAAGGAAGAAACTTTCAGTTTCTTCTTTCCTAACTTTTTCTCTAACTTGGATAAAACTTGATTTTCAAATATGTTATGTCCAAGACATGCCACAGCAAGAAAAATAAGTTCACTCCTCTGTTTTTACTCTTCTCCGAAGTTTTGGAGTCATCCACTAACATTTAGAGAGAAACAGAGGTGACATGCCAGTTGCCTTGTGGTCCTGAGGCATATCCAGGCACGGAGACACGCAGGGACCACCTCTCAATTTGCACAACATGACAAACAAAACATTTGGAAATAATGTGACTCAGGCTGCTCCATCGTGTTTATTGGGAACAGAGACCAATTCAATGTGAGAGCAACTAGGATTAACATAATAGGAGTTAACAGAGTAATTAAATTCTTCCACATCACATGTTAAGTATTATGTGTTAATAAAAAAGTAATCGCACCTCCATTGTTTCTGCAGGTTCAGCTTAATTACATGGCAGTTAGAACTCTCTCTCTCTCCTTATTCATACTCAGCAAGAACTCCCTTTACCATCTGCTTATATTTAATTAATATACATTAAACACCCTGCACTATTATTAAATGTAATTTAACAACTTCCTCTGTACTTTAAATTCAGGACGACATGAATGGAAGACATAATGAAAGAAAACAGTCTACTCCCCTTATTAAAATACTATATACATATTTATCCACATATCATTTTATCCAATTTAGGAAAGATATTTTTCATCTCTTAAGTGTTGAATAACCCTTGGGAGCTTCAGACATTCATAGTTTACTAAGAGCCAAGAAAGTATTTTCTTGGTTAGCAAAACTGTCTGCTTTGAAAATAGCACCCTGTTGACCCTATTTCAAAAGCCTGGGGATTTGAAGAATTGGCAGATGATTAGAAGAAAAACGATGTGCATTTCTTTATAATATTTTCAATAAATTTTTAATACTAACTTTTATCATGTATAGACCTCAGAGATAAATGAGAATTATGAGAGAGCTTAGAGAACATAGTTGCCCTTGTTACAGAAATCCAGACGATATCAAGGTTTTCAGTTTACTTATATGTATTTAGCGTAATGAACCAAAGAGTATTAAACCTGCAAGTTTCTAATTTTGTAAGTAAGACAACAGACTCAGGGATTGACATACCCAGGATTACTTAGGTAGTTTTTAAAGCATGTCAAAAAACAGAAACCCAAGCCAGCGATGTAGGAGGGGTGGGGCAATTGGGATGGCCTGTCCCCTGACCCAGGTGCAGGCAACAGGGGTCAGATATTGTCCAATTAGAAATTAAAAAACAATTATAAAACCAATTGAAAGTCAATCTACTTTTTATTATCACTATGCAGTGTCAGTTGCAATGATAAAGTACTTCTCCCCAGAGGAGCAGACTTTTTCTCCCAAGACCCCTTACTTCCCATTGATCCAATCACATTGTAAAACACCATGCCATCTAATCTCAACTCACTTTCTAAAAAAAAAAGGTTCATACTAACAATGTTTCAAATGGGATGACTTTATAGAGGTAAAAACCCATTTTAAGTCTATCTGAGCTAATTCAAATAGTGCAGATTCCAGATTCTGCTTTGAGGAATCCTGTCATAATATCAATCTCTCTGAAAATATAACTCTCAAAGAACTTCTATACTTACTGAGTTATTAAGAGGCAGAAGGGGGTGTCTCCAGAATCCCCCCTATGAATTATGCATCTCTGAAAAATGAAAAAACGCTTTTGTTATAGTAACAACAGAAAAAAATCATTTTTGCAGCTGTTATGTGTCAGAATGTGAGTGCTGGGACATTGCCCCTGGATCTCGGGTCCAGGCTCTATAAAAGACACTGCCTCTTTAGTTTTTTAGGATAAAGCAGTGAGAAAAAATAAGTAGAAAGGATGACAGACATTTCCTGTGTCAACCAGGAAATGATGAACCAGCATTTTCTCATAAAGGGAAATTATAAAACATAACAAAAAAATCAGAAAATAATTTCTAAGAATGAAATTATCTAGTGACACTGCTGTATGAATCTAGAGGTGCTGAAGTACCACTCTGGGATTTTAAAGTGAAGTAAAGAAGCCATGGGTGATAAGTCCCTTTCTTGTTTGTTGCTTTCGTCTTTAGAGGAAAGTAGATGTGACATTAAGAAAAATAATGTCTATGCAGAGTCATCAGAAGGACTGTTTTTATTCCATTATCAACTTAGTTGAACTTGCCCAAAGATGAACAGCAGATAAGCTTTGGATTTGGGACAGGATTCTGGTGTCACAACCTCAGTGTCCTTTCTAAGATAGTATGCTAGCATATCCCAAAGCTCAGTTACATATTGCCATGATCTCCCTTCAGTTCAAAATACCCTAATCATCTATTCTCTCTTTGCCTCCATTTGCTGAAACTACTTCAAACACAAATGTCTGTATCTGTATATATATCTTAATATGTGCCAGGTGCTATGCTAATTTAATAGTGAACATGATGTACAATGTAGCAGGACAGAGAGACATTAATCCAGAAAGTATATTTCAAACATATTAAGTGTTTGTGATGGGGGTTTGGGATGCACAGTGCTATGAGAACATATAGCTCATATGATCTAATTAGCTCTTGGGTCAAGAAATATCTCCCCTGGGAAAAGATATTTAAGTTGAGAACTAAAGGATCAGGAGAAATTAGTCAAAATAAGTTTAAAGAAAAATGAAAGAACGAAAAAAACTTGTGTGAATTACATAGAGCCAATTTTTATGGTGTGCTCAAAGAATTGAAAGGAAGAAAAATTGGAGGCTATAGATGGAATTCACATGAAAGACAATGATAACCTAGATGGGTTTGGTGGAACAAAGAGAAGCAAAAGTGAGAGGTGGGCATTGTTTGCTTTGGTGGACTGCCCCCCTGAGGGGTCAGGGATGACCCCTGGGTTTGTATGAAACCTCATAGTCAAGTTCAACGTCTTAGTCCTCCCATTCACTATGACATACTCAATATACCCTGTATCGCCTTATACAAAGGTTTGTTCTTTCATGTTAAATTCACAGGATGATGAGGTCTTCTTTACACCCCTAGTACTTTGCTCAGTCCCCTTAATTTAGGTAATTTTAAGTTAATGTATATTAAATTTAAATTATTTGATCAGAACTTTTCTACTAGGTGTTACAGAAAAAGTTAATTGAAATTAAATTATTGTATAAGGTCACAAGGCAAAACAGCAGAATTCCTTATTTCTGCCTCTGAGCTTCTCCTTCCAAAGTTCAAATGAGACATCTCTCTCCAAGTTTAGTGAGGGTTAAAGGTTCAACTTCATTCTTTCAAGGAGTATCTTTCAAAAAAATTCTCACTCTCCCCCATTCCTCTAATAAGATCAAAATTCCATTAGGATTAGTAACTTAAAATATATGGATGACTGAAAGTCTCACTTGCCTTTGCAGAGATGGTAAGGGGAAGATATTCTTATCAGTGTAGCTGAAGCAACCTGTCCAACATTATTGACCGAAAGATACAGCAAAAGCTATCCTGGGACCAGCCCTCCCTCCTTGCTGTTGCTATCTGCAGTGTAGGAAATGCTCAGTGCACTTTCTGTCCCATCCAGCCAATTCATTTCCAAAAGTTGTACAAACTCATCAGTCAAGGTGTCATCATCATTTCAGGGTTGTTTTTACTTTTTACTTAGTTATTTCTTTTTAAGAAAAAAAAAGTAGAGGAGATATAAGGGCAGAAAAAAAGAAAATGAAATCATTTAACTGTTATTTCTGATAGTAGACAACAGCTCTGGGCTGTCCCTCTTCTGTGTTTCATTTTGCAAGTGTAAATTTGAATGCATTCACGCTTCCATCCTTGGAGGGCCATCAGCAGTTTCACCCTGCTGGCTGCACACTGCCTGTGTTCAGAACAGAGTGGAACAGACACTGGTGTGGGTGTGGCCCAACCTCATGATGCTCTCTCACTGTGATGAGGTACTGTTTTATTTGGGCTGGATATAGTTATTGCCTTGCCAATTGTTTTTCTACCTGCACACATCTGACAACTAAAGAGCATGTCCTGATAACCTCTAATGTTAATATTTTCTCTTCCCTTAGTATTATTATTTTTCAATTTCTCTTATTGCAGCATTCAGAACTTTTTAAACATAACCTAGAATAGGAACTACATTTTACATTGTAATTCTGCAATATGCATAATATATTCTTGTGCATTTAAGTATATATAAATAAAACAAATGTTTCATAAAACGATACTTAACCATATGATGAGATACTTTCTATTTTTTTATTCATTCTATTTTTTCTTTCCTCTCCCCCTCCCCCGCCTCTTTCCTTCTATTGTTATTTTTTTTTTTTTGTATATAGCACGACTAACTAATGAGTTCCACTTCTTATTTTGAGAAACATCACCTTATGCCAAAATAACAAATATTATTCCTAGATATTAAAATCCATTTTATAACTGAAACTGATTATCTTTTCAGTAAAGAAAATGATCTTGGACATCATTTTGTATTCTTTCTTGATGATACTCATCAAATATATTTCTGTGACTAAAAGATCAATACAGTTTTTTAGACCAGCCAAGAATACGAGACATAAAAAAGAAAAAAATATTTATACACAGTGCTAGTGAGGTCACACATGGACTATTGCGTGTGATTCTGGTTAAAATATTTCAAAAAAGAGATAATGAAACTGAAGAGATTCCAGGGAAGGCAATGACAAGGCTGAAGTCCCCTGAGATACAGAGCATAGGGAAATGTGAGGACAGAGGCTTCCCACAAAGGACTCAGGTCCTATTAGCATCTGCCTCATGGTATCATCACATTGCTTTGTCTCTGCATCCATCAGAGTTTGAGATTTTTTTTTTTAACTGGATTTTTTTTTTACATTGATATCAAATTTTTTAAGGGGAAATAAGTAAGAGTTTTTTTTGTTGTTGTTGTTTTTGTTTTTTTGGGTTTTTTTGCACCTAAAGAGCATAACACATTTATGTCCTTCAATGATACCATCATGGTGCTGCCTTTAGATTTGAGGACATTTGTTCTTAATTTTTCTGTCCTAAGAATGGTGTTCTCAGTATATTATGATAATGTTGTGAGTGAAATTACCTCACAAAAAGGTTCATTTATTATTTATTAACTAAACATCCTTAGATGTCTTGAGATGAAAGTAAAGACTGATCCATTCTTTAAACATGCAATCTCTAAGCCATAAGTAATTTTAGAAATCATACAATCTTCTCCATCCTAACCCTCTCAATTTTTATGACTTGAGCAAGAGGGCGGAACACATTGTGTCAACATTAAGATTCAAATTCGGTTTTACTGATTCCTAAACCTGTTTTGTTTTTATTCTCAATTTGTTTGTTTTAGTTTTAAATTATTTTTATACTATCATTTAATTTTAATAATTTTTAATATTTATATTTTTTTATTATTATTAAACCACTACATCTGATACTTCAAATATGATCAGAGAACTGTTGAAGGAGAATATTTTGTGGACTGAATGTGTCCTCCCAAGATTCATATGTTGAAGACTTAATCTCCAATGTGATGATATTTGTAGGTAGGACCTTTAGGAGTTAATTAGGTTTAGATGAAGTCCTGAATGTGGAACCCCCATAATAGGATTAGTGCCATAATAAGGAGATGAAGGGACCAGATCTCTCTCTCTGTCATTCATTATGTGAGCATTATGTAAGCAAGAAGGCTGCTGTTTATAAGCCAGGAAGTGGGCTCTTACCAGACACTGAATCACTGGCACCTTAATCTTGGACTTCTTAGCCTCTAGAAATATAAGTCTGTGGTATTTTGTTATAGTAGCCCCAAATGAGGAAAACAAATACTGTTTTAATTTAATCCATAGCTGATGAACAGGAAAAATTCACTTCCCCTTCATAGATTGCTTTCACTTCTTGGTCTCTCTATTCCCTGAATACAGTATATATAACCAAATACAAACAAATTGAACACCGTAGATATGAATAAGACCATCTGACCACTGCTTAGCACAGGCAGGCAGAGGTTAAGCAGGACGAGATTATGTCTGAGATCTCTTTGCCATCTGCCATTAACATAATAATTGTGGGATTCAGTAAATATTTGGGTCAAGGTAATTGTCTGGAGAATTTACTAATTGCATTGGTTAATGAGTAATTATCAGATCACACCCAGATGCTCTCTTCTTCCTTTTCCCCCCACTGGCACACATAACACAGCAACAGATTTTCTATTTAATAAACTAATAGATTTGCCTTATCTTGTGTTTCACGGGAATTTGTTTAACCAAGACTTCACTGATAGGAGCGGTAGTTTAAATTGAAAAATTGCAATGCTTTCCCCAACAACCTTGATACAAGTCTTATCTGTGCATGAAAGTGACAAAAACATATCTTTTTGTTGAGACAGTGCAGGGATGAGCTAAGTTACATAGAGATGTTATTTTATATCTAGGATTAGAAATAAAGAAAAGTCTTGGACCTTTCTTAGGGTTCACCAGATTGTCGACACAAATTTAATGTGAGTGTGTGACTCTGCCACATCCCATTGAACTGTATAAGCAGTCTAAAAGGGGAGAGTACTGTGCTTATGTAGAGAAGGGTGTGGATTTGACAGTTAGGTTTAAGAGGGGAGAGGGTGATGGGATCTGGAGATTATTTTTATGTAGGTTTGTAAATATTAATTATGTACTGGATCAAGTAGACATTTTTATAAGGGCATTTCTGATGTATTTTATTAATAAACTCTGTTTTATGATGGTCATAATGAAAGGTTTTATTCAGGAGAGTCACTCCTGCTTAAATAAACAGAAGTATTACATTTTTTATCAGAAGTAATACAACACTCTAGGCCAAAATACATCACAAAAATGAATCTTTCTAAGCATAAGACAATTGAGTTTAAGGAAATGCCTGGGCATGTCATGACATGTTCGATTATTTTCCTCATTTTCCATTATAATTTTTTTTTTATTATATGTAATGATAGAAATGGTGAGGACTCATGGTGAGTGTGGAGAAAAGGGAGAATGACTTGGCATGTGTCAGTATGTGTTTGTGTGAGTGTGTATGTGTGTGTGTGAGAGAGAGAGAGAGAGAGAGAGAGAGAGAGAGAGAGAGAGAGAGAGAGAGAGAGAATGAATAATGGTTTGGTTAGATATTAAGGATATAAATGGCCAGATTACTAGACCATAGGATGTTCAGAGTTGGATGAGAAATGTTCCTCAGAGAATTACAGCTGGTTCACAAGAATGACACTTGCTGATATATGTACCAGAAGCATACCAATTTCAGATAAATTATTTCATAGGAGCTTATTGCCTAAATAAACTACTAAGAGTAGATTACTAGGATTTAAAAAAGGAAAGAAAAAAACAAGGAAGATTATATGATATAATTTAGGGTCTTACACAGTCTCAGAGCCTTGTAAAGATAAAAAATAAAAAGTAAGTAAAAATAAATAAAAATTGTTTTATCCCTTTGATTGTGGAAGATGCAGGGGCAAGTACAGATAGTTTGTCTTGTTCATATGCAGAGTCCCTGGGCTGGCAATAACAAATTTATTATTATAAGGTACTTTGATATGTTTTCAATCTGTTTAAAAAAAAAAGTATACACACACATGCATGTGCACACACATACAAATACACTATTGTTTTGTAGTTCTTGTTTTCAACAGCCAAATCATCTCCAGGAGGGTTGGCTCACTTGTTTATTTCTATGTACATGAATGAAATTTTTCTGTGAGTAAGAGAATATAGTCACTGACCTTTCATGATATAAGGAAACATTATAAATCTTACTTCATAATCACTCACCCCTTCGCTAGTCCTTGGCTCACAAGGCATTGGTAAAATGCTAGTAAGGAAATAAAAAATTTTAAAGTCAAGTAAGGGAATGACAGTAGCTAAAGACACCTGGCACCTATAGGCAAAATTAAAGAATTCCACACAGGCTCCTCATGGTGGAAGAATTAAATGCTTTCACAGCTTTAGAGCTTTGTCTTTGCTAAATTTCCTTCTTGTTTTGCCTGCTGGGATTCCATTCATAGCCTGTCAGCATAACATTGTCTTTCAGTTATCATGAGAAATGTTTAAGCTTCTTTTAGTGATCAGTATTAAAGAGGATATTCTGACAGTCATAGAGAATAAGGGCAAGTAAATTCCACACATCTCTCCAGGGCTCAGAACTGAAGCAGATGTGGATATGTTGCCCTCAACTCTGGAGTCTCACCATCCTCACGACAGACAAGAAATCAGGGTGTTAAACAGTGATAAACCAATCACATTTATCAAACACATCCTATTTTACTTGCCTTTAGTTCATGTAATAATCTTCACAGACAAATATTCTACCCATTATGCAAATGACTAAATTGAGGCTTAGAGAGTTTATTTTTACAGGGTCACCCAGCTTGTGAATAATGGCAGAGTTAGGACCTGGTCATAGTTCTCTAAATGATTCTAAGGTTTGCCATTATGTTGCACTGCTTCTCAAGGGTTAAACTTGGAAGAGGGGAGCTGTTTTTATTCAAAATAATTGGGCAATACCTTTCATCCTAATACATATGTTCTGACTTAGTGTAAGAAAGTCTGCTGAGTATCAAGGGCCCGCTTAAACAAACACATTGTTCTGGAAGAGAAAGAAACAGACACAGCACAAGGAAATTATAGTAAGTGTATACTGAATATGTACACACTAAGGGAAAAAAGAGTGAATGGAGGGGAATAGAAAAGGAATAGATTAACTCTGCTTTGGGTGATTATGAAAGAGGTTTAAATTTAGTTATGCCCTTAAAGATAACTACGCAGATGTGGTGAATGATGAGAACATTATAGCTTCTGTAGAACGGTGAAGATAATCTCTGAGAAAAAGTTTTGGGCAACGTCTGGAAGTTTCATGATTTAGCTGGATTAATGAGAACATGAGTTAAAGTAGACTTCAAAACCCAAGTTAAGAAATATAGGTTTTATTCTGTAGACAAAGAGAGTATTTGGATTTTTCTGAAGATGAAAGTGCTGTGCGTGTTTTACAGATTATGATGATAATCTAGTCCCAGTAAGCAAAAGATAGAATTTAAGTCTTTAGGCTCTGGGGGGAGTACATAGAGTCTGATAGAAATAAAAATAAAAATATCTGAAAAAAATATTTTTGTCTGACAGCACTGTGATTTGAAAAGAATAGCTGAGTGGTTCACAAGTGTACCTGACTCTAAATACTAATAGACAATGACTCCAGAGAGCATCTATTCAGTTAGCACCTCCATGTCTGAGAACTCATTCCTTGTGCTGAAAAGATGATAGTTGTTTCTAGAGGAATGGATTGAATGCATCTCCTTCAGAGAGTGAACTATAAACATTGCTTCTACCAACAAAGCTTTGGATACGCGTTAAGGGCAGTGAACTTCTGACAAGTGTTTGGAGAGCAATAAAATTTAGAGCCTTATCTTTTAACTGGTAGCTAAGGTAAGCTTTGGGCTGACATCCTCTTATAAAAGTTGAGAATCTTGAAAAGACACATCTGTGCTATTAAACCCACTCTCTTTCTCTCTCTGCACAGAGGCCTCCTAAATATGCCTGGCAAAAAGGCCAAAATTCTAAAAAGTAACTTGTGGCCACAGTCAAGCACAAACAAACAGCATATTTGCCTTCAAATCTTATGACTACATCATTTAGGTCTGAAAATATTTAGAGCAGACCAACCAAACTCTACACATCATTATCATCATTTTTTTTTTTTAAAAAAAAGCTCTCAAGGACTCCGAGGCAGACTTACCATGGAGCCAATGAGGTTTAAGTCGTAGTGCCCCTGATTTGCAGGACCCTGCTAAGGCCCTAGAAAACATGTGAAGTCTGTGGTATTTATTGTTTTTTTTTTTTGTTTTGTGTTGTAATTTATGATTTTTTTCTTTTCTAAATAAACATGCACACTGTTTTTTCTATATTCTATAAAGAAGTCCTCCTCAAATATTATAAGCTGTTTTTGTATGGTTTCTTTACCCTGGGTCGTATAACTTCCAGGTGTACTCTCCAAATGGTTGAAAATATAAGCCTAGCTAACTAAATGAATAATTCACTAAATATGATTACAATATTTATCCCATATCTGCAGTCTATCTTTTCACGGTTTCAGTTACCTCAGTCAACCATGCTCCAAAAATATTAAATCGAAAATTCCAGAAATAAACAATTCATAAGTTTTAACTGGGTGCAATCCTGAGCAGCATGATGAACTCTCCTGCCAACCCACTTCGTCCACCTGGGATATGAATCATCCTTGTCCAGTGTCTCTCCATCCAGTAGTCATATAAGTAGCCATCTTGGTATCATGGTATCACAGTGCTGGTGTTCAAGTCACCTTTATTTTACTTAATAATGGCACCAAATTTAAAAAGTGGTGATGCTGGCAATTAGGATTTGCTAGAGAAGCTGTAAAGCACTTCCTTTAAGTAAAAAAGTGAAAGTTATGGACTTACTAAGAAACAAACAAACAAATTGTATGCTGAGGTTGCTAAGATTTATGGTAAGAATGAATCTTCTATCCATGAGATTAAATATTTTAAGAGAGAGCTCACATTCACATAACTTTTATTACAGTATGTTATAATTGTTCTATTTTATTACTAGTTATTATTGTTAATCTCTTCCTGGCATAATTTATAAATCAAACTTTATCATAGGTATGTATTATAGGAAAAAACATAGTATATATAGGGTTGAGTACTAGCTGTACTTTCAGGCATCCGCTGGTGGTCTTGAAATGTAGTCTTTATAGACAAAGGGGTACTACTGTATTGATTTCAAGTCACTTAAATATCAAGGGTAACAAACCAATCATTAAATCAGCTTTATAATATTTATTTTACAGCCACTCAAATTGACAGTTGACAAAAAAGTCAGTTTTCTATAAAGGCCAATCATTCTCCTGACAGTAATCTATGTAATCTGTATATAAGAGAAGGCATCATTTTTTTTCTCTGTGGTAAGAGATAAACATCTATTTTATCCATGAGTAATTTCAATTTATTAAGGAACAAGTTAAAGAATGGAAGTGAAGAACACATCTCCATTTGAATTGCTGAAAATTGAATTGTTATCTGACATAGCTTCTCTAGTATTACAAACAACAATCATTCAGTAACCAGAGCTTATATTGAGCTCCAGCAGTTTGCCTGGCAACAATTCATGTCCACAGAGACAAAGAAAGTGTAAAGGTCAGTAACAGCCATAACCTTGTATTCTTCCAACTGATTTGTACATATGATGTTAAATAGTCCCATTAATTGGTGTCACCAGCAATATAACTATACATAAAGCTTGTTTTCTCTTTGTACAAAATATCAGCCTTAGAATGAACAGCACAATAATCAATAAGAAAATTGGCAAATGTTTTATATGGAATGTTTAATAAGCTAGTGGCAACTAATTAAGAGGAATAAAGACCAGGTGATATCCATGGAGTTGATAAAGATAAATTAGTGAGGATGTTTGTCTATCAACCAAGAGTGGTTTTGGACAGGTGTAAAAGCAGTTGAGTTTTCTTCCAATTATGTTAATAAACAAATATTGTCAGCACCAAGTCAGAGAGTGGATTTGGCTTTATGAAGGTCAGGTCTGTAGGCATGCTTCATGAAGCTTGGGAAAGCCAGCTTCTCTGTGTTCATTAGGATCTGCACTTGTATATCACTCATCCCAGATCTACTGGCCACTAAGGACTTTGAGTTTTGCTACATATTGTTATTACATCTGAGTTTTTGTGTTTTTAAGATTTATAATAAGTAGAATAGAAATGCTAGAGAAGTTTTTAGTATTTAGCAATATTAACATATTTTATTTTATTACCTGCTAATCTTTGTTTAACTCGATGCTGTCTAGAGCAAGAGTTTCCTATTCACTGATGTGCTCTGAGCATAGAATAATTTTAGAGCATCCGTTATCTGTTGATAATGAATTGTTTTCAATGACTGGGAAGAAGTTCTGTATTTTAATAATATTTATTGCATTTTCCTGATTAAAATTAGTAAGTGTTCCTTTGAAAAACAACATGATTTATTTTTAATTGTAATTATCCACATTCCTACTTCATAAGTCACTTGAGATTCTGATTCAATAGATATGATGTAGGACCAGGACATCTGTGATTTTAATAAATTTCCCAGGTGATTCAGAGGTACACCAATTTTGAGAACCAATTTTTAATTATATATACTGTTTTGTTTTTATTATATCATCTATATACAAGTATGTATATATGTGTATATATATCCTACATTGTTAACAAAATATTTTATGAAGATATTTTCATTTCATTAAGAATACTACAAAATCATGATTTTCAGTGGTGTCATAGTTTCCTATTATAATAATGGGTCATAAAGTTTAAAATATTTTTCTATTTTTAATATGTAAGTCTAATTTTACTCCTATAAATTATGTAGCAGTAAACATTTCTATATATAAATATTTTAAACCTTCTGATGAATTTCTTCAGATAGATTCCTAGAAGTAATATTAATGGATTAGAAGTATATATTTTTTAAATCTTTAAAGCATGTTGTTAAATTATTTTCCAGAAAAGTTATGATAATTTATACTAGTAGCTATAATATTGCTCTTGTAATCCCATTCCACCAGTTTTAAATGTTATAATTATTTTATCATTGTTAATTTGATAGCTGAAAACTATTATTTCCTTATATTTTTAATTTACATGTATCTGAGTATACATAGCTTAAACATTTTTTTCTGTTTATGGGCTCTTGGTATTTTTTCTTTAGTGAATTGTCTTTTCAGATCCTTTTCCAAGGCAGAGTTAAAGGTCTTCAGATAACCACAGATCACCAAGAGATTTTGAAAGCTACCCAGCACATCTAACTATTCTCCTTCCTCTAACCTCTCAAGTCTAAATAATGAGTACAAATGAGTCCCCAGACAACTATAATAAGGTTACATTTATAAGGGCATTCCCCATTCCATAATATTCCTTCTCAGGGTAAAAGATGACAGAAAGGAATCAGCTCACATTGTCACTATCCTCACCTTGACCTTATGCTGCAAAAGGCAGAGGAGAAGCCAGAGACCTCTGTGTGTTCCTACGGAGACTCCATCCCCCTCCTGAAACACTCTCAGCTTTACCACCGTCATCTAATAAAGAGACAGACCATCATGGGGAATCCCTTCAGTGCCTCTAACCCTGTCCACTACTGACCCCACAAGAAATTCAACACTCCACTTTTCTTCCCTCATTCTCCGGACTGTGTCCCCCCACCCCGCTAACATCCACTCATCTAAATCCATCTCCAGCCCTCTCTCAGCTCCTGACACCTTTCCTTTGTGCCCTCTGATACTCAGGATCCCTCATCAGCCACACCCCTTTTATTTTCAGGTTCTTCTCTGAGGGCTTCAGTTTCATATTGTTCTCTTTTGCTCAGAGAGAACACTGCTTCTCTGCTGTAGCTCTCTCTGCTGGCAGCTGCTTTGTCTCTCACACAATTCATAATCTTGGGCTTGGATGCATAGTTGTATACTCCTTGCTGTTCTCAGACCACAGTCTCTCCATATGCTGTAAAATCCTTTCACTTTAAATAAAGGTCATACTAACACACAGTTCTGGTCCCCACTCCACATTTTTGCAGTCACCTATACACCCCCCATCTTATTTACTCTCATTTCCTGATTATTTTGGTTCATGGCTCATTCTTGTTCTGTGGAACACTAGTTATGTGATCACATTTGGTGATTTTAATACCATTGACTTAACTTTGAGTCTCCTAAATTTGAAGAAATAGAACTCTTGAACTTGCTATACATCTTAGTCCCAAGAAATTGGCTATTCCCAGCAGAGTGCTTTGCTCTGCCTCTGACTGTCTCTGTTAATCTGACTGAAGTTTAGTTTTGATACTGGAAAAGGGAAACATTATAGGCTGGGTTTGGGTCTTACTGGTAAGTCAACCAGATACAGTTTTGTTCTCAAGGATTATCACTACACAAAAGCTCATGTAAGCATTGATGGAATAAATGAAATGCTAGGGAACAACATTACTCCAGTAAACTAAACATACCAGTGTAAAAAGAGAAGGCTTGGCTTCCAGATATCTTGACATTCTTGGGTATGTTATGTGAGCAACACAGACTCATGATGGAGGTGCCTCCCACGTTATGAGGAGCAGGGAAGGCCTCTGTGCTTTAGGGTTTAGGTTGTCATTTATACCCCCACACCTATAGCCAGCCTCCTGGCTAGTCATTGTAAAAACAAATTTTAAAGTAAGGATAGATATTAAAGGAGAAAGACTTTTACTTTTGACTTCTTTAAAATAATGACAGTATGGTAGACAGTTAAATGTAAAATAAAACTAAAATACTGAGAATAAAGTATGAGAGAAAATGAAAAGAATCTAGCAAAAGTTAAAAATGGAAAAAATTCAAATTCCAATAAAATTAAAAAGGTTAAAAGTTAAAAATAAGATAAAATAGATGAGATGTAAAATAAAAGATAAAGAGCAAGAAGCGAATGAGATAAAAAATTAAACACATGAAAGAAGAGAAAATGAAAAAGATAAAAGAGTAAAGGCCACGAGATAAAAAGTTAAATATGTAAGAGAAAAAGGCATTAAGAATAAAGAGTAGAATGAGGAACTTAAATGTAAAGTTAAAAAATTTGAAATTGAAAAACTAAGGAGCATTAGGAGAAAAATGTTTTTAAAGGGAAATGGAAATAAACAGCTCAAATGTTAGAGAAAAAACATTCTTAAAAGCATGGGAAAATCCTCCAACAGTTGACTAAGAGGAATACTTTGCTATAACATGTTTCTTAGGGGTACTTGTGGCTTTCCAGTGGAAATAAGCACCCAGGTTTATACAAGCAACATCCAGTTTGTCCTCTGGAAAATTCTAGGAAAAAAAATAGGACATATAGAATTAATATTCATTACATACATTTGCATATTATGTCAGTTTGGAAATTACTTTCCCAATTATTATTTTCTTTGCACCTTTATAACAACTTCATGAGGTGGGCAGAGAAAATTTGTACCTTCAAGTAGAAACAGGTTCCCAGAGTTTGGAGGCTTATGGAACTGACAAGTGTGAAGTCAGGTAGCATTATACTATGAGGAAAGAGCACTAAATGTGAGCCTCGTTTTTCTAAAGCTAAGGGAGATAAACCTGTGTGTTAACAATTCATAAAACAGTAAGAAGAACTCAGGGTTGATAAGAGGAAGCCTTTCAGAATTTTTTAAAGGAAGCCCTACCTGTGCTGTGAATTGCCTTAGCAAGAAGGAAGTTTCGGTAAGGGCCTCAGTGCCATTTCAGTATAATCCCTTTCCTGTTTTCTGCTTGCCCTGCCATATGCAATCTATCCTACAGTCATTTGTGCAGCCACCTAGTGACCTTGCTATGGCAGGTAAGAAATGAGAAATTTTGAGGACGGCTGCACTCCTGGATTTTCATGGCCTTGGCATAAAAATATTTAGTACAGGTGCTTTCTGAGCAGTGAACTTGCAGAATGCTGTGAGCCTTGAAATCACCTTTCTGCCTACAAGGGGCTGCCCCAACTCAGGGGCCATAGTATTCTGTAAATACCAAGCCCAGCAAAGGGAGAATTATTGTTTTCTGTGCCATCATTAGAGAATTCCCACTTCTTTTGAGCTTTTCTGGACTTCACTATAAAAAAATGAGTGTTTCTTTGGTCAATTGGTTGGTTGGTTGATTGGTTGGTTGGTTGGTTTGGGTTGGGGTTCTTTTTATTTGTTTGTTTTTGTGGGTTTATTTTATTTTATTTTTTATTTTTTGGCTTACTTCTGACCTTCTAAGGGAAGGACTTTATAATCAAAGATTAATATGGATTGGAAACTTCTTTAGGTTTATCATTTGTTGATAAACCAGATGTTTTATGTTAGAAAGAGTGGGAAAGAACAATTATTTACTCTCCAGCCTCTGCTTCCTACAATTCTGGATTTTGTTAATATGCTGACTTGATTTTTCTTGCCCTTGAGTTGTTGAAAGATAGAAACAACTAGGCATATGCAAGACAACAAAATAAAAACAACAAAGACAACAAAATAAAGACAGCAAATAAAAAGTAAAAGTAAAAAATTAATCAAGTAAATAAACTTGTCCTAATAAGTATATCACTTCTTTATACCTATGTTGAAGCATGGGTAACAGACATATCACCTAAGAATTGAAAAATGAAAAAGAAAAGTTCATAATACTGTTTCTCACTTTTGGGTTTTATTGTTGTTGTTGTTTTATTTTGTTTTTTGGGTTTTCGTTCTTTTGTTTTTAACCATAATAGCATTAGATATGGAGTCTGGCCTAAGCAGGAGACTTTTGTTGTTCTTTCATGTTCTTTACTCAAGTATTTATTACAAGGACAGGGTCTGGAGGTTTAATTAAGAGAGGGGATCAGCATGGAACATTTGTGTATTAGTTGGATGCAAAATCTCACCTGATTTCCAACATTATTCGATAATAAATATTTAACAGGAAGCCATGCAGAGATGGAAGGTATTCAACTCAGAGGAACTTGTAGCCCACCAGGCCAGTGGTTAAACCAAATTACTACATTTTACAAACTGGAGGCAGCAGATTTATAAATGAACTGACAGAAGAATTAAACCACCTCCTAAAGTGCATTGAGTTTGGTGATGTTAATCCATCTGCTGGCCGTAATTATTTTCATTTAAATATGTATAACATGTATTTTTATTTAAATGTATATATTAATTTCAGCATGTATAAACATTCATTTAAACAGCTCTATAACATAAAGAAGCAAATTTATAAGTCCAAATAACATGAATCAGAGAAAGGCAATCTTTAGAAAAAGGGCTGCATCTGTCACAGCCTGCTACAGGTAAAGAAATTATCAAAATAATTGTCCAGTCTGATCTAAACTGTTAATTAAACAGGAAGAATCCTCCATCACTGACTAACAAGCTCCTGATGAGTCTCCTATTCTTTTTCAGAGTTTTTTTTCAAATGCTGGTGTCATTTGTTTTTCTCAATCTCTTTATTGTCCCTTCAGAAATTTGAGGCTAAGGATTAGGGATTTCCAGAGGGTCTAGTTATCATTAATAAAATGACAATGCAAATAAATTAATAAAAAACTAAAAGATGGTTATTGAAAAGCTCTTTGCAAACCAATTTTCTTTCAATTGAGGTCTCTTTTAAGTATACCTGAGACTTTTGTCCTTAAGGCAGACCTGTTTTGAATCATATAAACAGCAAAGGTTGCCTTATTTCTGTTTTGAATGCTAGATTTCCACCAGTTGAATTCCCTAAAGCAAAGAAATCGTTAATAAATACCAATCATGTAATTGACTATGAAGTTTTTAAATGATCCAAGCTATTTCTTTTCCTTCTAGCTTTCTTTCATGTCTTTGTTCTTTCTCTCCACATCTTTCTCATTAAAAGGAGACTAAGTCTGATCTCTTGAGGCCATTATTTTTTCTGAAGACAAAGAAAAAGACAGCAGCATCCAACCTCCTTCCCACCCTGTCCCCCGCCTCCTTTTTGTTCATGTACCATGAGGGACTTAATTGTCTAACATGGGTCAGATATGAATATAGTAAGGAAAGATTTATGGGAGGTTGTCTCTTCCCACTTAAAATTCCTGAGCTACACACATATTTTGACAGTCTTGTGAAATAGAACAGCTTCAATTCATTTAAATTAGAATCTTTCTTTTTTCCTTCTTTTTTTTTTAAGTCGCTCAATTCATGTGGTGTTTTGCTAATAGTGATTTTATCATTCAGTGAATATTTAACCTCTGTAAGCTACTTATAAGTATTGCCCTGACTCATAACCTGTAGTTTGGACAAGAAGCCACTGTCAGGACAGAATATAGAGAGGCAAGATGGTTTCCTTTAGGCAAAGGTATCAGACAAGGGTGAATTTTATATCCCTGTTTGTTTAATCTGTACACAGAACATGCCATACAAAAAAACTGGGCTAACCTGAGAGGAAGGAAGAGTAAAAATTGCCAGAAGATGTATCAATAACTTAAAATATGCAGATTATACCATTTTACTGACATAAAGTAGTAATAATTTGAAACAACTTTTGGTGAAGGTGAAAAAAGAAAAGGAAGACTGCATTTGAATATCAGGAAAACAAAAATCATGATTGTAGAAGAAATATACAACTTTAACATAAACAATGAAGACATTGAAACTGTTAAAGATTTTGCTTACCTTGGTTTAATCAACAATTTAAATGGAGATTGCAGCCAAGAAATTAACAGAAGGCTGAGACTCATGGGGCAACAATGGAAGAATTAGGAAAGATCATTAAGAGCAATGATGTGTGGTTAGAACCAAGGCCAAGATCATCATATTCTCAGTTATTATGTATGGATACAAAAGTTGGACAGTGAATGCTGATAGGAAAAAATGATTCATTTCAAACGTGATATTGGAGGAGAGCTCTGTGGATACTCTGAACTAACAGAAAGATGACCAAGTGGGTCCTAGAGCAAATTAAGCCTGAAACATTGCTGGAGGCAAAAATGACAAAACTGAAGTTGTCCTACTTTGGACACATCATGAGAAGGTAGGGTTCTGGGAAGACAATACTGCTGGGAGAAATAGAAGGGAGCAGAAAAAGAGAAAGACCAAATATGAGATGGATTGATACCATAAAAGAAGCCATTGGAACAAGTCTACAGGAACTGAGCAGAGCTGTTAAAGACAGGACATTGTGGGTATCACTCACTTATAGATTGCCATGAGTCAGTGACAACAGCATGTAACACACACATTATTCTTTGTCGTTTTAAACACGATTTATTGAGCAGTATGTACATGTACTTTATATAAATGGAAAGATTCAATACTTTTTAAGTCATCTACATAAGATAAAAGTAATAATAATAACTAACATTAATTCAAAGAATACTATGTGTCAGACACTCTTCTAAGTACTTTGTATGTAGTAACTCATTTAATATTCATAACAATCCTATGAGAAGTGTCATTTATCCCATTTAACACAGAAGGAAACAGAAGTTGAGTACTTGCCAAGGGACTCAAAAACTGGAAGTGGCAAAGTCAGCTTTTGAAACCTGATAGACTATCTTCAGAGCAGTGTGCTCTTAATGAAATGAAAGACTGAAAGAAATGAGGACACCTTTTAAAAAGAAAACATGAAAGTTATCCAGAGGTGGTGCAGTGATTGAAAGAATAAGAGATGCACAATTGCTTACTTTTTGATTACTGGAGAAGAGATGGCCACAGATAACCATCATCTAAGGCACAAGAGTCTCCCTCAAATCTCTTTCCGACCAAGTGGAGTATAGAGGGGAGTGCTGGTGTTTAAGGTGATGATTTCAAAACCAGGGATAAGAAAAGGAACTGAGAGGAGAGTAAAACAAGATAGCTCCTTGTGGTGAAGATGAGCTTAGAAAGAGAAGAGTCTATTTTGGCTGAGAGTCAAATCCATAAAGAACCTAGCAGAGGAGCAGAAATGCAGATGCAAAGCTATGGGACTTTGAAGAGTCTAAAGAGGAAAAAGAACATGATGGCCTGGGATCTTTAAAATGTTCCTGTAAGTGAGAGGAAGGGTCTTTTTAATAGGAAACTTGTACCTTAACTGAAAAGTGGTATGTTACGATGAAGAGCCAGTTTTAGCTATGTTCATAATTGACTGCTACCAAGATTCAGCCTCAGCTATTCTCAGAGCACTCTGAATTGATTGTTTCTCTACCATCTAGTCTCAGTAGAAGCCAGAATAATCCTACTCAGATATAAATAAAAACATGTGACTTGTCTACTCAAACACCTCCGATGGCTTCTCATCTACTGGGAACAAAATTCAAATCTTTACCATAACCCACAGGCTCTTCCACACTGGTCCTTACTCACTATGCTCTGGCTCACTTGCTGTTCATTTCCACTAAGTGCCCTGTTTCAGGGCCTTTGCACTTTCTGTACCATTTACACTTAAAATAGTATTAGGCACACAGTAGACATTTAAGAATTGTTGAATGAGCAAATATATTAGTCTTTGCTGAGAATTTTTAATAATGATAATGAGATTAAAAGATAGGGAAGATGAAAGCTTTATTTTATTAGTCTAGAGGCAGTAGACTGCCTGCCCTTAGGCTGAATTCAGTCCTCAGCCATGTTTTGTTTTATCCACAGAGCAATTTTTCAACAATATAAACCAATATTAAAATATCAAAAGAGTTCACAGGAGAATACTGACTTCTTTTCAAAAAGTGAAGAGATTTGGCATCCACTGAACTTGTGTTTCTACATTTCAATAATCGTCTGAACTTGAGTAGTAGTTGCTCTTTTAAGGCCAGGCCTGACTTCTCCAGCTTGCACACACACCTACAGTTATCTTCCAACATCAAGGCCAAGTGTTAGTTGCCATTTATCATTGTTATTGCACTGTCATATGGATTAAAGAAGAGAAATATTGCTTTATACCAATGTCTCTGTCAATAGCAGGAAAACAAAGGATTAAGAGAACCACATGATTCAGGAAAAATGGGAGGGAGCATATTTCTTTGTAGAAGTGAAGACATTCCTATGTGTTTAGAATGCCAACATTGGGCCACTTGTACCATATATATTACCTGTCTGGCCCCTGTAATCACTTCAGTGTGCCTCGCCTACACTCTATATAAACAGATGAGGGAAAGTGGTAAGCTAGATCTAGCAGGCCTCTTGGTGTTTGGGCTTCCGTGGCCTTAGAATAAGGACTCTCAACTTGATATGTATGTCTACCTCTAGGCTTTTGTATTCATTTCTTATTTGTTATATTTTTTACTTAGTTTCTTAGAAAAGTTTCTTTGGAAAGAACAATATGTCTTGGGTGAAGAGAATGAAAGAAATGATTTATTATTGAGTACTGCGTGCCTTGAACAATGTTTTACATGTACTGATTAGCTCATTCAATCTTCCCAACAAACCTACACAATAATGATTATGACTGTACTTAATAGGAAAAATTGAAGCACAAATAGCAAAAATGTCTTACAATAGCATTAGAGCTAGTAAATGGCAGAGCCAGAATTTAAGAGTAGATCTGTTTGGCTCTGAAATCCATGCTCTTAATTATCTCACTGTGCTGCCTTCACTATAACACCAGCTACAGCAGAGTCTCACAACCTTGGTGTGATTAACATTGGGGGCAGATGCTGTTCTTTGCATTGTAGGACGTTTCACAGTACCCTTCACCTCTACCCACTAGATGCTAGTAACACTCTCCTCTTGCCCATGTGACAACCAGAAATTTCCCACAGACAGCTAAATGTTCCCTGGGGAACAAAGACCCTTGGTTGAGAATCACTTTATAATGGAAAACTAGAGTTGTTTGTCTCCTCTTGGCCAAATCAGTTAGAAGGTAGCAACATTTTGAAGTTAAAAATTTAGGTTATATATATGTGTGTGTATATAGATAATATATGTATATATGTAGATAGTATATATGTATATACTATATATTAATATATGTATATATAGATAATACATGCATATGTATATACATATTTATGTATATATGTGTATAAACATATATATATTAATGTATGTACATATAGTGTTATTTCAGTTTGAGCAATCGTGGCTTCTGGATTTAGTATTGGCAAAGATTCGAATTAGAAAATTAATAGAACCAAAAGAGCTGGAAATACTAAAATATCCTAGCAATGCTCTAGACACTGAATTGGTTTTTCAAACATATGCTTTAATCGATAAGCTGATCGGTTTAACTTTTAAATAGAGTTAAAACATGCATTTTAATATTTCACACTTTATGGAATAAACATGATTTTCTGCTGTTAAAACACAAAATAGTACAAGAATAAAATTATTATCTTCCCTGCTCAGCTTTGCTTCAGTACTATTGTTGCTCTTGCTAAGTGCCTCTACTCAAAACTGTCATTGGACAGTGACTTTCACTGTAGAATAAGTGCACTACGCCTTTAGAAGGGTTTGCTTCAGTAAAATCTGAAGACAATAGTGTTATTTCAGTTTGATTGAACAATGGTGGCTTCTGGATTTAGTATTAATTATAAGATTTAGATTCAACAGTTTATTTATATTTCATAAAAATAAATACTTGTTGAAATACCTGAAGGAAATTTCTAGCTATAAAATAAGAGGGAAAAATTGATTTTAAAAAAGTGAAAGATAGCTAAAATTCTTTTTCTGTATATGTGTTTGAGTATGCTTTCCCTTTACTGAGGGAAGAACAACAATATGTGTGTGGTTTAGCAAAATAATATTTATTATTGGAGGACTGTTTGGCAGGTCTGTGTACAAAAGAGTGCTAATAGGAGACACAGTGGTTTAGATAAGACCTTTGCTTACAAGTCACAGAGGCCATCTCAAACTGGCTTAATCAAAAGGAAATTTATTAGAAGGATTCTCAGGTGTTGCACAAAATCCAAGTACATTATTAAAACCAGGACTCAGAAGATTGGAACCAGAACAGCCTGGGAATTTTAACAGCAGGCATTACGAACTTTCCCTGGAGTTGTGCTTTTCAGTGTTCACCCTCCTTTCTTTCTCAGCTCTGAGAATCTTGTTGCCCCTTTCTAGCTCAGATGCCAATACTTGGTGAAATTAGCTATGTCCAAGAGGTCAGAATCTCATGGTAGGTAGCAAGATGGCTATGAGAGACTAATATCTTGCTGATTGATAGGGCATTTTTAGGTAAAGTCTAAGAAGTTACTCTAAAAAATTCTGAGATTATGTTTTTGAGATAGAGGAAGAAATAAATGTAATACAGGGAGAAATAAGAATTCAGAAATCATGAGAGTACGACATAGTGGTGTGGTCTTAGAAACAAGTTGGCCAGGGCTCAAATTCTAGCTCTGCCACAGCCTGACTGTGTGACTCTGAGCAAGCATTTAACCTCTCTATGCCTTAGTTTCTCCATCTGTAAAGGGAACCAGTAATAATATCTGACCGATAGCATTGTTTTAAAGAGTAAGTAAGTTAATTATAAAAAATTTTTAGATAGTGCCTGGCTCATAGCAAACACTAGAAAAGTGTTAGCTAGTATTAAGATGGAGATGAAACCCAGACGTGGCTGCTGTTTATGTGTAGCTTAGCTCTGGACCTTGCCAGGTTTTAGATTATACTGAACACAAACTTTGGGTATTCCCTCCTCTGAAAAATTTCCAACTTCACAATATATTAGTAAGATAGATAGATGATTAGATAGATAGATGATAGACAAAAGATAGATGATAGATAGATAGATAGATAGATAGATAGATAGATAGATAGATAGTCTTTAATGGGAAGCCAAAGAAAAGAATTATATATATATTTAATAAAAATTCTTACTAGGCATTTCTGATCTTTCTTAAAATTACTCTACTGCAAGTTTCTTCCTTTATTCCATGCAGGCTTCGAAGACTCTTATAACAGCTTCAAAACTTCAAACTGACTCCAGGTTTGTGCTCTTCTGAGGGGGTAAAAAACAAGTCCTGCAGTTAACCAAACTCACACTCCACCCAAAGGGGCCTGTCCAGGTATCCAGACACAAGTCAAACATGCCCTGTCCTGTGCTGAATTCAGAGAGAGGGAAAGCAGGAAACTGAAGAGGACAGATTTTGCCACTAATAAAATCTAGATTTTACTTCAAATTTAAAAAATTTCAAAACTGGCAGATATAGAAATATTATTTGAGGCAGAGTGTAGCTCAGACAGAGAAAGAGTATTTCGTCTTATCAAAGGCAAATCAACTGCAACAGGCCCGAAACTATAGAGACTGCCATTCAGATGATCTCATGTTGATGGAAATGTAAAGCCAAGAGTAGAGTAACCTACCTGAGATGTCTGGAGGGCCACTGGAGGAGGGTGAGTCACTGCGATATGATGCCCTGCAGTGTGGGCTAAAGAAAGCTGGTAAAGTGTGTAATTGGCACTGAAGCTTTGAATTGTAGTTCTCCTACTCGGCAGCTGTAAGGCTTTGGCAAATTACTTGATCCCTTTCTATCCCAGTTTCTTCATCTGTAAAATTGGGATAAAAATAGCACATACTTCATAGGGTTGTTTTGCTCATAAATAATATAATGTATTTGCAGTGCTAGTAACAGTGCCTGAACATCACGAGAACAAGTTATTATTATAATAATCATGACACATTATGATTAAGGTGTCTTTTCATGAGGCAGAAGATGCATGGGGCTTGGGAAGGGGTTGGAGTTGAGAGCAGGGAATCTAGTATAAAAGCCTGTTAAAATTCTAAAGTGGTTTAAGCAATGGACATTTTAATCAAATATTTATAGTTACGAAATTGTATACTCATATGTATTTTTTTTTTGTGATTGCAACAAACCATAATGAAGTGATTTTTCACCCTAAAGGATGAGGAGATGAAAGGGAAGTAAAGGAAATAGGTCATGATCCAGTAAAATGCCATTTGAGGAAAAGTCCCATCACTCATTTCCTCATACCCAGTAGCCTCAGAGTGTGGGACTTCTGGCCTCAAACTCTACATCACAAAAGAGCTGTGGGAACTAGTGAAGTTTGAGTCCTAGGTTGTAACCATACATGACACCTCCCCAGTGTAGTTATCAGTCTTCATTGTCTGATGAAGACTACATACTTCACTGCATAGCTCAAGGCATATTTATTTAATAAAAGACGATAGCAGGCATTTCATCTCCTTAACTTTTTGAATATATTATCATCCTTGGCTGTATTATTATCCACATTTAGTGACAATGAAGCTGAAACTCAGAGAGACACATTCTTCTTCAAGATCATAAAACTAAGTGGTAGAAGCAAGGTTTAAGCTCAGACTGCTTCTGTAATATTTTATGACTTATTTTTTCTGGCAGAAAGCAAACAAAAAGAAAAACCTCCTACTGCTTCTCATTGTAGTAAGAAGTCATTAGACTGACATTTCAGTTCCTGCAAAGATCTCATACCCATTTACCCTTCAAACTTCCTTTCTCACCTGTTTCTTACACTTGTTTTATCTTCAGCCAAGTCAGACCGCTCTCCCTGAATTCCTGAAATTGCTATGTTTTTGCCCTTACTTTTACTTCCACTTTCTAAAGTGGTTCCTGCACTCTATTAAGCTTTTTCCAACCTCCACAATAGAAGTGATTTTTTCCTTCCTTAATCAGTATAGCATATTCTTTGTGCTTCTACTAAAGCATTTTTAATTTCTTAATTACTAAATGATAATTGCTGTGACTTAAACTTAAGAGAAGGAAACCACATCTTTATAGCTCTACGATGCTTAAGGTAGTTTCTGCAGCCTCTGACAATCTTAACATAGGGCATACTCAATCATTATTAACTGAGAGAATGAGCATACAAGTTCATTTCCAGAGGTAGTCTGGTAGAAGAGTAAAATGCATTTTGGGATACTCAGTCATGGCATAGCCAGGGATACAATACTTTGATAGGGCTAGATAATGTCCTTTGGGTATGATATGTGATTTGAGCCAGCATATAGCTAAGATGCACGAGTCTAAGGAACCCAAGGGTAAAAATGAGAGTGGATCCTATAACATGTAATGACCTACTAGAACTTTGTTGTTTTCCATCCTCAAAATTTTGGGTTCTTTTGATTAGAGGTCTCAGTTTCCAAAAGAGAGAAACCTCTACATGACACAGCAAAGGTTTCATTGACCTGAAAATTGAGACTGACACTGGCCACGTGGGGTTCCTCAAACAGATGAAGTATGTATGTTCTCTGTGTGACTAATCCTGATTATCAAGGGGAAACAAAGTTACTATTACACAATAGAGCATAAAGAAGCATACCTGAAACCCAAGAGATTCTCTGTTGAAACTTTTAGTACTCCTATATTTCATAGTTAAAGCTACTGAGAAACTACAGTAACAGAATATGAGCAAGACTACTAAAAGCACAGACCCACCAGGATAAGAACCACATCATCTGGGGTACTGGCTGAGTGCAAAGAAAAAATGAAACGAGCAGTAGAAGAAGAAAGTTATAATTGCATTGACAGCCTTGTGACCAGTTGCGAAAATGACAACTAGATTATTTATGCATATTTTTCATTGTTTAATATGAGCACAGAAACTATTTATTTTTCCTTTCTCCAACTCACTTTCTATTTGATATTAGATTATTAATAGTGGTTAACTCTATAAATCAATATTTAAGTTAAAGGATATCAAAAGGATTGTGACTTATTAGAAGAGTAATAAATATCACTCAGGGTGAATAAAGTAGCACACAACTTTATTTTTGTGAGAAGATGAGAATGTATTTGGTTGTAGTCAGAACAGCTACATCATGTTAGCAAATATTATTTTGGTCTTTTTTTTAGAAGTTAAATATGTTTTAAAGTTGTAATATGGTTCTGAAATTTAAAAAGTGTGGAATATGCTAGATTGTTACATGTCAGCCTTTCATTAGATCCCTCGTACAATGCTCATGACAACATGTTTCACAGACCTCCGACTGTAAAGAGCTTACTTGAAGAAGGGCCCCTGCTGTGTGCTCTAAGATTCATCACCACGCTTGCACAGAGACCACACTTCTCATAAGTTACTTACAGCCGGAGGCTGAATGGCAAGGATATAAGGCAGGAATCTTTTGGGGAGACCTGGGATTCCTCTGATGATCAAGTTTGGTTTGAAGACTCCTCAACACTTTTGCAAACCTTCATTAGACTGCACAGAATTATGTCATTGCCACCCAACCTTTCCTCCTTCTTCTTTTATTACTAACTAGGATAGCATCATGTTCTAATGTTTCTCGCAACCTTCCCTTGCTCTCTGTATTTCTCTTACAGGCATTTCCCCTAATAAAAACTGCACGTTTAACTCCATATTGGAGTCAGCTTTGTGAAGGAGCTGGACTAACACACCCCCATTCTAAGGTCACCTCTATAACGTAGAATGGAAGCCAGGAGCTACATTTCTAATACACTCCTTTCCTGTATAGTTCTGAAATGGTTTACCTGTAGAAATAACTTGCATGACATTCAAACGGCAGGATGGAGGTGAGGTAACTATCCTTTGGAGGTCTTTGCATTCAAATGCACTGGCTTCATCGATTCTCTGTGAACTGTCTCTACTACAGTAAACTTGGAAAGTGCTGATGTCTTTCCCAGAAACTTAAAATTTCCAATGCTTCATCACAGTATTTTTGAAAAAACCCACTCTAGTGTTTCAGGATAAAGTTTTTAATGACTCTTTCCCCAATTTTCTAACTGCAGACTTTCAGAACTTCATTGACCAAGATGTATAAATACTATCTTCTAGATAAACTCCTTTATTCCAGGAATATTAGAAATAGCTCAAATTTCCAAACTGATACAAGAAAATGAGGCCTATATCTCTATATGATGTTTAGGAGACTTATGTGTTCTCAGGCTCCCCACACTACATTTGAACATGGAACATGCTCAATTAACTATTAATTAAAAGAATAAAGAGAATAATTCATTTAAAAAGGCATAATTAAAAAATTTTAAAACTAGGTAAACTGCCTAAACACTTGACCTTTTTGATTTATCTTGCTCTGTTCCACCATTTGTACAGACTCTTTTATTTGTACTCCTACATCTGCCCTACCCATCTAGTTTTCAATCTCACTTTTTCCTTCTCCCGTCACTCACATTTGAACCATCAGCACTCACCAGAACCCTTCAGTGCTAAACTGGACCACTGCCTCCTGTTGGTTCATTTTGGTTTCTCTATTAATTATCTGCTATTTTCATAAATAATACAGTTCATTCTCACACAGATCCCAGTATGATCTTTCTAAATCACAAATTATATTATGCCAAGTTCCTTAAATGTCTTAACTTGCTTAAATGTCTTCCCATTGCTTTTAGAACCCAATCTAATCTAATCCAAAAATCCTTCAATTGCCTTTCATGGCCCTGTATGATATTTCTGTTCTCATTTAAAACACTTTCTTGCTTGCTCTGTATTATTATTATTCCAGGCTTTTTTGTTTGTTTCTCTAATGTACATCTTGTTACTTTCCATTTCAAATCTTTTTTACATAATGTCTTTCTCTCTGAAACACTGTCCTCCCTATACACATTCACTGGCATGTGTATGAATGACACACACATCTTTCACCTTACTAAGGTTTTAGTTTGCATCTCACTTCATTGGAAATAAGCCTACCCTGCATCCTAACTAGGTCAAGTTCCAGCATTACATGTTCTCAGAAGGGTTTCTCTTGTTAAGTTCTTATCACAATTGTATTTAGTTCATTGTTCTGTGATGTTTTATCTGTTTCCCATTTGCCATTTAAAAGTTCTTATGGGAAGAGATCAATACTCTTATTTGTCATTATATTTATACACATTAGACATTTAATAAGTATTTTTGAATATGTATTCTTCATATCAACAGGCAAAGTTCATAATCCATGTTTTCTCAATGTAGCTATTTTCTGAGTTGGATTCCAAGAGTGAGCTAGTGAGAGCTCATCATCTTCAAGACAGAATATTAGAATTGGAGAAAATGTTAATATTTATTCCATCTTTACTTTCCTAGAAAACACAGTGACCTACTGGCTTATAAAGAGCCCAGCTCATATAAGTTCGAATGAAAAAATCATAAGAAAAATAAAGCACGTTCATATCCTTAAGTAACTTAACCCAATCTTATTTGAAAGAAAAACTTTATGTCCATAAGAGCAATAAAATTTTAAAATAGATAAAATTATTAGTTGGGACTGAATTTATTATAGACTTTCAGAGAATACCACATATAGACAAGTTATAATGAAAAAAAAATATTGGAAACTTTGCCCAAATTTGTTTTGGGACAGCAGCATATGCTTGTCAGATGAAGAAATGTGCCCCCCCTTCAAATTACCCTCCAGGCACACACTTGCGTCTTTAATGTTTTTTAAAACAAGCATACATGCCCATGCTTTAAGACAAGACTCTTCCTACTGACTTTGAGACAAAACATTTTACTCTGTACAAATAAAGATACAATATGTATTTCTTTACTAATTTCAGAAAGAAGCAGTATTTGGGAAAAGAACAATACTCTCACTATGCTGAAGATCCAAACAAGCAAAAAGGCACTCTGGGAAATGTCTATTGCTGGTAAGTGGACTATGTTCATGTTTCACACCTCATCCTTTTCCCTCTCAGCTGAAACTATTTGTATAACAACACTCCAATGTTTATATGTCATTCTTTTGGACCCTGACCTAAGAAAAATATCTTCTTTAGTTAGTTAGTTTGTTTGTTTGTTTGCTCATTTGTTTTTACTTCAAAGTAGGCTAATATCACCAGAAAAGACTATTTAAACTTAATACTTAGACAGGCTCTTTATAGGCTTCGTGAAATATATTACTTGCAGTCCTGGGCATCCAATACCTATAGATAAATAAAGCCAGAACTCAGAAGCCTGGGAACCCAGAAAGTGCTGCATCCCCATCCTCCATAATGGTAACCAAAAAGTGTTACACTGGGAGTAGTGCAGTGATTAGTGCCACTGTCAAGGGCCTCTGAGATTTAGGAGTAGGTGATTTCTACCACATTTACAAAACCCAGATGTACCTTAGAGAATGACTATAAATTGTTATAAAGCTAATCAGATTGTGATGCCTATTGTGTCTATAGTTCCAGAGGTGAAATCTACTGGCACAAATCAACCCAGCTTCTGGTACTTGATAATGCAGATATTGACTGAATGAATGTTTTCCTTTCAGTCTACATCAACAAAAATAATCAAAAGCAGTTTGCCTTCAGAAGGCAAAGACTGAAATTCAGCTACGATATCTATGCTCAGAGATAAGAGAATTCTCCAATCAATTGTCTGGAGAGCCTTGAATACCTTGATATCTCATAGGAGACTACACTGATTTATTACATTGAGGATAATTTTCCTGAATTGTACTGGTTATTTTTTTGTCATTATTGTATATGCTTAAGTAAGGCACAGTCATATCAGAATATGAACGATAAACTCAATTAAAGGGCCTGCCACTTTAGTGACTTTTCTAATGGCCCACTGATGGAGACATGTAAAAAACCTTTATAAAATAGGAGGCATGTCTCTTTTCTGTACTACCCATTTGATACAAAGAGGCACAAAATTTGAGGTCTCCTTGGATTCTGGGAGACAACAAATGACACATTTGAATGTGTTGTGCTATCACATTTCCCAGATAATCCAAAAGTCCACCTGTTATGCATATGATCTGGAGAAAGAGGAGATTGCTGTGCAAGTTGTGCTGCCCCTTGCATTTTACGATCCAGTAGACTTAATGTACGTTATCTGTGGAACATAGAGGTGACTTGCAGAGCCTCTGGCTAAGCTTCCTGGGGTTTGGGGTTATATAATGCTTGCTCCTGGAAATTGATCTTCTTCTAAAAAGCAAATACTGATTACTCCTGGGATACCAGCTAGAAGTACTTAATTGGTATACTAAAGGCCTACTGAAGGATGGATCTGAAAAACAATGCTGAAATGAAATCCTCCCATTATAAAGAACTTCAAGCAGAAAAATGTTTGTATATTTTCATTGAATAAGATATGATATGAGGTATAAAAGTAAATTGATGAACGGTGGCTAATAGTTTTATTTCTCAGGGATTTGGCACAAGAATGAAAGACTGATAGTATGGGAGACTGGGAGAGGGGTATAGGCTTCTTAGAATAGGAGGACCTTGAGATAATCATGCTAAGTGAAATAAGCTAGACAGAAAAAGTTGAAAACCACATGATATCACTTACATATGCGATATAAACCTAAAAGCAACAAAAGGGCAAACAATCAAAGTCTCATGGACATGAAAAATGGACTAGTGGTTATCAGAGAGTACTGGGGGAGTGAGGAAGGAGGAGCTAGATGGGGTAAAGGAAGTCAAATATGTGGTGACAGAAAAAATCTAACTATTGGCAATGAACACACAATGCAATATATATTTATATATGCGCCTTACTGTTGAATTGCATATCTGAAGCTTACTGGATTTCATTAACCAATGTCACCATAATTAAATAATAATAATAATAATAATAATATTATTATTATTATTATTTTAAGAAAGAATAGATAGAGAATGTAAAGACATTTTAAAATACCCACTGGAAGGCATCCATTGAAGAGAGATAGACAAGATGACCCATTTGCTAAATATCAACCTCTTCTAACCACCAATTTTTGTTCAATGCATCTGTTTTAAAAGTGATCATAGAGTGATAGAAGCTAATCTTGAGCTCAACAACATAGACTTTGCTTTACTATGGTTAATCACACTATGGCCACTTAGTACCATAACTGAGTGCCCAAACTGCCAACAAAAGAAGCAAATGTTAACCCCAAAAAGAGCATTATTACCTAGAAAAAATAGCAATCTGGTGGCAGGTTGATTACACTGGATCTATTTCCATCATGGAATAAGCAGTCATTTATTTCTATTAGGATCCAGGGATAAAGTATTTTTATACAAAATGCAGCATGTGCCTTACATATGGATGATATATAATTATGCTTACCCATTCTCAAAGTGAATTGGGCCTGAGATCAAGGGGTGCCAATAGAAGAGGTCACTCATTATAATGCCTAACACTTAAGGGGTTTCTACTTCCTTTCTTCATTAGCTTGAGTCCAGTGGGTTTGGAGATCCTAGTGTCCCAGACAGAAGTGTTTCTACTGAAGAATACAGATTAAATTGAAAAGCTGAAGCTACCTCCTGGCCATCTGAAGCTTCTCATGCTGATTAACCAATAGGTAGAAAGATAATCACTTTACTGGCTGGAATGATTCATCCAGATGACTAAGAGATAATTAGATAAATCAAGAATTTCACTGAAGTGTAGCATATTCACGCAGATTCATCTTAACCAGTTATACTCATGAATAGGAAACTGAGGCAATAAAATAAATTAGGATCACCAAGGACCCAGATGCTGTGATAGTTTTGTTCACCCTACCTTCTAGAGGAAGTGCTGACAGAAGACAAGGGATCGTGAAATTATTGATAGAAAAAGAAAACTTTGATTTTCAACTTAATTCTTATAGACTGTTACTTCTATATATTGACTTACTAATTGCTATTTCAATAACTACCCTTTTCCCCACGTTTACTTAATACACAGTATACTGGTGAAGGCTCATATTTTGGGGCTTCATATGGAAATATGACTGAAATTATACCACTGTGATAGTATGGTAGCTGCTAGAACTTTATCTACTATATGAGGAACACAGATTGTTATCTAGATAAGCAAGAATGGATGCTGAGGGACAAAATAAATGGACTGTGCTCCATAATCTCAGTTTGCTACCACATTCATCCCCACCGGTTTCACTCTATCTTTTCTACCCTGTTTTTTGCTCAGAAAGGCTAAACATTATGAACTGACTGCCTGAACTCACTTGCCTCTGTTTGGGTTCAGCCAGTGATAGGAAACTATGGGACATCATAAGGCAGAAGGTTTATGCCCTTGCATCTTTGCCTGTAAAGACAAAATTGGTATAAGCTACATTCTTCAGCTGAAAGTCAAATATCTCCAAGAACACTCTTCTACAATTATATATCTCCCTTACTTTTCTTAACTATTCCCTCCCTGTCCCCCTTCAGGTGGGGTAGTATCTACTTTATCAACTCCTGATAGTTTCTATTAGCCTTGTTGACATCTTTGCAGTTTATTCCTTAAATTTCTTTAATTATACCTTTTGAATGTGCCATTTATTTCCTGCTGTGACACTGACTTAAACAAATTCCATACTCCAGTCATCCTGGAATTCTTTGATCCTTTTCAGTTCTTGTTTTCTCTTATCTCCAGAATTTTATTAGGCTTTTCCTCTTGCCTGGAAGATTATCCTGCACTCACACTATTAAATATACTATAATTGTGTATTCTTTCCTAAACTTTAAATTCAATGTGTACAATGAGTATATCCATCTTACCTATCTTCATATCCCCAGCACCTCCCACAGATCTTGGCATATAATAGGTACTTAATCAATATCTGAGATAAATGATTCCATGCTCTCAACATCTCCATCCAGAAAAAATATTACCTTAAAACACTTTTTTTCATAAAAGCTTTTTGCTTAGCTGAAGTTGATGATTCATTTATGTTATCTGTCATGATTTATGCAACATATTCTCAGTTAAACTGAAATTACCCTATTTGCTGCAGGAGTAAATGCTCCTCTGCTTACATGACTAACAAAACCTTATAGGATGAATAGAAAGACATAATGGTATATAGACTACAGACCAGATTCTAAAGTTTCTGTTCTCCTAAATTAGAGCTGAATGGCAATGTATTGACTCTGGTTTCAGCTCGAACATGTAAAGAGCTTAAAAGTTGTCATTTCCGTCTTTACAAAATTATAAAAAAATAAATAAAAAATAAACTGAATAAACTAAAAATCAGTGAATCTTTTAGATCTATCATATAACTGATTTTTGCAGGAGAAATTTCCAGTGTGAAATCTAATGAGACAAGCAAGCCAAGGGAGCCTCTGGTCACCAAGAGCAGAAGTCACTGAGGTAAAAAACTCATAGGAACACTTAAAGCAAGAAAATCCTGGGAGCTGCAGTCTTATGGGAGCCCCCAGAACTTTGTGGGTTTTATCTCCAATAATCTACCAGTTTCTCAAGGTAGAGATCCAAGAAAGATTCTCTTGCAGTACCAGGGGAAGAGCAATCGTTGTGAAATACTTAAGAGTGTTCTTCATAAGTAAGACCTTCACTTTAGGGTAAAAGATTTTGCCGAAGGCTTATCTGAAATGAGAGAAGGGCTCTTTAGCTTTCCTGTCTCATCTAAGGGAGGAACATGCTATAAAAATAGTGAAATATTTGTGAAGGTCATTGGTCAGAGACCAAAATCCTTGAAAGATTGAGATTAAATTTTAAGTTTTAAAATGTTTTCTCTCCCCTACTTACCATCACACCCCTTCATGATAAAAACTCTCAGCAAAATAGCAATAAAAAAGAATTTCCTCAACTTGATAAGTCATATCCACAAAAAAAAAAAACCCTACAGCTAACCTCATTCTTTTATATATATATATATATTTAAGTTTATTGGGGTAATATTGGTTAATGTAATTACATAATTTTCAGGTGTACATTATAATTTGACATTATATATTCTATTGTGTGATTACCACCCAGCGTCCAGCTACCATATATTTGATCCCCTTTACCCACTGCACCTTCCCCCTACCCCCTTATATTTGACCTCCTTTACCCTGTCTACCTCTTTCCTCCTCCTCAACCCCATATCCTCTGGTAACCACTAGTCCATTGTCCATGTCCCTGAGTCTCTGTTTGTCCTGTTCGTTTGTTACTTTTAGGTTTATATCTCATATATGAGTGATATCATGTGATTTCAACCTTTTCAGTCTTGCTCATTTCACTTAGCATGATTATCTTCAGTTCCATCTACGTTGTCACAAATGACAGTATTATATATCTTCTTATAGCTCAGTAATATTCCATTGTATATATGCACCACAGTTCTTTAGCCATTCATCTGTCATAAGACACTTCGGTTGCTTCCATGTCCTGGCCACTGTGAACAGTGCTGCTATGAACATCAGTGTGCAAATATCTTTTCAGATATGGGTTTTCAAGTCTTTGGAGTAAATACCCAGGAGAAGGATTACTGGATCAAATGGTAGATCAATTCTTAGTTTTTTGAGGAAACTCCATACTGTTTTCCATAGTGGCTGTACCAATTTTCAGTCTCACCAGCAGTGTATGAGGGCTCCTTTTTCTTCACATACTGTCCAACATTTCTTATTACTTGTTCTGTTGATTATAGCTATTCTAACAGGTGTGAGATGGTATCTCATTGTGGTTTTGATTTGCATTTTCCTAATAGCTAGCAATGCTGAGCATCTTTTCATATATTTGTTGGCCATTTGTATGTCTTCTAGGGAAAAGTGTCTGTTCAGGTCCTCTGCCCTTTTTTAATTGGATCATTTTGTTGTTGTTGTTATTGAGTCGTATGAGTTCTTTGTATATTTTAGATATTAGTCCCTTATTGGAGGCATTGCTTGCAAATATATTTTCCCATTAGGATGGTTGTCTCTTTATGTTGTTGACGGTTTCTTTTGCTGAGCAGAAGTTTTTAGTTTGATACAAACTCATTCATTAATTTTTGCTTTTACTTTCCTTGCTTTTGAGGTCAAATTCATAAAATCCTCTTGAAGTCCAAGGTCCTTGAGTTTAGTTCCTATGTTTTCTTCTATGTATTTTATTGATTCCAGTCTTATATTCAGGTCCTTAATCCATTTTGAGTTCATTTTTAACCTTATTCTTAATGATGAGGTGCTGGATACTTTCCCTTCCAAGATAAGCAACAAGGCAATGATGTCCACTCTCATTCCTATTCAACATAATACTAGAAGTCCTAATTACTTCAATCAGACAAGAAAAAGAAATAAAAGACACACAGATTGACAAGGAAAAAATAAGACTATCATTGTTTCCAGATGACAGAATTGTCTATGTAGAAAACCTAAAAGAATCAACAATACTCCTGAAACTAATAAGAAAATACAACTAGGCTTCAAGATACAATATAAATATACTAAAGCTAATTGCTTTACTATATACCACCAATAAACAATTACAATTTAAAATAAAAGAACAATGCCATTTACAAACTATCAAAAAGTTACATTTCTTAGCACAAATCTAACAAAATATGTAGAGAATCTATACATGGACGACTATAAAACTCTGATTGAAAAAAAATCAGACTACCTGTAAATGGAGAGAGATTTTATGTTTATGGGTTGGAAGACTCAAAATTATTAGGATGTCAGATTTTCCCAAATTGATCCAGAGTTTTAATGTAATCCAAATAAAAGCCCCTGTAAAGGACTTAAAACTGATTTTAAATTTATCTGAAAGGAAAAGTGAATAGTAAAAGAAAAATAGCCAATATAATACTGAGGAAGAAAAATATAGTTAGAGAACTTATATTATCTTGATTTTAAGCATTACCTGTACAACTATAATAATCAACACAGTATAGTATTAATGAAAAAAAAAAAAAAAACAGACATATAAATCAGTGGAACAGAATAGAGACCCATCCAAAGGTTGTCAGCTAATATTTGACAAAGGAGCATGGGCAAGTCAATGGAGAAAGGATAGTCTTTTCAACAAATAATGCTGGAACAATTGAATGTCCAAATGCAAAGAAAAGAACATATTGCTTAGATAAATATCTTATACCTTTCACAAAAATTAACTCAAAATAGATTATAATCCCAAATGCAAAATGCAATACTCTATAACCTCTAAAAAATAAATAAGAGAAAATTTAGGTAACCTTAGGATTGGTGATGAGTTTTTAGATATGACACCAAAAGGAGGATTAAAAAAAACAAAGCAGAATTTATTTAAAAGCAACAACAAAACTACTGTGCAAAAAAACACAGTTAAAAGAATAAAAAGAATACCCACAGTCTGAGAGAAAGTATTTGCAAAACACCAACCTGACAAAGGATATGTATCCCAAATATACAAAGAATTCATAAAACTAAACAGTAAAAAAACAAACAACCCAATTAAAAAATGGGCAAAAGTCCTGAGCAGACACATCCCCAAAGAAGATATACAGATGGCAGATAAGCATATGAAAAGATGTTCATCATCACTTTTTGTTAGGGAATTGCAAATTAAAGTAACAAATGTGATACCACTAACACCTATAAGAATGGATAATTTTTTTTTCAGAACAAAATTAACAATATTAAATGCTGACAAGGGTATGAAGCAATAGTGACTCTCAATCACTACTGGGAAATGCAAAATAACACATTCATTTTGGAAATCAGCTTGGCAATCTGTAACAAAACTAAACATGGTCTTATACGATTCAGCAGTCATGATCCTAGATGTTTGCCTAACTGTTATAAAAAGTTATGTCCACACTAAAACCTACACTTGATGTTTACAAAAGCTTTATTTATAATTTATTTATAAAAACCAAAAGCAATCAAAATGTGTTTCCACATGTGAATTGGTAATCAATCTATTCTGTATCTATACAATTTAATATTATTCATTTATAATAAGAAATCAGCTATGAAGCCACACAAAGACATGAATAAATATTAATTGCATACTGCAAAGCAGAAGAGACAGTTTGAAAGGCTACATGCTATATGATTACAATTATATGACATTCTGGAAAGACAAATAATAAAAGAAGCAAAAACAATAAAAATATTAGTGGTTTCAGGAGATAGGGAGAGGGAGCAGCAGGTTGAATAAGTGAAGCATGGAAGAATTTTCAGGGGGAAGGGCAAAACTATGCTTTGTGAAACTGTATAGTAAATACATGGTATTAAACATCTGTCAAGCCCCACAGAACTTATAATTACCTATCAGTAATTATTTTAAATGTAAATGGACTAAATTCTCCAATCAAAAGATATAGAGTGGCTAAATGGATAAATAAACAAGACCCGTCCACACGCTGCCTACATAAGACTCACTTCCGACCAAAGGACACACACAGACTAAAAGTTAAGGGATAAAGAAAGCTATTCCATGCAAATGGAAACAAAAGAAAGCTGATGTAGCTATACCTATTTCAGACAAAATAGACTTTAAAACAAAGACTGTAATAAAAAGACAAAGAAGGGTATTTTAAATTTTAAAGGGGCAAATTCAGCAAGATATCACATGTAAGATAAAACACATAAACTTATATGCACCCAACATAGAAACATCAAAATATATAAAGTAAATATCAATAAACCTAAAGGAAGAAATTGATAGTATTATAGTAATAGTAAAAAACTTTAACACCCCACTTAGATAGAAAGTCAATAAGAAAACATTGGTCTTAAATGACACATTAAACTAGATAAATTTAATACATAAATATTGAACCTTCCACCATAAAGTAGCAGAATACACATTCTTCTCAAGTACATAAGGAACATTCTCCAGGATAGATCACATGTTTGGCCACAAAACAAGCCTCAATAAATTGAAGAAGATTAAAATCATATCAAGTACATTCTCTGACCATAATAACACTAAAAATCAATTACAAAGAGAAAACTGAAAAAAAAAAGACACGAAAATATGGAGAAAAAACAACATGCTATTGAACAACCAATGGGTAATTAGAGAAATAAAAAGAAACCACAAAATGCCTAGAGACAAATTAAAACAAAAATATGACATACTAAAATCTATGGGATGCAGCAAAAGTTGTTCTAAGAGAAAAGTTCATAGAAATAGAGGTCTACCTAAAGAAACAAGAAGGTCAAATAAATAATCTACCTCTACACCAAAGGAACGTGAAAAAGAAGAACAAACCAAGCTTAAAGTAAGTAGAAAGAAGGAAATAATAAAGATTAGAGTGAAAATAAAGGAAATAGAGACAGAAATACAAAAAATCATAAGAGACTATTATGAACAAATATACACCAACAAGTTGGACAACCTAAAAGAAATAAATTCCCAGAAACATACAATCTTCCAAGATTGAATTGCGAATAGAAAATCTAAATAGATATATTACTAGCAAGGAGATTGAATCAGTAATAAAAAACCTCTCAACATATAAAAGTACAGGACCAGATAGCTTCACTGGCAAATTTTACCAAATGTTCAAAGAAAATTTAATACATATCCTTCTCAAACTCTTCAAAAAAATGGAAGAGGAGAGAATGCTTTCAAACTAATTTTATGAGGCCAACATTACTCTGATACCAAAACCAGACAAAGATACCACACAAAAAAGAAAATTAAAGGAAGGAAATAATAATATTATGTCCCTAATAAACATAGATGCAAAACTTCTCAACAAAATATTTGCAAACTAAATTCAATAAAACATTAAAAGGATCATATACCATGATCAAATAGGATTTATTCTAGAAAATCAAGAATGTTTCCACATCTGTAAATCAATTAAGATGATACACCACATTAAAATGAAGGATAAAAGTCATATTATCCTCCCAATAGAGTAAGAAAAAGCATTTGACAAACTTTGACATTCATTTATGATAAAAACTCTCAACAAAGCAGGTACAAACAGACTGTACCTCAACATGATAAAGACCATATGACAAACCCATGGCTAACATCATACTCAACAGTGAAAAGCTGAAAGCTTTTCCTCTAAGATCAGGAACAAGCAAGGATGCCCAATTCCACCATCTATTATTACTATGTTTTATTCAACATCGAATTAGAAGTTCTTGTCACAGCAGTTGAGCTAGGGGGAAAAAAGGCATCCAAATCAGAAAGAAAGAAGTAAATCTCTCACTATTTGTAGATGATATGATATTACATATAGAAAACCCTAAAGACTCCACCAAAAAGTTATTAAAACTAATAAATAAATTCAGCAAAGTTGCAGGATACAAAATCAATATACAGAAATCTGTGACATTTCTACACACTAATAACAAGCTATTAAACAGAGAAATTAAGACAACCCATTTACAAGTGTCATCAAAAGAATAAAATATCTAGGAATAAATTTAACCATGGAGGTAAAAGACCTAGACACTGGAAATTATAAGACACTGATAAAAGAAACTGAAAAAGACACAAATAAATGGAAAGATACACTGTACTTATAGATTAGAAGAATTAATATTCTTAAAATGGCCATACTACCTAAAGCAATCTACAGAATCAATGCAATCACTACCAAAAATCCAATGGCATTTTTCACAGAACTAGAATAAAGAATTCTAAAATTTATATGGAACCATATAATACCTTGAATAGCCAGAGCAATCTTGAGAAAGTAGAACAAAGCTGAAGGTATCATACTTCCTGATTTCAGACTGTACTACGAACTATAGTAATCAAAACAGAATGGTATTGCCATAAAGACAGACATGCAGATCGGTGGAGAAAGGACAGTCTTTTCCATAAATGGTGTTAGAAAAACTGGACAACAGCATGCCAAAGAATAAAACTAGATCTCTATCTTACACCAGGCACAAAAATTAACTTAAAATGGATTGAAGACTGAAATGTGAGACCTGAAACCATAAAATTCCTAGAAAAAAAGCATAGAAGATAACCCTTTGACATCAATCTTGGCCACCTTTTTGTGAATCTGACTCTAAAGACAAGGGGAACAAAAGCAAAAATAAACAAAGGGACTACGTCAAACTGAAAGCTTCCACACAATGAAGTAAACCATTATCAAAAGGTAAAAGAAATCTACTGAATGGGAGAAGGTATTTGTAAATCAAACATCTGACAAGGGATTAATATCTAAGATATCTAAAGAATTCAACAGCAAAACAATAAACAACACAATTAAAAAATGGGTAGAGGATCGGAATAGACATTTTTTCCAAAGAAGACATACTGATGACCAACAGGAACATTCAAAGGTGTTCAACATCTCTAATCATCAGGGAAATACAAATCAAAACCAAAATGAGATATCACCTCACATCTGTTAGAATGGCCATTATGAAAAAGACAAGAGCAACAAGTGTTGGAGAAGATGTAAAGAAAAGTTAATCCTCATACACTGCTGGTGGGAATATAAATAGGTACAGCCACTATGGAAAACAGTATGGAGATTCCTCAGAAAATTAAGAATAGAACTCTACTATATGATCCAGCTATTTCACCTCTGAATAATTGTCCAAAAAATACAAAAAAACCCCATTAATTCAAAAATAAACATGCACCCCTGCGTTCATTGTAACATTATTTACATTAGTCAACAAATGGAAACAAAGTGTCTATCAATGATTGATAGAGAAGATATATAAATATATCCGTTTATATATAGATAGATAGATAGATAGATAGATAGATAGATAGATAGATAGATATTAATTGGTAAAGGAGATTATATATATATTCATTCTTATACATATATTCATTCTCTCATATATATATATAGTCATTCTTTCTTATAACTGAGTAGTGTTCCGTTGTGTGTGTGTATGCACTCAGCCATAAAAAAAGATTAAAATCTTTCCATTTGCAACAACATGAATGGATTTTGAAGGTATTTTGCTAAGTGAAATAAGTTAGGCAGAGAAAGATATATACCATATGATTTCACTCGTATGTAGAATCTAAAAAATGAAATAAACAAAACAAATGAACAAATGAAAGAAAACAAAAACAAACTCAGATACAGAGGAAAGATTGGTAGTTACCAGAGTGGACAGGAGTTGCAGGAGGACAAAATAGGTGAAGAGGGTCAATTGTGTGGTGAAAGATGATAACTAGGATTTTGGTGGTAATCACTTTGTAATGAATACAGATTTCGAATTACAATGTTGTACACCTAAAACTTATATACTATTATATACCAATGTTACCTAAATTAAAAAAAATATACACAACAGAACTTTGCCACACTTTATGTATGCAAATTAAATAAACAACTTTTAGAAGGTCAGGAGAATCCCAGGAAGGAATGCAAAATGTGACAGAACAATCTAACTTTATTAAAAATGTATGAAACAATCTCACTATAAGGGATGGAGGAAAATTTATGACCTAATAACTTTGGAAATGAGTGAAATCTGCCAAATAAAAGCAAAAGAAACTATACATAAGGATTGTACTCTCCTTGATAAAATCGTCTCATGGGTATATAGATTAATAATTTTAATATTTTTTTATATGAGAATTGAACAAATAAGTAAACAGACAGTGAATAGTACAAGCCAGGTTTCTCACTGTTTGGTTGAGAAGTTATAGACAGATAAGGAACAGGAAAAAATAAGAATTATCCATGAGAAAATGAGTTAGAGTTGGAGATATCAGTGAGCATTCATGTTTAGCTTAATGTAGATACATATCGTTACACATAAAAATATTTTTACATATGTGTCTATACATAGGTTAGCATACACACATATATTCCCTTGCTCTGTTAGCTGGGAGGACCCAGAAGCAAAGACATGCCAGCAGCAGCAAGCACTCCTACTACCTAGACCTTGGTCTCTTATACCATTCTCCAATAAAAAGAATGAGGGCAACTTTGAGAAACGGCTGAATCTAGAACTAGGTTAGGAAATATACAAGGTAAGCCTGGAGTATCTTGAAGTGACTGAAAGTAAGGAATTTCTAAAAACAAACTAAATGCACAATAAAGGGTTATGTCAAAGAGATACAGTGACCAACTGATAGAGCTCTCAGTGGCCTAGGCTGGAACAATTTGAGCAATAATATAAGAGAAGTAGTATTGGATTATAACTCAAAGTATAAAATAAAGACTTGTTGAGTATATGCTGGTATAAATAAATGATAGATTGAATAAGTAAATAAAGAGGCCCAAGAATTCCAAATAATTTATGTAGATACTCTGCCCTCAGGGTGGTATAATATACTTCCCTCTCCTTATGTTTGGGTTGCATTTAATGACACTCTTTCAAAGAATACAGTATGCAAAGGGCAAGGGGACAGTAATTTTACAGTGGAGAAACCTGATAAACTCTACTTCAGGCAGGTGATGAAGGTTCGCATCAATAGTGATATCGTGTTGTTTGTATGCACCTTTTATATGATGTGATGAAAAGAGCCCTTTATCTCTATGGTCTTCCTCTCAAGAACTCATATCCCAGCCTAATCATGAGAAAAATACCAAACAAATCCCAATTAAGGTACATTCTACAAAATACCTGATCAATCTTCCTCAAAACTATCAAGGCCACCAAAAACAAGGAAAGTATGAGAAACTCTCACAACCAAGAGGAGCCTAAAAAGAAAGACATGATGACTAAATAGAATGTGGTCTGAATGGAATACTGAACAGAAAAAGGACATCCAAAGAACACTAAAGGAATATAAATAAAGTATGGACTTTGGTTAGTAAATACAAAATAAGCAAATGATTAATCTTATCAACACGTTATAGTAAGTTCCATTGTCATGTCTTTAGTTATGTTAATCTCTCAATATGAAATGCTATAGTCACCTCCTTGTTGTTGGAAGTTCATTTATTCTTTAAAGCTAAACTAGAGACTACCTTCTTCACCAATCTTGGCCCTACTACTCAAAACCCTAGTGATCTCTCAAATAAGGACTTAGTGTTAGAGTAGGTATCACACCACTTAGCCCATATTTATATGTTGTAGCTTTCCTTTCTATTCTCTTTGTATCTATGTCTTGGCTCCTTAAATGATCTCAGGGCAAGCAGCTATCTTTATAAACTTTTTTTATATGACAATCATCTTTGAGTAAAATTCTAGGCTTAAGGATATGTGACAATTAAAATTTGTTGATTAATTTAAACAAATCATAAGTGATGTGCTCCATGATGGCTTTTCAAGCCTAAGAGTATGTCTATTACTAGGTACCATTTTCCTGTGTATGACCTACTACAGTTTAGAGATTTATAGGAATAGCAAACACTAACTGATCTTTTCTTTCAAAGGATTCCACAGATCCCTAATGGCTATAAGATAAAATCTCAACTCTTCGGTCCCTTCACAAACTGAATTCTGCCAACAACTTCAGTTTCATCCCCTGATATTCTCCTATATTTACCTTGTGCACCAAATAAATAATTTAGTTTATTGGGGGTGGAGATTTCAATGCTCTTTCCTACCTACATGTAGTTGGAAGTGAACTTCACGCTGCTCAAACCACTTACTCAATAAAGCCACTCCTAACCCTTTAGCTTAAGACTTAGGTGCTTTTTCCCCTGTCATTCTGTATTATTTCAAAACATCAAATCTCATTATTTCAAAGTAACTATCAGAATATTTAGTACATTGATGTAATTATGTTTATCTATCCATTTTTCCAACTATATGTGAGACTTTCAGTAATAAGGGCCGTACTTTCTTCATCTTTATAGCCCCTGTAAGTTACAGAGCAGTTGGCACTTAACATATCTTAAAATAGGACTTATTGCTGGAATAAATGAATGAATGAGTATGATTATGGTATGCAAGAAAAGAATATTCTAGCAGGGATGCTACCCAAAGCCTAAAAATCCATAGAAAGTTGGCATTGTTGATGTATTTCCTATAACATTTCATAAAATGCAAACTCTCCTAAGAAATGCTTTGTAGAAAACCCACTAACCTTGTCAGTGAAGGGACTAAAGCTTTAAAGCACATATTCCATGGGTGTTATGCTGTAGATATGGCCATTCTTTATTAATTTACATTGTATACTCTTTATTACTTTTACTTTATATAGCACATTATATTCTATAACTCACCTGTACTGCTTATTATGGATCTGCCCTGTCTGCTACACAAATCTTGAATCAACTATCTATCTGAAGTACAGATTACCTCTTTTGGTTGCAAACTTCCTTGAAATGTCTCTATATTTTATATGAATGTGAACTATCAGAGAATGTAGTCCATCTCCTATAAGTTTCCAAGCAAGCAAGTGAAATTTGCAAGCACATTTGTCAAGAGACGGATACCAGGTCTAGACAGACACATAAGTTGATCATTGCTTTCAAGACGTGACTTAGAGTCCTAGTATGGTAATGCTGGAAGTAGATTCCCTGCATTCACTAAGCACACTTTTGGAGGGCACACCAACTGTGTGCAGGTGTGATGCTCGGCTCTGAGTTGTTATAGACCCAGCTCGACCCTTTCATTTTATGCGAGTGAAGGCAGAGGTCCTAATGGGTAAGTCAGTTCTCCATAATTACTAAGCTAATTATTACCAGAATGAAAACTAGAAGCCAAGTCTCCAAGATTCTCCCTTTATTGCTTTTACTAGATATCAAGAGTCTAGTAAAGTTTTCCAAGAGGAAAATTCTACTCTTTCCAGAGTGAGTGCCCTCAGAACTGATATTTCACCATCCATTCTTTTAGGTTTCTTTCAAATTCTCCTGCAAGAAGTAAGAAACTAATATTAAAATCTGTAACATTTTAGGATAAATTAATTTTTAAGTATGGAAAAAATTAGAGTAGTATATAAATCCTGGGTGCCTGGCAGGAAAATAATAAGGAACAGGAAGAAAAGAAAATCTAGGAGATGCAATGAAATAGACAGATGCCAAGTCCCTCTCAACTTTGCCTCAAGCTAAACTGGTCTGTTTCAGAATGGAGTAATTACCTTGCTTAAGTCTGAGCTTTTGGTGCCTCTGTCAGAAAGTTTCCCTGTGGTTTATTAACATCATGTTTCTGCCTATAAGTAGGCAGACCTGGAGAAAAATCGACTATGGTACAGAGTTTGCTGCTGGTTAACGGGATTACTTCAGAAGTGCCCACTCCTGAGTCCAAAGAACTTTCAAGTTCCTTTTTTTCAAGTGTTGGTTGCAATGCTCTTTCTAGTTTGTGGTCAAAGACATCAGCAGGAAGAAAAGGACACTTAAGAAAGGATTTGTTTTTCAATTGTCGAGACCAGAAGAAATTCTAGCAAGAGCACAAGCTTTCTGATAAAAGAGTCAAAAAATGGCTTGGTTAGCTGCCTGGATGTTTTACTTATAAATTAATTAGAAACACTAGGTGGACCCTGGGTGAAAGTAGAAAAGGACCATTCTGGACAACCCAAGGTCAAGCTTAATAGAGCTGTGCCTGGGCAGGTGGTCAGATGGATGAGGTCATGTTGTTTAGAAAAGAATATCAAAGAGAAGGAAGAAGGAAGGCTGGTACATTGTAACTAAGAAATAAACCATTATTCTCCAAATTTCATATAAATGCTGGCCAATAAAATCTAGGACCACAAAGGATGAGAGTTAACTATTCACTCCACCTGTGGACAATCCCATGAGCATTAGAGTGTGCATCTGTTACTGCTGATGGCCCTCTGCTTGAAGCATTTGGTATCAGAACGTGGTGGAAGAAAAGACACCCTTCATGCAGAGAGTTTGACAAATCATTCTTGTGTGGGCCTGGTCTGTCACTCCCACTCAGGGTTTCTGTTTCAGCACCAAAAACACCCCTTAGAAAGAGTCTAGATACATTTAGAAGCTCTGCCTTGAAGAGGGCAACAAGAGAAATGGATTGGATACTTTTTGGTGCCATTTTATTTAGAAATAAGACCTTGTCTCCCAAGGGGGAATCATTTGTCAAAGGGGTAAGAAAGTTTAGTCTTTGAATTAGAGTCTGTATTTTCTAGGGGTTTTTATTAGAATCATAATGCAAGACAACTCAGAATTACAAACAAAGCTGCAAGGTATTAGGTATTCTGCTGATGTTAAAACTATACTTTCTTTCTTTTGCCTGTTTCTTTGTTTCTTTTGGCTTTTAATTGTGGAAGGATTCAAACATAAAGAGTAGAACAGAGTACACATGAGTATATTCAGGCACCCATCACTGAGATGGAGAGTTACAATTGTTCGCCAATCTCATTTCATCTCTTTTCTCCCACTCCTCTCCCTACTTCCACTGTGTTATTTTAAAGCAAACCTCAGACATCATATCATTTTATCATAAATACTTCAATGTAATATAGGTTATGCAAATACAAGTTACAAATGCAACTTGCATTTGTATCACCTCTCTTTAAGATGTATTGGGTACAGAATAATTTGGCTGGCTCTGCTTGGGATCAGATGCTGCCTTCTTGATACCTGGAACACTTTCCCTCCAGAGCCAGTGACATGACTAACAGTATCTGATTTGAGCACTCAGGAAATACAGTTAGAGACAAGAGGAAAGGCCTAATCATGTCATGGTGACTGCTTTCTGCCTGGCCCCTTGGACTCAGTTTTAGTCTCTGTGATTTGGGTAAGGACAGAACGTGGATGGAACAGTTTCTATGTGAGGCAGGGAACCTGAGTGTGAGGCTAGTGCCTGGAGGAGTTGTTTGGGGGAACATGAGAACACTAATCAAAATAAGTTCTGTTTTGAGGCCCATGTGTGAGATGTGGTTTGGCAGAAAATCACTTTTCTGACTTCTGCGTGGAACTCAGCAACACTCTGACACTCCGAGATTTATATAGTATTTGGAAATAATTTCATCAGCAGAGACTTTGGCATTTACAAAAGAGGCACTTTAAGCTCTGGCAAGAGCAAATTCACATCATTTATTCATTGATTCTTTTTTTATTTATTCAAGAATGTATTAAGCCCCTACTGTGTGTTTGGTATCATTCATGTTACTAGAGTCATAGAACAGATGAAGATAAAAAAAATTGCTCACACTTAGAGAAAAAGATAATGTTCTCTAAATATACAGTTTAATGTCAGATAGATAAATGCTATAATAAGAAAAGTAAACCAAATCAAAAGGACAGTGACTTCAGGCTGAGGGCTGTCTTTTATACAGGTGGGTATGGAAGGCCTCAATAAGAAGAGAACTTCTGAACAGAGGCCTCAATAAAAAAATGAGGACAAGACAGGTACAGGTGTAGGTGAAGAACATTTGGGATAAAGAAGCAGCAAGGGCAAGCTCCCTGAAATTTAAATAAGGTAGCATGTCCAAGGAAAGAAAGACTGGTGTGGCTTTAATGAGATGATTAAGGGGAAGAATGATAGGAGACAAAACTGAGGCAGTTTCGATCAATCTTGTAATTGCTCTGGAGACCACAATAATGAATTTGTTTGTGTTCTGTGCAGGGCCTCTACATTGCTTACAGACAGGGGCACAATCATTTCCTAGTCCATACAGTTGGACACCACATAATCTGCATGAGAATGCACCATGGACCAAAGGCTAAGTGTTTTGAGCGAGGGAGTAACAAGATCTATTTTGATATTTAAAAAAAGACCCTGGCTTCTATATAGGCAAGTGATTGCAGGGCAATGCAATGATAGCAAAGACCTTAGAAAAACTATTGAAAGCATCTGGCAACAGATGATAGGGTTAAACCTATTAAGGAGATAGTGAGATGTGCTTGGATTTAAGCTACATTATCAAATAGAGCCAGTAGGATTTGCTGATGAATATAGGGTGAAAGGGAAAGAGAATCCTGTATCTGGGATTTGGGCAATAAGGTGTACAGTTGTGCCCTTTGCTAAGGCGGAAGAAAGTAGATTTGGGAGTGATGTAGATACCTTTAGTTGCTACCTAATTGTTCTCTTTGGCATCAATTTGTGTCTTTCTACTGATCATTCCTGGAAGTTCCAATGCACAATGAGATTTCCCATATTATATCTACTCCTTGAACCTCCCTGGATCAGCAGGATCTTGCCCCAACAGGTTGCATTTCCCATGTTCACAGGTCAATAGGCTTCTCCTGGATTTGGCCAATGAGAGAAAATAGGGGAAAGACTGGTGGACAAGAGGAATGAGATCATAGGATGTTTCTCCCAGGCCCTCTGCCTCAAGTGGCATCTCTGGTGGAATCAAGGACTGATCCGTTTGGCACTCTGACCCTATTTAAAGTGGAAGAAAGTCAAGGGGGTCCAGAAAAAGAGAATAAGATGGAGATACCAGTAGGGAAAGGGGAACACCATAAATCAAGTGATAAGTTCCTTTCAAAAAGGATAATCAACTATGTCAAATGCTGCTGAGAAGTCATGTAAGATAATAACTGAGATTATTGATTATATTTTACAGTTGATTCTATTTGAAGAACAGCTTGGTTGGCTTGGTGGAATGAAAGCTTGATCAGGAAAGATTAAGGCAAAATATGAAAAGTAGAGATAAGTATTGGTAAATTTTATGGGAAACATAGAAATATGACTGTAACTTCAGAGGAGTATAGTGTTTTCTATAGATGGGAGACATATCAATCAACATTCATCCTAAAACAGAAGTATCTCCAAGCATTTAAAACAAAGGTAGTTTAACCAGGTAATGGAATTGCTGAGACTCCAGCAGGGGCAGATGGAGCCTGGAGATTAGCCTGCAGGCTATTACTTCCTTTTGACTAAAAGGACAAAGGAAGGAAAGATGTCCCAAATTTGGACCCCCAAATTTGGGGTCAGCTGCAAAATCTAGAACTACAGAAGTTATGTTCATTTGGAGCTGGAGCCAAAAAAAAAGATTCAGCTTTTATCAAAGATATTTAACCATTAAGATTTCTCCTTCTGATGACTCAGCATTGACTTGAAGAATCTTATACTGGGCAATGATTCTCCACAATGTCTGTACATATGACTCACTTTAGGAGTCTTTAAGAATATCAGTGCCTTGATTATACCCCCAACATATTAAATCAGAATCTAGAAGTGAAGAGCAAAGCTTTAGTATTTTTTTTTTAAGATTTTCAAATGATTCTAATATGTGGCCAGGGTTGAGAACCACTGCTCAAAATTCTGCTATAAAACAGTACTCAGTATTCTCTTGCACAAAACTGCTTCCAGTGCTTGAATCCACACCCAAGGTTTCCATCATAGCAACAAAAGGTGTAAGCCCCAAACCTCTCTGCACCATTGAATTAATTTCCTTAATGACATAGGTTGCCTGGAAGCTGCATCTCTAAATGCTGTTTGAGGTTATGAGAGCAAAAGTTGAAAAGCCCAGAAGCAGTATTCTCTGTGATTTCTTTTACTGTGTTACCCACGTGGCACAGAGAGACATGTTTCCTGGGATGCTATAGGTCATAACTGACTGAGGTAGAGGGGCATATGCTAGCCATATGGAGTGAGGAATTAACACATCTGGTCTCTTTCCAAACCACTAAAAATGCCTTTCAGAGCAGCTCATGTTTCTGCTTCTCTAATTTGGAATATATTACATACCTCATAATTAGGGCTTCTCTTTTTCTTGGAGCCTGAAACATTTGTCACTTTTAGGGAATCAAAATTTTGAGTCTGTGGATCAGAAATAAGCTCCTGATCTTTTATTGAGAATCCTACATTTCGGGTAGGTAATTTCCCCAAGCAGCTGGGATTTAGTTGGTGTTCTTAGTTATAATTAAATGATAAATCTTCCCATGGAAGGCATCCAAGACCAAATATGTCAGTTCCATCAAAGAGGAATAGAGCACAAGATACATTTACCTAGGAAAATGATTCCACTTTGGAAAACTATGTTCTCTTGTCAGAAGCCAGATGACAAGCAGTTGCCTATGAATAGTCAATAACAAAAGGCTCTTTAGGGGTCATGATACATCTTCCACAATCTGTACCCAGGTAGTTTTCTGGAAATAATGAGTGGCTTCCTCCCTGTCTGACATTTCCTTATTGACTTCAGCATCTCCAATGTCCAGGCAAACTTAGAATTCAGCATAGATTTAGGAACACTGTAATGCTCAGCTGGGATGTGAAGCACACAGATCATTCTATCTTTCTGTATAGTTATGTTCCTTTCAAATCTCTTTACTACATAACCATTTATTAAATACCTACCAGGGACTGGGCCAGTGCTAGGCAATGTGGGAGGTACAACCCTAACTGTAACACTTATGATTCATTTTTCCAGTAAAACACCAGAAGTTCGTTAAGATGAGGAGAAGCAGAGAGCTTTGAGTTGGTGATTCAAACTGTCCTTTCCAAATTAAAAATTATGTGGCTTTGTTTACATATTTGTGTTTATCCATATATTTTATATGTTTATATAGTATTGTTTAATTTACTTATGTACCTCATGTGTCCTATCACAAAGCATTGTAACTATTAAGAATTCAATAAGCTTGTGCTGACAATGCATTACATGAATAGGATAATTATGGTCACTTGAAATGCAGGGCATAAACATTAAAAGTGATAACTAACACATAGATTGCTTATTGTGTACAAAAGACTATTAGAAATCATTTAATCTTCACAACCACCGTAGGAGGTATTATTATTATTTTCATTTTTCATCTAAGAAATTGGAGACACATGGAGATCAAGGAACTCATCCAAGCACACACAGCTGGAAAGGGGGCAGACATAGTGCATACTCAGGCTTCCTGGTGTTAGTGTTACACTAATAAAACTACAGTCTTGAGAGGTGTGATAAGCTAGGGTTTGACTAGTGCTAGGGGTTGTTCTCAGAGGTAAAGCAACATAGTGTTCTGGAAAGAGCTTTGTCTTTGGGATCCAGTATACTCATCTCCGTACTTAATAGCTCTGTGACCTTGGGAAGTCCATGGATCAATCTGAGCCTCAATTTTCTGATCAAAATTTAAGTGCACTTATCTTGTTAGATTCTGGGGCCAGACTGTCTAACCACATGACTGAGCAAGCCACTTAACCTCTCTGTGCCTCAGTTTTCTCGTTTGTAAAAGGGACATAGGAATTGCAACTATCTTTTATGAAATGTTTTGAATAATTCATGACAGCCAATAGGTGCTACATCAATGTCAGTTATTAGTATATTGCTATAGATATTACTATCATTATTTGGCTTTTCTAGAAAGTAAATATTTTTTATTGCTTTCTAATGCCAGTCCTTCCACTTTGCAATAAATCAAACTCTCTCACCTACTCAAGAGTTCATTCCAGAAATTCCTCACTCTTTTTCCTGTAGCATCCTTTCTGCTGGATCATTTGAATCAGCATTCAAATATGCTATAATTTCTCTCATATTAAAGAAATAATGCATTTTATCCTGTTCCAATCCTAGCTGTCACCCCCTTGTTTCTGCTTCTTGTCATAGCAATATTCCTTTAAAAAGCTGTCTATATTTGTTGATCCCAATTTTTCCACTCCAGTTCTCTCTGTTTTAGAAAAATTTGTGGTAATATAGATATACATAAAATTTATAATCCTAATAATTTTTAATTGTACAGTTCAATGACATTAAATACATTTATATTGTGCAACCATCATCACTATCCATCTCCAGAACTTTTTTCATCTTTTAAAACTGGCAATCTGTACTCGTTAAACAATAACTTCCCTATTTACCACTCCCCCTAACCACTGGTAGCCTCCATTCTACTCACTGTCCCTATGTTTTTGGCTACTCTAATTACCTCGTATAAGCAGAATTATACAGTATTTGTCACTGGCTTATTTTACTTAGCATAATGTCCTCAAGGTTTATCCATGTCATATCATATACTGGCTTCATATATTTTGATGGTCTGTTACTAGATGCATAATGTTAATAATCGTTATATCTTCTTACTGTACTGAACCTTTAATAATATATACTGTCCTTTTTCATTTGAAAATTTGTCCTTGAAAGTTTGATTATAATGCATGTTGATGAGTCATCTACTTGGACTTCATTGAACTTCTTGGATGTATATTTATGTATCCAGGGACATATATACATCTAACTCATGGATTTATATTTATATATTTTAAGAAACTTGGAAGTGGAGTTTTGATATTGTTACATCAGACAGACTCTGCCAATCCAATTGTCTCCATTCTCTCTCTCTCATTTTTTCCTCTTTTTTTTTAAGCCAGGCACACTGATTTATAGTTTATTCACACATTTTTTTTTCTTTTTTAGGTGTACAGGTCCATGAATTTGAATAAATGCATACTTGGGTAATGACAACCATATTAATAAATGGAACATTAAATATTAAATTTTTATTATCCCAAACATTTCCTTCGGCCATTTTTTAGTAAATTCCCTTGCACACTCTTAGTCCCAGAAAATTACTGACTTTTTTCTGTCTTTTTTATTTTGCCTTTTTCAGATTGTAATATAACTGGAATTATGCAGTATGTAAACTTTTAAGTCTGACTTATTTCACTTAAAATAATTCACATGAGATTGCTGAGAACTAATCTATTGCAATACTCTATTGTATGAATGTACCACAGATTGTTTATCCATTCACAGGTTGATAGGTATTTGTATCAGTTCTAGTTTGGGGCAATTATGATTAAAGCTGCTATAAACTTTCATATAGAGGATTTTCTGTGGACATAAAATTTCATTTTTCTTGGGATTAAGAGTGGGTTTGATGAGTAGTATACTAAGTATTCGATTATAAGAAATTGCCATATGGTTTTCTACAATCCTTTTTCCATTTTGCTTACCCAAGAACAATGTAAGAGTTCTAGTTTCTCTACTTCTTTACCAGCACTTAATATTGTCAGTTTTTTTTTTAAACCATTCTAAGAGAAAAGGAGTGGTGCAATAGACAATGTCTGTGCCCTGCCCAAATCCTGTGTTGAAATTCTAACACCTTACCATGGTGTTAGGAGGTGGCGTCTTTGAGAGAGAATGAGGTCGTGAAAGTGGGGCCTTATGAATGGAATTAGTTCTCTTATAAAAGAAGCCCAAGAGAGTTCTCTTACTCTTTAGCCATGAGAGGGCATGGGGAGAAGATGGCAATCTGTAAACCAGAAAGTAGACTCTTACCAGCCACTAATCTGCTGGCACCTTGATCTTGAACTACTCAGCCTCTGTAACTGTGAGAAATAAATGTTTGTTTTTAAGCCATCCTTTTGTTATGGCATCCCAAATGTACTAAGACAGGAATTGGTGCCAGGAGCAGTGTGCTACTGTAACAAACACCAAAAAATGTAAAAGCAGTTTCAGAACTGGGTAATAGAAGGAAGTTGCAAGAATTTTGAAGTGTAAGCTAGAAAAAGCCTGCATTCTGTGAACACGCCTTTAAAGGCAATTCTAATGAGAGCTTAGAAAGAAAAGACAATAGCTGTAGAGAAAGCCTTAGTTTTCTTAAAGAATACATAAGCAATCCTAGATGGAATGCTTATAGATATATGAATGGTAAAGCCAATTCTGATGAGGTAACAGGCAAAAATCGTGTGCAATGTTACTGGACACTGGAGGAAAGGTGATCCTTTTGATAAAGTGGCTTAAAATAATTTGACTGAATTGTATTCATATTCTAGAGTTCCATGTGAGCAAGAACATTGGATATATAGCTGAAGCTATTTTTAAACAGTGTTGAAGGTGTGGCTTGGCTTCTCTTGATTTCTTATAGTAAAATGTGAGCAAAATTAAAGATGGAATTGTTAAATAAAAAGGAAGTGAAACTGAAAAATTTGGAAAATTCTAGCCCTATCCATATTATTAAAAAAATTAAAAAGCCTGGTCAGAAGAGAACATTAAGGCTGTGGCCAGGAACCGTTTGATAAGGAGGTTAGCATAGATCAAACGAGAAGCTATTCTCCAAAACAATGGAAGAATGACCTAAAGGCAATCCAGAGATCTGGGCAGCCACTACCATCACCGGCTCAGAGTGCAAGGCCTGAAGTCGCAAAGCATTTTTAAAGGAGGGGCAGCTGGCACCTGTGGACTTCAATATAGGCGGCCAGCACTACCTCACATCATGGGTTGCACTCTATGCACTCCAGTACTGTGCTCTGGGGGGTAATATTGCCACCTCATAGGCCTGAAAGACAGAGAATTGAATCCAAAAGTATTATTCTCGAGCCTTAATGCTTAAGGTATTGTTTGCCCTATTGAATTTTGGACTTACCTGGGACCTGTCATTTTTTTCCTTTCCTATTTCTCTTTGAGAATGTCTTTCCCTATACCTGTATCACCATTGTATTTGGGGAGCACATAACATGTTTGATTTCATGGGTTCACTGCTAAAGAGGAGTTTGACTCAGGATGAATCTTTCTTTGAGTCTCACTCATCTGATTTAGATATTTAGATGAGACTTTGAACTTAAACTTTAGAGTTGATGCTGAAATGAGTTAAGATTTGCACAGCTATTGAGATGAAATGGATGTGTTTTTAATTTGAGGCGGACATGAATTTGAGGGGCCAGGAGCAGAATGCCATAGACTGAATGTTTGTGAACCCCCAAAATTTATATGTTGAAATCCTAACCCCAATATGTTGGTATTAGTAGATGGGCTTTGGGGAGGTAATTAGGTCATAAAGTAAAATGGAAAATGGATGAAGTGGACTTCATCAAATTTCTAAATGCCTGGTTTTCAAAAGCTACTCCTAGGAAAATGAATAGGCTACAACAGATATGGAAAAAAAAAATATCCACAATACATATGTATGATAAAGGAGTTATATGCAGAAAATATTTTTAAAAACTTTTACATTTAATAATATGAGGACAAACAGCTTCCATAAAATCTGGCAAAATAGTTGAACAGAAACTTCACAGAAGAAGCTATATGAGTGACCAATAATTACAGAAAAAGGTGTTCAATATCAGTGATCATTAGGGAAATGCAAATTAAAACAATAATTAGATACCACTGCACACTCACTAAAATAGCTAAAATTAAAAAAAAAAACTAAAAAAATAATGAATTGACAAGAAGGTGTTGGCGATAACATAAAATGGCTCAACAGCTTTGCAGAACAATTTAGTAGATTCTTGTAAAATTAAATGCACACTCGAACTCGCATAATCCACCAATTCCACTCTTAATTACATAAGAGAAACAAAAACATTTGCTCACACAAGGACTTATACACAAATTTTCATAGTGGCTCATTCCTAATAGCTAAAAAGTAAAATGGCACAAATGTGTACTGATGGGTGAATTCATCAATGTTGGTATACACATACGATGGAATACTACTCATAAAAAAAAGGAATAAACTGCTGACATATATAATGGTATGAATAAATTCCAAGACTAAGCTGAGAAAGAGAAACAAGGCAAAACAGAAGCCAGATGCACTATAGTTCATACTGTATTTTTCCATTTATATGAAATTCTATAAAAGTCAAATCTGATCTGTAGCGATATAAGTCAAATTGGTGCTTGCTTTGAGCCAAGGAATGAAGTTTGGTATGGTGCAAGTGTGTTGGGGAAATGGTATTGACTGAAATAGAGCTCAAAGGAAATTTTTGAGCTATGAAAAAGTTCTATGTCTTGATTATGGTGGTAGTTACATGAGTTCCTTAAGTGTATACATTTATCAAATATCAAACTTCATTAAAAATGGTTGAATCTTAATGTATGCGGATCACACATTAGTAAAATTGAATCAGGAAAATAAAAACTATAATCAAAACTTTCCTGAAATAAAAAAACTGTATCTACATATTAAAAGGATCCACTGGGTTTTGGAATAATTGACTTGAAAATCTGACCTCTATGACATACCTTAATGATTACAATTTAAAGATAAAGACAAGAATTACCAGGACTTACATACTAGAAAACCAAAGTTAGAAAATAATATTGGGATCAGACCTCTCAAATTAACATACAAAGTAAGGCAGTAGTGGAATAGCATTTTTAAGAAATGCAGGGAAAGAAAGCGTGATCCAAGGATATCATATCCAACTGAGATACTGTTCAACTGTCAAAGGCACAGATAACAAGTTTCCACCTGAAAAGGCTCAGGCTATTATCATAAGTCTTTCTGGAAGAAACTACCTGGGGATGATCTTCACCCAACCAAGAGATAATGTGAAATTTTTGGTGAACGGAGTGATGGTGAACATTGAGTACATTTAATTATAGTTGTAAGACTAAAACGAGAATGAGGAAAAGGTTGAAAGAATAGTATGCAAATATGATCTCACAAAATGCAAAGAATTCCACTTTGAAGATGAAAAAAAAGAGGAAGTAAAAATGTGAAAAATAAAATTTAAATTCATTGACTATTGATATGGGAGTAAAACAAGATAAGCATTTAAAACTGACAAATCAGATAATAAGAGGAAAGTAAGAACAATAGTGGATTATATAAGATAAAATTAAAAAATAATTTATAGCACAAATAAAATAAACTCAACATACTGAAAGAACATTTTTTTTTTAAAAAAGAGCAAAGAAAATTATGTAAAAAAAAAAAAGTCACGTTTTAAGCTCTCAGAAATAGTGTTCACTAGAATTTTTTCTAATCTCTCCCTCACCACACTCTCTCCTTCTTGATCGATCTCTCTCTCTCTCTCTCTCTCTCTCTCTCTCTCTCTCTCTGTATTTTTAGTAGAAACTTGGATGGTTGGATTGTATTTTCATTTACTATTTAATCATGAGCATTGTCAAGGCAAAAAAAAATGACTTTAATAGATTCTTTTATATTCCACATAATGGGTGGATTGATATTTTTGTATTTCTGAAATCTTACTGGCTTATTCTCTATTCATAATCAAGCATGCATTCATTTATTCAGTCATTTAATATAGATTTATAAGATGTCTATTGCATATAATACATCTATGAGCAGGATAGAAGTATTCTCTCCTAGGAGGGCAGTTAAACAATTATATGTGAAATTAAGGTTAATAATGTGAAAGTTGAGAGAGACGTGGCAGTACAGTTTAAGGTGATTCATTTCAATCTTGATATAAAGGCTAGACCTAGTTTAGGCACCCTTGGAGAAGGAAGTGAAGTTTAAAATGAGGTCTGATCAATGTGAAGTGAGTCTGGGAACAGCAGATGGGGACCTTATACTTTCGTATTGTTTCCACCTTTCTATCACTTGAAAAGGTAACATTTTTCTTTGATTTTTTTTTCCCTTCTGTAAACTAGAGTACATATTTACTTTTTAATTCTACATGCCTTTAAGGTTTTATAAAACATGCTAAACCCATTCTTTTTCTAATTATGGTGTCTTAACTCTTACTTGTGTTAAGATGAGAAAGTATCTAACTTTTCTCGTATCCTTCTTTGTTGCCACTCTAACAGTTTTGTTGTGAAACTTGACTGTGGGATTCAGATTTATGAATAATAATGTATTTTTCATTATATAACTTTTTTAAAAAATTGTTTTAGACATTTGCTATATATTATAAACATTTTAATGACTGTTAAGTATGTGTTACTGGTTGTTGAGTTATTTCATACCACAACTTGTCCATTTTTGAGTTTCTTATGTTGACTAAATTTTTGGTCATCTGGAGTATTGAAAATGTTCCCTGCCCCACCCTCCATGAAAATGATATCCTTGTTGATATTTATATATACCTTCTACATAATATTTTTAAGGATGATTATAGTAATTTAATCGATGAAGAAGTCAGTATGTTTTGGCAAGATTATTTTTAAGAAATGAAAGGATGAACATTAAGAATTGGGTTAAATTCCATTTATATAAAATGTTCAGAATAGGCAAATTTGTAGAGACAAAGAATAAATTAGCAGTTGCCTGTAGCTGTGGGACTAGGGAGATGATGTCTGAGGCTAAGTGATATGATCTGGGGTTTCTGTTTGAGATAATGAAAATCTTATAAAATGCATTGTGGTGATGGATGCTGAATTGTGTATTTTAAATGGGTGAATTATGTGGTTTGTGGATTATATCTCACTAAAGACATAAAAAATGAATCAGCTTATTCTTTTCAGGGTTCAGTAGTCTATTATTTGCTGAATTTTTCTGAAACCAGAGGCATCATTTGCTCATCTCTGGGCTTTTGACATCTCCTCCGCCGTTATTTCAAACTCAAAGTAGGAACTGGATAAATACCCCAGCATCAATAAGCATTTCTCTCTGACATAATTGGCTATAATAATAAGGATTTCAAAATCATTTCCAATATTTACTTTGTTTTACTTCACTTTTATCTGTCTCTGATGTCTGATGTTATGCCCTCCCCACGCTTTTACCCCTTGGCCAAATAAGCTATTACAAATGGATCTGATCAACTAATTCATATTCTTATATAAAGGCTTATACTTTGACCCCTAAGAAATATCACATTCCACAGAAACTTTATCATAATGGCAAAACTCCTTAAGCTAAAAAAGCAGAAGTTCTAATGATGAATTTAGGCAATAAAAGAGATTGGAGAAGCATTGAGAATATAAAGAGATTTTCAGGTACACTAAAAATCAGTACACATGTGGGTCCGCTGGCCATGCCTCTCACTGCAGCTGGCTCTTGAGTGCCCCTGGTTTGCACTTCTACCCTCTGTCTTATAATTTTGGGAGCCATTAAGGCTGGTATTTCTCCAAGGAGTTCTTCTTGCCTACCCAGGGTAGCTAAGGACATCTTTATATTTAGTTTGGTTTTTATCCTCTTCCTCATGTTCCTCTTTCCTACAAACTATAGATGGAAGATGATGGAAGATATTTAAGGCCAGTGCTATGAAGAAAGTAATAACATTCAAATAATTATTTTTTATTTATGTTACTTTTTATTTATTGAAACCTTTTATGAACTTTGGCATTTTTTCTTCTCTTTATCTAAAAGAATGCTAAAAATACTAAAAATTTTAGGCAAGACATTTATGAAGACTTAGTAAGAAACAAAATAAGAAGAAACATAATTTTAAAGAAGATTACTTGTTCTTCTGGGAATTTTTCTTGGTAGCTAGAAAAGGAGGACAAAAGTATAAAGATATTTTAAAATTAACTCAGCACCACTCACTAGCATCTGGAGGTTTGCGGAAATGAAATCAACATGTTGGACACTTCACAGTGAGCATCAGCCAAAAGGGAAGCTTTGCCACCCTGGGAACTGAACGAATGAAGACTGACTCTGGGGCTTTAGAAAAGCCTTCCAGGACCTACCATTCACTCTCTCCCCACCCCCAATCCAGTAGTTAAGGCTGTATCAATATAAGCCCTTATCGATAATAATCAAATCTTTGGAGAAAAATGATACTTTAATTCCAGATAATATGTTGCTATTTAGCAACATCAACAATTAAGTCTTTAGGTAATTTTGGTTTATCTTAACATAGCTTTGTTACAACATAGCCTCCCTTTTTCCTCTTCTTGTGTCCAGAGGAAATGAAAGTTTACTATCTTTTTGGTTTCATCGTTGTTTATTATGGTTTTTCAAATTAAATAATGTATTTCCCTATTCTCTTTACCTTTGGCATTTTTTTAGCCAAGTTATCAGAAACTTCTCTTAGAATTTTACCTCTGCCTCTACTTGTGGAGTTTGAAGCTGTGTCTTCTTCCAGTGCCAAATACTCTGATGGGCCCATCTCCCAGCACTTCTGTGTTTACACAACCACTCATATCAAACTCTGTTTAAATGGAATCTCTGCATTTCCAGCTCACATTAAGCCAGTAGTCCCCCAAGCCCTCTCAGTTTTTCTCTCTCTCATTTATACATAACTCCTCCTGTGCTGACAAAGTTTGTTTTAACTTCATGAAAAGAAACTTTTTTTTGTTTCTGCTGCCCTTTTTGCAGCTTTTCAGGGAGACACAAGTGTCAGCTGTTTAGTCAGTTTTTAATTATTGACTCATCAGCTTAGATCTTCCCTAGGGGAAGGGAATCTGCTTTTTCACACTTGTGCTATTGAGGGCAACATCTAAGATATGATAAATAAATAACAGCCATGATGAATGTCTGAGCCTCTGTAGGCCACAGGAGAAAAATTCTGTCAAAATACCCATGCTTCTTTCTCCTTTTAACGAGGCATCAACACAATAGCAGTCACAGCTACTGCAGTGGAACAGTAGGCAAGTGCTTAAAAGACCCATTTTTTTCTACATTTGGAAAAAGAGGGTGGCAGGGTGATAAATCCTAAGTCGTGGGGCTTGTCTATTTTCATCCTTTCTCTGGCCCATATTAAAGGAAGAAGAACAGACGTGAGATTTCCTCTCTGGAGACCTAGGTGCATGTCCTTGCTTCATCATTGTTGTTCTTTCAGCAACCTATTATCTCTCTGATCTATACTTTTTTTTTTTATCTAAACAGAAATATTACTTCACTCTGCTTACACCGCATTATTGTTATGAGACCTTGATGAAATAATATGCTTGGAAAACATAAAATTATAAATGTTTATTAGCATCACTACTAGGAGATATTTTTCTCTTTCACTCATTCTTTCACTTGAAGAATGTTTATTTAAAGGTCTATGAAACATGGGGCTTTGTTTTGCTTACTGCTATATCCCCAGGACCAAAAGCAGCACCCGACACATGGTGAGCACTCATTAAATATTTGAGAGATAAATAGATGAAGGAATGAAGAAATGAGTTAAGCATCATGAAATTACCCTACCTGATACTGGCCAGTATGAAGATGAATAAAACAAGCATTCCTCTGTGCTTGTGGGATTTATAGTTTCATTGAAAAGTATAGAATGCTTAGAGCAAAAAATACTGAGTTTCCTCTCAAGTTGGACTGAACTAGAAAAAAAAAAAAAATACAACAAAATCTAGGTCTAAAATTAAGTGAACTTTTGAAGCTGGCAAAGCCATCTTGAGGATCCAGCTTTTCTCTTTTATGTTCTTCATGCTCCTCCTTAGTGACCTTCCTCTGTTTCCTCTTTCAGACCACCCCCCGCCCTTGTAGCTAATTCTGGTTTCACCTATTTTCAAACTCTTCATATAAAAACATATCAGTGATTTTCATATTAATGCAATTCTCAACCTAGTGTTCTTGGAGATGTCAATATTTGTTTCAAGTAAAGTGGATATTGATATTTAACAACTCTGGAAAATGCTTGGTTAAAAAATAGTAAACAGGATGTCATTGAATCTATACATGAATTTCATAAGTACTGACATCTCAGAATGATCATCTTCCCATGTATAAATATGTATATATCTCCATTTATATAAGTTTGATTAATTTCATTCAGCTATATATTTTTAAATAAATTTATTTATTTAAATTAGTTCCAAATATACAGTACATTGATTAGACATCTATAATATTTATAAAACAATCCCCCCAATTGCTCCCTCCCTCACCTGGCCCTCCACTAGCCATCATATTAATGCTAACTGCATTCCCTCTTCCATGCTCCTCGTGCCCAACTATCAACTACTAATTTGTACTTTAACCCTTTACCTCATTCTCTCAGCCTCCCCAACCCCCTCTCCTCTGTCTGTCACCAAATTGTCCACTATATTTGTGTCTGTTTTTGATTAGTTTGTTCTTTTTGTTCCTTAGATCCCTCATATAAGTGAAATCATATGGTATCTATCTTTCTCTGATAGATATCTATCTTTATCTTTGTCTGACTTATTTCACTCAGCATAATAATCTCTAGGTCCATCCATGTTGTTTCATTCAACTATATTTTGTAGCTTTTAGTGTAGGAGTCTCACACCATGTTTGTTAAATTTATTTTTAAGTGTGTTAGATTTTATGTTATTTTAAATACTTTTTAAATTAAATTTTAAATAGTTTGTTATTAGTATGTAGAAATACAATTAATTTTGTATATTGACATTTTGTCTTCTAATTTTAATAAATTTACTTTACTTATTTCTAGTAGTTTTTGTAGGTTCTTTGGGATTTTCTATGCAGGTGATCATATCATCTGATAAAATTTCTTTCTTTTCAATAAATACATCTTTTAATTTCCTCTCTTACCTATTTTATTGACTCAAAGTAACCAGTTCAATGCAGAAAAAAATTAGTGAGAGTAGAGATCTTAGAAATAAGGTACTCAATGTTTTATTCTTAAGTTTGATGCTAGTTGTAGGCTTTTCATAAATGCCCTTTGTAAGAATAAGAAAGCTTTCTTCTATTCCCAGTTTGCTGAAAGTTTTTATCTATTCTGAGTTAGCTATTATTTTATTATTATTAATGTTAATAATTTACTATTATTTTATTCTTTATGGAGGATATGTTGGATGCCAAATATTATTGTGCATCTAATGAGCTGGCAATATGAGTTTTCTTTATTCTGTTAAGATGTCAAAATACATTAGTTGTTTTCTGAATGTTAAACAAATTTTGCTTCTCTGCAATAAGCCTCAACTTGTTCATAATATATTATCATTTTATATATTGTTATATTCAATTAATAAATACATTTCTTGAAAGTTTGGTATCTATTTTCATGAGAGATATTCATATACAACATGGTTTTTTGAAATCTTTGTCAGGCTTTGATATCAGTGTTTTGTTTGCCTAATAAAACAACTTGGTACATGTTTTTTCTTCTCCTTTCGCATAATATTTGTGTAAGATTAGTAGTGTTACATTCTTAAATGTTTGATAAAATTTATCACTGAAGTAATCTGGACCTGAAATTTTCTTTGTGGGAGAATTTTTGATAGTTGAATTATTTTAATGGGAATATGAGTCTTCAGATTTTGCTTTATCTTGTACCACTTTTTATAGTTTTTAAATTTCAAATAATTTACCCATTTTATCTGAGTTGTCAAATTTAGTGGCATAAAATTGTTCATAATATTCCCTTGGCACCATTTAATATCTCCACACCTATTCTGATTTACCATATTTCATTGCTGATACAATATTGGGGACCTTTCTCTCTCTGTCCCTCTCTCTCTTTTTCTATTAGTCTACCTAGGGACATATCGATTCTGTTAATACTTTCAAAGAAACAACTTTCAACTTTATAATTTCCTCTATTATATTTTTGTTTTCTATTTCATGGATATCTGCTCTAATCTTCCTTATTTCTAATTACTTTATATATACTTTGCTCTTCTTGTAGCTTCTTAAAGTGTACCTATGTATCATTGATATTAGATCTCTGCTCTCAAATATAAACATTTAATGTTATAAAGTTTTCTGTTAGCTTAATTCCATTCATTTTGATATTTGATATTTTCATTATCCTTAGGTAAACTAATTTTTTATTTTTATATATATTTTTTCAATTATGGCTAAAATGCAATATTATATTAGTCTCAGGTGTATAACACAGTGATTAGGTATTTATATAACTTATGAAGTGATAACTTCAATAAATCCAGTACCCAACTGACACCCTACATAGTTATTAAAATGCTACTGACTGTATTCCCCGTACTGTACTCTACATCCCCATGACTATTTTGTAACTACCAATTTGTACCCCTTAAACCCCTCCCCCCTTAACTCATTCCCTACCCCTAATCTGATAATCATCAAAATATGCTCTGTATCTATTAGCTTGTTTCTATTTTTTGTTTGTTTATCCTGTTCTCTAGATTCCACATATGATATTTGTCTTTTTCTGTCTGACTTACTCAACTTAGCACAATCCTCTAGGTCCACCCATGATGTTGCAAATGGCAAGATTTCATTCATTTTTGTGGCTAATATTCCATTGTGTGTATATGCCACCTCTTCTTTGTCTATTCATCCATTGATGGACGCCCAGGATGCTTCCATATCTTGCCTACCGTAAATAATGCTACAATGAACATATGGATTCACATTTCCCTTTGAAGTTCTGTTTTGTTTTTTTTTTTCAGATAAACACCCAGAAATGGGATAACCAGGTCCTTCTTTATCTCTTGTTATAGCCTTTGTTTTAAAGTCTGTTTTGTCTGATGTAAGTATTGCTACCCCAGCCTTTTTGTATTTGTTTCCATTTTCATGAAACATCTTTTTTACTCCCTTTACTTTCAGTATGTGTGTATGTCTTTGAATTTGAAGTGAGTCTCTTATAGGTAGCATATGTAAAGTTCTTGTTTTCTTATCCCTTCAACCACCCTATCTTCTGATTGCAGCATTTAATCCATTTACATTTAAAGTAATTGTTGCTAGATATGTAGTTATTGCATTTTATTATTCATATTTTTGACATTTTTTTCTTTTTTCTTTTTTTCTTAAAGAAATTCTAACATTTCTTGTAATGCTGGCTTGGTGATGATGAGCTCCTTTAGTTTTGTCTTCTCTAGAAAGCTCTTTATCTGTCCTTCGATTCTAAATGATAGCTTCCCTGCATGGGACAATCTTGGTTGTAGGTCCTAGCTTTTTATCACTTTGAATATATCCTGCCAATACCTTCTGGCCTGCAAAGTTTCTGCTGAGAAATCAACTGACAGTCTTACAGGAGTGCCCTTATAGATAACTGCTTTTCTCTTGCTGCTTTTAAGTTTGTCTTTAACCTTTGCCATTTTGTTTTTGATATGTCTTGGTGTGGGCCTCATTGGGTTCATCTTGTTTGGGAGTGTCTGTGCTTTCTGGCCTTTATGTCTATTTCCTTAACCAGATTAGGGAAGTTTTCAGTCATTGTTTCTTAAAATAGATTTTGAATTCCTTGCTCTCTCTCTTCTCCTGGTATCCCTATGATGCGAATGCTGGTGTGCTTGGTGTTGTCCCACAGATCCCTAAAACTATCCTCATTTTTTGGTTCTTTTTTCTTGTTCCTGTTCTGATTAGGTGTTTTCTACTACCTTATCTTTTAAATCACTGATTTAAACCTCTACTTCATCTAATCTACTGTTGATTCTTCCTAAGGTATTCTTTATTTCAGTTATTGTATTTTCCATTTTTAACTGGTTCTTTTTTGTTTTCTATCTCTTTATTAAAGTTTTACAGAGTCTATCTACTCTTCCTCTAACTTATTGAGCATCCTTATAATAAGTGTGTTGAACTCTGCATCTGATAGACTGCTTGTCTCCATTTTGTTTAGTTTTTTTTTTCTGGAGCTTTGTTCTGTTCTTTTATTTGGGATGTGTTTCTTTGTCTTCCCATTTTGCCTGCCTATTTGTATTTGTTTCAGTGTATTAGGTAGGTTTGTTGTGTCTCTTGGTCTTAGTAAAGTGGCCTTATATAGCAGGTGTGGTGTAGGTCCCACCAGAACAGTCTTCTCTGGCCACCTGAGCCGGGTGATTCAGGCATGTTCCATGTATGGGTTGTATGTGCCCTTCTGTTGTAGTTGAGCCTTGATTGCTGTTTGATCATCAATGGAAGGGCTTGATCCTCAGGCTGATTTGTTGTGATGACTGGCCGTGACCAGTGGAGGAGTTGTTATGCAGTAGCTAACCATGCAGAGCAAGATTTGCTTTAACAGGGCTCTGGTGCCTGCTCTGTCTGCTCTGTGGGTGTTTCATCCTCAGATCTGCCCCTAGGTGGTATTTTAGCTCACACTGAAGCAGGCCACTAGGCATGGAAGCCAGGGCCTCCTAGAAGGGGCCCTTTCACAGGCCAAATACAGCTACAGCCTGTGCCCTGTCCCAGGCCACCTGGCATGAGCCACCAAGCAATCCACAGATGGCCACCACTGATGCTGGGCTTGGAAGTGCCCCAAGAGGCCAAGCTGCAAACTGAGGCCAGCTGACACTAGTGCTGAGCTTGGAGCTATGTGGTAAGAGGTATGGAGCATGCCAAGGCCAGATGCTGCTTGTTTATGTTTTGTGAACCTTTGAGAGATTTTAGGAAAGTCCACAGCATGAGCCAAGATAGGCCATTTGTATGGAAAATCCACTGGAAGAGGCTTGGGTAGATCTGCACATTGAGAGGGCGGGGTCTCAAGAAATTACCAGGGTGGGGCGACCAGTGTTAGCTGCGTTGGTGGAGACTCAGATATGGTGCCTGCCTGGGTCTGCAAGCTGAGCAGGGGAGGGCTCAACAAAGGAAGAGTGCCCTGTCTAGGAGAAAGCCACCCCTCCAGTCTTTGCCCTGATACCAGATAACTCAGTTCCTCCCTTATGTCCCTGGTGCCTTTCAAGCTGCTGTCCCAGAGCTGGAACCCACTGAGTGAGTCTGTCACCAAGTAAGTACATGCGCAAACCCCTTAAAAGGAAAGTCTGTGACTCTCTCAGCCCTTTGTCTTATTCTGCCACAATCTTCGCTGGTTTTCACAGTCAGAAGTTGTGAATACTTTTCTTCCTAGTTTTGGAATCCTGGGCTGGGGATACCAGTGTGGAGCTGGGACACTTCACTCTTCTAGGGAGACCTCCGCAGCTGAGATTTCCCTCCTGATTCTCACCTACCACATGTGGGTATAGGACCAGCCTATTTCACATCTCTGCCCCTTCTACCAGTCTCGTGGTGGCCTTTTCTGTGTGTGCCTATTTGTAGGACTTCTGTCCAGCTCGACTTTAGGTGACTACCAATGGTAACTATTCTATAGTTTAGTTGTAATTTTGATGTGGTCGTGAGAGGAGGCAAGCACAGTGTTTACTTAGTCTACCATCTTGCCCAGAAGCCAAACTAATTTCTAATATTTTTTGTGGTTTATTCCTTGGCCCCTTATGGTTATATAGATATCTTTCTGTTACTAATTTGTAATTTAATTGCATTATGATCAGAAGACATTGTCTGTAAAATTTTAATATTTAGCCTTATTGAAACATTGAAAATTTTACTATATGGAAACTTGTTTTATAACCTAGAGCTGGGGTTTCCAACCCTGGGGCCTTGGACTAGTGTCAGCCCATGGCCTGTTAGGAACCAGGCTGCATAGCAGGGGTTGAGTAGCGGACAAGCAAGTGAAAGTTCATTTGTGTTTGCATCCGCTCCCCAGTGCTAGCATCACCACCTCAGCTCCACCTCAGATCATCAGACATTGGATTCTCATAGGAGCACTGGTCCCTGTTGCCAGAAATGTTGGGGACTGCTGGCCTAGAGTATGGTCTGTTTTGATGAGCATACAAAGTATACTTGAGAGAAGAGTGTTAAAATTTTTAACTAAATGTATGGATTTTTCTATTATTTAGTTTAGTAGATACTCACATTATATCTTTTAAAACTATTATTCGCCATATACATATTTATGATTGGTATATCTTCCTGAAAATTAACACATTTATCATTATGAAAATCTTTTTCTCCTATAATACTCTGTCTTGAAGTCTGCCTTCTCTGATATTAATATATGTACTCCAGCTTTCTCATGCTTACTGCCAGCATGGTATTTACAATAGTAACTCTGTTTTATCTTGTGCTTATTCCTAATATTGTGTATTTTTCCATTCTTTTTTTTTTTTTTTTGCAATCTCTCTTCTTTTCTTTTTTCATGACTTTTTTTTTAAGCAGTTTAAATATCACAGAAAATTTAAGGAGAATGTATAGATTTATGCGCTGCCCCATACATTCATAGCCTTCCCCCATTATCAACATCACCCACCAGAGTGATAAACTGATTAATTTTCCATTGTGTGACTGTACCACAGTTTATGTATCCATTTACCTATTGAAGGACATCTTGATTACTTCCAAGTTTGGACAGTTATAAATAAAGCTGCTATAAGCACCCACATTCATGTTTTTATATAGACATAAGTTTTCAACTCCTTTGGGTAAATACCAAGGAGAGTGATTGGAGGATATGATAAGATTATGATTAGCTTTGTAAGAAAATGCCAAGCTGTCCTCCAAAGTGACTGTACCACTTTGCAGTCCCACCAGAAATATTTGAGAGTTCCTGATGCTCCACATCATCAGCATCTGATGTTGTAAGTGTTCCAGATTTTGGCCACTATAAAAAGAGTATAGTGTCTTATTGTTTTAATTTGCATTTCCCTGATGACACATGATATAGAACATCGTTTCATAGGCTTATTTGCCACCTGTATATTTTCTTCAGTGAGGTGTCTCTTAAGGTGTTTGGCTCATTTTTTAATTAAGTTGTTTGTTTTCATATTGTTGAGTTTTAAGAATCCTATATATATGCTTTGCATAATAGTCCTGTTTCAGATGTATCTTTTGACATTTTGTTCCAAGTCTATGATTCATCTTCTCATTTTATTGACATTGTCTTTTGCAGAGCAGAATTTTTAAATTTTAATGAAATCAAGTTTATCAGTTATTATTTTCATGTATTTCTTTTTGTATCTGAAAAACTGTTGCTATACCCAAGGTCAGCAGTCCCCAACTTTTTTGGCACCAGTGACCAGGACTCCTATGAGAATCTAATGTCTGATGATTTAATACTATAGTCTGAGGGTTTGGGACCCCTGCCCAAATCATCTAGATTTTCTCCTATGTTATCCTCTCTGAATTTTATATTTTTGTACTTTACATATAAGTTATGATCCATTTTGAGTTAAGTTTTTGAAGAGTATAAAGCCTGTGTCTAGATTCTTTTTTTTTTTTTTTTTTTTTTGGTATGTTGAGATCCAGGTGCTCCAGCAACATTTGTTGAAAATTCTATCTTTGCTCCATTTTATTGCCTTTGCTCCTTCATTATTGTGTCAGATTTCTGGGTCTTTCTATTAGATTAAACTTTAAAATAAATTTGTCGATATTCACAAAGAAATTTGTTGGGTTTTTGATTGAGATTATTTTGAAACTATACATCAAATTAGGAAGAGGAGACATCTTGACAAGTAGAGTATCCTGATACATGAACATGGCATACTTTTCCATTTATTGTTATTCTTTGATTTTATTCATAGTGTTGTATTTTTTCTCAGATAAATCTTGCACATATTGTTTGATATATATATGTACATATATATATAAAATTTAACTTTTTGGATGCTAATCTAAATGATATGTTTTTAATTTCAATACCCACTTGTTAATTGCTGGTATACAGGAAAGAAATTGGCTTTGGTATAATAACCTCTTATCCTTCAAGTTTGCTATAATTGTATATTAGTTACAGTAGTTTTGTTTCTTTTGGGGGGGGGGAGTTAATTCTTCCAGATTTTCTGTGTAGATAATTATGTCTTTGTAAGCAAAGATTGTTTATTTCTTCCCTCCAGATTTTTAGTTCTTTTTTATTTTTTATTGCCTTCTTACATTAGAAAGGACTTCTAGCACAACTTTGAAGAGAGTGAAAGGGAACATCCTTGCCTTGTATCTCATGTAACTGGAAAAGCTTTGAGTTTCTTAGCATTAAGGATGATGTTAGCCATAGATTTATTGTAGATATTCTTTATCGGGTTGAGAAAATTTCTCTCCATTCTTAGATTGCAGAGAACTTTAAATTATTAATAAGTGTTGAATTGTGTCAAATGGTTTTTCTGCATCTGAAGATATAATCATGTGAGCTTTCTAGTATAGCTCGCTTATGTGCCAGATTACATTGATTTTTTCAACTGTTGAACCACCTTTGCATACTTGAGATAAATCCTACTTGATTATGTTGTATAATTCTTTTTTATAGGTTGTTGGATTCAATTTGCTAATATTTTGTTGACAGTTTTTATATCTGTATTTATGAGATATTGGTCTATAGTTTTTTTTTTCTTTGTAATATCTTTTTCTACTTTTAGTATTAGGAAATGCTGGCTTCATAGAATAAGTTAGTAAGGGTTACTTCTGCTTCTATGCTCTGAAAAAGATTGTAGATAATCAGCAAAATTTTTTCCTTAAACATTTTATAAAATTCACCAGTGAACCTATCTGGACCCGATACTTTCTCTGTTGGAAGTTTATTAATTATTGATTTAATTTCCTTAATAGACATAGGCCTATTTAAATTGTCTGTTTTTTCAGTGTGATTTTTGGCAATTTGTGTCTTTCAGGGAATTAACCTATTTCATATAGGTTATTAAATTTATAGTCATAGAGTTGTTCATAGTATTCCTTTTTTAGCCTTGTAATTTCCACAAAATTGAATTGATATTTCATTTCTGATATTAGTAATTTGTATTCTCTCTCTTTTTTACTTAGTTTGACCAGAAGCTTATAGATTTTACTGATTTTTCAAGGCACTAGCTTTTGGTTTCATTAATTTTCTCTTTTTCCTGTTTTTAATTTTATTGATTTCTGCTCTAATTCTTACATTCTTTTTCTTATGCCTACCTTGTATTTAATTTGTACTCCTTTTTCTAGTTTCCTAATGTGGAATCTTAGATGATTCATTTTAGATCTTTCTTCTTTTTGATACATACACTCAATACTATAAATTTGCCTCTAAGCATTGTTTTCCCTACATCCTACAAGTTTTGGTAAGTTATGCTTTCATTTTTATTTAGTTCAAAATATTTTTGAATTTCTCTTAAGAATTCTTTCAACCTATGTCTTACTTAGAAGTTTGTTGTTTAATCTCCATGTATTTTGAGGATTTTCTAGTTGTCTTTCTGTTATCGATTTCTAATTTAATTCTATTTTGATCTCAGAGCAGATATTGAATGATTTCCTTTTTTTTTCACATTTGTTAAAATGTGTTTTATGGCCTACAGTGTGGTCTATATTGGTGAATTTTCATGGGAACTTGAACTGTATTCTGTTGTTGGGTGTAGTCTATAAATGTCAGTTATTATATCCAGTTGATTATTGGTGTTGCTGAGATTAGCCGTGTTCTTACCAGCTGGACCTGTCCATTTCTGATAGAGGGGTGTTGAAATCTCCAGCTGTCTTATTGAATTTATGTATTCCTCTTTGCAGTTCTCTCAGTTTTGTCACATGAAGTTTAACGTTTTGTTGTTAGGTATATACACATTAAGGATTGTTATGTCTTCTTGGAGGATTGAAGCCTTTATCATTATATAATCTACTTCTTTATTCCTGATAAATTTCTTTGCTTTGAAATCTACTCTGTTTGAAATAATATAGCTATTTCTGTTTTTTTTTACTTGATTAGTGTTATCATGATATATTTTTCTCCTATCATTTACTTTTAGTACATATATATCTTAGATTTAAAGTGGATTTCTTGTAGACAACATATAGTTGGGTCATGTTTTTTGATTCACTATGAAAATCTCTGTCTTTTAATTGGTACATTTAGACCATTAAAGCTCATGAGGATTATTAATATAGTTGCATTAATATCTACCATATTTGTTACTGTTTTCTGTTTGTTGCCCATATTCTTTGTTCCTATTTTTGCCTTCTATTTTTTTTCCATTTTTTGTGGTTTTAATTGAACATTTTATACTATTTAATTTTCTTTCTCAGTATATCAGTTGATACTTTTATTTTAAACTTTTGGGGGGGGTGTTGCCTTAGAGTTTACAATATATATTTATAATGAATCTAAGTCTGCTTTCACATAATACTATACCACTTAACTAGTAGTGTATTTTATAATAACAAAATAATCTTAATCCTTCTTTTCTGTCCCTTGTATCATTGTACCATCCAATTCATTTATAAATAAACAAGTATGATGTATACATAAACATACATAATTGTGTATGTTGTATTGCTTATTATTTTGAACACTTATTAGGTCAATTAAAAATAAGAAAAATAAAATTTCTACTTTACTGTCCCTTAATCCTCTTTTAATGCTTTTTCTTTCTTTACGTAGACCCAATTTTCTAATATGTGTGTGTGAGAGAGAGAGAGTGTGTGTGTATTTTTAACATTCTTTGCAAGGCAAATCTACTGGGCAACAAATTCTCTCAACTTTAGGCTGAGAAATTCTTTATTGTTTCTTCACTTTTGAAGAATAATTTTGTAGGGTACAGAATTTTAGGTTGGTGCTTTCTTTTTCTCTCAACACTTTTAATATTGTATTCCATTTTCTTCTTGCTTGCCTGGTTTCTGAGAATTCAGATGTATTTTTTATCTTTGTTACTCTGTATGTAAAGTGTCCTTCACCCCATCCCTGGCTTCTTTCAGGATTTCTTTGGTTGTTGGTTTTCGTAATTTGAAAGTGATATGTCTAGGTGTAGATTTTTTGTTTCTTTCTTTTTTCTTTTTTGGCATTTATACTGCTTGGTATTTGTTGAGCTTCCTGGATCTTTGGTTTGGTGTTTAACATTAATTTGGAGTAATTCTCAGCCATTATTATTTCAAACATTTCTTCTGTTCCTTTCTCTCTTCTTCTCTGATAGTTCCATTATCTTTCGTAGTTGTCCCATAGTCCTTCAATAGTCTGTTTGATTTGTTTGTTTTTTTCAGTCTTTGTTTCCTTTGTTTTTCAGTTTTGGAAATATTTATTGTGATATCCTCAGGATCAGAGATTTTTTTTCCTTAGCTATGTTCAGTCCTATGTTCCTACGTTCAGTCTACTAATAAGCTTATCAAAGGCATTCTTTATTTCTATTTTATTGGTTTTTTTTTTTTTTTGTAATCTCTGACATTTCTTTTTGGTTATTTCTTAGGATTTTCATCTTTCTGCATACATCGCCCATCTGTTTTCATGCTGCCTACTTTATCCGTTAGAGCCCTTAGCATATTACCATAGTTGTTTCAAATTACTGACCTGATACTTCCAACATCTCCTCCATATCTAGTTCTGATGCTTGTTTTGTCTCTTCAAATGGTATTGTTTGCATTTTGGTATGTCTAGTAATTTTTTTTGATAGTCAAAAACAATATACTATATAAAAAGAACTGCTGTAAGCAAGCCTTTAGTAACATGGTGGTAAGGTGTGGTGGGAAGGAAAACTGTCTATATTTTTATGATTAGGTCTCCATCTTTTATTGAGCCTCTGCCTTGGGACTATACACTTCACAAATGCTTTTCAGGGTTTGTTCTCCCCCTGTCACCCTTAGGTGTGAGAGGATGGCTAGAGTAGGCTGAAGAAGGTATTTCTGCTCCCCCAAATGGAAAACTAGAGCTGACTGGAGTTGAGTATTTTCCTTCCCCTGGTCAGTTACACTCTGACAAAACACCACTAGGTTAGTTTTTGGTTAACTAGTTTCTTCCAAAAGCAGACCTTGCTTTCATTTCAAAATGCTCATTTCCCCCTTTTCTTGCCAGATGCCTGAAGGGATATTTCTGTATTATTTACTCTGGGAATCTGGTTGAACCCCCAGAAGTAACTTGCACAGTATTGTGGAGGTCCCCCTATAGCTGGGTCCACCCATAATTTCTAACTCTCAGAATTCTCCATTTTGAGCCTCCAGTAATTCTTCAATTATAGTTCAAGTTTTTCTATGCCAGCATTGTTCCCACAGCTATTTCTGCTTGTGAGTCTCTACTCTAGTAAGTTGTTATTCTCTTTATTTGCCTGTCTTTCTGATATTGGGGGCAGTGGTTCTCCCTGTACCCTCATCTCTTTTATGGATCCTAAAGGAGTTATTGGTTTTTCTATCTGTTCAGCTTTTTATTTGTTGTTAGAATAGAGCATAAATGTCTAAGCTTCTTACACAAGGAACCAGGAACCATACTCATCATTTTATTTTGAATGCATCATTCCTATTCCCATACATATATGCTGTCATTTTCTTAACTCAGCATTCCTTTTAGCTATCATTTCTCTGTTCCCCTTTACAAGAAAACATGTTTAAAGATACATACTCATCTCCTTTAATTAGGTTTCTCCCATTTCTCTTTAGGTCTACTCCAATAGGTCTTTTGCCTATAATACTTTACTGAACTTGCTCTTACCAAATTCACACAAGCCTTCATGTTGGTAAACCTAATAATTAATTCTTAGTCACTTTACTTTATGTAACAGTAATACTTAACATAATTAGTCACTTTTTCCTCTTGGAAATATTTCCTTTACTTGATTGACATCCAAGGTATCACACTCTCTTCTTCACTGGCTGCTGCTTTTCAGTCTCCTCCTCTGGTTTTCCCTCATCCCCTTGCCTTCTAAGTAATCTAAGACTCAGTCTTTCGGCATTTACCCTTTTGTATTTATTCTTGTCATTTAGAGATCTTATCTAGTAACCTAACTTTAAATAGCATCTGTATACTTATGCCTTTCAAATTTGTATGGGAAGACTGGTCCTCTCCTATGAATTTCAGACTTGTTATACGAAGCACATTCATCAGGAAATAGACATTTCAAACTTAACCTGCCTCAAATGAAACGTATAATCTTTCCCTCTTACATATTCAATCCATAGTCTTCTCCAGGTCAGTTAATGGCAATTGCATCACCCAGTTACATAGGGAAATCTGTTGAGAAATTGGTTAGAAAAGACTGTTGCCTCCATTACAGGAAATATTCAGAATTCTTCATCATCACAATTCTTACTATAAGCTCCCTGCTCAAGAAACCATTTCTCTTGCCTGAATTATTACCATACTTTATAACTTGTCTCCTTTTTTCTGTCTTTGCTGAACCTGAATCTACCCTCAACATTCAACCAAGTAGGTCAGATCCTGTTACTTGCCTGCTGCAAACCCTCTAATGGATTTCCACCCAACTCAAAGTAAAGATGACGTCTTTCAAGAGCCTACAAGTCCTACACAATTAGCCTCACTATTCTCTCTCAAATCTCATCTACTACTACCTCTGTTCACTTATTCTGTTCTAGGCACACTGGCCTTCTTGCTGTTTTCTCCCACATTTTATACACACTTAGGACTTTTGGATACAGTTTCCATTTCCTGTAATGCCTTTGTCAGATAGTATGTGTATCTTGTTTTCTTTACTCGTTCAAATATTTATTTAAATGTTTTATCAGTGAGGTCTCCTATGATCATTATATCTATAATTAGGATCTTTCAACCTATCTAACTCCTTTCCCTTCCTTATTTTTTTTCTTTTGAGAGCTCCCCACTTTCTACATGCTCTATCTATCTATCTATCTATCTATCTATCATCTATCTATCTATCTATCATTTATCCATCCATCCATCCATTCATCTAATCGTCTACTTTTGTCTCCCCTTCACTCATTTCCATTTATGGATAGATTTTTCCTTGTTGTATCCACACATTGAAAATGAATATATATTATGGCCAACTATTAATTTTTCTGACTAATAGAAAGTAAATCTAAAATGTGAATAATGAGATAATTTTAGGTGTTGATAATTAGAATAGCCATTATTTATTGAGGATTTATGATATGCCAGCCTCTAGATTAAGAGTTTTACTTTTAACCTTCTTAACAATCCATTGAGGTAAAACTGTTCTTTCCCAGTTTTTCAGATGAAGAAACTAAAGCAGGAGAGGATAAAATATTTTCCCAAAGTCAAATAACCTGTTGGCAAGGTTAGTGTATGAACCCAGGCATTCTGATTCTAGAACCTTTATTCTTAGCTAGCACACTAACATTTGACATAAGTCTGCCTTTCTAATAGGGTTTCTTTCTGAGTTTTGCTTTGTGCTTGCTTTGCATGTATATTATAGGTATTTGTGAACAAATGTTCTTTACTTCTCCTATATATTATAAACTCTCTGAGAGGGACCCTACCTTCATAATCTTTGACTATATCTTAGTGTCCAGAGCAGTATCTTTCATATGGAAGGAGCTCATTAAATATTGTATCAAGAAATATAAATAATATCAGTTTGGTGACTAATTGAAATTAAAATAGTAATTTTGCATTATAGAGGTTTGAGTCTACATATTTAGTGAAGCTGTCCAATTTTCATACTTTTTCTTTCAATGTATCCTGAGAATCTATTGCATGATAGAAGTTAAAGACAATACTTTCTCAGAATGATATCAAGTTTATCTTCTTTCAAATATTGCTTAGTATACAGTTTTTTTGCATTATTCATAAAAACACAATGGATTTATGTCAATAAAACTATAATTATTTAGATTAAGGGCTTCATAATCTATTAATGGCAAAGTATTCTTCTAGGTTTGTGAGATATGAAAAGATGATATAAATAAGTCTTTCAATTAACTTGAAAAAACCTAATCACCAATAAGATGGTGTCTCTTCCTAAACACGCTTTCTTTAAATATTATTAATCGGGAAAATAAAAATTGCTAAGATGTTTTTGAATTAATAATATAGACTCATCCCCATACTTTTCTTTCATAGACTCCCCATTTTGAGTTACACAAATGTGAAAGTAACATTTTTTCCTGTATTGGGCAGTTTGGGATCTATAGTTCTTAAAAACTCTGAAGAGGACACAACTAAAATTTTAATGGGCATTTCAGCTTAGTCTATTTGAATTTTGTATTAGATTTTTCTTTAGCCTTGGGTAAAGCCATAAAAAAAATTGCCTGCTTAAAAATGTAATCATCACACAGGAGCCTTTCTAAAGTCAGCATCAAATAGAATAAAATATATTTTATTAATGATACAATTCACAAAATTACAAACCCTGCCACTCTCTGCCCTCCAGGGACACCTACTCTTCCTATTACATGTACACCGGTCACTGGTGTTTGTTCTGTGCAATTTAACCTTCTGATTGCCTTGAATGCTTAATGAACTAGATTAAGTAAAATGCTGATTAGGAGTGTTGACTTCTACTGGGAAAGTGAACCAGTGAAATCCTTGTCTTGAGGCAAAGCCAAAGAAAACCCAGTTCTGGTTGAGGAACTAGTATCAAGAAAGGACATGTGACCTTTGTTTTCAATTCTAAAGTGAAATTTAATAAATAAATGGAGTCCATTTTCAAAGATCCAGTCAGGCCTAGGAATCTGGACCCATTTCAAGGTGCAGTGGCCTTGTTTCTAACAAATGCTTTGCTTCTTCCTCAGTATATATGTCTAGAATTCATACTGAATTATAATCAATCTCTTTCTTCATGCCTCAGTTTGGTTCATTTATCCTTGTCTCAAAACTATAGAAGTTTCTTCCTCAAATTTGTCTCAAAGAAGGAGGAGCTGTGCTTCCATGGGAGACCAGTCCCCAAGCCTAAGATTAGCTCTGTCATGAAGCCAACACATCACCTTTACAAAGTTCCATGGCTGCTTAGAAAGATAAAGAAAAAATGCTATTGGTTAATGTTTATAATTATCATTTTGTAAGAAATAAAATCTGATTGTAGTATTTTAATACAGGATTCATTAAACAATGACTATTGACTATTTGTTAGATTTTAATAATATTTGGTTAGGCTTTGTGGGTGAGCCCCCCTAAAAAAACAAGATAATTTTTTAAAACAGTTCATAACCCCAGTAAGATTTGGCAAACAATGATATAATAACTAAAAGTTACCAAGTAAAATTTTTAAGTATTATTTAATACATTAGACTTTGAGAACTAAACTGCAAAAGATAAAGCTGGGGCAATTTACAATAACAAATTTTCAATATCTAACATAAATTTTACTATTGGAATAGAAGAAATGGTCAAAATGGCATGTTGATTGTTCTGAGAATAAATTTCCACAGGCTAACTACACTTATAAAGAAAAATAATTAGATTTATTAAACTTATTTAATCCCAATGAAATTATGTCTGCACTTCAGAGGACATAAGCTAATGAGAAGATAAGCTCTTGTTTCTGAGGTGTCTTAGAGTGGAAGAACAAGCTAATCCTATTTTAACAGACAGGAGTTTTATGTGTGTATTTGTGTGGAGGCTGCTAAGAGACAAATAAAGCAGCAAAGCCATGGCTACATAGAGGATCTTGTGTAATTGTCATTATTTCCATCCTGTTCAGAAGCTTCCCTAAAGACCCAATTCTGCACGTAGCCAAAACAAGTGAGATTCGAAAGGAGCTTTTAACCAGCATCACATCTGCTGTAAGATACAGACTTGACAAGAGCAGGATGTCTATACCATGAGTTAATTCTACCCTGTTACAGGGGTTGAAAAATAGGAAATGATTAGCACTGCTTTCAACTATTCCTTTATTCTAATACCCCTAATAAGGTGGGTTTTTCTTTTATTTATTTCATAAGTATCTGGAGTTAAAGGTACTTAATTGGGCTGAATCATGTATTTGTGCTCTAAAAGAATTAAATAGGCTGTTCGTAAAATGCTCCAGCTGTCCCTCAAACCATTCTGCAATGCTGCATTAAACAAAACAACAATTAAGTAAATATCTTGAGGCAAAACAGAAGTAGAGAAAGAGTGATCTTTCAACCTGTCTACTTTATGACCTCTGACAGGATTTTTTAAAATTTGTTTAATCTCCAGTACCTAAATATGTATGTTCTGTAAACCTTTGTTGAATAAATCAATTCATAGAAAAAATATAAAAAGGCATGTAAATGAGAATATAATCTCACAACAGTGTTTTCATATTTTTAATACTATTTAATTAGTAGATAAAGAACTCTATGTATTCTTAAAATTAGAGAGGATACAATTATCTGTACTTTATAAGCCTGTCATTTTATAGTTATACTCAGTTTTTAAGAACAAAGATTCAAAGTCATACTCAATGATACTTAAAATTTATATTTGCTCAATTTATTATTCTAATTAATTCTTCTTTATTGATACAAAGAAAGGTCCAGTTTCAAAACTGCTTGAAAGATGATTGCAGGTAATTAGTTATGAAGACAAGGTTCAAGTGTTTCCTAAAGAGATGAAAAAGAAACTATTCACAAAATTAACTCAAAATGGATTACAACCTATATGTAAAATATAAAACTATTAAATTTAGAGAAAATAACATAGAAAACCTAGATGATCTTGGGCTTAGCATAACATGATCCATGAAAGAAATAATTGATAAGCACAACTTCATTAAAATTACAAACCTGTGCTCTGCGAAAGGCAATGTCAAGACAATGAGAAGATGAATCATAAACTGGAAAAAAAATGTTGGCAAAAGACACATCCGATAAAGGACTGTTATACAAAATATATGAAGAATTCTTAAAACAACAATAAGAAAGCAAACAACTTGATTTAAAAATGCGCCCAAAACTGTAAGATACTTCATTGAAGAAAATAAACAGATGGCAAATAAGCATCTGAAATGCTGTTCCACATCATATGTTGTCAGGGAAATGCAAATTGAAATGAGATATCACTACTTATCTATTAGAGTTGCCATAATTTGGAACACTTACAACATCAAATGCTGGTGTGGAGCAACAGGAACTCATGCATTGTTGGTGGGAATGTAAAATGGCACATCTATGTAGGTAGACAGTTTGATATTTTCTTAGAAAACTAAGCATACTCTTACCATAAATAAGATCCAGCCATTGTGCTCCTGATTACCTAAAAGAGTTGAAAACTATGTCCAAATGGAAACCTGCATATGGATGCTTATAGCAGCTTTATTCATAGTTGCCCAAGTTTAGAACCAACCAGATGTCCTTCAATAAGTAAGTGGATAAATAATAAACTGTGGTACATCAGGAAGTATAGTCTTATTTAGGGCTTAAAAAGAAAAATGAGCTATTAAGATATGAAAAAACATGGAAGAATTTTAAATGCATGTTATAAGTGAAAGAAGCCAATCAGAAAAGGCTACACACTGTACGATCCAATAATACAACCTTCTAGAAAAGATAAAACTGTGGAAACATTAAAAAGATCAGAAATTGCCAAAGGTTGCTAGGAGAAGGGAGAGAAATGAGGGGAGTACAGAGGATTTTTAGGAGAGTGAAAGCACTCTGTATATTATCATAACAATGAATACATATCATTGTAAAATTTATATAACTTATAGAATGTATAACAAAAATGAAGCCTTAGGTATAATATGGAGTTTGGGTGATTATATGTCAATGTAAGATCATATATCTAACAAAGATACCACTCTAGTGAGTGATATTGATAATGAGGAAGACTTGTAAATGTGGGCCAGAGGATATATGGGAAATGTCTGCATTTTTCTCTTAATTTTGCTGTAAACTTAAAACTGCTCTAAAATAATTAAGTCTATAAAAAATAAAAGCAAAGGAAAAGAGAAGTGCTGGATAAGGGCGAATTACCGTAGTGATGTCCTTGGGGAGATGGGCTGAAATTAATCCTAAGAGCACCTAGGATGGTAAATGCAGGACATTGTGGAAGTTTTATTCTGATAATTTTGCAGAAAATTAGAAAATAAGCTATAGAAAAAGTATTTAAGAGAGAGAAGAAGGTATGAAACATTTTTGGGGGAAGGTGCTACTTTTTTCTAATCTTCTAGTAATTATAATGAGCTGTCGCATGTGTAAGGACTGCTATCTGCCAAGCTACCTTATCCAGTTATCTCAAATTAACATTTTCTCTACTGAGATGATTCAAAGACTCAATTTCACTATACTGTTGAGAACAATGATCATGAGTTTGTATTCCTGGCAGCTATTCAGTATCTAGGACACAGTGGACATTTAATCAATGTTTACTAAATCAATAAATATTTTAGGACCTTATTGTATTTTTGTGTATTGCTGATTTTTTACATATATATCTGTTGACAGTATGTGTTATACATTAGTTCCTGAACCCTTCCCAGGACTAATTATTCATGTTTATCCAGAATACTCTGTCTTTCTCCTAAAGTTAAAAAGAAAGTACGCTGTCTTTTATAGAATATTTTAACAACCCAGAGTCTGTAAATATTTAGACTTGGAAATAATCTTTTCACTGATCTGTATCCTAGGGCAGAGATTTCAACTGTTCCTAGTATACTCAGTATTAAGAATTCCAACAACACAGAAGAAAGACCATACTGTTTGAAATCAGAGAGCTTGTAATTGGAAATTATAGTCCTATTTGGAAAGTTATTTTAGCACTCTCATGGCCCATGTCTAAAGACTGAGATTATATATTGAATGATATATTATGGTTCATATCAAAGTGTATAGTGGGCATTTAATAAATTGTAGCTAAGGAACTCATTATATTCCTGTTTTTTTAGGACAAGTTGACATTGAAAGTAGTCTAGTTGGAGACCACAGGTTACCTTGGATTATATTTTGATCAAGGAAGAATCACTTGAGTGGAATTTCATTATAGTATAAATGTAAGATTCATAGGCACTCAATGACCCAGGAGGAAAGACTACAATCAAATATTTTTTATGTAAGCTGAAGAATACCAATCACAATCAATGGATATGCTTTGAACATAGAGACAAACTGAAGAACATCAATAGGCAAATAGACATTACCATTGAAAAACCACAGAGGTTTCTGCAAGTGTTTAGAACAGAAAGAACTTCATATCACTGAGAGAGATGGCTTCAGACTGGCTGGATCAGTAATTTACTGACTGGAAGTATATAGAAGTGACAGTAGAAAAGTCTTATATTCTTTTACTGTCATGCATTTCAATAGAGTAAGCCTCTCTCAATTCACAGATAATTCTGCTGATCTGTCAAGTAGAGATTCAAGTCAGTTTTAATTCGAAAATTAAAAATAAAAAAGTAACCTTATTTTATAGTAGCTAGTGCATTCAATCATAACAATTATAGTTTTATAACTAATAATATGATCATTATTAGATGATACCTTCATAGAGGAACTCCAACACAGAATGTCCCATTGTTTCTTTCTTGTCTGATTTCCTGAGTGACAAATGTTTTTCTGAAACATTTTTTTTTTCTTAATCTCAGTCGTTTAACTAGGACCAAGATTCTGAACCCAAGTTCCTACTAATTTTCAGCTAACTTTTCTACCCTGTTTCCTTTCCAGAATACTCCAAGGACATCAACAAAAAAATAGCTGAATATTTTCACTCCGTCTTTGGAGAAAATGCCAGCATGTCTTGACTTCCTAGAAAAACCATAAGCTCTTAATAGGTAAGTACTATCTTACGCTTGATTTATGGTCTTCATAATATACAGCACACTGAGTAGATTTATGATTGATGGATTGGTTAGTTACAAAAAACACTATTTATAGTGGGCAGTGAACCCAGGAATGAAGAGAGCTGCCTGTCACAGCTGGAATTTCCAATATCCCTGTGGTGCTAATCATGCTTTCCTGTTGCTTTACTCATCTGACATAACTACTTCTCATCAACCTTCACCAAGTGCTACTGTTGCTGTTTCACTATGACTTTCTTTGTCATCCTGTACACTGCTAAAAAAAAAAAAAAAAAGGAAAAAAAAAGAAGGAAAAAAAAACATTCTGGAGACATTGCTGTATGCTTTTTGGTGTAAAATACCAAGTCTGTGAAAATTTAGTTTATACAAAGATCAGAAAGGTAAAAAAGGGAGTTGGCATAAAAACTTGACTTGACATGTCCTTCCCCCAGCACTAACATCATCTCTTTTGAGGTTTTCCTCTTGTTTTTGTTATTCTGTTCTATGATAACAACTATATTTAGTACCTTGGACTATCTCCATTCTTAAAAGTAAAAAAATGTTAATTGTGTCAAAGGCTAAGCATCATTTAATAATACTTTTTAAGAAATGATAAAGGCATTGGAAATATTTAAACATGAGGTGAACTTCAGTGAAGTAGAAAAATTAGGCAGTGCAGTGTTCCAATTCAGTGAGCAGTAGGCCAGATTTAAAGAATGTAAGTGAATGAAAGAGAAAATGTGATTAAAACTTTGGTCCTCCCAATGTTCAATTACTTTTCCCAAAAATATACTAATCCAGTTCCTCAACCTGTTTATTCCTCAAGCAGTCTCTTATCTTCACCGTCACCTTTCTTTTTGGGGCATGTAAGGCCTTTAATATGGTTTCCCATATAGTTTCTTACTAGTAAAGTAGAGATAAGCCTTCAAAAATTATGTAATTATTATTTGACAACAAAGCGCTTGAATGTTCTGTCACAGTTTATCTTCCTAATAGGAATTTTAGCCTGAAGACTTTCAGCTACCTAATTCTCTGCTTCCGATTCTTAATGGACTAAAAAACTGGTGTAGGTGATTAGGTAAATGGGATAGATATAACTCAAAAATGTTAGAGCTATAATGAGATAGGGTAAAAATTGATATCCAGATTAAGTCCAAGGTCCAAAAAGTAGGTTCTCACCACCAAACTACTTCCTCTGAAGAAACTCCTCTGATATAAGGCTCCCCAGTATCACCATCCACTCCCATCTATTCATTCTAATCCACCATCTCTATGTGCGTGCATGCGTACGTGCGTGTGTGTGTGTGTGTGTGTGTGTGTGTGTGTGTGTTTGATTTAATTATTTATTTCAACCATTTAAAAATATGTATATACTTAGCACTCCCTCTGGACCAATTATCATGTTGTTAAGGAAAGGCGATATAAAAATGAAATAACATATGGTCCTTTCCTAAAAGGCTTACACAGTCTTTCTAGGGGCACAAACAAGTGTGATAGAGCATAAAATAAAGAATACCCAACATGAGGAAACCAGCAAAAGCATCACAGACACATAAAGCATGAGTTTGACACAATAAATGAATAAGGAAGACATCCCATTAGAGAAAACAGCAAAAACAAATGCACAGTGGCATTTAAAAAAAAAATGGTACATCCAAGGAAATACATTTAGTTGGGATGGCAGCAGTGCAGGGTACTTAAGGGAAGATCAAGGATTACAACAATTAAAACTAAAAGATTATATCATTGATGGCAAGCTACTGAAGAATTTTGTGAAGAAAATTATGTGATTTCTCTGATGGGCAAGTGTAGGTAAGACTGCAGAGTAAAGAAAACTAATTAGAGATCATCCCAATAGTTCCAAAAGGAGAAGACAAAGGCTTTTTGGTTGTGGAGAAAAGAAGTTGAAAAGATATTTGAAGCTCAAATTTATATAACTCAGTTAAACCGAAAGATGAAAAAGAAAAAGACTCTAGTTTCTGACTTGTGCTTTTGGGTGGTTTATAGCGTCTTTAATAAAATTGAGAATATAGAAGGAATAATAACCTTGAGTTAAAAAGGTAGTGTCAGATTTAAACATTTTTATTTTGAGTTATTTGTAAGGTTCCTCAGGAATTGACACCTACCAGGCACTTAGGTATACATGTCTGTAACTCAGGAAAGAATTCTTGTTTGGAAACTTGGATGTAAGTGTCACCAGCAGACAGGTGCTACTAAAACTTTGTCTTTGAGAAAGCATTCAACCTACCTTACTTTACAATTCTAGTATCATTTGTGATCATTCTTCTAATCAATTTCTTTCCTACAGAGGGCATATTTTTTTCACTATCTCAACATAAACGTTATGTATTTTTACCCTCTATGCACTGTTCATACTATTGCCACTCCATAAAAAAATCCTCTTTCTCCTTCTTGACTCATAATGTGGTATTTTTCCTTTAAAATAAATCTGAGTCCCTCTTAGACTGGAAACGCTAGTGCTAATTACTACATCTTTTGAATCCCTGTACAGTACATGATCTATTTCAACTATTAGTTACTTATTTCCTAGTTAATAATATGTAATTTTATAATTTATATTAATATATAATTTTAATACATATATTCATAATGTATGTAAATATTTCTGTTTTGAAAAATTATTCTATGCCCTATAAACTTATATATAATATATTCTGTCTCATACATAATAAGTATGCAACACTATTTGCTGCCAGTTTTATAATATATATATTGCGGTAATTTAGTGCTAATAATGCTTATAAGACCTCTTCAAAAAAACTTGAGTGGTTCAAATGGAATAATTTGTGAAAAGTACTTTGTTATTTTAAAGCATTTTATAAATCTAAGAAAGTTTATTACAATATTAATTACATAATAAATATATGAGAAGTATATACATTATTATATTCTTTATGCACAATGAATAATTATAAGAAGTTTGGATCAACAGATGTAACATTACAGACCAGACCTGGTGAAAGTCTACTTATACTGTTAGCCTTTAAGAGTAGGACCCCTTATTTATGATGAAGAAAACTTTTGTGTTCTGAACTAACAAATGAGAAGAAAAGAACAATTCCAGGATCACAGTTGTTCTGAAGAATGTCATGTTAATTATTTCCATCTTGTACTTCCTTAGAATTATGTTTTAAAACATAATATTCATTTGTACACATTCCTTAGAAAGCGGAAATGCCCATAGTAAACAACTTTTAAAAATAAGAAGGCAGTTCAAAGTTCACTACCTGACTTCTAGATTTATTATAATATTTTAGTAATGAAGACAGTGTGGTATTGACATCAAGATAGAGAAAATCTTAGTGACCTTGTGTTTGTCAACAAATTTTAAATGGGATACAAAAATTATGAACTATAAATGCAAAAATCAATCATTTAGACTTCATAAAAATTTTTAAAAATATTTTGCTCTTCAAAAGATGCTTCTATAAAAATTAAATGGCAAGCCACAAACTTTGAGAAAATACTTGCAAAACATATATCTGAAAAAGGCTTTGAGTTTAGACTGAGTAAAGAATACTACAACTCAATGTTAAGAAGACAATCTATTTTTTTAAGTAGGCAAAAATAATTGACTACATATTTCACAAAGATATATGGATGGCAAATAAGTACAAGAAAAAATGTTCAACATCATTAGTCTTTAGAAAAGTGCCAATTGTTATCACAATGAAATATTACTAAATACCTACAATAATGGCTAAAATTAAAAAGAATGATTTTATCAATTATTGGTGAGAATGTGGGGCAATTAGAACTCACATTTATTGCTGGTAGGAATGTAAAATGGTTCAACTATTCTGGAAAATGTTTAACAATTTCTTAAAAAGTTTAACAAATAATACACAGCCCTGATATTCCAATCCTAGCTATTTACCCAAAATAAATGAAAATTTATTTTTAAAATATTCATGTAAGAATATCTACAGTACTTTTATTTGGAATAGAAAAATAAAAACTGGAAACAGTCAAAATGTCCATCAGTATATGAATGAATAGACCATTTACAATATAACCACACAACAGAATACTACTCAGCAACAGAAAGAAACTATTGATGCACACAACATGAATTTATATCAAAATAATTATGCTGATGAAAGAAACTAAATAACAAAGAGTTTATACTCTATGGTTCCATTTCTATAAAATTCTTAAAAAGTAAACTAAACTACGGTAACAGAAATCAGATCAGTTGTCGTCTGGGGTCAGGGATAGGGTTGATGGGGAGGAAGAGGGCTAAAGGAGTTAAAAGAGGCATAAGAATTTCAAAGATAGATATGTTCATTAATATGTATGCATGTGTCAAAAATTACAAAGCAGTATACTTTAAATATAGGCAATTTATCAAATGTCGATTATACCTTAACAAAACTACTAAAAAATTTAAGGCTAAATGATTACCTCAAAGGGAAAGGATATGTCTATTTGTATATATTCTTGAGAAAGTAGAAATCACCAGCAGAACTTCTGTGTTTACCAAACCACCCACTTTGCTTTATATTTCTCTTATTGAGTCTCCTAGGAGTCCCATTTTCATGTTCCACATCAGTGGAAGAGGAAAGCCAATAATATGTTTAGGGACTTGAAGGGGGCATGAATCAATCTCTCCAGCCTCACAAACTGCTCACCAGAGCCCAGAATGGCACTATGTCTGAGTGCAAATTTAGCACTGTCAGTAAAGCTGGAAGCATTTCTAATTACCAGCACTGATCATGGAATTTCACTGACAAACTCCTTTTTGGGGGGACCAGACCTTTACTGCTGTATACTAAAAGTCACTCATCATAATAGGACCTCTACAAGACACTTTTACAAATTGAATTCTGAACCTTTTCCTGACATCTGGAATTCCATTTTTTGATGCGTATGTGTTTCCAGGTATCTCAACAGATTATAGATATGTATCATATAGACCACAATAAGAGTTATGACAGAAAAATTACAAAGATAATATGAGTTGACTCAGTAAGCAATCTTTGTAATCAATTCACTTGAACAATTCACTTGAAGGTAGAATATGCTATATATCCAAGAATAAAGGTACTCAGTCTTCTTTAGAGGGAAAAAAACTTACCAAAAGAGAGTGAGATTGGCCACTTGCCTTTACCAATCCTTCTCAGCCTCATGCATTCAGAGGACCACTTACAGACTGAGCTACAAATCAATTCTGACCATGAATAGAAGCATATCAAGAGATGCCTTCCCACCAGCAAGGAGCAGTAAGTCTGAAATTTATGTTTCTTTTTCAATTTTGGTGTCAGCTTTGAACATTTGAGTGATCACTGAGTTGTATCTTCCCACCACTCATCTGTAAACAGTTCTTGCAGTCTGAATTATTTGATTACATTTCAATTTACTTTACTGAACATTCACTAAATCTTAATCTTTGCATTACATTCTGTTGAAGGAATACAAGTATAAATACTGACAAGAATCTCTCCAGTTCATGAAAGTAGAAATCTAGTAATACATGGATCTTGACCTCAGAGAACTCCTATCTAAAATAGGAAACTAAACATCAGCCTTCTTACTAATCCTGGTTGTCACATACCTATTTATTGTTTGATTCTAGACTTCTCCAGGCTCCACTCTCTGTTACTGGCCTAAAATTCTTGCTATCACACCAAGGACTATTTTGGAATTGGGGGTACTGATCCATAATATGTGTTTTCCAAAAGATTGGACACTGTGGTTTAAATGACTGGCAATCCATCTGGGGTTAATTGTTAGCACTACCTATTCAGTTGTTAGCACTACCTATTCCTACATTCTTTATCTTTCTTACCAACTTGCCAAAATATTTCTAAATATTTGCACTCAAACCTCTAGGCTATGAAACTCTAGTCAATGCTAGTTTCGAATATTATTAGGGCTCACTTTAACATTCAAATATTATTTTTGACATAAATTCAGGGAGGTTGTCTAAAGTAAATATATGTGTCAAAGATTAAGAGCTCAAATGCCAGGTAGAGGTGAAAGAGGCCATAATTTTATCCATATATTAAAATAGAGAGAGGGAATTTGGTCATTGTACAGAGAGAATGACTCAGGAAGAAAATGATTTTTATAGAATGGTAGAATCTAGTCCTGCTCTTTGATAACAGTAGATGGAGGAAATCGTGGATAGGGAGATGCTGAAGGAAATACTAAAGGAGAGAGTTAATATATGAGAGCTGGTCCAAAAGAAAGAGAACGGGTCATGATAAGGTGCATAGGAAAGGACTTTGCAAAATGAGGGATATAATTTTACATGATGCTATAATAGGCAGAGAGGAGTACAAGAACATTGACGTATTTTGTGACATTGAAGAAAGTAGAGCAACTCAAGTCAGAAATTTTTAATTTTATTAGTATCATAAATGTGGTTACCACCTTCAGATGATATGTGTAAGGGTGGCAACCTAGGGAAAATAATAATGTGGAACAATGTGAAGCAGTTGCTGTGGAGGATGCTTTCTTGCATCTCTCACATATAAATAAATGAAGGATTGCTGAGCAGCAGGGAAGACCTAACCATGTTTATTTAGTATGAAATTGCAGTGGACCCAATTATTTTAGTTTTCTGATTTTCTTTGGCTGCTGCTGACAGCCCAGCAGAAAGAGAAGAGGCAGTGCTTGATTGGGTTATCCAGGGTTAGGAATCTATAAAGTAGAATTGACAGAAGCTCAGGAGGAGTGGTGGAGAATTCTAAGATGTTAATGAGATGTCGCTGCATTATCTGACCATGGGTTCTAGGCTTTCAGGAAGGCAAGTGGATTCAGACAAAGACAAGAGCCAGGAGAATTTTGGGGATTCAAGATTATGAAGAAGATGAAAAGCATATCACCAAGAATAAAGGATCAGGATAATGGCCTGATAAAAAGATTATGATCTTCCTCTCTCTCTCACTCACACACACACACACAACTCTGAGATACGAAACTAAATGATAATGTGATCTATTAGGTACCCTATTATGTAGCTGAAATGCAAGGAATCTATTGGTTAAGACAATAGCAAAAAAATAAATAAATAAATAAAACAAAACAAAAAACACCAGAATAGAGAGGAAATGTGTAAGAGTGATACTATACTCATTGAGATAGATGGAGAAATACTCTGGATATAGATAGACGAATGTGGTAAACAGTTGATCATCTAAAGGATGCTGAAGTAAATGGCATAAATCTCCAAGGTAAACAAATTATTGAGTGGAACCATCATCTGGAAGTAGCTATAGCATAAGAAAGGTTAAGAGAACATCTGACTTCATCAATTTACCTCAAGAATTGTCAAGGTGAGGGACTATAGAAACATTGGAATTTAGGAAATGTAAGCCATTTGAGAACACCCATTTTCAATTAAAGCTAAGAGACAAAAGGAAAAGTTTTAAGTGATAGGGAAATTTCCTTGCTTAAATTACCACAAAGTTTCTAGATAGAACAATTAGAATGAGCTAGGAGGAGAGAGAAAAAGTTTAATGCTCCTAAGGCAGGAAGAATCTAATCTGAAAAGAAGTGAGCGTGTAGAAGATAGGAAGAGAAGAATTTGATCCTGCAACAGTTAAGTATTGGTAATTGGCATGAAGGAAGTATATAAAAATTAGGTATCTTAGCTCTAGTCAACAATTCTTTGCTAAATTCTTTGTAATTTCACATTACCACCTACAGATAATATTTGAATATTGAGAAATAAGAGAAATCATTGAGGAGTGGTGGAGAAATAAAAGATACAGAAGTAAAGTGAGAAAAAATTTAGAATTTAATAAGTTCTTATAGTAAAGAAAATGAATTTAATGAAGTTAAATAACCTATATAAACTGTCTCAGCTTAGAAATAGAATTCATGTCTTTCAACCGCACTGCTCCTAAATAACTATCTATCAAAAGGTTCATGTTTTTACCTCATCTGTACTACTAGCTAGCTTTGTTTGCTTTATGGTTAATCATTACCTGCTTTTTTTCTTTCATTATTATTTTACATGTAAGTCACACACAAAAAAGCAGAGTGCTTTAATCTCCTTGTGTAACTTGGTGGTAGAGTAAACTCAGCCTGTTACCTGGTGTATTTCTTCTCTTAAGTATAATAGCAGGTAAACCTTTGAGTATGAATTCAGGATTCTCACATTTCATTGGAAATTTTAATCAAAATCTTATTTTATTAAAATTACAAACAGCTACAGAGTTTTCTTTCTGGCCTGCTCTTTTTCTTTTGTCTCATATTCTTTCCCTGTGAATTAGCATTTAAAATGTTAGCAGACTTCACCACTGACAAGTTTGAACTTGATCAAGTCAGTTCCTCTTTCTGGTCTTTAAGTCATTTATATGTGAAATGAGAAAATTGTACTACACTATTTCTCAGGTATTAAAAGAAGATGCAAGAATTTGCTATGAAATTCTGTATCTATCCTGTTTTCCCCTTTCCCAACAGAAGTTCAAAGTGTCAGAATTTTCCTCAACCTCTATGAAATCAGAAATCTTTGTAGTTTTGAAATGTATAGCAGGTAGAATTTACCCTAAGGTCATGCTGCAGTAACAAATAGCCCCCAAATTTCAATTTCCACACAAAAGGACACAAAGTTTCAGTTTTGCAAGATGAATAAGTTCTAAAGATTTAATGTATAGCAATGTGACTATAGTTACAATACTGTATTGTGTACTTGAAATTTGGTAAGAGGGTAGATCTTAACCATTCTCATCATAAATGAAGAGAAGAAAAAGTAACTATGCGGTGATGGATGTTTTTTTTTTAAATTCTGGCAGTTATTTTGCAGTGTATAGATATATTCAAATATCAAGTCGTATAACCTAAAAGTATACAATTTTTGTCAATTATACTTCAATAAAGAAGGAGAAAAATTACTTATTTATACAAAGTTCACTGTGAGTCTGAATGAATCCCAGGTTAATTTTCTTCCATGTGAAAGCTCAGCATTCCAGGCTGCTCTAATCTCATGGTGCCTCTACATCATACATGCTATCAAGATCTCTAGGTGGATTAGAGAGTCAAGCACTGAAAACAAAATGCTTTACAAGAAAGTGACATGCAATATTTTTGCTCACATTATATATGCACCAAACAAGTTTTATGGCCTTGTAGAGTTTCAATGGGTGGGAAATGTAAGTCTCCTGTGTCTCCTGATGAGAGAACTGGTTAATGCGGAATAGTTAAAATATCCACTATGGGATGGGAAAGTAGCATTTAAATTCTTTTTTTTCCCACCGTAAGTGTTTATAATAGCTAAAAATAATTGAATATTCTAGGTGTTCTTATATTAACATGCTATTAAAATGTATATAATAATGTGCAAGTGCTCTTGTCTTAGTTTAAATGTTCACTAAGGGAAATCAGTTATTTTTATATGGTCATAAATGGAGAAGAGTTAAGATTTTTGAACTCTAAAGTATTAATGTCCATGAATCTAATTCTCTGTATATTTTTAAATTCTGGGGGTTTTATTATTTGTGAGTTATGTTTTGTTTGTTTGTTTTATTTTTTCTTTTATTTTAGTGTGTAAAGACAGATAGAATCTAAAAGTCACTCATCCAATATAGAAATCTATTGTATAAAATATTACAATAATTTAAAAATAAAATTAATACCAGATTGTTGTTTTATACTGTATTAACAAAAAATGTTCATTGCAGTACTATTTTAAAAGGCAACTAAGAAAGAACTACAGGAATAAAAATCACATGCCAAAAGTCTGGATTTCTCACCATCAATATGACAAAATTGCCCAAAACTTACTCAAAATTAGTAAGGCCGAGATAGAATGTCTGGATTTATATTTTGGGATTTTTTTAAAGATGCATTTTACTGCTGATCTCTTTATCTTCCTTGATTTACACTTTATCTATGGACAGCTGGAGACATATATCAGGAGCCTGCCAAGGCATAATGGGCATTTTCCTAGCATGCTTCATGCTAAAGTCAATAGATTAAATAATCAATTTATATATCTTCTCCCTGCCCTTTCCCATATAGTATGTTCCCACAATAATTGTGGACAAATGGGACTCATGATTCTAGACCTTCATCTATAGTTGATTGGACCAGGGACAAGGAACCATGTGACTCCCAAGAAAGTAAGGGAGAGTGTCTTCCCTGGAAATACTGAGGACTTGCAAGTTCAGGCTCAGGAATACCTTGAAAACCAACAATACCTCCCTCTCTGGTTTCTATAAGATACTACTTTAACTTAAAAAATATGTAGCTTTTCGTATATTTGTTTTGCTTAAGGTAGTTTCCTATGTCTTATATCTTTTTATAGCCAAATTATATACCTGATGAAGACAATAGGCATACATTGGATAATAGTAGGTAACCATTTAGAGCACTTACTATATTTCAGATGCTAGTTGAAGTACTATATATATATATACATATATATGTATATATATATATATATATCTATTAATTCTTTCCATTTTCATAACTGCCTAAGATAGTTGCTAATATTATCCCCAGTCAACAAATAAAGGAACCAAGGCACAGAAAGTATAAATAACCTGCCAAAATCACAGAACAAATAGTGCAGAGCCATGATCCAAACCTATGTAGTCTGGCCTCTAGAGTATGTGCTTTAGCCACTCTGGTATAATGCCCTAGCAGGCAACAGTGCCTGGCATCTCTCTGCTTGGCTTTGTATTCATTAATACCAAAAGCAGAAAATGGCGGGTCTGAGAAGTTCCGAAGTAGAGAACTTCCAGAATAAGAAGTCTGAAAAGCAGTGGGAGTATGACATAATAAGATCTAGAGATGCTAGGGACTAGTTACTATACAGCAATCAGAATGGTTCATTGATTGCCTGAGTAGTTTGCTGAAATCCTTGCTTGGAGAATTGGTGTGGAGGGGAGTATGAAAGGGAAGCCTACTGGAGGTAAGAGCAATGCTTTTGCTTTTGTATTTTAACCTCTTAAGTAAGAGTTTATAAATGAAAGCACCAGCATATATACATGAATTATTTGCTAAGTAACTAGGTTCTGCAAGTTTTTACTTTTCCCTGAAAGTTCATCTAGATGTTTCTATTGTTAATAAACTCTGAGTATTATAGTGATTGGCAAAGATTAAATAAATAAAAACATAGATAGATAGGTTATTATAATTTTATAATCAGGTAATTCCAACAATTGAATTAGTCTCTAGTACTTCATTACCAGACCTGACACAGACTAAGCATTCTTCTACCTGAACAGATTTCTGCAAAGATACTGCCACAAGTCATGCTTCTAATTTCCTCCCCCTTGACAAGAAACATCGGATATATTGTGAAGTGTGGCAGATTTTTATCAACTGCATTAAACAAAGCACCTTTTGTTACCTCAATCACACTCTGTTCCTTCATGAGAAACACTCAGCATGACTCATGGTACCTGCTGGTGCTTATTACCTTGGGCTGTGTAAGAGGTAAAATAAAAACGATCAGATTTAAAGGGCCAGATATAATAAAGATGCAGAAAGAAATTCATCTGGATAAATGGTTATGTGAAGGCATGGCAAATGCCCAGTAGCTAAGTTCTGAACCTTGGCAGTGATTCCAGGTCCCCACTACACATGAAGGTAAAACAGAATTTCCTACACTCTAGGCAGTAGGAAGCAAATCGGTGACCCTGCAGGGAGAAATGCTTTTGATTGCTCTGGTACTTAAGTCTAGAAGTGATAAGTAGATGGGTCAAAATCATTGCAGGATATTAAGAATACTTTTGTATTGGCAGGTGAATATAAGTTTGGTATCCAGGTTTGGGATAAAAGAAATGTTGATGAATATGTCTATATAAAATGTTCACAAATGAAGGCCACTAAGAAATATGATTCATGTTTCTTTTTACCAATGAAATAAACTTGCTTTTTAAAAAATCTGGAGACTGAAATTACAAACAAGCTGCTTGTGCAACAATGTATTACCCTTTATGTAAATTACCGGTCCAACTCCAGGACTCCATATACCTTGCACTCTAATTTGGGAATGTGCTGGAGTCCTTGTGAGCCTTTAACTCCTGCAATAATGGCCCCTTTTCATCACCTTGGAATTTTTTCCCCTGTCCATTTTAGAGGACTTTGTTAATTTCATGGGGAGGGGAGCAGATGTATCATACCAGGCAGTTTTATAATCTATAATTTCCTTATCTATTAGGCTCTTCTGTCTTTGGTCTAGGTTAGGGATTCTAAAACATTAATGAATATAATAATCACTTAGAGAAATAAAACTTTTATACAAATTTCTCGGATTCTCTCCAGTAGTTCTTTGTAGGGTCCAGTAATCTAATTTTTAATTAAGTTTATTGAGGTAACATTGGTTAATAAAATTATATAATTTTCAGGTGTACATTATAATTTGACATCTATATATTCTATTGTGATTGCCACCCAAAGTCCAGTTTCCTTCAGCTACCATATATTTGACCCCCTTTACCCCATCAACCTCTTTCCTCCTCTCCCACCCCCTACCCCCTAATTTTTTAACAGTGACTCAGCTGATTCTTATGTAGATGCTCCAAGGGCCACATTTGGCAAACATTCCTAGAGTCACCCAGTTTACAGGGCTTGTTCCTTAGGAATAATCTTAGCTAGGGCTTTGTTCAAAACCAACTTGGAATTAGGTTCAGAAAATAACTGGAGAACAAAACATGGATCCACAGAAGAGTTTACCACAGGCCCCTGATGCATCTATCTCCATGCATGGGCTGGCTGTCCCTACAGTGGAAGCAAGACTCATATTTGATGAGAGGAACTTGAGAGCAAGATCCTAAGAAAATGGAGTTTCCTGAAATCTTAGATCTATCCATTCTACAAGATAGAGTCTCCCTCAGTTACAATCAGATAGCCAAGATTATTTAGGGAGGTCAGGTCCTCAATTGCCTGATTGAGATCTGCAGTCTTAAAACAGTAACCCTGCTCCTCTCTAACTGTTCATATCCTGGAAACCCCATAGAAAAGTATCTCTCATTGATGCTGTTCCTTACTTAATGTTGCAAGGCATTACAACATATTTTGATATAGTTTTATTGTCACTATCAAGTTCCCTAAAGTTCCACTTTTGACCAGCACAAGGTCTAAGTCCCAAGAGGAAACCCATGACAGCTTAGTCAGTTGCCAAATATCTATATGTCATGTGGCTAAATTTTCTGTCTACGCCTCATATTTGAGATCAAACTTGCACCTTAGTGCCTACTTTAAAAAAAAAAAAAAAAAAAAAGACTTACTTTTAAAAATCAAATACAAAATTTGTATTTTATAAGTGTTTAAAGTGGATGAGGGGAACTGTTACATTATGCACAGCATTTCACTTAAAAAAGAAAAACCTATTTTCTCAAACAATTTAATAGCTCCCCCAGTTTACACGGTTTACACAGTTCACTAAACAAAGCCCTCTAATACTAGTACTTAGGGGAACAAAACCATGTATGAAACTCAAAACTACTCCCAGTGAAGTGAGAAAGGTCTCTTATAATTAGTGAAGTTTTCAACCCCTGAATGCCTCTGTGAATTAACAGGAAGATTTTTTTTCCTTTTTATTAACCACCAGCTCCTACATACTACTTTCCTTTGGAATCTAAAATAAATCAAAATAGGAAATATTTTTGGCTCTCGAATTGATTAACTGCTTGGCCAACATTTACAGAAGGTATCCGTTAAGACCTGTGGGAGCAATTTCTTAAAATGAGTACTTACAAGTTGCCTTTTATTTGCCTAAAGTGATCCTTCCCCTTAAAGTGTAGTGAGGTAACTGAATGTCAGTGCTATTTCTTTGATGACCAACAATGAGCCTTGCTCTAAGGACAGTGGCCTCATCCATTTTAGATGACATTCCCTAGTAATACATCATGCTTGACACTTAACCCTTTTATAACTCACTAGAAATATAGGCCCCTGCTGTTTTAATGCCTGTGGGAGAATCAAATGTGCTCAGGGATATAATCACTCCTTGTTGAGGGAAGTCTTAGCCTTCAAGTAGCTTGTTTATCATGTTTTTCAAAAGCTCACAGCTGAGAATAGATAAATCTGTCAGTAAATTGCTCATATTAAAGTTTAATTGTATTATTTTTGCAGAAGAGTGGGCTTCTTTATTCAATTGACTTTCTTGCATACCAAATATGGGAATATGAGAACAAGTCAAAGAGACAAAAACTGAATCTTGGAATAATAAAATATAATAGGATTTAGAAACAATGGTGTCAAATCTCATTTTACAGATGATGAAAATGAGGTCTAGAAAGGAGAGTCACTGCTCTCCAAAGATATCCCACTTTCCAATGACTTTATTTGTCCTATCATCACCTGGAACTATAAACTTTCTTCTATTTGACCAGCTTGTAAATATACTAAAACACCAATTCAGTGTTGCAAGTATATAGCACTACATTTTACAATAGATCTCTATTTTAAACTAACAATATTTTTATTAAATAATTGGCTGCATATTTATCTCTTTAGAGACAGTGCCTTAATTATCTCTTTATTCTCAGTTCTGACGACAATGGATGGTACAGAAAAGTTACTGGAAAATCTCTACCTGAGTACTTTGTTCAAGGTAACGCAAGAAACCATGAGAAAAGCCACTGATTAATTGTTGTTGTTGTTTTTATTTATTTTTATTTTTAATATGGTGACATTGGTTAATGAAATCCAGTAAGTTTCAGGTGTACAACTGACTTTCAATAGTAAGGTGTATATATATAGATAGATATAGATAGATATAGATAGATATAGATGGATATAGATATAGATATAGATATAGATATAGATATAGATATAGACATAAATCTATATATTTATATATACATAAATATAAATATATAAATATATAAAAATATATAAATATATAAATATATAAATATATATATATATATATATATATATATATATATATATATTGCTTTGTGCGTTCTCAGCTCATAGTTAGATTTCTTTCTGTTACCACTTATTTGACCCATTTTATCCCATCTACTTCCCCCTTCCCCTTCCCTCACCATCCTTTGGTAACAACTAGTCTATTGTCCATGTCCATGAGTCTCTGTTTGTTTGTCCTGTTTGTTGCTTTTAGGTTTATATCCCACATATAAGTGATATCATGTGGTTTTCAACTTTTTGTGTCTGGCTTATTTTACTTAGCATAATTATCTCAAGGTCCACCCATGTTTTTGCAAATGGCAGTATTTCATCTCTTCTTATGGCTGAGTAATATTCCATTGTTGTTTTTTTAAATTCTCTTCAGTTAGTACTATTTCTACTTCATTATGCTGACTCAAAGATTGTAGAATAATCATCTATGTCTGTTATGCTTCTCTTTTTATCAGACTACTTCTGGAAAAATGTGCAGTGTGGAAAAGGCTTAGTCAGATGCATTTTTTAGTGACACTATCTCATTTTTATGAAAAGGAGAACCAAAAATAACAAGACTTTTGGGATTTAAAATGCATAGGATTAAAATGCCAGTTCTCCCACTGTCTTTTGGGGAAATTAGTCAACTTACTTGAATCTTCTTTCTTAAAAGTGATATTGTAAAAATTAAATGAGATTATATTTATAAAACATGGGCAAATAGTAGGCATTTCATCAAAGTTACCCTCTCTTGTATTCCCCTGCAATTTGACACTTTATAATTATTGTTTTTTTTTAATATGCATTATCTCATTTGTGTGTTATTACTGCACTGTGAGGTAAGTGGGAGAGATATTATCCTCTAATTATGAGAAAGAAATGAAATGTTTGAGATATGTTTCTAAAAAAACAAAATCAGGCATGTTTTTGCATCTATCAATATTATATCCGTCTAGTGCTAAGAAACAAGGCTAAATATTTCCTTGAGAAAAAGTATAAGGTAAAATTAAGCTCTCTCTTCTATGGTTACCTGTATTTTTCTAGCAAATTCCAGGAAAATTTAAGATGAACTGTGATAGGGTCTCAAAAATAACCACAACACCATCTGACAAGGATTAGTTTGAGTCAGGTATACTATTGATGTGATAGTATTAAAAAGAAATGCAATTGAAAAATATAAATCAAGCAGGGAGGTGGTTGACATTAATTTGTAAATAAAATATACAGACATCTTTCTACATACCACAGAGACACATCAAGTCACAGAAAGCCAGTATGTTTTCTGTCGAACCAACCTATTCATTATATCCTCAGTCTTCCTGATGCTTCCAAAAGCATTTAGCTATCTGGTATACCCATGACCCTGTAACCGTCCTTCATGTAATAGAGGTAAATGGACATTTTCATCACATCATGTCAAGGGTAATGCTGTCAACATGACCTATCACTATTGATTTTAACTTTCCTTATTTGGTTGAGTTAGTGTTTGTTGTTTTCTACTATAAAAATTATTCATTTTAACCCTTTTCCATACTATAGCCTTTGGAAAGAAGTCACTGTTTGCAGCCCACACTTAAGAAATGAGGAGCTATGCTCCTCCTCCTTGACAGCAGAGTAATTATTTGGAATTTTGTGAGAGATTTGTCTGTACTGCCTTATATTTATTTATTTACTTATTTAATCATTTTATATTAGTATGGGTTCATGGATATTTATTGGATATAAATACTATTTATTTTATTTATTTTGTTGTTCTAATTGTTCCAGCTTTGGTCATTCATCAAATTTTAAGACAAAGTTTTCTATAAATATTTATTGAACATCTACCATGTAGTCCCATTTATTAATTTTTGATTATGTTGCTTCTGATTTTGGTATCATATCTAGAAAATTATTGCCAAGACCAATGTCAAGAAGCTTTTCCTTATGTTTTCATATAGGAGTTTTGTGGTTTCAGGTTTTATGCTTAAGTCTTTATTTCAAGTAAATTTTTGTTAGTAGTATAATATAGTGGACAATTTCATTATTTCTCATGTGTTTACCTATTTTTCCCAACACCATTTGTTGAAGAAACTATCCTTTCCCATTGAGAATTCTTGGTTGTTTTGTGAAATATTAGTATTATGTGGTTTATTTTCAGGCTCTGGATTCTGTTCCATTGGTCTATGTGTCTATTTTTATGCCAGTACCATACTTCTTTGATTACTATAGCTTTGTAACATAGTTTTAAATCAGAAAGTGTGATGGTTTGTTCTTCTTTCTCAGGATTGCTTTAGCAATCCAGGGTCTTTTGTGGCTCCAAATAAATTTTAGAATTTTTTTATTTCTGTGAAAAATTCCATTGGAATTTTGATAGGGAGTGCATCGAATCTATAGATTGATTTGGGTGCTATGGACATTTTCACAATATTACTCTTCAGATTCATAAACATGGGATATCTTTTAATTTGTGTCTTCAGTTTCTTTCATCGAAGTATTGTAATTTTCAAAATACAGATATTTCATTTCCTTGGTTAAATTTATTTCTAAGTATTTTATTATTTTTGTTGCTATTGTAAATGAAATTTTTTTTTAATGGTTTGTGGTTAGCGTTTTGGAATGCAACTTATTTCTTTATGCTAATATTTGTATCCTGCAACTTTATTGAATTTGTTCTAACAGACTTTTGGTGGGGTCTTTAGGATTTTCTGTATATAAGATCATATCACCTGCAAAAAAAAAAAATACAATTTTACTTCTTCCTTTCTGATTCAGAGGCTATTTATTTATTTATTTATTTATTTTTTGTTGCCTGATTACTCTGGCTAGGAGCTCCTGCATTATGTTGAATAGGAGGTGCTAAGAGTGATCTTGTTTCTGATACTAGAGAAAAAGATTTCAGTCTTTCACCATTGAGTGTAATATTGGTTGTGGCTTTGTCATATATATCCTTTATTGTGTTGGGGGCATGTTCTTTCTAAACGCAACTTGTTGAGCATTTTTATCATAAAAGGATGTTGTATTTTATCAAAGTCTTCTGTATCTAAAAGATGATCGTAGTTAAAATGACCTTATTACCTAAAGCATTATACAGATTTAATACAATCCCTAATTGTTTTTTTAGATAGAATATACATATACATCCATACATATATGCATACATACATGCATACATACATGTCACTTCAAGTCACTCTTCCACCTGACTACCGGACCTTTCTCAAACTTGAGGCAGAATCTTAACAATAGGACTTCTGCCTTGTTCTTGAAACCCAAACCCTATTTTCTTCTCTGGTTTTGGACACACATAAACTACTCCACAATTCCTTCGCCCCAGTTTTAGATATTAGCCCACAGGCTCTTATATGTTCATTGTCTCTGATTACAATGTCCCACCTGAATGGGCTTCCTTTGACTGCTTACAGCCAGGGAGCATAATATGCCTATCCTATCATGGAGCTGCGTGTACTTGTTGTTGACTTCTCTTGCAGGTCTGCTCTAGCCTGCTGCAGTACATTCCTCTTTTTAGAGCTATGATACAAACCCCAGGAGCTCAAGATCCTGGCTCTGATACAACCTGATTTTACAACATTGGACACATTCCCTCTCTCCCCTTTCTGTGATTCACTTTATTCATCTGCAAAATAAAGCAGGTGGATTGGTATGACTTGAATTTATCAGGCTTTAACCTTGGACACCTTTGTTTCTAAGCACTGAAAGAATAATTATGCAAATAGGCCATATTGACCTTAATCTGATCTTCCCTTGTGCTGCAACTACTTCCTGTGCAGATCAGGGGATTCACTAATTTCGTAAGCAGTAAAATGGGAAAAAAGTTTCTTCATTTCAAAAAGTCATTTGTTTATTGTGTGTTCTGATATCAAAGAGAGGAAGTGTCTTCTCAAAATAGGAATTTGGCTGCCAAATAGACTTTCATTTATTGTCTCCATTTAAAAATAATCTCTTCTCCCAGTCTTTACAGGAGGAAAAAAAACAACATTTTTTTTCTATTCAAATATAATTTGAATCCTACTGCTAACTTCAAAGTCTAGGTCTTTGTATCTACTAGAAGTCACTTGTAGATCTAAGAATCTTTCCATTACAGGTATTATTTTTCTTTGCAACAGGATTGACTCTTTTTACCTGAAACAATTTATAGGCTTAATAGGAAGTTAAAGTAGCAAAAATCCATTCTTTTAGGAGAGTATTAATGGTCAATTTTGACAAAAAAAATATATATATATATTTTGATATAAAATGTTAAAAACTACTTGTATATATTTTTGTTACTAAAAATTTTCCAACCAAACTTTGGATACTATTAGCATAGACTTCCGCAGAGATCATCAATTCTCTTCAGGACTGCATGGATTCTGCTTTCCATTAAAATGTAGTTATATAAATTATTAAGAAGCCTAGGTAGATTATATAGCAAAATAAAACTGAACTTGGTAACCTCATTTCCATGTCTTCATTTGTGAGAAGTTCAGCATGTGTTGGGATTGTGGGGTTAGAAATGATATGACAAGGTATTTCCCTGTGTGTGTGTGTGTGTGTGTGTGTGTGTGTGTGTGTGTGAGAGAGAGAGAGAGAGTGAGAGAGAGAGAGAGAGACTCTCCTTTAGCTTATCCTTCATTTTCTTTTTCTCTTGCTCTTCTTTCTTCCTTTATTTTTTAATTTCTCCTATGAAAATAAATGAAGGACCACTCAAGTGAGAACAGACTACAGAGTTTACTGTAGCAAAAGAGTCAACCACGGTCACTTGGGTTTTGGCAGCGACTCAAAGGCAGGCAGAGGAGTGGGAAAGTTTTATAAAAGAAAAAAAGGAAAGGCTCAGGTGTGCCCTGACTGGAAGTTGTGGGCATGAGAAGCTGTGGGCATGAGAAGCTGCAGACAGGCTAATAAGTAGCAGAGCATCCTATGTGATTGGCTCTGGGTGTATATTAGGCTTTCTCTAATTGGTCCTAAGTTGGAATCAAGGACAAAATTTAGGGGAGCTGTCAGTTATTAATCAAGTCCTAGTTATTTGGAGCAGATTGTTATAGAAAGTATTGTTTACCTTCCCAGATTTTTACTAAAGATAGTAATCTGACTTCACAAGTCTGGCTTATGGCACATAAGCTTCCTGGCTTGTTCATTGTAGTAAAGAGGCCAGTTTCCTGAGAAGTTTGCTGCAGATTGTGGATAATATTTCTATTTTTATATATGGTCTGGCCAAATATCCATTTATTCACTCAGTCTCTGTCTCTCTCTCTTAACTTTATTATCTCCTTTTCTCCATTTTTTTTCTTTTTTTCTATATTTCTTTTTAATATTTATGTCTTTTCTTAGAGTTCAATAAAGATTGGGAAATGGGAATTGTGGAGGAGGTTCAATGTGTAAGGAAACATTTTGTCCATTCACATCAAGCTCTGAATAGCTCTTGTTGTAAATAAAGATGAAGAATTTAGACTATTTTACAATCCAGAATGTGCCATAATGTTTGTTTTTATGAACAATTATTAAATGCCATGTTATTATTTGGCTATGGTCAAATGTAACATTGAAATGCTTTCCTATATAAGTTTCCCAGAAAATATGAAATTAAGATCTAAAATATATATATGTACATATAAAATAAACTATAAATTTAGTATCTTTTGGAAGTGAGATTGAACTGAACACATTTCAGTTTTTCTCCTCTAGACTTGCCAACACATGGACATATTTTAAGATGAGTCAGCAGAAAAAAATAACTCAGACTTCAATATATACCTCTAAAATATTTAATATTTTTTATTTTATGAACTATAAATGGATCTTAAATGCAGCCATTTAACCTAATATGCTTCCTGTTTGTAGTTGTATTCAAATTTTTAAAAATTAGACTTTAAAGAACATGGATTATTGTTTTCTTGGAATATTGCCACCTGGAGCAGTAAACTTGAGTCAGTGATCATCAAGAGAGAGAAACTCATTTAAATTAAGAGCTAGAACTGATATTTTTATAGGACACCTGCTCCTGTGTGCTGAAGATCTATGATGAAAATGCCAGGAGTGTAGAAATATATTGATTGCAGATTTGCTAAGTTTGTGACTCACATTTTGTTATGTAAAATTTATTTTTAATGAAATCTTTCTTGTCATCTAGATTTTTAAGCCAATTAAGCATTGAAACCTTTAGCTGTGAACACCTGCATCTTCTCTGATCCACTCTTCACCTAGTATAACATTGGGTCTTTCCAAGGGAAATGAATGTTGCTGTATGTATCCAAACCCTAAAAGAAAGGCAGGTTAGGCACCAAATCACAACAGCCTTTTACTGAACAAATGTGACCAAGAACAGTGTTTTTGAAGGTGATCCAGCTGTGCAAACTGAATCATTTCTCGCAATAATTTTACTAATGCATCTCATCCTGAATTTAAAAAGCCTAATGAGTTACCCTATATACTCAACTGCCTACATTATTAAGCAGAACATAAAAGCATTTACATACCTTGGCATAATCCATTGTTAGATCAACCAAATTAACTCTTACTTTAATAACCCTTCAGACTTCACATGGACAAAATAAATGGTCCTTTAACTAACAGAATTTGCTGGCAAATATAGAATTAAAAATGTTAGTTGTTCTATTCAATCTCATATTTTGTGTCTATGTTGTTCTTCCTTGAGAGTAGTTAACCACTACACATAAATCTGAAGTAGAATAAAAGAGTAAGTTAGGTTTCCTAATATACTTAAATGATACCCATGTGAGGATACAGAACATTTTTTTGGCATGGCTTACCAAGAGAGTGTCCTTTTACTAATTTAAGAAAGACAGAGTGGACTAAATTCTCTCTGGATAGTGCATTGAGTCTAAAAAAATTTCATCTTCCTGAGAACTAGATTTATATGAGGTGCCTTAAAGTCTTTTATAAAGAAATAGCAATATTACTATGTTTGAGAAGAGGAAGCAACTTTTTCCAGGTAACAATAGTGTCTCTATTTCTGTGGCCATTCTCTAGCATTATGATCATCACTCATCATTTATAGTACATGGCACTTTTTATCTTCAGAACATTTGAGGCATTTTATCAAATTTTCCACACATCACTAGGAGGCACAGCTGCCTATAACATCCTGGATATCACAGCATACTTTTGAAAGTGTCTTGGGATTTTATTTATTGAATCATTAATGATAGGAACAGAACATCTATATTTATAATCATCTCTAAAAGAACACAGTCATTTGTCCAAGACTTGAAAGTATTTTCTTATAACAATCCCCAAGGAAAAGATGTGATTGTTTCCCATATTGCACTTCTTCTTTGAGCTTTACAGTGCTTTCTCACTGCACCTTTTATATTTTTGCTCTGTACCCATATCATGTTATCACGCTATGTCATCAAACATCTAGTATGATCCCCGAACATTTTACACTCAATGTTCATAAGATAATGATCTCATATTAACAACATTAGTGAAACAAAGTATGTGATAATATTTATGCCCTATCAGATCATCAAAAAGTTACAGGGATCTTGAGAAATCACTATACCACTTTTACAGATGCTTGAATGTCTCTGGCAATCAGTAACTCACTACTTTAAGTAACTTGAGGAGATTCCAGTTTCTGAAGCTGTTCATGCTGTTTCATGAACATGCATGAAAGGGGAAGAGATAAGACTTGGCCCTTTCAAGGTAGAGAGGTGAAGCTGAGATTGTCATATGAAATCAAAACCTTTGTAGAATTACAGATGTAGCAAATGAATATACTAAAAAAATCTTTAGACACCAGAATAGGAAGAATCACAGAAGTCTATTTGGGGTTTTTCTATTATTTATTTGTTTATTTTGTTTTGGCTTCACTTCTGTGCTTGGAAAAAGCCCTCCCCCCAGTAAAATTTTATGACATATGCATTTGAGATTTAAATTTATTATACCTCCATTGTTCAAGAACACCTATCCCCAAACTACTAAAAAATAGTCCTTGATCAGTGACAACTCTGGGGAACTTAGTATAAAACACAAAATCTTTCATATATCTCAAATTAAGTCACCTAAAAATCCTCCAAAAATGCCAACAATAAATTATTTCATGAACCGAAATTATAAAAAAATAAGTAAATAATCTACTATAAGTGAGAGAGAGGGCTACTGAAATTAAAGAACTCTAAGATCTTTGTATCTTTCTTGAGGAAGTAGAGGTATACTGATGTTAGCTGTTGAATCTAAAAAGTCAGTATGCATGTTAAAAATTTAAGGGTGCTTACTAAAATAATATGGAATATGTAATATTAAATCAGTAGTGGTAAGTGGGAAAAATAAATGAACTCTAGAAGATTAAAAGTGGAGAAAAAGGAACAGGAAGCATCAAAAAGAAGATAAAATAGTACCAAATAAGATGAAAGAAATAAATCCATGTATAATGAAAATCAGCATAGGAAATTATGTTTCTGGCAAGATGGAATGTTACTTTTCTCTATTCCTCCCACTAAGTACAATTAAAAACTTGGACATTATAAATAAAATAAACATAAAACTCAGAAAGGTAGAAAGCAGATCAGCTGAAGATCTTGGAACAGAAGGAACAGCACACTGATAATTTTCTTTTCTTTTTTGTTTAATATATTCTACAATTAGAGTTGAAGTAAATAGTTATCCAGAAACACCAACAAGTGCAGGGTGAAAGAGCCCCCAAATGCCTACTGTCTTGACTCAATGGACCAGGAAAGGGATAACCTAGAAAGACGGAAAATAACCACTCTACTCCAGTCAAACATCACAGAAAAAAGCTATGACTAAACCCCCACCCACATTGGAAATGACCAAAAGGGGAACCTAGAGTCCCACCCTCATGACACTATAAGGAGATGTCCCAGCACTCTTGCTAGGGTGGCGTGAGAGATGACCAAATAAGAGCTGGACCTTTGAATCATTTTGGCCAGTAACAAACATCAGAGGAGACTACATGGGAAGTCTGGATTCCAATGCCCACTAAGCACTAACAAGGGGCCTCAATCCTTTTCTGCTGCGTTGGCATCAGAGGAGCCCTAGTGAAGAGTCGGGAATTCTACCACTGCTCACACAGAGAGGCTCGTCTACCCTCAGCTGCCAATGGGTGGTGAGTGGGAACCATGGATGTCTCACTCCACCTGGTAGCAATAAGGCAGTGTCCCTCAACCCATTTTGCCTGCCAAAGCAGTGTCACACAAAGCCAACTAAAACACAAAGTTTAAATAAGAACCAGAATCTTATAACAATGGGAAAATGTCCAGGTTCTCCTTCACTGATACTACTCTGGCTGGGGCAAAAAAAGAAAAAGAATGCTTTATTATTGCTCCTCATGTAGCTTCCACTGATGCAACAAGGTGGTAGCTTTGTTACTACTGGATAATAATGAAAGTCCCAACTCTCCACTAAGACTCTTCTGATACCATCCCTGCAGAAAACAAGTGGTGTTCCTCATCATTGCCTGGTCAGAGAGTGGGGAAACATTGCCCAGGTTTCCCACTTGCTCTTCAGTGACATGGTACAGTGGGAAAGGGGGAATGAATAACATTACTACCTGAGACGGACAGAAGTCTCAACTTCCTACTCAATCTTCTCTGACCTCAGCGATGAGGGGTTGGGCTGCCTCATTCAGCTGGCTAAGGATAGAAGTCAGGGTTTCTCATTTGATCACTGTAGACTTGGGTGGGATGGAGAAGAGTGATAACTGTCTAAAATTTTTTTGTCTGCATCCATTTCCAAGTTCTTGCTTTCAGTCTTGGATATATGAGGCAAACTGAAAACCTAAAGAACTCAACATGTATTGATCCTCGGGTTCAGAACCCTAGCCATTTTATTTTCTGCTTTCTAGTCTATCAGAATTTTCTTATGTTTATTTTATATATAATGTTCAATATGTTAATTGTACTTGGGGGAGGAATGGGGAAAAGTATGTCTACTCCATTTTCCTAAAAGTGGAAGTTCTCTAGTTTCCTTTTTGAGTCTTTTTATTCAAAGAATTAAAATATAGCCAAGAGAACAATATTTGTAGAGCATTTGAAAGTCTCATAATCTGTTTACTAAGCTTGGATTTGTTTGCTTATGTTTCTATTGTAACATTTTAGTCCAAAGAGCAATATACAACATAAAAAAGTACTTTTTTTATAATATATCAACATTGCATATAGACAATTTCCCTCACCCCTCTAAGCAACAGACCTTTACTCCTTTATTTTTTGCCTTCTGATTTTTCATGTAACTTTAAATACATGTATTTCTTGTTCTTAGAATTTTTAGAGATTTGCATGTTTTCAATCCTACCATGATTCTTAATTTTTAAAAATAATTTCTCAGTTTACACTATTATTTATTTAGTGTCCATATGCTATTTGCCAGGTGACATGTGTTTTACCAGGTGACTATAATATTGTTACTTTGAAAATGATGCAAAGATGAGTTTTAGAGTTATTTATTTATAAAACATATTTATCCATAAAACATGCTGATGGTACAAAAAAAAGCAGACATGGTCTCAACTTTCATGCATTTTTCATTCAGTAAAAGAAGAGAAAAAACCCAAGCAAACAAAAATGTACAGTAATTGTATATTATGTTAAATGTGATAAGTGAGTTAAAAACATAAACTATTGGAGAACAGGGTAAAACAACCTTGGAGGGTCATTAAAGGAGGCTACACTGAGGAGGTAATAAACAAGCTAAAACTCAAGGAACAAAAAGTCAGCCGTACAATTAATGAAATAAAGAATGTTCTAGGTAGTGAAGGGCAAGAGAAAGGGTAGAATAAATCACAAAGTGAGACAAGAGGTATAGTCAATACCCCACCACATTCAGTAACTCCTTTCCAGGGACCATGTTCAGTTTGTCTTTCTTCAACTTTTTAAGATGTTGCTTCTGTCTATCATCTGCTCTGGTAGAAGGTGGTCAAGCCTCAGGGACACTGGCCATGCCAGTTTCCCTGATACTGCAAAAGTCTCTGGTCACTAGCGAACTACCCATTCTATGTGAATTTGAAAATTTCAAAACAATAGCATTTTTTAATTTATTCAATCTCCAAAGCGCAAAGCGTAAGGAAAGAAACTAAATTAAAAGGAGTGTTTTGATGTAACGATTGTAGATGGGGAATAGGATGCCTGAGTTCAAGTCCTAATTCTGCCATGCCTCACTTTTTTATATGTATAGTCTATTGCCTTTACATGAGAAATCATTCTTTTCTCCCTGGGAGGATAAAAATCTTAGAGGTGAAAAAAATCTTCGGGATTTGGTAGTACAGCTCTCTAAACAGCATGAAAATCATGTATACACCAATTTCCAACCTTCATATCCAGTGATCTACCAAACCTCACAGCTCTTACACATAAAACCTGCCTTGTCTTAGCTCCTAGGAATTTAAACTGGAATAAATGCTAAGCAATCACTCCATGTGTATGTGTATGTATTAGTATTTATAAACATAATCTAAACACATTTTTTAAACTACAAGTATAAAATGGTTGCATAAGTGCTTTGATTTCCTCAGAATAACAGGTATATACATCGAAGAAAAGGTAAAGTTGCATAAGATGAAAGCAAGTACTTAAAGTTTTTCTATCCCAATGTATATTTCTGCCTTTGTTAAAGGCAGAGATAGTTAACTAGTAATTGCCTTGGGAAAATGAGACACATTGAACGTTTTCTTTTTTAGAAAATGCTGAGCATCTTTCTAGAGAAGAATAAAACTTGACAAAGGGAAAAGCATGGGAGAGTTTGTTTTAAAGTAATCCAAACACCAACTGTCAGCCTCAAAGAAAATAATATGCAAGACAGAAATAAAAATGAATGATGACTTAACCAGGACTATTAGAAAGGACACTGAGAATTTTAACTATGTCACTTATAAATTTTTCTTCTTTCCAGAATGAAAGCATAATCTATGGCCAAATATAAGAATCTGGTAAGATTTGAAATAAATATCATGTTTCTGAGACTTTAAAAACTCTTTTACTTAGGCCATAAGTAATTTAAATAAACATAGTTTGATTCCAGTGACATCTCCCACCTTATTCATTACCTAGTGAGTTCGTCTGACCTGACAATCCCCATTCCACCTCTCCCAGAACATCTTCAAAAATATCTTTGGTGAATTCCATTATAATTTTCAGATATGTGCCAGGGGAAAAAAAAAAGATTAAATGCTGACTGAAACAACATGTGCATTTTTTTCATGTGCATTTTTTCAGAGCTTTTAACAAAATAAGCTTCATTTCCCATATTCATTTGGGGGGGGGGGGAATCAATAGAGACACTAGCATTTCTTAAAACATAACTTGGGAACCAAAAACCCTAGTCAAGCTGTGGTATCAAACCACAATTTGTAGAACCTTTGTGTGAAACAAAAAAATTACTTTCATTTCTCCTTTCATGTTACAAAAATTTTCCATGGGATCTGAGTCTAATACCTTTTGCCACTTAGGGTACACAGCTTTGAGCCTTTGGAACTTTCAGAAACAAGGAACACATATCTTTTTTTTTCTCCTTGTCTGCCTCAAAGCTTGTATGCTACAACATGATGATCTAATCTAGCTTTTGTGTAGCCTAAAGTAGACACCAGGGACCTCATCTCCAATGTTCTCCTCTTGTTTGTATTTTTTTAAATATTATTTTTTGATAGTTGGAAGTAAATTTATGCTCATGGAAAATTCACCAAAGCATAAGAAAATTTAAAATAATCTAATGTAATATTGTGTAAATTATCTTAAAGTCATATTTAATAATAAATACTTGAGCGTAGCCAAGAAAATCATGAAGCAAAAGGACAGAAGTAAGGTATACAGAAATATATCTTAGCAGATATCCGAATATACTAAAAATTATCTGTAATATATTCACTGTAATAGTAAGTAGGAATAGACAATTAGATTATTGGAACCAAATACAAAATACAAAATATATCTAAGAAAATATAAAAATTTACTATATGACAAAGTGGTATTTAAACCTAATGATAAAAGATGATTTATTTTTAAAAGGACACATGGACAACAGCTAAATTTTATTTCTAACAACATATACAAAAATAAATTACAAATGTAGTACACACTTAAATTTATTTTTTAATAAAACAATAAAACCTGTAGCAGAAAATTTGATTATGTTTTTATAATCAGAGAAGAGACATAAGAAACCCAAGCTTACTAAGAAATAAACATTTGAATATAAATATAAATAGTACACATAAATATGTAAACTTTTGTATGCCAAAATATAAAATAAAGAATTCAGTAGATAAATAACTGACTTTGAAAAATGCAAATAACAAACTAAGTGCATATATTTGAAATATAATGGGATTGGGATTTTTTTTTTTTTTTTTTATGGTGACATTGGTTAACAAAATCCAGTAAGGTTCAAGAGTACAATTCAACAGTAAGGCATATATATATCACAATGTGTGTTCACAGCCCATAGTTAGATTTCTTTCTGTCACCACATATTTGTCCACTTTTATCCCATTTCCCTTCCCCTTCTCTCTCCCTCACCACCCTCTGGTAATGTCTGTTGTCCATGTCCTTGAATCTCTGTTTGTTTGTCGTGTTTGTATGTTGCTTTTAGGTTTATATCCCACATATAAGTGATATCATGTGGTTTTCAATTTTTCTGTCTAGCTTATTTCACATAGCAGGATTATCTCAAGGTCCATCCATGTTGTCACAAATGGCAGTATTTCATCTCTTCTTATGGCTGAGCAATATTCCTTTGTATATATGTTCCACAGCTTCTTTAGCCAATCATCTTATCATAGGACACTTTAGTTGCTTCCACATCCTGGCCACCGTGAGTAATGCTGCTATGAACATTGGTGTGCAAATATCTTTTTGGATATATGTTTTCGAGTCTTTAGAGTAAATACCCAGTAGAGGGATTGCTGGATCATATGGTTGATCAATTCTTAGTCTTTTGAGGAAATAATGTTTTCCATAGTGGCTGTACCAACTTTCAATCCCACCAGCAGTGTATGAGAGGTCCATTTTCTCTGCATCCTCTCCAACACTTGTTATGACTTGTCCTGTTGATGATAGCTATTCTAACAAGTGAGAGATGATATATCATTGTGGTTTTGATTTGCATTTTCCTAATAGCTAGCAATGTTGAGCATCCTTTCATATGTTTTTTGGCCATTTGTATGTCCTCTAGGGAGAAGTGTCTGTTCAGGTCCTCTGCCCATTTTTTGATTGGATCGTTTGTTTTTTTGTTGTTATTGAGTCGTATGAGTTCTTTGTATATTTTGAATATTAGGCCCTTATCAGAGACTTTGCTTGCAAATATATTTTCCCATTTGTATGGTTGTCTCTTTACCTTGTTGATGATTTTTTTTGCTGAACAGAAGCTTTTTAGTTTGATGTAGTCCTATTCATTTATTTTTGCTTTTACTTCTCTTGCCTTAGAGGTCAAATTCATAAAATCCTATTTGTTTAGTTCCTAGATGAAGCATTAGGTTGTTTATTTGGGCTCATTCTTGTCTTTTTGAGATAGGCCTGTTATGATATGAACTTTTATTTTATGACCATTTCTGCCATGTCCCAAAATTATTGACATGTTTTACTATCATTATCATTTGTTTCTATATATCTCTTGCTCTCCTTTCATTTCTTCTCTGACCCAGTCATTCTTCCGTAGCAAGTTGTTTAATCTCCATGTATTTGTGGTTCTTCCCACTTTCTTTTTATCGTTGATCTCCAGCATCAAAGCATTACGATCAGAAAATATGGTTGGTATGATTTCAACCCTCTTATATTTCTCTAAGCTTTCTGTGTGTCCCCATATGTGGTCAATTCTTGAGAATGTTCCATGTGCCCTAGAGAAGAATGTATAAGCAGGTGTTTTGGGATGAAAGGCTCTATAAATGTCAATTATGTCCAGTTAGTCTAATGTGTCATTTAAGAATTTTTTCTTTTATTGATTTTATTTTTGGATGATCTGTCCATATCCGACAGCGGGGAATTTAGATCCCCTACTATGATATGTTTTGGTCTGTTTTCCCTTTAGTTCTGTTAGTAATTGCTTTGTATATTTCAGAGTTCCCTGATTAGAATCATAGATATTAATAAGTGTTATGTCTTCTTGGTTTATGATTTCCTTTATCATTTTAAAGTGTCCCTCCGTATTTTTCTTTACCTTTTTTACTTTAAAGTCTATTTCGTCCAATAGTAGTACTGCTACTCCTGCTTTTCTCTGAATGCCATTTGCTTGAAATATCATTTTTCACCCTTTCACTTTGAGTCTATATTTGTCTTTGGAACTGAGATGTGTCTCCTGGAGACAGCATGTGTTTGGGTTTTTTTGTCCAATCTGCAACTCTATGCCTTTTTATTGGTGAGTTCAGTCCATTGACATTTAGGGTGATTATTGAAATATGAGGTTTTCTTATAGCCATTTTATGTTTTGCTTTCTGATAGCTTGATGTTTCCATTGCTTTCTTGTCCTTGTGTTTTTGTTTTTTTGTTTTTTGTTTCTTGGTTGGGTTTTATAGAATTTTCCCTCTGGTCTTTCTTGTTTGATGTTATATACTTCAATTCTGAATCTTTGGTGTATGGTTACCATTATGAATATGTAGAGGATAGTGTGTGTGTGTGTGTGTGTGTACACACACACACACGCACACATATTCATCCATTTTCTTTTGTGTGCGCCTTATCTCCATTCCCCTTTGCGAATGTGGACCTTTGAATCCTCCCCTTTTCAGTCATTGTTGTCTCAGTTTGTCTCTATGTATGCTGAACATTCATTACTATCTTGCAATAGCAAATCTCTTCTTATTATTTAAGTCTATAATGCCCTATTCTTAATAAGGGTTGTACTCCCCTGCTTCTTTCTGCCTGCTAGTTGCCTTATTCATAGTTATGTGTTTTGTTTTTTTTTTTTTTTTGTCATTTTGTTTTAGGTGAGCTGACCCCTTTCAGTATTCCCTGTAATGCAAGCCTCATAGTGGAGAATTCCTTCAATTTTTGTATGTCTGGAAAGATCTTTGTTTCTCATTCATATCTAAAGGAGAGCTTTGCTGGATTACATTATCCTTGACTGGTAGTTCCTTTTATTTAATAGTTTGAAAATTTGATTCCATTCATTTCTGTCTTGTAAGGTTTGTGCTGGGAGGTCTGATAATAATGTAATGGGTTTTCCTATATAAGTTACCATCTTCCCTAGTTGCCCTGAGAATTCTTTCTTTGTCATTGATTTTTAATAATTTTAATATAATGTGTCTTAGCAAAGGCCTTTTTGGGTTGAGATAATTGGGTGTTCTGTTGACTTCTTGAATTCCAAGCTCTTAGATTTGGAAAATTCTTTTCAACTATTTGTCTGAAAATGGTTTCTAATCCCTGCTTCTTTTCCTGCCCTTCAAGAATGCCCATTATTCTTATGTTTCCTTTCCTGGTGATACCAGATAGTTCTTGTATTTATCTTTCCTTATTTTTCATTCTTAGGTTTTTCTCTTCTTCATTCTGATTTATTTCTCGATTTCTGTCTTCAATATCACTGATCCTTTTCTCCATTGGGTTGACACTACTTCCCGAGCTTGTTATTCCATTTTTCATCTATTTTAGTGTGTTCTTCATCTCCAGAAGTTCTTTTTGGTTCTATTTGAGGGTTTCAATTTCCTTGCTAAAAAACTCATTCTGCTGACCTAGTTGTTTTTTCAAGTCCTGGAATCATTCATATGAATCATTTTGGATCTCACTGAATTTTTCAGAAGTACCATCCTGAATTCTCTGTCATTTAAGTTGCATATTTCTATATCTTTAAGCTTATTTTCTGGATATTTTTCTCTTTCTTTCTGAGCTGCCTTGTCACCTTGATTGTTCATGGTATTTAATGAACTATTTTTCCACCTGGGCAATAATGGAAGTGTATTCTGCTTTTTTCCCAGAAAAAAAAAAAAAAAGATTTATTATATAAAGGTCTCTCTTTAGCCTGTTGCTAAGAAGGAGTTTTTCTTTTGGTTTCCAGTAGGTGACATCTAAGCCTCTTGGATCCCTGCTTTATAGAAAGTCTCAATTATGCCTTTTTTTCCTTATAAATATTCAATCATATGCTACCCTCAGCCTCGGTCCCTGTTAGTGTTAGCAACATTTTCAGTAGCGTTTGCTCAGATTCCTCTGGGGCTCCACAGTGTTCAGTCTTGGAGGATATAGGGAGAGGTGCCCTCTGGGATAGGGAATGGAGACTGCACCTCAACCTTGCTTTTTGCAGCTGCAGCTGGTAAAAATCAACTATTGCTTCTCTGCCATCCCCACTCCTCTGCTTTCTGCCCTGGTCTCTGGGCACTGCTGCTGCATGAAGCTCACAGCTCTCTCAGGCAACACTATTCAAGGAACATTCTGCACCTTCTCCTGTCCTCCTCCTTCTGCACTGAGCTCTGGCTGCAAGAGGCAGCTTCTTTGTTTCTCCTGGTCTACCACGGGATTCTCACTTTTCTAACCTGTGGTAGCTCTTATTCACAGATCCCTTGCTCAGACATGCTTCTGTGTAGGTTGGGTGTTTTTTGTTAAATATTAGGTGTTCAGCTTATTGTTATTTCAAGGGGAGAGGTCTGGGGACATCTCTCACTCTGCCATGCTTCTGATGTCACTTTCTGAAATATATAGGGATTTTATAAATGTACAAACAATTCTATAGAAAAATTGCCAAAAATAAGAAAAGGCAATTCACAGAATAGCAAATTCTAATAACAAAATTAATACAAATTAGATAAAGTCGCCTTCAGGTAATCATAAAATATAACCTTATAACACTAAGATTAGCAAATATTTAAAAAAATATATTGCTGGCAAAGATATGAGATGGAAATGTAAATAGTTACATCACTGTAGAGTGTGGAAAAAATCTGGTGTGAACAGTTCAAATTAAACGTACTCATACCATTTAATTCTGCTTTTTGTCATATTCCCCATTTAAAAAGTTCCTCAGTATGTGTAATGTATGTATGTAGATGACTTTTGCAGAATTATTTGTAGTGGCAAAAAAAAAATTCTTTTCCACTAGGAAGTAGAAAGATAGAAAAGGCATGGGTCCCACATTAACAATGAGAAAAACTTGGATAAACTAAAAATCATAACTTTTCTTGATCCCATCATAGTAGTTTGAATAACTGGAGATATACAGGTCCCTCCCAGGAGAGTCAAGACAGGCAGACTGATTTGCCTCGACAGAGCACATTAAGAGGAGCTGCTTATTCAGGCTATTCTGGTGGGTTCATTTGAAGGCTCTTTTTCAGAGAACCTCATCAAGCACTCACAAGAAATACTGGTGGCAAATCAGGGGAACAGAGAAATCCTCTGCACACCTGCTTTTATAGGGCATATATGCAGGAGATATTAGATGCCACCATGGAAATGGCACAGAGCCTCATCACTTCTAATTCCCTACCATAGACATTAGTATTAATTTTGTTATTAAAATTTTCTGTTCTGTGAATTGCCTTTTCCTATTTTTTGCCATTTTTTTTACCCATTCATCTATTGATGGACACCTATATTGTTCCCAGGTCTTAGCTACTGTGAATAATATTGCAATGAACATGGGGGCGCAGATATCTTCCAGGTGGTGATTTAATTTCCCTTGGATACATACCTAGAAATGGGATTGCTAGGTCAAATGGTAGTTCTATGTTTAACTTTTTGAGGAACTATCAAACTGTTTTCCAAAGTGCTTCTGTATTTCCATTCCCACTATTTGTGAACTTGCCAAAACTTGTCTTTTAGTTTACAGCCATCCCAGTTGATGAGAAATGGTATCTTATTATAGTTTTGAGTTGCATTTCTTTAATGTTTAATGATTGTGAACGTCTTTACATATTCTATTGCCTATTTATGCTTCACTGAAAAAAATGTATGGAATCTTTGCCCATCTTTAATCGGATTATTTGTCTTTTCATTATTGAATTGTAAGAATGTTATGCATTCTATATACAATTCCCTTATCATATATATGATTTGCAAAGATTTTCTCCCATTCTGTGGGTCATCTTTTCTCTTTTTTCCAGTTTTATTGAGATATGATTAACATATAACTGGGTAAGTTTAAGATATACAATATTTTGATTTGATACATGTATTCATTGCAAAATGTTTATCAAAATAAAGTTAGTTAACACATCCTTTACCTCACATAATTACAGTTTTGTTACTGGTGGTATTAAGGTGTGAACATTAAAGCTCAGAACATTAAAGCTGTACTCCCATAGCAACTTTTCAAGTGTACAAAACTGTACTGTTAACTATAGTCTTCTTAGATCCCTAGAATTTACTCATCACATGACTAAAAGTTTATACCCTTGGACAAACATATCCTCCTTTCCCCTATACCTCAGCCCCAGAAAATAATCATTCTACTCCCTGTTTCTATGAGTTTGATATATCCTCAAGGACCATTTATGTTGTCGCAAATGCCTGGATTTGCCTCTTTTAATGGCCGAATAATATCCCACTATTGATGGTGGGGGTCAGGTAGAGAGAGAGAGAGAGAGAGAACATTTTTTTTACCCATTCATTTGTTGATGAACATCTAAATTGTTTCCATGTCTTGGTTATTGTGAATAACGCTACAATGAACATGGGGCGGGAGGGCGGTGCAGATATTTTCCAGATGATGATTTCATTTCCTTTGTATATATACCTAGAAATGGGATCGTTTGGTCACATGTAGTTTAATATATATTTTTAAGAACCTCCATACAGTTCTCATAGTGTCTTTACCAGTTCATATTCCCAAGAACACTGTGCAAAAGTTTTCTTTTCTCCACATCCTCACCAACATTTATTATATCTTGTTTATATGATGCTACCTATTCTAACTGGTGTGACTTGATATATGATTGTGATTTTGATTTGCATTACCTGATGATTATTGAAGGTGAGTGCCTTTTCATGTATTTGTTGGTCATTTGTATGTACATTTCGGAGAAATGTCTATAAAAATCCTCTGCCCATGTTTAAATCAAATTTATTACTGTAATTATTAATTTTGCTATTGAGTTGTGTGACTTTATTATATATTTTAGATATTAAATCCTTATCAAATATATAATCTGCAAATATTTTCTTGCATTCCATAGATTGCATTTTCATTTTGTTGGTAATTTCCTTTACTGTGCAGAAGCTTTTTAGTTTGATGGAGTCCCTTTTACAGATTTTGCCTTTGTAGCTTGTGGTTTTGTGTTATATTCCCCCCACTCCCAAAAAAATTATTGCAAAAACCAGTGTTAAAGAACTTTTTTTCTATGTTTTCTTCTAGGAGTTTTACATTTACAAGTTTTATGTTCAAGTCTTTAATCTATTCAAATTAATTTTTGTGAGTGGTATAATATAGGGGGCCAATTTCATTATTTTGCATGTGAGTATCCAGTTTTCCCAACACCATTTACTGAAGAGACTATTCTTTCCCCATTGAGTATTCTTGGCTTCTTTATCAAATATTAGGTGACCATATATGTGAGGGTTTACTTCTAGACAATGTCAGTTTCTTGGTTTTAACATTTAACTAAAGTTATTGGGGGAAACTGGATGAAGAATACACAGGACTTTACTATTCTTACAATTTCTTTTGGATCTATGATTAACTTTAGGTGAGAGGGGAGAACCAAAAAATACAATAAAATGTAGAAAATAAGAGGCTATAGCAGAAAAAAATAACTATAGATTCAGGAAAAATTCAAATTCTGATTATTTTTCCATTGTAGAGAAGTGATTTTTGGATGAGATTGGTAATTGGAGCTAGGGAAATAATTTATTAATTAACATCTCAAATCTACATTTTTCCTCCATGAGAAGCTGCTATATTCCTGTTTGGCACCTTCATTCCTCACATGCACATTGCAATAGCCTTTCAACTCATCTCGCTGATTCTGTCTTACGCTTCTCAATCATTTTTCACACAATAGCCAGAGTAACCTTTTTAAATGTCAATCCTAGCAGGTCACTGAAAATGTCACTTTCATATATTAAAATTCCAAAAATAATTCTCAAGTTATCTTCTACTTTTATGTTTTTTTTCTACATAACTTGTTTAAATTTCATTTTTATTTTAGTCATGGAGTCTGATTTTCTCCCAAAGAGTTACCTTTTATCCTAGATTCAGTTATTAAGTAAGACTTTCTAAACATATTTATTTGTGATGCCAGTTTTATCGTTCAGTAAATCCAATGTACTATTGTTTATTTCCGAGTCATTTACTCTGTTAAATTGTTCTAGCTGTTAATCCATGGGCCAATAACATATTATTTTATTGGTTTTGTTATTGTTATTGTTTTGTTTTTATTTTAATTTACGGTATATTGCAGTATCTGATAATATAAATCCTCCATTATAACTTTTACTATTCAAGATTATTGAATATTATTTTAGATATTGAATAAAAAAATTTGTTTGATTTTGTCATTTTATTTTCAAAGACGTCTTCATTCATGATTTCAAGTTCCAGAGAAGAACTTTTGAGACTTTTAATGCATTTTTATTTAAACTTATATAGTTAATTGTCATCCTTAAAATACTTAATTGTCTTGTCCAAGAATGAAATGAGGCTACTGGATTAATTTCTTACCATTTCAATATCCGCACTGATGGTACTTCCAACACAGATCCTCTCTGTTAACTATTTCTCTGCAAATGGTCTTATCTTCTTTCCTGCTTTATCCACTCACTCTTATAATCCTAGGCCTCCTATGCCAGTAATTGCATCTCTTCTATTTCTTGTCTCAGGCATCACCTACTACCTTACCAGTTTACTGACTTTAGATCCCCAATTTCAAAAGTTTTTAAATCCTTAGATTCTATAAGCTTTTCACTTTCCTCTCATGCACCTTGCCTCTTCACTGGATTCTTCACACAGTTTAGATAGTATGTTCTTATTAATAATCATTAACAATAATATTAAGGATTATTCTCTTTATAGCATACTCAACTCAGTTGTACTTCTCTTCATTATTCCTATTTACCTGGAAAACTTTAACCTGGATTAAATTCCATTCTCTTTCTACTCATATCAGCACCCATGCAATAGAATGTGTCTGGAGAAAAGCATACACCCTGCTGATTATCCTCCCTTTACATCCATGACCACCATCTTCAAAGGGCCTTTAATGCCATCTGACAATCCTACTACATTTCCTTATTTTATTCAATCTTCAAATCCCCTAGTGATTATTTTATGTTTATTACAGTCTCTAATTATATTGCCCTTCTTCCTCATTTTCAACTGATTATTTTGCTTCCTTTTTCATTAAGAAAATAAAAACAATTTGAAAAGAACTTTTACACGCTCCTATCAGTACAACTTCTACTCACCTACATTTGTGCCCATATATAGTCTGTTTCTAGAGTTAAATTGGTGATTTTCTGAGACCATACAATGGTATATAAATCTAACCATAAATTGAATTTCATTCCCTCTTGCCTATACAAAAACATTGCTTCAGTAATTGTCCCCTACATTTCCCGGATCACAAACTTGCCCCTCTATAGGCTCATTCCAACAAATATACAAACTTTTCTCCAATATTAAGAAAAAATAAATATTTTTCTTTCAAAATCTAATGTTAGTGAAGTCGTCTTTCACTAAAATATTTATCAGCTTCTCTTTGTGACAAAATTTCTTAAAATAGTTGTCTATGTATGTGATCTCCAATTTTCTTCCATCTGTTTGGAACTACTCCAATCATGCTTTAACCCCATATTCCATCAAGAAAGATCTTATCAAGGTAACTAAAGACCATATTTTTAAATTTAATGATCAATCCTCATCTTGCACAATCTTTCACCAGCATCTGACTCAATGATTACATCCTTCACTTTGATTCTTTTTTTGGCTTTCTGGACAACAGTTTTTTTCTTCCTCTCCACTGCTCTGTTTGTCTCCTTGGCTAATTACTTATTGTTTCTCCAGCCTCTTAATGTAGGACTCCCATCCTTGGTACTTTTCTCTATCTGCAATCTCAACCTTGGTAATTTCTCTCAGGTACAATTATTTTCATTTGGTTGAGTCGTACAAAAATCTATTATAGTCAGTCAAACATCTTCACACATTGTCAAATGTATCTGGTTAAACCTATATACCATCTACATGGTGCCATCTTTTAGCTCAGATGTGTCTTCTAAATCTCAACCAATATAGCCAAATGACTACTCTGCATTTCCCTTAGCTATCTAATAGATATCTCAACTTAAACTGTCTATGACTAAGCTCTTGCTCATTTCCACTGAATGCCCCTTCCTCAGCCTAGTCCATGTAAACGAATAGCAACTGCATCCTTTCAGTCTTTCTCAAACAGTCTTGCTCTCTTTCTCTTGCTTGCCATATCTAGGCTGCCAAAAAATTTTATTGGTTCTATCTTCAAAACACATCTGGACTACAACCAACTTTTCATGTTCCCCACTTCTCTCATCCAGGTATAATTGCCATCATCTCTTTACTGAGTTATCGTATTTACCCGCTAAGTCTCCCTGCTCCTGCATCTATCCTTTTCTGCCTACCCTGTCAACAGAGCAACTATAGTCCTCTTTTTAGAAAATAAGTCACATTATTTCACTTCCTTTCTCAGTACCACCAATGGCTCCCCATCATTCTGAGTAAAAGCCAAACTCAGCGCACTGATCTTGACAACCCTGGCTCCCACTGACTTCACATCTTTACACTCTTTTTCATCCCTCATTGGGCTTCAGCATTGATGTTCCTTCTGTCTGGGGTGCCCTTCCTCCAGTTAGCCAAGCGATAAACTTCTATACCTACCTCATATCTTTTCTTGAATGTTACATTCTCAGTGAGGCCTGCCTATGCAACCAGCCCTCCCTCTGACCCCACTGAGGCACTCCCAATCTCTGCAAACCTAATGATTTTTTTTTCATTATTCCATAGTGCTAATGACCTTCTAACTTACTATGCAATTTATTATATTTATGGCTTATTTTTATCTACTCTTATAAATATACAAGTTCCAAGATTGTCTACTTTGTTTATTAATTGTATTCTAGGTACCTAGAATAATGTCAGGTAGATAACAGGTAATAAATAGGTATATTGGTTCATATATAAATGTATTTATTATTTAATTTTAAAAATATTACCTGCATATTAGAAAAATCCACACAATCTTGCTTTTTATGTTGATTGAACCAAACTCTCTGCCATACAGAATTGTTGCAGTTTTATTTCTCCATTTAATATCACCCAGATAATCTTATCTTAAACTATGGATATTTCTTAATTCCTCTCTTACATTTATTACTTTTTATTCATGCATCCCTCCTCCTTTATTTCTGTTCTGTTTTTTTTTTTTTTATTTTGTTTTGTTTTTGGACTACCTAATGCTGTCCAAAATCTCAGCTACTGATTGTGTTGACATTCAAATTTAAACAGAAATACCAACATATTTACAGCTTTTAAAGCTTCTTTGACGATTCACAGTATAAATAATCAAAGGTTCCCTATAACTCAGTTTTACTAGAGATAAATTTTCTTTAGCTGATTTTTTCTTTTCTCCTTAAACTTTTTAACTGATACAATAAATTGATGCAAGTCATGTGATTTACTGGAATATGAGTCTGTCATCTATCTAGATACTTCCCAATTCAATGTGTCAGGTGAATTCATTTTCAAAAGCCTTGTAACTTCACAATAATTCAACTTTTTCAAGTCCCATAATGGCACATACCACTCTCCCATGATATTCAGCACAGGATTCATCCATCTTGGACCTCTTCCATGTTCTGTTTTTATAGTAACCCACAAATCTTTATTATAAAGTAATCACATATAGTCTTCAGTCCCACACAGAAACACCAAAGCTGGCATAGAATGTAACATTTGAGTGGAACATGAGACTCTTATTCTCTTCTACTTTGAGTAACGATATTCTCTCTGGCCACCCAAAATGAGAGGTATGTAACTGACAAATGTACCTTCCTATAAATGATAAAAATAAATTGTGAAATCAGATATCACATTTCTAATGTTTATTTACTGAGTCTGGATTGAGATACAAGAGGTCTGTGTGTCTTTGCCAAAAAAAGAACATAAAGAAAAAGAATGCTTAGAAGAAATGTTTTCATTGCACGATGGTTAATTTTATATGTTAACTTGGCTAGGCCGTGGCACCCAGCTATTTTGTCAAACACTAGTTTAGACATTTCAGTGAAATTATTTTTTTAGATGAGATTAAAATTTAATTGGTATGCTTTAAGTAAGGCAGGTTACTCTTCATAATCTAGGTGTGCCTCATCCAACTAGTCGAAGGTCTTAAAAGAAAAAAACAACTGATGTTTAAGAAGAATGAGGGCATTCTGCCTGAAGTTTGCCTTCAGACTTGAGCTGAAGCATCAACTCTGCTCTGGGTCTCTAGCCTGCCAGCCTGCCCTAAAAAATTTTGGATTTGCCAGCCACCCCCCACCCTTAGATATGTGAGCCAATTCCTTAAAATAAAACTCTGTTATTCTTCTCTGTCTCATATACATAGGAGACATATAGAGGGAGATGTATCTCTTTATATCTGTATCTATATGTACATCTTATCAGTTCTGTTTCTCTGGAGAACCCTGACAAATACACATGATGTTTAATATTACTAAGGAAAACGTTCCAAATTAATAAAAGGAGTTAAATTTGTCATTGTTTTCCATTCTTCTCATTTCTAAAAATGAACCAAATTTGTTATCAGTGAACCAAGAAGCTTATTTATTTGGTTATTTTTACGAATTAGTACTTCTAAAAAGGAAAATATTTTCTAATTTTGAACCTACAAAAGAAAACTACATAACACTGGACACGGTATTATAGTTCATAGATTTAAAACTTCCTCCTTACTAGTATAGGCTAAGTATCTTTTTCAGAATTGTTTTAGAGAATATAGCCCTTGGTTGACACTTGGAAAATTGTTTTTTTAATAGGAAAAAAGTTTGAAATGTTGAGCTTAAAGTCAATTCTCAAAAGTTTTTTTCAAGATAAAATAAGTAAGAAAAACAGATAGTCTTATGTCAGAGCATGTTTAATGCACTTGACCCTACAGGTGGGGAGAATAGTATTGTTTGGGTGAGGTAAGGTGTATTTTACCATCAGGGAATCAAATCTGGCTATCCCTTGCTATGCTTTCAGCAAAACTATAAGACGAAAAAAAGTAATATATAAAATGTATTACTTTTTTTAAATTATACTTTAACACAAAATTGCAAGTCATCAGTATAGCATTGTTTACAAATGTGTCTGAGTTTGAATTCTAATTTTACCACTTAATAGCTATGTAATGTGAAGCAAGTTTTAATCCCTCTGGGCCTCTGTTTCTCATCCATAAAGAGAAAAAAAATTGCATCTTTCCTCATGTTATTATGCTACTCAAATGAGTTTACATATGTAAAACCCTTAGAATGTAAAAAACATTTAATCCATTTGGTCTTTATGTATAATCAGAGAATACTAGTTTATATTTCTGATTATGTCTCTGTATATATAACTAGTTGACATCAAGAGACACAGTGGATTTCAGTTTAAAAAACAAGAACTGGTTACTAATTATTTGGTTTCAAAGTTTTTTTATTATATATATTTGGGCATTTTGGACCAATTGTAATATAACCTCTGTGCGTTCATGCAATGGATTTATCTATGTTACCACCTTATCTTTAGATGCAGTCCTTTTGATGAGTGACCTCAGATTTCTATTGATGGCAAGTAATCAGCCCTTCTCCTAGACAGAGGATGTCCATCTGAGAAATTTTCTGAAAATCATGCCGTTGGGCTTTAGTCCTTTTTCTGCAATTTTAGCAACCTCTTGTATACAAGTGATTAATCTTTTTTTTTTCAGATTTGTTTTATAAAAATTTTCCATGGAATATTTGATTATTTTTTTTTTATTCTTCTACTTCCAATCACTATTTATTTATTTATTTATTTATTTATTTATTTATTTGGCAAGGCAACCATTGGTTAACCTTACAGATTGCAAGTACCTTGTCAGCTTATACTCTCTTATTTTTTATTTTTGTTATTTTTGTTTTTATTTATTTATTTATTTTTTATGCCTACAACACCTGGTCTTCCTATGTGGTCTCCCATCCAAGTACTAGCTAGGCCTGACCCTGCTTAGCTTCCAAGATCAGATGGGATCTGGCTTGTTCAGGGTGGCATGGCCGTACACTCCACTTCCAATTACTCCCACTTGTTAATAATATCCTACTATTGAAGAATGGTAATTAAATGCTTTATTCTCATTTTATTTTAGTTTCTCTTTAATTTTTTTGTTTTGCTGTCTTGTTTCTTTTCTCTAATGACAGAGGTAAAACTAAAAACCACATTCAGATAGCATAATATGAGTATGTAAAATACACAATAATCATTAAACAATATCTGTTAAATAAATTAATTGAATCTCAGTTGTTTTTTAGCCCATATTTTCTCTACTGTCTCTTCAATTTTTAAAGCCATGCTAAATTCCTATGTTCCCCCAACTATGAGGCAAAAGGTAAATGTTTATCTTTCCCCCAACTATATCATTTTTACATAAGGTACTTGTATGGACATGTTAAAAAAATTAGATTTAAAATTATATGTATGCAGATATTCTACAAATACCGGTTTTAGATAAACATTTTTTAAATCTGAAACTCCAGATATGTTCCATCTTTATTTAATGGAACAGTCTAAACCTTGCTAAAATTATAACTTTCATGATTGATTACATCATTGATCAAACCAAAGCTATTCTGGCATTAACATCTGTTAATCAACCAGATGTTCTTTATGTTCTCGGTGACCGAAGAAGACTTTTCCTCTGCTGGTTTTGGACTAACAGAGAAGTGTTTTTGTTGTTTTGTTTTACTTTTGTTGTTGTCACAAGGAATTCTCCTCAATACTTAAGGAGAAATAATATAAATTCTTTAAAAAAAATGTATGCTGAATCTCTTTAGATTTGTATTTTGGTATACCGGAGTTGAATGTACATAGTCTGCATTCTTCTTTGGGTTAATAACTAACTATGAGTCACTTTCTGACATCAATTCCAGTCTTATTTTAAGGAGCATATTTTGACTCCTTTTCAGTGAAACATCTGCAAACTGCAATCAATCAATCAATCAATCAATAAGCAAGCAAGCTTGTAAACCAAAGATATTACCTATTTTATTGCTCAATCTCATACTATCCCTTGACTTGACCAAATAAAATATCAGTATAAATATTTACATCCTGTCAGTAATGCTAAATGCTGAGTAAGTGATTCACAGTCAGAATCTCTTTAGTTATATCCCTACAGGTTAAAAAACATAGCCTAGTAAACCTAGCCTTATATCCTTGATTTAAAAAAAGAAAAAAAGAAGTTATGTTACTAAGATGGCAGCATAAGTCCTTCCTGACTTCACTCCCCTCACAAGAAGAACAACCTATTCAAGAACAAGATATCACTGAGAAAATCTTAGAACACAGAAGTGAGACTAAAGCTCCTCCCTGTACCTCAGAGACCAAGATAAACTGCATTAGAACAATAGAAATTTATTACCTGTTGATTGCATTGGCCTTCTCCAGGACAGGACAGCACCATGTGAAGAAGTCTCCTATGAGCCTCTGTTTTTTCCAATGGAAAAGTGAACCCAGGGAGACAACCAGCCTCCCCCAGCATTGTGGGTCACTTTGTAGGAGTCCCTACTATGATCTTGTACCATAGGGACTGTAGGGCACAGACACTGAAAATCTGACTGTGACAAACAAGGGAGAGGGGCTTGCAACAACCAGCACGTGGATTTTGACAGACCAAGTTCATGCCTACTGTGTTCAAGTACTAATTAAAACTAGTGGCTTTGTTCATCTGCAGAACCAAGTCAGGGGCACATTTTGACCAGGGAAATTAGCAGAATGCAGATCTGCCTGATTCAGATCTTCACAGGAGGAGTTTCGCAGGCCAGTTTGTCCACACCCAGGCAAGGTGCTGAGTCATAGCCCCAGCTGCTGTTGAGAGTGCCTTTCAGCCCTATCTGACTAGAAGGGCTGGTGAAAATTCTTGGAAGCTGTGCAGCCTAGCAGCTCCTCAGAGACAAGTGAATAGAGCTGATGTCCCCAAGAAAAAAGCCATTACTGGGTGTAGAAGCTTCCCATGTTGTGTATAGGCAGGAAGATTAACTCGTAGCTAAAGCTGAGAGTTGCTCCTTGCCTCTCCCAACCAGAGATCCTATTTGGAAAATTGAGAGTAGCCTGGAGAAACCATTCCCCATCTTGCCCAGGCAAGGTGGGGAAGACATAACCCCACCCGCTGTGGAAAGTCTTCTGTCCCCATCCAACCAGATGTATTGGTAAAACATCTGAAAATTGTGCTGCCAAATAGTTCTCAGGTCTAGAGAAGGGCAGAAAGAGCCAATAGTTTGCATATAAGAGCCAGTGGCCCTGTTTGGCTGGGAGCTTGGAATACAGGTCATTATGAGTTAAGTTGACAAATAAAGAACTTTACTGATTTTAGAACTGTGTCTGGGCGGGAAATCTAATTTGTAGTTCTGCTTATTTCTGAATACAACTTTCAGCCTGTATGACCAGGGAACCTAACTAGAGCATACAGGAAGCCAAACTAACAGCAAGCATCAAAAAACAAAAACAAAAATCCTAGAGTTGAAAAATACAAGAACAGAACTGAAGAATTTCATACACTCTCAAAAGCAGACTCAACCATGCATAAAAATGAATCAGCAACCTGGAGGATAGAGCATTAGAAATTAGAGGAACAAAAAGAAAAATGAATGAAAAAAAAGTGAAGAAAGCCTACAGAAATTAAGGGACACAGTAAAAAGAAACAATATTCGTGCAATGAAAATTTCTAAAGGAGAAGAGGACAGTATATTTAAAGCATTAATGACTGAAAACTTTCTGAACTTGGGTAGAGAAAACCACAAATAGGTTGAACCTGAATAGGGCTATGTCAAAACACATTATAATTAAATTGTCAAAAGTCAAAGACTAAGAAAGAATTTTAAGAACAAGGGAAAAGAGAGATGTTGCATAAAAGGACACCCCTGTAAGACTGTTGGCAGAGTTCTCAACAGAAACTTTTAAGGCCAGGAGAAAATGGGACAATATATTCAAAATATTCAAAGAAAATAACTGTCAATCAAGAATTCTATACTGAGTAAAGCTGTCCTTCAAACAAAGGAGGGGTAAAGACTTTCTCCAACAAACCAAAGCTGAGGGAGTTCATTATCACTAGACTTGCCTTGTGAGAAATGCTAAAGAGAATTCCTTGAGTGGAAGTAAAATAATGCTAATTAACATCATACAAACACAGGAGGTAGCATAAGTTTACTAGTAATGGTAAATATACTGTCATAGTTATATTCTTCGATATGGTATTTGTGGAGTGTAACTCCAACTCTAGTTTAAAAGTTAAAAAAAATGAACACAGCAAAAATGACCATAAATCCAATAATCTGTTTTAGTTACATAGTATTTAAAAAGCTAAATTATAATACATAGCAATAACCTAAAACATGAGGGCAAGAAAAACTGAAAATGTAAAATATACAAATTTTATTGATGTTAACTTGCTATCAGTTTAAAATAGGGTGTTAAGATATTTTCTGTATGCTTCATGGTAACCACAAGAGAACACTTTATAGTTTTATACAAAGAAACACGATAAAGAAGTCAAAGCATCCTGAAACTGAAAGACTTCAACACACAAACACAAAAGACAGCAGGATAAGAAAGAAGGAACAATGTACCTACAAAGCAACCAGTAATCAATTAACAAAATGACAATAGTAAGTCCTTACCTGTCAATAATTACTTTAAACATAAATGGATTAAATTATCCAATCAAAAGACATAGATTGGCTGAATAAATTTAAAAAATCAAAATCCAACAATATGTTACCTATGAGACTCTCTTTAGCCTTAAAGATACACATAGTCTAGGAGTATAAGGATAGAAAAAACAAATGCTAACAATTTCAAGCAAATTAGCCTTTAAACTTAATGGGTCAGTACATCAAGAAGATATAACAGTTGGGGAAGTTAAGAGAGTAAATTCTGAGTTCTTACCACAAGAAGAATGTTTTTTTTCCCCCTTTATTCTTTTCTCTTTTTTCTTTTCTTTTACTGTATCTATATGAGAAGATGGATGTTAGCTGTACCTATTTGTTAATCATTTCACAATATATGTTAATCAAATCATCATGCTGTACACTTTAAACTTATACAGTGATGTATATCAATTATTTCTCAATGAAACTGGGGGAGGAAGAGAGAAAGAAGGAGAAAGGCAGGCAGGAAAGAAGGAAGGAAGAAAGGAGGAAGGAAAGGAAGGAAGGAAGGAAGGAAGGAAGGAAGGAAGGAAGGAAGGAAGGAAGGAAGGAAAGGAAGGAAGGAGAGGAAGGGTGGAAAGAAGGAGAGGGAAGGGAGGAAGAAAAGAAGGAATGACGGAAGGCAGGGAGAGAGGAAAGAGAAAGATGAAAATCTTTGATTTATCTTACTGTTAAGAATGTCTCAACCTGATCTAGGTCCCAGTTATCCCTAGGGAGTATGAAGTCAGAAGAAAAATTTAATTTCTGTGATCTTCCCTTACATTTTATTCCATCCCTAATATTTACATGAATTCTGCTTTAAATAACCCAAAAGAGAATAAGAAGTTATGAGTTCAACAACACATTTTAGCCTCAGAGATCTAAAGGGAAACAGGTAATGCCCAACACTAAGGATTGGCCATTGCATTATGGAAAACTTGAGGAAATATTTGCAGCTTTGAGTCCCAGCGTGTTTTAGCAGCAGTTCGCAAATCAGCCTTTGCCTTCTCCCTTCCGTACATTCTTTGGCCACTACTGCATCTAATCCCTGTTCATGTAAGCTGGACACAACAAGGGAAAAGCAGGACTGATCACACCTACCTATAGGCAACGCTGTTCATACCACACTAGAGCTGCCTGATGTTTTTCCTGTCACATTTTTGTCCTTATGCCATCTCATTTTCATCCTCACAACAAACCTGTAAAATAAGCATTATGACATTGATTTCATAGCCAAGGGGACTAAGGCTCAAAATAGGCAAGTGATCACCCAGGAAACACACATTTTGTAGGGGAGCTGGAATTCTAACCTGGCCTTCAAATCTCAATTAGAAGATTTGTTCTTTCTCTATTCTCCAGAGTAAAGATGGCTCACTGAAATGACAGTGAAAGGTCAGAAAGGATCAGGGTTGAATAAACTGCCATTTCTCCTTCCTCTGTATCACAAATTTTCTCAGAATAACAGACCCACAGACACACACTCAAATACACTCACAAATCTAAGATGCTGGATCCCAAATGGAGAGAACACCTCCAGAGAAAGTAGCCTGGCCATGTGACAATTGTTTGTCCTTTATATTCAAGGATAATGAAGGAACATTGATGAATTTATGCTTACAAACAATCATTAAAAAGGACAAAGAGCCAGAACAATTCATATTTGTGAATGATCCTTACCAGGTGGAAGGACAATTACTGACCTTTTCTGAAGCCACATAATGTTGAGCTGTAAGCATCTGTTTTATCCTAGAAAAAAAAAAAATCACAGTGAGAATTAATAACAGCTTTCTTGACACTAGGAGGGCTGAAAGAACTTTGATTTTAGCCCAGGAAGTTGGCAGGCCTTTACCATTTTGAGCTTCTTGTGCATTATGCTAGTAATACAATACTCCAGGATTAGGAAAAGCTATTTTGTTGTGTTTTTTTTTTTTTCAGGTGAAGTACCCACAGAAAAATCTCTTCCTTTCCTAGCTGTTTCTAGCTACAGCCAAACCCAATTGGGAATATGTCCCTTTCTCCTTTTCACAAGCTGAACACAGACTCAGATGGCATAAAGAGGAACTCCATGAGATCAACTGGTCCATCCCACAGCTGAAAAGTAATAAGAATTGCTTCCTGTTCAAATTCTGGTCTCTATTCACCTTCCTATCATCTGTCCATTATGGGCAAGATTTCATTTTTAAAAATAACTTTTTTAAAACTTCAGAAGGAGCATTTATGGATAGATCCTGTGGAAATTCCCAAGGCCGAGCTTAGCTAATTGTTGATAAAGATTTGGCCTATGCTTAGTCTATGTCCCTCTGAGATTTATAGTTTTTTGATCTTTTCTTTAAATGTTCTAACATATAGTAGGCTACATAGCTTTGTGATTATAAAGTGTGTTGGCTTGATATATAAACATTTGTGTTCAAATATAGTAGTCCTCTTTATCTGCGGAGTATATGATCCAAGACCCCTAGTGGATGCCTGAAACTGCAAATAGTACCAAACCCTGTATATACTATGTTTTTTTCCTATACATACGTACATTTTCACTTAAAGGAAAGACTTCTCTTTGGAATATCCAATCGCTAGCATCATTTCTCTTGTGCTGTGGGGCCATTATTAAGTAAAATAAGGGTTACTTGAACACAATCACTGTAGTACTATGACAGTCAATCTGATAACCCAGATGGCTGCTAAATGAGTAAGGAGTGTATCCTGGACACAGTGGATAAAAGGATGATTCTCCCTCCAGGTGGGATGGAGAAGGATGATTCAAGATTTCATCATAATTCTCAAAACGTTGAGCAATTTAAAACTTATGAATTGGAATTACCCATTTAATATTTTTGGACTATAGTTGACTATGGGTAACTGAAACCACAGATAAAGGGGGACTACTGTATGAGCTCTACCAATTCTGAGCCTCATTTCTTTCATCTGTTTTGTAGGGAAAATGATAAGTAACTTTTAGGATGATTATGAAGATTACAGTGATATGTGCAAAGCTCTTAGCACATTGTCTAGCATATAATGTGTTTAATAAATAGTAACTATACAGATAACAGTAATATATGGATAACACAAAGGAAATTAAGGAATATACCTCATGCACTTAAAAAATAAAGGAAAAAACACAAAGATTGTAACAACTGAAGTCTATAATTTTTTAAAGAAATTCATCTGAAAAACTTTAATAACTTTAGAAGTATTGAATGTAGTTATAATAGCTATAATGCCATATTCCTAGTCCTACTTAATTTTTTCAGTCTGCTCAGTCCTCATCTCTGACTCCAGTGTTAGCTCTACTAATTGAGCTTGCAGTTGCCGTTGGCTTGGAGAACAAGGTAACAGCCAATGAGGGCATGGCAAGCAAGGTTCTCTTCACATTGTCCTTTATAATTTAAAGAACTTGAATGTCTTGTATACTCAATGGGCAATTCAGAGCAATGTCAGATTCATTTCCCAAAGGGTAGAATTCAGTGTTATAACCATCACACATATGGAATACTTGAAAGAGAGAGCAAAACTGGAATATATTCCTTGTTAGAAGTTAATTAAAGTAGTAGTGAAACAGCCCATAAAACATTGTCTGCAGCCAACTAATTCAACTATAGCAAGGATGTTGATTTATCTTGTTTCTGGCACATATATTTTTTCAAGGGTATTTTTCTCCTTGAATTAAGAGAGAAAGGAGTTCTGTGACTCAAAAAAACAAGAGTGCCTTTTGCATGAAAATTTACCAGGGACACTTAAATGTAGAGATTTCAAGTACATACTGCTTGCCTTTTTCAGGGTGTCTACTTCAGATAACAAGAAAATGGAATAAAAATTTTGTCTGCTGTTTTATTTTTCCTCTGTATTTTATTTTATTGTTTTTTTTTTTAATTAATTTATTTTTTGGTGACATTGGTTAACAAAATCCAGTAAGTTTCAAGTGTACAATTTAACAGTAAGGCATATATATATTGCATTGTGTGTTCTCCCATAATTAGATTTCTTTCTGTCACCACATATTTGACCCCTTTTACCTTATCTACTCTCACCCCTCCATCCTACCCTCTGGTAATCATTAATCTATTGTCCATGTCCATGAGTCTCTGTTTGTTCGTCCTGTTTGTTTGTTGCTTTTAGGTTTATATCCTACATATAAGTGATATCATGTGGTTTTCAACTTTTTCTTTCTGGCTTATTTTGCTTAGCATGTTTATCTCAAGGTCTATCCATGTTGTTGCAAATGACAGTATTTCATCTCTTCTTATGGCTGAGTAACATTGTATATATGTGCCACAGCTTCTTTAGACAATCATCTATTGTAAGACACTTTGGTTGCTTCTATTTCCTGGCCATTGTGAATAATGCTTCTATGAACATTGATGTGCAAATATCTTTTTGGATATATGTTTTCAAGTCTTTAGGGTAAATACCCAGTAGAGGGATTCCTGGATCATATGGTTGATCAATTCTTAGTTTTTTGAGGAAACTTCATACTGTTTTCCATAGTGGCTATACAAATTTGCAGTCCCACCAGCAACGTATAAGGGTTCCTTTTTCTCTGTATCCTCTCCAACATTTGTCTCTCTAAGATCAGGAAAATATAAGGCTGTCCACTATCCCCACTGTTATTCAATATAACACTGGAGGTCCTAGCGAGTGCAATCCAGCAAGAGAAAGATATAAAAGACATCCAAATAGGAAACGAAGAAATCAAACTGTCACTATTTGCAGATGACATGATTCTCTATATAGAAAACCCTAAAGACTCCACAAGAACACTGCTAGAAACAATAAGCAAATACAGTAAAGTTTCTGGATATAAAATCAATGATCAAAATTCCCCAGCGTTCCTATACTCTAATAATGAAGCATCAAAAAAAGAAGTTGAAAAATAATTCCTTTTGCAGTTGCAACAAAAAGAATAAAATACCTAGGAATGAATCTAACAAAACATGTGAAGGACTTATATAATGAAAGCTATAAGACCCTGTTAAAAGCAATTGAAGAAGATACAAATAAATGGAAAGATATTCTGTGTTCTTAGATTGGAAGAATCAACATAGTTAAAATGACCTTGTTACCTTAAAGCATTATATAGATTGAATGCAATCCCTATCAAAATCTGATCAGCATTTTTTAAAGAAATAAAAGGAAAAAATTATCAAATTTGTATGGAAGCACAAAAGACCCCAAATTGCCAAAGCCATCCTGAGGAAAAAAGAACAAGGCTGGAGGCATCACCCTGTCCAACTTCAAATTATACTACAAAGTGACAATAATCAAAACAGCATGGTATTAGCATAAAAACAGACCCACAGACCAGTGGAACAGAATTGAGAGTCCAGAAATAAACCCATGTTTATATGGGCAAATCATTTTCGACAAAAAAAGCCAAAAACATACGGTGGAGGAAAAAAAGCATCTTTAATAATTGGTGCTGGGAAAACTGGAAAGCCTCCTGCAAAAGAATGAAACCAGACTGTTGTCTATCACCACATACCAAAATTAACTGAAAATGAATTAAGGACCTAAATTTAAGACCTGAAACAATAAAGTGCATAGAAGAAAACAGGAACTAAACTCATGGACCTTGGACTTAAAGAGAATTTTATTAATTTGACGTAAAAAGGAAGGGAAGTAAAAACAAAAATAAATGAATGGAACTATATCAAATTAAAAAGCTTCTGCACAGCAAAAGAAACCATCAACAAGGTAATAAGACAACTATCTGAATAGGAAAATTTATTTGCAAGCAAAGCCTCCAGTAAGTGCCTAATACCCAAAACATATGAAGAACTCATACAACTCAATAACAACAACAACAACAACAAAAAACACAAATGACCCAATCAAAAAATGGGCAGAGGACCTGAAAAGACACTTGTCCTAAGAAAACATACAAATGGCTAACAAACATGAAAAATTGCTCATCTTTAGCTATTAGGAAAATGCAAATTAAAACCACAGTGAAATACCATCTCACACCTGTTAGAATAGCTATAATCAACAGGACAAATCATAACAAATGCTGGAGAGGATGTGGAAAAAAGGAACCCTCATATGCTGCTGGTGGGACTATGAATTGGTACAGCTACTGTGGAAAACAGTATGGAGATACCTCAAAAAATTGATCCCTCTGTATTTTAATAATTCTGTTTATTAAACACTCACACAATCATGTAAGGAAGAAAACCATCCTTCATTGTTTTAAGGCCATCTAGGATACAAACTAGATTCAAGTTAGGCATTTTCACAGGATAAATATGGAAAACAGACTCTTTCTTATTCATTTCCTTCTCTTTTTGTCCCTGTATATAGAACAGTCTAAATAGGATATAAGTCCTCATGAATATTTTTCAAATGAATACTCAAATTTAAGTTATTGTTATGTAACTTGTTCATGTCCACACTTGTTCTCTATATAGACTCAGTAAGAATCATACAACTCCTAGATACTACAAGATGATTCTTTTTCCAAAATTTTGCATCAAGGACCTTCTCTGAATTCATTCTCTATCACATTCATTCCAATGGCCAGACTGTTCTACCATTATCTTGCTAGCACTCACATTAAGAATTATTTACTGGCATTGTGCTACATGTATTATATTCAACAATTTTTCCAACCTTGAAACAATCCTAGGAGTTAGATTCTATCATTCTTCCCATTCTACAGATAAGAAAATGAAGGTTAGATAATTTTAATAATTTGATCAAAGCTGCATTACAGAAACAGAACTAAGGCACAGCTCATTTATTCATCATAACACTGAACTGTCTTAACTAATACACTGATTCAAATTTGTAAAGAAGGAGGGAACTTAGAGAACACTAAGTTCAGTTGCTACATTTCACACATGGGGAAACTAAGTGATAAGAAAGGTTTAACCTAAGGTTTCAGAGTTAAGCAGAACTAAATTTGAAACCACATAATCCAAATTCAAATCTATTGTTCTTTCCATATTTCTAGAACTCACGATCTACTCTATAATTCATTTCAACAAAAAAGTACTCTTTGGCAATGTATGTCCTCATTGTTAATTGATTCCATTTTTTTTGTATTCTCCTATTCTCTTATCTTTCATTCTCAGCAAATTTTTTATCTTCACCAAAATATTGTTCTCCATTTTTTCTCTTCTCACCCTCTCTCCAGCAGTCTATGAAGGTTTTTGACTTCTTTCTTGTTCTAGTCTGCTTTGGTTTGGCTCCCTTGACTGTCTTTTCTCCAAACTTTCTTTCCATACACCTGACTGCCCTTTTTCAATCTCCCTTACTTGTATCTTCTCCTCTACCATGGCCTACAATGTGTGGCCCCTAATATTTCATCCATAATTTTCCATTTATCTTAATCACAAGTTTGTTTATACTACCACCTTTTTACTGATTCCCACATTAGCAGCTGCTCCCTGATATTCAAATTAAAATTTAACACTACCTGCAGAATATTTTAACCAGTACAGAGTTGTGCATGCAACACTAACTCAACATATCCAATTTTGAACTGATTTTCTTTTTTTCCCATCAGACTTGCTTTTCTCTTTTTTCAGTTCATGGCATTATCATTGTAGCAGAAACTATAATTGTTCACCAATATCCATGTTCTATTCCTAATGTTACACTGCAAGAATATATTTCTTGACTCCTTTGAGGTTAGATGAATTATGCAACTGACATCTATTTAATGGAATATAGAAGGAAATGATGCACACTCTTTCTGAGTCTGATCCTAAAATGTTATGAAATATTCCATTCTGTCCTCCTCACTTACCTCACCTGTTGTCAAGATGTAGAGGCTACAGTACAGGAATTCAAGATCTTGCAAGGTTGTGGGGCTCACAATGGAAAGTTCCTGGGTCCCTGGGTTACTTCATGGAACAGAACTGGTCTCTTTCATCAACTCTCATTAGAATGTAATTGAGTGTAAAATAAATTATTATTGTATTCAGTCACAGTTTGTTGGAGTTAATTTTCACATAAATTAGCTGACCCTGACCATAACCCTAGGTGGGCAACTTTAATCCTTAATGACCCTGTTGTGTTCTGCATTTTGCATGCCAAATTATTCACAATTCTCAGTAATTCTCCCTATTCATCATTTTGAAAAAACAAAAAACAAAAAACTCCATTTTTACTACTGTTGTTCCAGTGTACTTGTTTCCATTTATTCTCATGCTCTCATATCTTTTACTAGAACTAGTACATTTTATTCTCAGTTGTTTCTTGCTTCACATATCTGGTCAAATTAAACTCTATTCTCTACTGCCTTGATTCCTAAACAAAAGTCAATATCTAGAATACCAATGATCACAATCACTTCATGACCTATAATAATGCTATAAGGGTAAAGTCTAAATTCTTTATCACGATACTCAAGATTATTTGGCAGTTTTTGTCTCCATATTTTTCCTGCTCCAAGTTATTTAGCATTTTACTGAAACTAATCACTTCCTTCTTCTATCATTTATTTGTTCTATTTATAAGTATATAGTTATAAAAAATTAGAATTCTTTTTTATTTTTTCCTTCTATCAAAATTCTACTTATTCTTTTAGAACCATCATATCCTCTACAGTACTTTCTCTAATTCCAAGATCATAATTGATTTCTATATCCTTTGTGTATGTAAATATTTTATCACATTGTTAGGCTTAGTTCTGAATATGCTTTTCTTTCTACTATTTTGAGAGATTCTTATAGTGTTTATTTCCTAGTTCATTAGACCAAACTTTGTACTTATAGTACCCAATAAAAATCTGAAAAATGTTGGAAGAAATGAATGTATGTCCAAATGCATCATCAAACATATTTCATTTCTGAAATATGTCGCTAGGCACTGGTATTTGTGAAAATGGCTTATGGCATACTCTCTACATTCTAAACAAAGTCTAATAGATTCTCTTTTTGTATTTCAACTCATCAAAGATTTGTTGTTGTTTTTTATAGTTGTTCATTTATCTCAACTCTTTGAAGAAGTTGGAGTTTAAAGCTATCTTTTAACTTTTAAAAAATATTTTATGACATAGTTCTTGGATTAAGAAGCATAAAACCACTTACCTTAAAAAATTCACAAGAGATCAAAGATACCTTGGGAAAGTACACTTAAATGAGAAAGAGTAGTAATATTACCATATATTCATTTCAATTTATCTAGCTTTCAAAGCCGTAAGAATCCTCCTTTGCTTTTCCAGACCTTCAGTAACAACTCCTTTTTACTATCTTGTAGAACAAGATGTACCACTCATTTGCTAATTAATCATTGCCTTATTTAATATTCTGTGTTGTTGCTTACTACTATTATTATTCTGACGTTTAATTTTAATACACATACACCTTATCTCCTTGCTGGATTTTAAACTTTTAAGAATAAAATTGCCTTTGGGAATTAGTGGTTGGCTCTCTATGTTATTCAAATAATAATTCTAATTTTGTTTTGCTTTATTTTAATCTTTAGAATACACATTGAAATATTCATGCTTATTTGAGGAAGAGGGTGCATTTCTTTTGCTTAGTTTGGTTAATTTAATTCTATGTTAGATGTTTGGCTTTTACTATCCCTTACTTTTGTGATGATGATCAAGGCACATAATGCCAGGAGGTTTCACTTAATGTATTTTGATTGAACAGGAACTGTTTGATGGGATGATATTAAAGAAAATCATTTTTGCAATTCGTATCATTTTGATCAGGACTTAAATGTTTGAGCAAACATAGTTTTAGAATGGGTTCTGAGAAACGACAAGGAGATGGCAAGAATCACTACGTTGTAATAATGGAGTTTAAATGCCAAGTTTCAAATTAACTCACAATTTTTACTCTTCTATCCCCTGATATAGTTAGCTATTGTTTTACCCATTTTATTGTTTATGTTTACTATATACATGTCAGGAACAAATTTGTTTCCTTAATGGCTATATACTTGCGTCAAATTCTTAGATTTATATATTATTTCAATGAGGAAGAATTGAAGGCAAATGAGGGCCTATAGCTGAATCTTTGAGGCTTTTTAGTTGACATAATAAACGACCATGGGAATCATATTTATATTGTAGCACTAAACCTTCTATATAGGATGTGAGAGCACATAAAAGATCAGAAGAGAGACAACCATCTGAATGGGAAAATATGTTTGCAAGCAACACCTCTGATAAGGGTCTAATATCTAAAATATACAAAGAACTTATACAACTCAATAACAACAAAAAACTAAACTATCAATCAAAAAATGGGCAGAGGACCTGAACAGACACTTCTCTCTAGAAGACATACAAATGATCAACAAATATTTGAAAAGATACTCAATATCACAAGCTATTAGGGAAATTCAAATCAAAACCACAATGAGATACCATGTCACACCTGTTAGAATAGCTATAATTGACAGGACAAGCCATAACAAATTTTGGAGAGGATACAGAGAAAAAGTCCCACTGCTGGTGGGACTGCAAATTGGTACAGCCACTGTGGAAAACAATATGGAGATTCCTCAAAAAACTAAAATTAATCTGCCATACGATCCAGCAATCCCTCTACTGGGTATTTACCCCAAAGACTTGAAAACCCATATCCGAAAAAATATTTGCACACCAATGTTCATAGCAGCATTATTCACAGTGGCCAGGACATGGAAGCGACCGAAGTGTCCTACAATAGATGATTGGCTAAAGAAGCTGCGGCACATATATACAATGAAATATTACTCAGCCATAAGAAGAGATGAAATACTGCCATTTGTGGCAACATAGATGGACCTCAAAATAATCATGCTAAGTGAAATAAGCTGACAGAAAAAGTTGAAAACCACATGATGTCACTTATATGTGAGATATAAACCTAAAAGCAACAAATGAACAGGACAGACTCATGGACGTGGACTATAGACTAGTGCTTACCAGAGGGTAGGGAGTGGAGGAGGAGGAGGTACGTAGATGGTTAAAGGGGGTCAAATATAGGGGATTAGGGGGAGGGTGAAGTTGGTAAAGGGGATCAAATACATAGTGCTGAAGGAAACTAGACTTTGGATGGTAAACACACAATAGAATATACAGATGTCAAATTATAATGTACATCTGAAAATTATGTAATTGTATTAGCCAATGTTACTCCAATAAACTTATTTTTTTAAAAAATCAACTAAAATTTAAAAAAAAAAAAAGAGCCAACCTTACCATCAGCACTGGCTGGATCCTGCTTGAATCACCAAAATAACACACATGTCTTCCTTCACCACCCATTTTGAATCTGGGGGGAAAAGTGAGGAATGGTCAATCAGAAGCAGTGGGTAGAATTACAGCTATTCACAGGAAAATTAGAACACCGGTGTTGCTAGGTATCCCTATTTCTCTTCTTCGACAGCAACAACAACAAATTCAAAGTGACTCCAATTACAATTGGGATGAAAAGTTAAGGAAATATAAGTATTCAGTGTTTTTCCTGAATTTTCTGTAAACAGCTTTATTCCAACATCAGCACTACCACATGCTTTGCTAAGCATTCACTAAAGAAACCATCTATCCTACTGCCACCACCCTGCCTAGAATGTGAAGGATAGACAGCTTCATGCTCTCCAAGGCCTCTGAAATCCCTAAGCCAGAATGTCTGCTTGCAGAATGAAATTCCTTAATCAATTGATCAAAGCTCACTATCTTTAAAGAGGTTTGAACTTCCTTCTCCACGACCAACTGACAGATGTTAAAAGGAGAAAGTTACTGCTATCGTTTCCAAGGGATGAAAATCTTTGTTAATATTTTTTAGTAACATGAACCTTGAAATCCTCAGGCAGCATTTCTCTTCATTTAGTCTTCAGATCCTTTCACCATCCTTTTATGTATAACAGAGTTAATTCCCAGAGCCAGCACTAAGCTAACACACGACAGCTTCTCCATCAGCTTCGTTTAGGGAACATGCAGTGTCAGGTTCAAAATGATGGTTTTATGTCCTGTTGCCTTCTTTTTCAGAGAAGTGAGGAACACTATAGCTACATTTAAGTAAAATCTGTCTTGAAGGTAATTTTCATTGATCAATCCCCTGCCCTTTGTTACCGATAGGTGGAGCTGCTGCAAAGCAGATCAATATACATCTCTCTCTCTCTCTCTCTCTCTCTCTCTCTCTCTCTCTCTCTCCATATATACACATAAATATATAGTGCCTACAGTACTGTGTTAAACAGATGGCTGTGGAGACATGTATGTACTCTAGCACATGTGCTCTATCAAATGGCAGAGGGACCAGTCTTATTTCTGTCACCAAAAATGATATTTATTTACTAAGTAAGTGATCATTCACCAATTAAAAAAGCATATTTGCACAGGGCCCAAACTTTGACCTATATTTAAATAAATCCAGGCTTTCCTTTAATTATTTTTAGATTATTTTCCTTAAATGACCTTAACTATAGTTTACCTCATTAATTTTTTTAAACATTTATTTCATTACAATTCCCTCAGCAAGTCCTACTATTAAAGTATTAGTGTTACCTGTTTTAATATATGAGAAATAAGACTTCATTTCTCCTCCTCTTTCTCTTTACCTGTCACTGTCTGTCTTAGCTTTGAGAGAAATACTAATGATGCCATAGACCATAAGACAAGAACAGAAGCTCTGACTTCAGAAATCTATCAGAAACAAGGAAAATAAAATCAAAACTGGATCAAAGAAGATATATATTATATATATATTCTCCATATACATATGTACATATATGTGTTTATATACATTAACACATACATATATGTATACAGATATATCTTCTCTATAGAATTCATCTATGTTTTATTCATTAATGTTTTTTTCATATCTTGGCAAAGAAAATTCAGCAACAAGTTGAAAATCACTCCTATTCATCTGCAATGCATTGCTGATCAGCTAAAAAAAAACCTGTGAGGAAATAAATGCTAAATAAGGCCCATCGGCCTGCCTGCCCAGTACTTGTCCATTTTTCTTTCACAGTGGTGGGGATCATTAACCAGCGAGTGTAATAGAGCTCTGCTTTCTGGAATTATGATCCCTCAGAGAATGTAACATGAACTTGTAAAAACTTCCAAATTCACAAAAGAAACCTCTGAATTTTTTGCCTTCCAAAATTGTCTCCAAGCCTTCCAAAATTGTGCTGAATAATTTCACTCATAATTCTAGTAAGGCATTAATTTCCAATGACACCCAACAAAACTTCCCTCAAAATCATATTCTTCTCCAAGAAGCATTAAACTGAGCTGTCTCCAGAAGCTGGCTACATACTTTCTACATGATTAAGTGAGAGCAGGCAAATGTTAGTTTCATAAGATTGAAAGCACTAGGTAGGACAATAGCAGTCAGGGCACACAGCAGATATCAGTACCAACAGTCCACATTAAAGTAATTGCTTCTCAGTTGGCCTCAACTCCAGTTGCATCACCAGTGAAGCTTATATATTCCTGCCAAGCTCAGTCTTTCTAAGGAGGGCCATCTGCCCAGAAATAGGTTTAGTACATTCAGCTTAGTGATCAGTACATCTAAAGCCTAAGCTGGGCACCATCCTAGGTTTTTGGGCATTCTTAAGGTAATCCATTGGCAAGAGTTCCATAATTAATATCTTAAAATATCTAGTTTCAGACAGTCTATCTCTTCCCATTAGGTGAATAATGTGTTTCTACATAAGAGAAATGTGATAATATCAGGGAAATTGCTCTGACACCCTGACCTCCATCCAAATGGAAAATTATTGAACCATAAATCCAATATTATGAAAATTAATTCCTAAACCTCCTACAGCTAAACATTAAGTTCATTCCTGCTTCCATCCATGATACTACATGCTTCTCCAAATGATGTCTTTTAAACCAATTAATAGTTTTCTTTTATAAAATTGCATCTTTTATTTCTAAAGACAGGGATACTCTTAACCCAACTGAATTATTTTTTCCTTGATAGTACGAACATTTTTCTTAAGTCAACTTTCAGTTAATGCATAGTGTATCTTAAATGACTATTAAGAAATTTTCTCTACCTCTGATCTCTCTCCTTCTCTCCTCCTCTATTTTTCATTCTTCAAATAACATTTAAAACGAACAAACAAACAGAAAAGATGCTTGAGCGAGCTCCAGAAGATCCTTGTTCACTTGCTATGCAAACAAGAGATTTTAGAACCAGAAATCCAGTGACAGACTATACTTTATTGAATATTCTTTGAATAACACATTTCCAAAGCATTTCAAAATACTCATGATGGATTCATTGGTTTTAATAAATTTTTATCAAGTTCTTAGTGAGGCAAAAGAAATTTTAAGGCTGTAATTCTTTGCAGCGGTTCATCTCAATCATAGAACGATAATTTAATAAACTCATTACTCTAAAATTATCTATTAGTATACATATTTATTTTCTTTCTTACAACTGAATGAAATCTTTATTTAAAAAAAACTTCAATAGTGCTTGGTACATAGGAACTCAATAGGTAATTATGATGAATAAACAAACAATATCCCACACATTCTAGTGTTATAAGTGGAAATAATATAAAAAGTTATTTAAACTTCATTCATTGTTGTTTGGAATACAAAGTTGTATAACCACTTTTGAAAACGATTTGCCAGTTTCTTATGAAATTAAATATATACTTACCATATGACCCAGCATATGTGGGGCCCAGAAAGCCCACTTTTAGGTATTTACTCCAGTGAATTAAACACATACATTCACAAAAAAAAAAAATCTGTATACAGATGTTTATAGCAGTTTTATTCATAACTATGAAACTTGGAAACTGTCAAAATGTCCTTCAGTGGGTAAATAGATCACCACAATAAGAATTGCTGCTTGCAAGATCCACTGATAGATGCTAAAATTTGTGAGCAAAATGTTAAGGAGAAACAGGATAAATGAATAGCCTCAAAACTTCTCTCCCATAACACTTATTAATTTCCATTGTGGTACTCCTTCCTACAAGAGGTGGACCTTAATTCCCTCTGCTGGGGAATTGTGGACTGGACTTAGTGACTCACTGAATAGAATATGACAAGGTAAAAAGTAATAACAGTAGCTTAATAAAGTGTTTGAGGCTTCCATGACTAGTAATAAGTCATGATGATAGCACGCACCCTCTGCTATAATGTGATGATAAGGGTACTTCTCTTCAGTGTTCTTTTCAAAAATCCATAATCTCCCCCATAGTGAGAAAACCCAAGACAAACACAAATGGAGGTACATTCTGCAGAATACTTATCCAGTACACTTAAAAGTGTCAAGATAACATCCCCCCCCCCAAAAAAAAAGAAAGAAAAGAAAAAGGAAAGACAGAGCTGTTACAGATTGGTGAAGACTAAGGAGACATGGTAATTAAATGCAATACAGAATCCTGAATTGGATCCTGGGACTGGAGAAATCCAAATAAACTCTGAAGTTTAGTATTGTACCAATGTCAATTTCTTAGTTTGGATAAATGTATTATATAAGATGCTAACATGAAGGGAAATTGGTTGGAGGGTACACAGAACTCTGTACTAACTTTACAATACTTTGGTACATCTAAAATCATTTCAAAATTAAAACTTAAAGAAAACAAGTTAATAATATATGGCAAATGGGTAGCAAAGACCAAAACTGACAATGGATACCATGGTGAGCCTGGGTGTTATCAACATGGGAGGAGATCAAAAATTGGATATTGAAGGGTGGTTAAGATTTGGAGGTTTAAAAACTAAGAGGAAGCTGCAACATGAACAGAGTTATAGCAGCTGAAGTTCGTGGCTGTGTTAAAAGAGCTGTGAGTGAACCAGTCTAACTAAATCCTTGGCTGGAGAAAAATGGAATGCAGAGCTAGCAGGCCTGTCTTATTATATGAATAATGATTTTGCAGTGCCGGCATTTTATTTAATTACTTGCAACATTACCCTATTCCTAGATAAAATAGTGAGTTCCTTACTATAATCCAGACATTATCTCATCAACATGTATAACTAGTAAATACATAGTGCTTATTATGATTTGGTTTGGGGGCATTTTTTTCAGCTATTAATGAATCCATTACTGGCCAAAATAGTTGTTAAAACATCTGTTTAACTCATTGTCTCAGAAGGAGGTCAGATGGAGAAGTTAAGATTATTGAATCTGATTGAACTTTTATTGGGCTAGAACAGTGACAAATGATGTGTACTCCCCTGGATCGCTACATTTTTTTTTTTTTTTTTTTTTTTTACAATCGTCAGTCAAAGACCCTTAGGTATTGGCTAGTTCTCCTCACAAGACAGTTTCTATCCAGAAGTCCTGTCATTTTTGTGTATGAAAGATTTGAGTCATCTTTACTGGAAATGTCAGTAATGGTTCTTATGATTTAAAATTTGTTTTAGTTAAGGAGTCTGCCTGGAATGACTGTGGCATTGTGTATTTTCACATCCTCTACAGTTTCCATCTAGAAAGCTTCCTGTGGCACTACAGAGCCCTCCATGGTCTTCTTAAGTGTACAGCATCTTTTTCACTTTGACACTTTATGAGAGAAATACAAAGCTAGTCCTCTAGGGGGCTAGCATGCTACTTACTTGAAGTTCACCCAATGATAGGAACTATAGATGAAGCATGGAAGCTAATTCCCTTCACTATCTTTGATTCATTGACAGTCATTAAATGCTACTGGCAAAGTGTTTCCAAGTATCAATTTCACTATCCAAATACAAACAAGCATTGACTTTCCTCATTGAAATCAACCCTTACACACACACACACCACACACACACACACACACACACACACACACACAGGCATGCACGCACACACACGTTTTGCTTTCTTTACAGGGAATCAAGCCTGAAAACAATTGTCTGCTTTTGGAGAGGAACATTCTTTCTTTCCTGCTAGTAATGAAAAGTGTAAAAATGTGCCCATGTAACCTCTATCTCCCAGGAATTCATTGCTACTCAAGCCAAGATCTCAGTGGTAACAAATTACTGAGATGGTAGAGGGACTTTCCATGGCTTGAGGTATCTTCATCAAATTCCATGTGAAAATATGGACAGTAGATGACAAAGTAACCCTGGAAAATGAGTATATATGTTGCACATACCCCAACATGATCAAACATGAATAACTTTTAATAATTCTACTTTTATTCTTAAAATTAATAATGAGCTAGTCCAGAGAGCACTGAGGATTAGTTCCCGTCTGACAAGAGTGTCTCATTGTTGAGGCTGGCAGGAAAGCATTTCCTAGGATATGGACTTAATTAAACTAAAAATAGAAAATGTTAAGGTTAAAACCTCAGACTCATAGTGCGGTTTGATTCAGGAAGGGGAAAAAATGCCTTTTAGTCCACGCAGAATATAATAGTGCATAAAAATGTGAATTTGGTGCCAATGAGGGATCCCAGCCAGAGTTCCAGAGGCCAAGAGAAAGCCCAGGTAACTGCAACCCCTCTGGTACCTCAGCCTTGTCCTGGAAGTGCTCCATCCTCTATAGAGAGCAACACGATGCCCCATTTGGACCTTAGCAACGCTGTGGAGATTAGAACAAAATTTTTTTAGAGGTAGTTTCCATCCTGTGGGCACTCCATCTCTGAAGGCAAAAAAGCATTGTGCCTCAGAACTGATTTTTCTTTGCTCTTTTCTACTGCTGAATTTGCCTGTACAAATGCTCTTGGTTCTCCCCATGCTCTTAAATCCTTTCTCCTTGGCGCACACACGCACCCAAAACTCATTGGAACTCAGTCCCTAAGAACACCGAGACACAAGCCTCTTTTTCATGCACAGTGCCGAATAGGAGCAAAAACTGTCTGCTCCTGCTCATAAATTCTGTTTCATTTCAACAAGAAAGCACACTGTCTCTCTCTCACACACACACATTCACACACATCTACTTACAGAAATTTCCTTATTTTCAAGACATGATCAATAAGAGGCTATACTCCTCAGGAAAGTTGCAGAGTGAGCCTCTTACATACAGAGGCAATGGAAACTCTGGCAAAGCTTTTTCTGGGAGAGCCATCAGAGTGATCAGCATGAAGCCTGTTTTCAGTCACCAAGAGAGGAAGTGAGTGAGCATTGACCAGGGAGAGTCAGTACCCACACAGTCACATCACCAGCTAAACTCATTATAGGGTGTCCTGACATGATAGCTTGACATTAGATAAATAGATACACAGATGAAAAATCACTAAGAAAAATAATTGCACCTGGCAGAGAGGGATACTGTGACATTTCTGGATCCCTAACCACCTTTTCTAAGAAATCACTGTCTGGCATCAAAAAGTCTTGGAGTTAAAGTCTGATAAGGCCAAGGGATTTTATTCTTTCTAAAGACAAAAAAAAAAAAAAAAAAAAAAAAAGAAGAAGAAGAAGAAGGAATAGTCAAGCAAAAAATGTTTAATAGGAAAACAATATCATGTTTTCTTTCACACCTCAGATGAGAAACTCAAAAATCAATTTACAAAGAAACTCTTGCTTTTCTTGTGAATTGGGAGCTCTGCAGACAAAAAATTCCCTTCTTTGACTTCAATTTCTGTTGCAAAAACCAACTCAGCCTATGTTCTCAAAAGCTCCCCCTTTTAAGCATATGATGAAGGCTTATGATGTCCAATTTTTTTTGACAAAATGATCTTTTCCTGTCTTATGAATACCTCTTCAATTTTCTCCTCCTTGATGTTTCAGCAAATACTAGTAAAATTTCTGCATTCAAGCAAACTTTTCATCAAGCTCCCTTTAGACATCACGTTCAAAGTCTAACCCGAACAATTTCAAATACTACTTGATGAAATAATTTTCTTTGTTTAAAAAATAAGGTTTATTGAGCTTTGAAATGTGATAATTTTGTTATTTCAGCTCATTACAATTACCCTTTAAATAATTAGTAATTACCCTCTTTTAATCTTTAGCTTGTTTTGGGCTGTAGCTAAGGGATTCACAAAAGTTAGAAGAATGGGTGTTCTCAATCTCCATAAAGCAATATGTTCTTAAATGTGTCTTTCAGGGTGCATCCTCTCATCCTTTTTCACTTTGCTTTCTTTACCTGGGTGGCTTTCTTTTTCACTAGTAGTCTCATTTTTAAAGAATGGTGACCGACTTAAAATGAAAAAGTGACACTCGGTATCAGGAAGACATTGTGTTTCAACAGGAAGAGAAGAGGTGTGTGCTGCACTCACACTCCATCCTACGTCATTTTGCTTTTTTCTCATAATAAGCATATGATAGGCATCATCACTGATCTCAAGTTATACGTAAGGAAATTGAGGTGTAACTCAGACTGAGAAGTGGGACCCCAATCCAAGCTTCTGTTACTACTGAGCCTAATTTCTCTCTGTTGCACTGTCCTGCTTTCCAAGGTCATTACATGGGTCCATGAGAACTAACAGAAAAGACCAAGGAAGTCTGAAACTGGTCATTTTTTATATGTTTGCCTATCAAATAAAATATTAAATTTTTAAAAACAACATTTGTATTATTTAAGCTTCAGTATTTAATATTAGTGTTATAAATTTGTTTTAATGAGCACTAATATAAGGACACTAAATCAGTTAATGTAAGATAATCTGGAGAAACTATTAAGTGTATATTTTTTAATTCCAAGAAAAATACAGAGATTTTTACCTGTCTTTAAGCATCTTCTGGTTCTTAAAAAATACCAAGAAAAGAAAAATGATAGTGCTAAAAGCCAGACACTTAATAGAATTTGGCCCTTTAATTACCCAAGCCAAATGGAATTTTAAAAGCACACCATGAATGATGAAAATTATTTCTTTTCCTATTGGAAAAAGAAAATCAAATTTAATGTAAAATATAAAAATAAATCCAACTTATATTAGTAATAAGATGAAGAAATATTTTTAAATCTTAACTTTTCGTATAAGGCATCTATAAATATGCTTAGATCAAAAGACAATCATTTCTCACCTCCAACTATAAATATAATCTCAGCATCTTATCCTTAAAAGTCCAACTCATCCAACCCAATTTATTGACAATGTAAATTAAAATTCTGTCTGTGGAGAAATCAGGAATCATATACAATAAAATATATACAGCAATCAACACCTAACATCTAATTTAATTCTCATTTTTAAATTTTTTAATTATGATGATTTTCATAGAAAGTAATTATTAGAGTGCCATTTGGTACTTTGTAGAAAAAAATTGCCAATCCCTGATCTACATATTAGTTTTTGTGAGATTGAATCTCATTAAGGATCTTTCTTGAATTTATTGCAGCAACAAATTTTGGAGTTAATTCTGTAAGTTGACAAACAGGTAAATTCATATACTTGAATAAACTCTGTGATTATGTTTCAGTTCAACATGATGAAACTGAGAAATTAGTATATATATATATATATATATATATATATATATATATATATATATATACACAGACATATATAATCCTAGAAGTATGCATACTTATATGTTATATAAGCAAATATTTACTTGTGTAGGCAAATGTTCACATAAACTCTCTAGGAAGATTAAAAGTTGTTCCTTACCAGCTAAGAGGTCTTGGCCTTTGTAGGCTTCAGTTTCCCCATTGGTAAAATGGTGATAATAATAGTCCAGTTATTGCATACTAGCATAATATGGCTGCAAAGATTAAAAGAATGAGTGCTTAGCAGAGTGCCCAGCACAAGGTAAGCATTTAACAAATGTAAGTTACTAATATCTTTATTAGTATTTATAGCTATTATTGAGAATTCCTGCCCACAAGCAGGCACCTCCGTCTGATAAAAGGTGTGTGATCTTTTCTATAGGGACAACTTAAAATCATTATCAGAATGTTAACTTTGCCATTGAGACAACCAGTATATAAGGCAAATGGATGTGCTTGTCCACGTGCTGACAATCAGAACTCCACATTCTTATCAGAATGTAATCATAATCTTATTCAACCTACGTGAAAAGGAAACTCAATGATTGGAATGAGTCGAGGGTAGTATAAGGCATATGGTAATTATCCATTCTTATGAGCTTTCTCGAGTTTACTTTGCATCGTTTGCTAGTAAAGAGATAACCTAGGATGCATTTCCTCCACCTTGCACTGATTTATCAGGTGTCAAAACACCTTGGAGACATCACAAACACTAGCCTAGCCCTACAAAAAGTAGCTCTATTTGGAGGTTTTATACAACTAATAACATTTGAGGTCTGCTTTTTTTTCTTGTACCTCTTTCTCTCATCAGCTCAACCTGGTCTTCAAGTTACTGATGCCAGGTGATAGTTTCTTGGCTCCAGCTATGGTTTCTCTCTCATATGGCTTTTGTCATCTTCCATATAGTTCATCATCTCAGTGTTCAATTCTGTTTTTACTTTACCACCAGAAATGAATAAGATTAATTCACTGCTTCTTCAGCAAAGCAGCTTACCTCCAGCTCCCATCAATCTTCACCCTTTTGCTGGTATCACCAGATATAGTAAAATACTTTCACTGAATTAAAATATAACATTACAGCCTTGTTTTTATTTAGGGTCACTCTAACAAATGTCTTCATTAAGTGAGTTTTTGCACCTCTTAGTAAATTTTCTTTTGAAATATTTGTTCATTATTAATCAAGAACTCAAATGTGAGGATTCGTGTTAGGTTGTTTTACATAGAATTTAGTGCCAGACACTCTCTCTTCTATATAACTGAAATATGCGAGGTTTTTTAAGGCTATGAAGACAATATAACCTTTGAAATCTGTTTGTTTATTGGCTTAATATCTATAGCTCAGACTAAATAGGACAGTTAAGTGCACTGCCTAATGTTTCTATAAGAATTTTCATGCCATTTTCTATGAAATCACAGATCTCTTTTGGGAACTTAAAAGAAATATGAAAATAACCCCCAAATACACACACACACACACACACACACACACACACACACACACACACACACAAATTTGTATGTGCTACAATTTCTGAACAGTATACTATAATTATTAATTATCCTAGAATAAATAATTAACTTAAAATGTTAGTGAAACGATAAAGATATACCTACAACTGTTAGCCATCCTGAATTTTCCTGGAATCTGGTTTGACAAATTATCCAATAACTTTGATAGTCTTCGATGAGAAGTAAATACATTTAGGAACAAGCTAAGAACCATATATAGAGTTGGGTTGTGTATTATTAAATACAATGGATATTAGATTAGTTTCTCATGATAATGGGCTTTTTTATTCTGTGATCATGTTCTCCTATAAGCTATGGAATCTCTTAATATAGGGTATACTTTTTTATTGACATATAACATTATATTAGTTTCAGGTATATGACATAATGATTCAATATTTTTATATATTGTGAAATAATCACCACAAAAAATTTAGTTAACATCTATTCCCATACATAGTTGCAATGCTTTTCATTGTGATAAGGACTTTTAAGAGCTACTCATTTAGCAACTTTCAAATACGCAATGGAGTGTTATTAACTATAGTCACCATGCTGTACATTACATTCTCATGACTTACTTATTTTAAAACTGGAAGTTTATACCTTTTGACCCCCTTCACCCATTTTGCTTACCCTCCCCACCACCCCTCACCTCTGACAAACACCAAACTGGTCTCTGCATCTATGAGCTTGGTTGTTTTGTTTAGTTTTTAGATTACACATATAAGTGAGATATTGGTCTTTCTATGTCTGAATTCTTTCACTTAGCATAATGCCCTCAAGATCCATTCATGCTGTCGCAAATGGCAAGATTTCAACCTCCTTGTGGCTGAAAAAAATTCCATTGTAAAAATCCATTGTATCACATCTTCTTTAACCATTTATCTATCAATGAACACTTAGGTTGTTTCCATATCTTGGTTATTGTGAATAATGCTACAGTGAACATGGGGGTACATATATCTTTTTGAATTAGTGTTTTCATTTTCTTCAGATAAATACCCAGAAGTAGAATTATTGAATCATATGCTATTTATGTTTTTAACTTTTTGAGGAAACCCCATACTGTTTCCCATTAGTGACTACACCAATTTACATTCCCACACAAGGGTACACAAGGGTTCTCTTTTCTCCACTTTCTTTCCAACAGTTATTTCTTGTCTTTTTCATAATAGCCATTCTAACAGGTGTGAAGTGATACCTCATTGCGGTTTTGATTTGCATTTCCCTGATAATTAGTGATGCCAAGCATATTTTCATGTACCTGCTGGCCATCTGTATGTCTTCTTTGGAAAAAAAAAAAAAGTCTATTCAGATCCTCTGCCTATTTTCTAATCAGACTGGTTTTTGTTTGTTTGTTTGTTTTACAATTGAGTTATATTAGTTCTTTTTTTAATTTTGGATATTAGCCCCTTATTAGATATGTATTGCTAATATTTTCTCCCATTCAGTAGGTTATCTTTTCATTTTGTTGAATGTTTCATTTGTTATACAGAAGCTTTTTAGTTTGAAGTTGTTCTACCTGTTTATTTTTGCTTTTGTCATCTTGGCTTTTGGAGTCAGGTCCAAAAAATCATTACCAAAACTAATATGTATTTTTTTATTGTGAGATTTTTCTGACTTTTTTTGTTACACTTTATAGATGAATTAGACATAGTATTAGCAAACCATACATTCACAATAAACACTACTTTAAAATTTATGTGATTATGTTCCTATACAAAATACAAGAATAGAAAATGAAGTGCTGTAAAATCTATATTGTTACAGAGATTCATTGATATGATATATAGGTACTTTAATAAAAATTAAAAAGTGAAATAATAGTCCACCTTTAAATAGTGATTGTTGCATAAGATAGTAGCTAGATCTTTGAAAATAAGAAACATGTAGAAAATAGTATGCTTAAAAGAAATCTAATTGTTTATGTGTATGTGGTTTTTAAAAAATATCATTATTATCCCTCGTGGTTATGAGAGTTGCCTGGGCGCACCAAGTGGTTTTGCTTTTGGTCTCTCATGCTGTTGCGGTCAGATAGTATGAGACTACAGTCATCTGGAGACTTTTTCACTCATATATAGTGTCTGGTGCATGTCTTTCTCACACTCACTCTCTTTCTCACTCCATACAGCCTTTACACATGAGTTCCTTCATAGCATGGAAGTCTCAGGGTAGTTGAACTTCTCACATGGCAATTGGCTTTCCCCAAGCAAGTGTAATAATTTTCAATAGATAAAATAAAATAGCAATAATTTAATGATCACCTATTCCCATGCCAGCTATTATGAATATATTTTATTTCATTCTTATAACAACCCTGTAAATCGAGTACCATTAATTCTATATTAAAGATGAATAAACTGAGGTCCAGAATTGTTACCTTATTGCATCAGCAGACACATAGCTATAAAATCGTCAAACCACATTTTTTTATCCAATTCAAATCTAAATTATTATCTCCCTAAACCCATATCATTGTCCTATGCTGAGCCACCTCTCATAAAACCATGAAATGTTAAATGGCGATACGAGAGATAAATAACACTTCAACACACAATACAAGGAGTGCTGTGATTCTCACATGATTAATAGACAAACTAAGGTACAGTCACCAAGTATTCTAAGAGTTCAACAGAGGGAAAATTCCTCATGAACTAGTATTTCTGAGGAGCTTTTTGTGATCTAAGTACTACAAAGTTTTGTTCACAAACTGAAGATAGTTCAACAAATAAAATACGTTTTGTTTTTTATCAGAAAGCTTTGCTTACCTCAAGATTCTGTGGGTATATTTTTCTGTTACATAGATATTAAAATTCCAGATCTGTTAAAAGCAGGCAGATAAAGTTTTCTTTAAATGGCTTAGATAATAACTCTAGATATTTTTGCTGATTTCCTTTTTATTGCACTAGATTATATGACCATTATAATTTAAGCCTAAAAGGGAGTCCAATCTGCTGATTAAAGCAGGAAGAAAGAACTATTTCATTAGAAGAGGCAGTTGTACTTTCCTTTATGGGAAGAATGATGATCACAATGCTAAATTGATGGAATATTTTCTCCGCTGGTTGCAGATGGAGAAATGGGCCTTGTGCAACCCTAAAAATCACTTCAAACTTTGCCTCGTGCCTGTTAGATGCTTTGTTACTGAGTTGGGAGCTTCAGCTTGTATTGGCTCTTGTTTCCTAATGACCACCCCACCACCACCACCACCACCACCACCACCACCACCACCACCACCTCCATCTCTAGTGAGAGCTCTGGTAAGGGACTATTCCAACAAATACAGATTCCAAAGAGAGGGAGAGAAATGATGCATGCTCATATGGGATATGCAGCAGATTCATCTTCATGCTGATTAAATTGTCCAAATCAAGTAAAGTGGATCCATGATAAATTAGACAGTGGAGCCCTGTAATGGCTGTGCAAGCTGGAGTTTCACAGAACTCTCAATGTTTCTAAAGCTAGAGCTGACATCTTCTGCTAGAGTTGAGGGCAATAAAGTTGCCTGGGTAAAGTCTATATACAAGTGTTGTTCAGATCATTTTTTTTTCTCATTACTCTTTCTATTCCTAGGCTTACAAATGTTTAAGACTTCTGCAGTACCATCCAGAGTCTTTTGGCTTGGTAAATAGAGTAATCTAATGATAATGCCAGGAATCTAGACTCCAAGCTACTGGAGGCTGGGATGTAGGCAAGACAAGCAAATCCTTCCAGGCATCTAAGTTAGTGCTTGCCTACATTGTTGTTGGGTTTTTTTTTCCTTTTTTCATAAATAAATACTTTTTGAACATCTGCCTGCTTTGCACTTCACACTCAAATGATATCAAACTCTTGCAGCTGACTTTATATCCTAGTCATGCTCTGTAACTTGCTCATGTGTTTTGCTTTGTCATTCTTTACTTACCTTACTCCGCTTAGCTTCAAGTTTCAGCTCAGATAATTTCTGCTCCAGGAAACTTTCCAAAACCTCATTCCATGCCATGTACGCTTCTATCTTGTCCCTGATATCGTCCATTGGAGGCATCTGTATGTCCTGTCTACCTAGATAAGATCATCGAGAGTAAAGATAATTTCTTATTCGTCCTTGCACCTCAGTGCCCAGCTCCATGCCTGATTTGCAGTTTGAGGTCAGTAGTATTTGTTGACCTGAACTGAAGAATGGGAAGAGACAGGAACTCAATGAAGCATGCAAGGGAGCTACATGTCCCAGGCACCAGCAGAGTCTATGCATCTCTTAAAAAGGGTTGTTTGTACAAGGACTTTGTTCAGATTAACTCCATGTTACCTCACAAAAGCATAACTTCATTTTAAAAATTTTCTGAAGTTCAAAGCTGCTATAGAAAACACAAGTTGGAAGTTCCGTCAATTAAATGATTCCGTCCCATTTTTCTTAGGAGGCATGGGAGGAACTGAAAGAAAAGAGGTAAAAACTGATGTAACTAGAGGGGTTCCACAGTTCTCAGAGATGGAGTGGGTATTTCTGATTATCACCAGAGAGCACTACATGCAGGAAAGCAGACAGAATTGAGTAGTGATACCAAAATAAAGGCATGTGGTATCCTGGTACAGGAGAAAAGACAGCAAGCCAAAGAGGTTAAGCATAAATAGAAAGGAATTTAAGTTAATTTCCTAGAAGAACTGATACTATTTGAGACTTGCTTGGATGTGCCAGATTTTAAACAACCACAGGCTAAATGGATAGTGATGCTGGCTGCCTTGCAGTGCTTTCCAGAGTTCAGCAGCACGCACTGGCCTGCTCCATGGCAGATCAGAAATGAGAAGCCTGGAATATTGGCTGCTCCTGTGAGTGATCCCAATGCCAGTCAGTAGATCCCAAATTTACTGAAGGCTAGCAAGAAATAAAGAGGGTATCATGACCCCTTAAGCTTTTTTGATCAGCCTGGAAGGCAGGGCAGCAATGGGATGCAGTAGACAGTTCTCTAAAACTAGTGAACCACCGTTATTTGCATCTCCTTAGGGGAATAAGAGATGGTGCCAATGAGAAAGGACAAGAGAGCATTTCCCTCACTGTCATGCTGTGAAGCTGCTGGGAGCTTAGTCCCAGCCTCCCTTGCTCCAGTGCTATTTGCATTAGATCTTCTGCAAAATGCTGCTTTTGCAAAAGATGGTACTAATGTTTCCCACTGAGTTTGAAGAAAAGTATAGAAGAACCCCTTCATCTTCCTTAGCCTGGTCATCAGTGAATAAGATTCATAACCCAGGACTAGTCTAGGTTTTGGTTTCTCGAGGTCAAATACTGTCCAAGAGAGCAAGGCACATGGGTTGCCCTGAGCTATTGAGAGATGCTCCTGAACAGAGGAGAACAATGAATTGCAGTTCCCAGCTGCATACTGAATGCTTCCTATTAGCTTACTACCCTTCGCAGTAAATCAACTTACTCTCCATTACAATAGATGGCAATAGTGTATTACTTGTCAGCAACATGCTGCAATAATAAGGTTCTTTCAGGCAGCCTCTCAAATACAGATTGTGATGTCTGTGCAAAAATAGAACTGCTTTTAAAAAGAATATGAGCAATAGCTCCATAATAAGGCCAGATCCAGTATTTCAACAGGAGGGTCTTTGAATTTTCTTACATCGTGACAAAAAATTTATTGCAAAGAGCATGATGGAAATTTATTATTTAATTGTAAACTATTTATGAAATCCGGGTCCTATTAATTCAGTAACAGAAATACAGCCTCCAGAATGTTTAAAGCCTATAGAAACTACAAATTATGTGGTGGACTCTGGAACCAGCCAGAAAACTTGGATTCAAAACCCGCCTCTGCAGCTTACCCACCGTGTGTCCATAGGTGAACTACTTAGGCCCCCCAGCTTACCTCCCCTGTCTAATGGAGGTAATAATAATGCCTTCTATATAGGAATATGGGTTAAATGAGATACTATCTATAACATGCCACAACAATACCTGTAACACAAAGTATTTAATAAATGTTGTTTATTATTGTCTTTTGCCCAGTGTTTTTACATTTCTAACATTGTAGGGCCAGATGCTCCATTTAATTCAGGAACCTGTGGGATGCCTGATCCTTCTCTCATGCCCTTCCCTTCATGCCAATATAGATTTGAATTCTCAGAAAATATTCCAGGGGGGATTGAATTTTGAGCTTCCAAAAGGAAGAAATGAAGAGACCAAAGTCAGATTGTCCCCACTGGGTTGGCATGTGACAGAGATTTGAAGTGGCTCTAAGGCATCACGGAGAACAGCTGAAAATCACATTGTCAGCCTGAAATGCATCAAAGGCATTTGCTGGCGTGGGCCACCCCAGGGAAAATCCCTATTCAGCTTAGTCCTTGCAGAATCACGCTTGGCCCTGGCAGGATGGGAACTAACTTACCCTCCCATATGGCACCTAGTTTGTTGTAAGCAGTTGATGAGAAAGAAATAATGACAGTAATAACCTCTCTTCACCCACAAACAGTATTCAGTTAGGAACATCTGTCACCATTATCACTACTGACACAAATTCTGATATTACTTTGTGCTGTGGAAAAACCTGATGAAGCTTTTCACTTTGAAGCTAATAAGGAAGATATCTTGCCTAAGCTGTGAACATTAAGGAAGTCCACTGATGGTAGCAAGCACGCCTGCCCCTGCTCTCTGTGGGTGTGTTGCTGGCACAGAGAAAGGTGAGGTACATCCGCTTCAAGTTATTTTTCCTGTGCTAAATTCATTTCTGTAGCCAGAATCTTCCCTGTATCTTAGTATAATCCAGATTTAGTGAGATTCTTATTTTAACTCTTGGCTGGGTGATAAATGTGTCCCTTCCCACCAAAAAGGTCTCTGCAGGCTTTGGGAGGAAGTTGCCACTAGGAGAATCTTGACCCTCCTCTTCTTTCTCTCTGGCTGCATCGAGCCCTTCCTATTACAAATGACACATGGGACCTGAATAATTCAGCCTCTTAGTGACCAGGGATATACAGTGTTCTTGAGATAGTGGTTTATAAGAAATATAAAATTGCTTTCTGTTTTCTTGTAGACTTAAGGCTGTATTGCAGGCTATTTCTACACAGAAGGAAGCAGGTTTTTATGCCCTTCAGAATTTGACAAAGGTCAGCCCAAAATGAAGGCTTTTTTCTCATGATTTCTTAGCAGGTCTCAATGTTCTGATTAGCTAGGAGGAAATAAAATTTCCATGTGTGATTACTCCAAAGCAATGAGCCGGTCCAAGTTCAGTGAAATGTCTTCAATCAAGGTAAACATAAACCACAATGAAAGTGATGCGTGCTAAACCACTGCCTCTTGTTGCTTTGACATTGATGCCTTTTGGTGTGCTTGGTTAGTGTCTTTAGTTAGATACTCATACACTTTTCCTCATATCCTCATAATTCTGCATAAAAGATTGGGCTAATAGTAAAGTGTTCTGAATCAAAACCAGCTAGAAAAGTTTTGAGTTGGATTATTCTTCTTGTCATTTAAAATTGTTATCATGCATGAACCTAATTCCATTAAAAACTGCCTGATGTATAGGTAATATACATATTACATATATTCTTAAGAGGCCTAAAGATCAATGTTCTAAAGTCCAGAAAATAATAGCTGAGAATTCAATGAGTAGGTAGTTATTGTCAATGAGTAAGAGATTAAATCCCGTACTCTATACTCTGCTGCCTGTATTCAGATGAGCACTCCCACCCACCCCCTCAAATTGCCTATCCATTCTAAGCTTCTTTCTCACCTCTAAAATGAGAATAATATTCTTATATTATAACATTGTCACAATGATGAAATGAGCTAATCCACAAATGACACTTAACCTTGTGCCCACAACACATTAAGTCTTTGGGGAGCATTACCTATGATGATGATGATGATCATGATGATCATGACTTCACTTTGCATTTTACTAAAATTTTCATGTATGTGAGCATATAGGATTTTTGTCACCATTTAATGCATTTTATTCCTCATCCCTGAAAGGCAAGGAGTATTTGAGAGATATGTCGATTTTGGCAAGAGAAAGTTCTCATTGCCTTGTAAATGCTCCATTCTAGAGGAGGTGAGTATCCAGGGCAAGAGATGAGATTTTTCCAGATAATATAAAAAAGGAAATAAGGATCCTGTGAAAAGCAGTAGAAAAGGAATGTGGGGAGTCTCAACTGGGACAAGAGGGTTCACAGAGCTGCATTTCTGGGAGCCCTTGGGAGATGAACTTGTCACTAAATTAAGAGCCAAGAGAAACAAAATCTATTCCTAATCAACTCTCAGTAGGAACAGATTCTTTGGGTAATAGAACAAGGTAAATATTTTTTAGATATTAAGGGCACAAAGGCAGGGTTACCTAAGAATTTATATCAGTGTTTCAAATAATCAACATCTTCACCTCTGAGGTAGGTAGCATTATTATTCACATTAATAGCTTAGGCAGTAGTTAATTCATAACATTTGGGGGCACACTCATTTTTTGTATTGTGGTTAAAAAGCACATAACAAGAAGTTCATCCTCTTTACAAATTTTTACATATATAATACAGCATTGTTAACTAAAAGGAAAATGCTCTACAGAAGTTCTCTAGAACTTTTTCATCTTGTATAACTGAAATTTTATACACATTGAACAGCAACTTCCCATAGCTCCCTCTCCCCAGCCTTTGGCAAACATTATCCTACTCTCTGTTTCTATGAGGTTAACTACTTTAGATACTCAAATAAGTAGAATCATGCAGTATTTATCCTTATTTTACTTAGCATAATGTCCTCAGAGTTCATCTACATTGTTGTGTGTACCAGCATATTTTTAGGGCTGAATGATATTGTATGCATATACCACATTTTTTAAACCATTTTTTTTTTTGAGACTCTAATCAAAGCTCTGGTATCTTCCTTAGGAAAGGTCTCATACATGTAAAATTCTACATATGATTCTAGTACTCCACACATTACCTGAGTCTCATTCATAAAACTTTAGGAATATTCTTTTAGAAATAATGCAAAGAACTAACATTTCTCACCCCAGTAAAGAATGAGCTCTTTGAGTATATGGATTGTGTCTTTTTGTGTATTTCTCCAACTCAGCTGTCAGAATAGATATGTAAGAGGTGGTTTTCAGTGAAAAGATATATAAATGAATGAATATCTACTCCAGGCCAAATATTTTACAAAAATTATCTCGTCTAATCTTCACAGCATCCTGTAAAAGAGAGATCACCATCTCTATTTTATAGATAAAGAAACAGATATAGAAGGATTGTGTGTTTTCCCAAAGTCACAGAGCTTGTAAATTACAAATTCAGAATTTGAACTCAGGCCTGTCTTGCTATAAGATTGTGTGCTTACCCCTGTATTGTATTAGTCAGCTCACACTGCCATAAGAAAATACCACAGACTATGACTTAAATAACCAGAATTAATTTCATACCGTTCTAGAGGCTGGGAAGCCCAAGAGCAAGGTGCTGGCTGATTCGTTTCCTGGTGAGAGCCTTCTTCCCAGGTTGTAAATGGCCACCTTCTTGCTGTGTCTTCATATGACACATGCACGCGCACACACACACACACACACACACACACAGCTCTAATGTCTCTTCCTTTTCTGATAAACTCTAAAGGCTTAGAGCCTCTCCCTTATGACTTCATTTAACCTTTATAACCTCCTTATAGGCCTATCTCCAAATGTGCCACATTAAAGTTAGGACTTCAAAATATGAATTTTGTAGGGAACATAAACATTCAGTCCATGACATGCACCATTTCGCATGTAGAAGTAAATAGGGAAAGAAAAACATTCGGATCTCTCACTGAACTGACATATCAAAGGCTGTACATTTTTTATGTTGCTCAGCCACTGAAAGGCATTTTGTCTGGGTAATTTTTGCAAGCTTAAATGGTTGATTTCCCATCCAAAGAAACCCCTTGCTAAGTTAGGTTATGTACTGCACCTGCCAGAGTGGTTTTCTTGCATCCAGTCAGCATGTGGTTTCCACAGGACAGGGCTCCTCACGTTCTACTAATCTTAGGTCAACTTCAGTATACCAGGAGTGTTTCAGTACCCCAGACTGCCGGGATGAGTGTAATCTTGCATTTCCATTCCCCTTGGACCGACTAGCTTTCATAGGCTGGTGATTCAGAGTCTATGCTCTGGGACTTTAATATAACTTTTGATTGTAAAAATTCAAGTTGATTCAGAAGCAGTGAATGGGAGCAGCTGGACCCAAACCTCTGTGTATACTGGCCCTTCCACCTTCCACTACCCAACCAGGCTTCAGTTGACAAAAGAAGACACTTTTCCTTTTCTCCTTTCACTTAACATCTCCTCATATGGAATCTGAGCAATCATTAACACTTTAAGCATTCTCTTCTGAAGTTCAATGAGCCCCTTTCAGAAGAACAATTGAGTCTCCCTCCATGCATGCCCAGATGCCCATCAGCTCTGTTCCCCTTCACAGGGTTGTTTTACAATAAGTGAGCAAGAAAAACCATTTGCCTCTGCTTTTATAAACTTTTTTATATAGAACCTGTAAATGTACTTAATAACTTATTTTTATTTTATTATTTTGCTAAGTTAACATTCTTTTTCTGAAATACAAATTCGTAGATATTTCAGGGTTTAAAAGATTTTGCAATAATGAGGTTTGAGGTGATCCCCTCCATGTAAGATAGCTTATACCATCTTAATGTGGATTTTGTTTGTTCGCTTTCCCAGTTTTATTAAGATATGATGAAGTTATAATATTGTACAAGTTGAATGTGTACAACATAATGACTTGATACACGTATATATTATGAAATAGTTACCACAATAAGTTTAGTTAACATTCATCACCTCACATAGTTAAAATTTTTTTCTTGTGATGAGAACTTTTAAGATCTACTCTCTGCAAATTTCAAATTACAACACAGTATTATTAACTATAAACCCATCCATATACAATCACCTAATATCTTACAAGGAAGGCAAGAATATTCAGTGGAGAAAAGACAGTCTTCAATAAATGATGCTGGGAAGTCTAGATATTCACCTGTAAAAGAGTGGAACTAGACTAGACTTCTATCTTACCCTATTCACAAAAATTAACTCGAAATAGACTAAAGACTTAAATGTAGTACTTGAAGCCATAACACTCCAAGCAGAAAACATAGGGAAAAAGTTCTTTGACACTGGTCTTGGCAATGATTTTGGGGCGGGATATAACACCTGAAGCACAAGAAACAAAAGCAAAAATAAACAAATGGGACTACATAATATTTTATTAATAACAATAATTATGATGGCTAATATTTATTTGTTCTTCCTATATGTCAATAGTATGCTAAGTACTTAACATGACTTATAACATTCAATCTCCAAACAGTTAAATGAGGTAGATGCTATTGTTATCCCTCATTATGTAGATGAAGAAATCGATGTTAAGAGAATTTAATGGCTTGCCAAGATAAGAATAGATGGTAAAATAAGGATTTGAACATAGGTGGGTTCAAACTCCAGTCTCTACTTGTAACCACTGTATTCAAATGATACACTTGTCACAACTTTCTTCTTCCATTTACTTTCTTTGTTTCCCTTCTCTACATTGTGGTAGTGCTGGTGTTTTGATTAATTGTGGCATGAAGCATTCATTTACTGAACAAATATTTATTATGGCCCATGAGTGTGTAAAAGCAATTTCAACTGATTGAGGAAATAAGGTGGATACATGAAGAATTATTTTCTAAATTCTCTCAGATTATTTCTTTCTCCACATTTTATGTGTCAAGTATAATCTCTCTATCCAGCTTTCTCCTATGGAGGCTCTGTAGCTTTTTGTACTTAACAATCACTATTTTAGACTATTCACTTATGTGCAAAACAGTATATAAGAAGTTTTAAAGAGCACCTTGGGTAACTTTCCCGTCATGTTTGAATCTGAAATATTTTACCCTAAACCCACAATTTTCAATATAGTCAAGCTGCTAAATTGCCTCTCTGGGAGGCCAAACTTACTCTTGATTTTATTTCCTTTGTTTTCTTAAGCAAGTATAAGATATTACAGATTTTGTTTTAATCCTACTGCTATTACCACATCTCCCTCCTCACTTCTAGAATTGTAGATAGTCAATTTTCAACAATAAGTACTTGCAAAAATATTAACTTTTAAAGAATGGAAAAAGTTAGGTGCACCAATATTTTAATTATCATCTTTAACTCTCTGTAAGAATGCTCTAGCCCAGGTTAAAAACAAAACAGGAGCAACAAGCAAGCAATCACAACAGCCAGGAATCAGCAACGTTGTCTTCCTTTTACGCTTCTGTGTCAACTGCTTGTCAAGCAGTTGTCATAAGGCTGCTTTAAAGGTCTCCCTTAAGAACCAAAGGTAGCTGTTTTTTTAAATTTTTCTATGTTCTCATGAGTCAATATAAGGAGATATAGACTTTTTTGTCATGAAAAGTTGTCATAGAAGTGACACTTCTTTTGGTAATGATGGATTTGGACTCTGGCTTTCCATATATTAGGGTTATTTAAATTAGAAGCAAGCAAGTAGTTAATGACTAGTTTCTTCCTCCGAACCTGGATCATAACACAATTAAGTAAAGAGAATATCAAGTAGGGATAATTTCTCTCAGTTACAGAACAAGTAAAGTATTATAAGAGTTTATGGCACTTCTTCAAGTAACTGAATCCTATGATTCAAAAGCTGAAATTTCATTATGTTCTGTTTTGGTCAGAAGTTTACCTGCGGAATTTGGTGAGATTTTGAATGCCTCTCCACCTTTGTTTTAGAGTATTTTGCTTATTCACTTTGAGTTAGTTTATGACTTAGGCATATGCTGGTTTTGTTTTGTATCATCTGCTTTCAGTTATTTTAGAACCTCAAAGTAAGGACTTCATCACAGTTTACATGAGATACAGATCAAAAAATGGAAGTTTGTGCACTTCTGTGAATAAAAACTGACTACTTAGAATATTCTGATATAAGCACACATGGGTGTGCACACACACAGCAGAATCTAAATTTGATACACCATAAACAAAATTCACTCTCACAAAAAACCTTTGGCTTTTTTCAGGTTAAAGTAGAGAGGACTAAAATATGCTTTTCAAATATAGTGATTCTTTTGATCCAAAATATTTTAACTAATTTTTGTATAACTGAAATGATTTTCATATTTAGGTAAATCAGAGGACTTAACTAAAGAATGAATTGAATATTATCAACCATAATCTTTTATGCAGAATTTAAACTTTTGATAATATTTACATGGATGCTCATAAGTATGAAAAAAAAAGCAAGAGAAATTAATTTGTCCTTACATTGCATAAGCCTTCTTCTTTATTATCATGTAGGTCTGATTGAACAGAACTGTGCATGACCTGTAGTTGATGGAGAGTGCGTTAGGTAAAAGCTGGAGTGCTAAACAGTTGCAGATCTCGTGATTACCATTTCAGCACAGCCTTCTTGAATATTATAGAATGTCTCACCACCCCACAAAGTTCTACCACACCTGTTGTACCAGTGTTTAACCCCGAGTCTTTCATTCTTCTTTTTTATCCCATTATTTTAACTCCCAGCTGCTGAACATGAAAAGAAAAGTCATGAAAATTTGTTTTTTTGTCATCTCCTAACTTATCTATCCAAGCTTAATTAGATTGTCTGGACTGCCCAGAAAAACTTTTATCATTTGTTAACTCCTTTAACATCCCACAGCCGGTAATTCTAAATCTTTTTCTGTAGCCTTTGAATACTTAGTGTCATCTCCACGTCCCCAACTCTCATGAGCTGACATTTAAAAAAAAAATTTTTTTTTGAGAAATTCCAGTTCATCTAGCATTAGTTCCTAATTTCATTTTCTTCACCTGACAATAGATGCTTTCTATCATCTCCATATTCCCCTGGATGTAGCCCTAATACTCTTTCCCTCCATTCTGGGAGGACAAGACATCTCTGTGTGTATTATTGACCCTGTAATCTTTTGCATCTCTTAAGAACTTCTTTGTATTTCTTTAAAAATAATTTTATTTTCTGGCCTTCCTTTGGCTTTTTCCCTTTTGCTTTTTACTGTGTTCGTCTCCTTACTTATAAAAATAACTAAAAAATAAAAGTAAAAAAACCTATTACGTAATGGCAAGAATTTAAATTAGAATCTTCCCTTTTCCTCCAGGAAACCATAGGAAGAAATAATGAAAGAATAAGTACACAAAAAAGGGCACACACACTCCATTTAAAGTGAAACAAGGAGATAGAAAGCTGCTGGGGATGGGGCAGGGTTGTACTGCAACTGGTATGGCATTTGGCATCAAGGGCAGAAGTGAGCTGTGAATGGAATGGTAAGGAATCTCAGTGTGAGATATCTCAGAAAGCACTGGAAAAAAATATATTCCCTGAAGTTAAAGGCCATATCCAAATGTACAAAAGCTGAATAGGAGTGCTGAGAACAGAGCTGTTTATCTAGAAGCCTCAGTGAACAAAGATAAAGTAACAAGAGGAATCTTAAGGGTTGGACAAGCAGGGGCTGTTGTAAGAAAGCATTTCGTGAAGTACCCATGAAATAGATCCCATAGAAACAGCTATCTGTGAGCCCAGAGCTTGTGGCAGAAACCCAACTGGACCAAGCTAATTTTAAAAATGGGTAGAGGCCTGTTGAAAGTCATGTAGAGAAGCACATGGAAGTGTACTTGGATTAACTATTCTGTTTCTCTGGCAACAGAAGGTAGATCCTTGAGTTGTAAAGCCTTTTCCTCACCATATATATCCCAAGTCCCACTCACTGTAGAAACATCCTGTAAATTGCTAGTCCAGAACACTCTAAGCCATTTAACCTTGAGTCATGAAAAAATAGTGGCACAGAATTCATATAAAAATACTATTAAAAATGTGTAAGAAATCAGTAAAATTTTCCAATAGGAGAAGAGTCACCAGAAAAATATTGCCAAGTTGTAGCTGAAGATTTAGCCAAAGATTTCACCATTAAAATGAGTTATGAAGCAATCATTGCAAGAAAGAAGACCACAAAACATAAAAACAAGAGTGCAGGAGTACGCGACCACAAAATAGAGAGAAGTAAAACATGAGCTGACAAAACTAAGAGAAAGAAGAGAAGGAAAACAAAAGGATTATAGAAATAAAGATGAGTAGAAAGAGTACCAGCAGAATAATTTCTGTAGCTATCAGTAGCCATTGAATGGGGCAAAGTAGAAATGAAGAAAGAAATAAAATAGATAAAGAGATAGAAGAAAAATAGAGGACAGAGGCAAAGGGCAGGCAATGTATTCATATTTGGAATTCTTAAAAACAAACAACAAAAGCATTGGAACAAAACAAATGCTTTAAAATGTAATTCAAGAGACTTCTAAAAGTAGAGAAACTTTGAGCCTACATTTTGTCTTAGAAAAACTGACCAGAATAGTCAACTCTATGATGTGTACTAGTAAAGTTATTGAATGTTAAAGATAATGAAAGTGTTCTCCATATACCAGACCAAAAAAAGTTAATTCTAAATTATATATATGTATGTGTACACACACACACACACACACACACACACACACACACACACACACACACACATATAATTAAGCTAACATCAGACTTCTCTCTCTATCACAGTATATTCAATGTCAGGAGACAGTGAAGTAACACCTAAAAAATACTCAGACAAGAAGAATTTATATCTAGCCAAGCTATCCTTTAAGCATATAAAATATAATAAGTCATATATAATAACTACAGCTAAACAATTTAAAATGGGAAAATTCAGAGAATACTTTTCAATCAGCAGTACTGAAATGATTTTAGGAATTTTAGTCAGCCAAGAAACCACTGGGGGAATTTTAGCAACAGACTAGTGGTGAGCAATAACTATATTTTGCTTCAGCTAAAATTAAAACATGTGAAGAAGGGCAACAAAATAGTATGGAAATATAAGATGGCTTGATAACATAGAAATAAAACAGCTAACAGAATAGAAGATAGAATACAAGTAAAATAAATTTTGCAGATGCCTCATTATTAGTAACTAAGAGGCAAAAGATAGCTTTTAAAGCACAAATAAAATATCATATTTAAGAGTACAATGTAAACATGAAGTAAAATAAGTAAATTGGGGATGGGGAGGTAGAAAGAAGGGAGAGGAAAATGAATGAAGACCATAAGAAGATACAAAATAATTTTCTAATGCTCATAAAAAGGAAGTTATTAGATATTAGACATGATTATAGTGATAATCACCTGAAAATGTAAATTTTTTTAAGTATCAGAGGATGTACAATTTTTAAGAAGTAAATAGTAAACATACTGGAACCTGCTTTCAGGAGTAACTAGTTGACTAGAACCTAACCCGCTTGGGTATTACCCAAACGTAGATGACCTGGGGGAAGGAAAATAGCCAACTTCAGCCCACTCCAGCCACCCTTACCCACCTAAGGGAGGAGAGAAAAGCTGAGAAACACGTGTAAAGTTCATAGCCCAGAGGCATAGGCTCAATAAAAGACTGAGAACTGAACACCCCCCTCCCCACCCCTAATACTTCAACACCACATTATTAAAAACCTACTTAACCAATAAACATAACGGATGACAAATGTTCATATTTGCTTATATTTGCATGAAGAAAAATCAGAAAAGATATTAAAAAAATGATACATGTGGTTCCCTGTTGGAGGCCAACAGCCAAAATACAGAATAAAAGGGAGCTTCCTTTAGGGGGAAACATCACACTTTTATCTTGGTTTAATCTTTTGTTTTTTACCAAAATGAAAATATTACCTGCAAAAAAATGCATTTTTATTATTTAAAATAAAAGTTTTTAACTTAAAATTTCAGTATCTAAAAACAAAATAAATTGTATTCCAACAGCAAAAATTTCACCAGAAAACTGTCCTTTGATCCTGCTGTACTTTCACACTACCATCTTATTTCCTTTTTATACATACTCAGAGTTCCTAAAAGAGCAATAAATATTATTTTAATAAAAGCATGAGTAAATTATATCCGCTTTCTCTACTTCCTCACCATCTTCTACTTACCCCATAAATATTTGCAATAGACTTTGCAAGGTCACTAATAATCTCATGTGGACAAAGCTATAAAAATTATTATTAATATACCTACTTTTACTTAACAGTTATGTATAATGGTGTAGCTAAATCAAATGTGGGTGAATTAAGAATGGTAGGGAAACTTACTATTTAAAGGAAATCAGAAATGACTCTTTTTTTTAACAAATAATATTTGTCTCCTAATTTATTGTTTTTTATGTTGCAATTTTTGGTAGTTTCAATTTTGTTAAAATAATGTTAGATGGAATGATTTTGATTTTTGAAATGAGATTTGTAATAAGAACATTAATTTTGGATTCTACTATTTAAAAAGGTTCATACACCTAATTAGGTATATATTTACGCAAGGCTTCACAAAGTATCCATACTTCAAGTGCAGCAATTCACACATTAAAATTCAGTCATCCCAATTCCACACCCCATACTGTCTGTCCACTCATGGACACTCCTTAATCCCCCACCCCGGGGTCTCTTCTTTGATCCTCCCCACCTACACACCCACCGGTTTTGAAATGTTTGTTATCAAATCAGCAGGTTCATTGGTATGCCCTTGCTTCCTCTGGCTATTGCCAACTCCGTTTTCCAGACTTAGTGTGGCGAAAGAAATCTGAAATTGTACTTTGTCTGCAGTGATCAGGGAACACTAATTTCTGTGACACAGCTGAAAGAAAATGTTTTTAAAATTTTTAAAATTAAAAAAAAAAAAAGAACATATAACCTGGAAAATGGCCTTTGTTTTCTTTTTTGTGTGTATGCCAGAGCTTACTTCATTATGTTAATTCCTGAGAACCAGCAAAAGAAAACTGACTTAAATTGAACAGTAATCCATAGTGAAATTGACTAATCCAGTTTCACTTATTACTGAACTCTGTTAAATGCAAAAAGTAGTACATTAAATTGAAAATAATAAAAGAGCAAACAGCGTTTCTAAATTGCTAATACATTGCAAGGCCATCGCCTTCTTGCATGAGGTGTGCATGTAGCATAAAGGATGTGTGTGCCAATGGGAATTTTGCAGCCTGTTCTTAGAAAAACTTGTATAAAACTCTATCAGAATTCAAAAGAGTAATCTTTAACTCTGGCAAATCAAAGAAGCATTTTTATCTGGCAAAACCAGGCACAAACAAAGAAGAACAAATAAATAGCAATTAAGAATTTCCTTAGGAAGAGCCATAAAACAATACAAATGTTCACTGTACTATATAATAAACTTCAGCTTTGTGTCTAACAGATACCTCCCATCCGCATATTCCCTGTTCTCATGGTACAGCAGCTTCTGGAGTGACAGGTTGTCTTCTTAGGAACTACCCCAGTGCCAATTTAAAAAGCTTTCTCAAATATACTAAAAAGTATATACAGTTTGCTATCACTTATATAAGGGGGAAGAGACTACAAATATGTATATGTGTGTATAAACATGTGTGCGTGTGTGGTGCCTATAAAGGGTAGATGGGAATAAGGTAAAAGAGAAAATAGTTCAAGCTAAACTTTTTCGAATATATTTTGTTTTATAAATTAGACTTTGAAATCATGCACAGTATTATATAACTAGAAAATAAAATTAAGTTCTAAAATGATCTCAGAAATAAACAAAATAAAATGAAATAAATAATAACTGTGTAATTCAATTTTTGGCACAGCCATTCAGAGAGGAAGTATTTCAAGAGACTTTAAAGCACAGTAGTTTGGCTATATATCTACATCATGGCATAGATCCCAAGGGAAGTGAACTGCAGAATCAGAGTGTGCTGATGGAGAGGTACTGTTGTGTGAAAGTGGGACGTAGTCCACTGGAGACCCTCAGAAACACTGGGTGGGACATATGTTGGAACTGCCCCACAGAAGCTCAAGGAAACTGGGCGTTTATAACCTGCCATATCTAAACAAGCTGAGAGTTGTCTCCTAGGACTTCTGGACTGTTCTCAAGGCAAGAATATCCTCAGAGAGATTCAGGAAGATGCTGGCAGGCCCAAGAACTATTGTCCCTCTGGCCTCCTAGACAGACTGAGGGAATATCCAGCACCTGATACATCACTCACTTTTCACAAACCCTATGTTATTTTCACTCTTTGTTTATTGAATCAGGATCCAAACAAAGTGTATGCATAGTGATTGGTTAACATGTTTCTTAGGTGTTTTCTAATTTACAGATTTATCTTCTATCTCTATTTTTTTTTTTTTTTTTTTTGCATTTTGTGTATTGTTGTAGAATTCAGTCATATTTTCCTGTAGAATTTGTTAGGGGTTTGTGTCGTGATGTTCATCATAATGTTAACATTCTCTGTTGTTCTCTGCATTTTATGTGCATTGGTAATTATCATATTCAAGTTTGTTTTTTTTCCAGACTACTTCATAGGTGGTAGTGTGTTCTTACAATAGGAGGTACATAATTTCCAGTTTTCTCTCTTGTTAAGATAGTAATTGAAATTGAAAACCACTACTCTGAGGCATTAACTTGTGGAGGTTACAGAAGGGTAATATTTTAATTTTATCATTCCTTCTTTAGTCAATGTGAATAGTTCTGTAAAGAGAAATGTCTTCATTAACTGTTTAGTTGATGAGAGTGAACTTTTGCTCCTTCCACTTGTCTACTTTCTCTCACTTCTAATGTATGTCCTTGTGTTACCACCACCACCCCTTTCACAACAGTTTCTAACAGCATACAAATATTTGTCTTAGGTCCTGCTATCTTGGGGAACCCAGGCTAAGACCCTGGGAATTTTACAATAATAACTTATTTTTTTCTTGAGTGTGATTGTATGGTTGATGTTATGTTTGAAGAAAAGGTCCTTGTAGGAATGCTTTTTAAAACATTTACAGATAAAATTACGTAATTTCTGGGATTTTTTTCAAAATAATTTATGAGAGGGTTGCTGGCAAAGAGGGTAGAATTATAGACATATAAGAATGCCTCTGATTTGATAGTTTATGAAGGCATGGGACGAGTATATGTAGTTTTATTACTCTTTTTATAGATGTTTAATGTTTACTGTAGTAAAAAGTTTTATAAAATTAGGTCCACACTAAAGGTATCTCTAGGAGGATTCAACGAAAGTAGTAAAATTGATTGACTCCGTTCAGGGTCACCAGGGAGTGGGATGATATGGCGAAAGGGAAATTTTCACTGTACAATTTTTTTAAATCTTTTAAAGTTTGACTAATCTTTTAAAGTATTACATTTCCAAAATAGAAAAAATAATAATAATAAATAGAGAAAGTGAAAAGCAATGTAATTAATCACATCAGTTTCCTGCTTAAAACCCTTCAAATGTGGTCCATTGTTCTAAAGACCAAAATTTTTAACATATCCTAAAAGTTCCTACATTATCTACGCCTACAGAATGTACGCCTCTCAAGTTTTACCTCTTTATAACTTGGCTCAATATGCTCCAAACATTTTTTTTTTAATTTTTGTCAATCTCTTTCTTTCCTCAAAGACTTTGCACAACTAACTCCCTCTTCCTTAGGGAAGCATTCTCTAATCCCAGACTAACTCCTTATTTCATATACACTCACAGCACCCTATGACAGCAATTATTACAATTGTAATTTCATTACTTTTATATTATATAATAATATGTACAGAATTTATGATTTTAGTCCACAAATCCAGCTGTGTAAGAAACATATCTTTATATAATGTCTCTTTCTCACCTGTTGGACCTTCATCTTAATGAGAATAAGTATTTTATCATGGACTCTTTGAAAACTCCAGCACATGGTAGCCACTCACTTAATATTTATCAGACAGAGGGTGATGAATGAATGGATGGATGATTGCTGGATAAATGAACTGAAGAAAAATAAGTAAACAAATGAATCTATCCATGAGCAAAATCCTTCAATTCTGAACATCAATAATGTTGCCTAGTTAAAGATTTGATTTAACATGTGGCTGATCTTTGTGTTTCAGTGTTTTATGAAGCCAAATGAAAGACTTGGTTGCACACTATGACTAATAATAAAAGGAGAATATTCAAATTGAAGCAGAAACCTTTAAATTGAGACTACCCATCACCATAAATTATAGTAAAAATCACTCACTCACTGTCTTAAAACTTTAATACTACAAATAATAAGAAGGGAACTCTTGTCTCCTGTACTACAACATGTGAATGTTAAAACTTCTTTGCAAAATTAGTATGGGTGCCAATAAGTCATAATATATGTCAAAGTGCTTTGTAAATATCAAATATTCTTAAAACTAAGTTAATCTATAATTTGAATTGGGTTAAAGTTCAACATGAAAGCCATTCTTCGGCACAAAAAAAAAAAAAAATATCACAAGAAACAAAATTCATACATGGAATGGTCCTGGCAGGGGAGAAGATCATGTTGACTGTGGTTTTCCAGTGGAATTCCATCAGCAAATTAGTTCTTCTAGCTCATTACATCTCATTTCTTCAGAATCAGTGTATCCACTGGAAGTGTAGCCTTCTCTGAATTCAAGATGAGATCCTCCTTGAAGCACCCTTTCGCTTCATATTTATGCTGCATTTATTCTATAACCCAGCCAACATCATTTCATATTGTTGAGCATTTGGGTCATCCTGGCAGTTTATTTGCCTTATTCCAGCTTTCAGAGGAAATCCATGTACCTATAAGGCATAGACTATGCTTATACCTCAAAGGAGGCAATTTTGGTGAAATAAAAATAGGTATTATAGGCCTCAGAGCTATATATTTTCTGACCATACCATGCACATTGCTTATGTGTATCATTTCTTTTTCAAATTGTTCTGCAAAATCAGGCCGATTTTTACCAGGCAGGGATAATTCGGAGAAGAAAAGTCACAGGCTCCTCACCCACATTATTCCACGATAAAGCATTCAGGACGCAGACACTCCACGTGGGTTGGCATTTACGAAGACAGTCTCCCCACAGGTAGTACAGCCTACCTGTACTACCAATCAACCTCCCTCTTTACAGAGCAAGCATGCAAGCAACGTTATTAGTGAGGGGACACATAAACATCTTAGACCCCAGACAGCATAGATTCGAGTGTCAGCAGTTTACAGGAATTGCCTGGAGTTGCCTGCTGCCCAGAACCTGTGACTTTTGTAAGTTTCTGTGGCCTTGCTAGAGGAAGGGTCTCATAAATCCTAAAGAAAGCTGACCTTGAATGCAGCCCCTCTAGCTTGGGGGAAGTCTCCCCATCCCAACTTGGCCCCACTGTCTCCTCATCCAGACCACCTGGAGGCAGCCCCAGGTTCATTTCTAAATAATCTTGCTTTTTGCATCATACAAAGCAGCACCAACATATCTATTCAAATTCACTCTGAGTTGGTAGGAACATTAAACATACAAAACCAAAACTGGGCCTACCTGTACTACCAATCAACTGAAAAATATAAATTGACTCTTCCAAGCTTTTCTCTCTGGGGATTCCATTAAAGGGCTAAAAATTCTCTAGTTTTTCTCATGCTTATGGAACCTAAGGCCATTTTTTCTCAATTTAAAAACATGTATATTCATACGACCATGAAGTACTCCCTTATTTTTGCATGGAAAAGAGGAATAGTGTGTCCAGAAATGAAGGAAAATCTTGAAGTTTAGAGCACAAAGTGGAGCAATAAAGAGAAACCATTTATTTGTCACTAGCAGGAGGGCTGTCCTACCCTCAGGCGGCAGAAGTTTTACATGTTACAGACTGGTCAGGTGCAAGAGGGGACATGGAGAGAAGCAAGTGATGTGTGAAACAGTTAGGATTAGATGGTGTCAGGACCTGCAGTATAAGATCAGCAAGGTAAATGATGCTTTGTGCTAGGAGCTGGTCACTCTTCATCCCGCTGGTATTGCAAAAGGAAGAGCTCTTCCTATAGGAGTTTCAGACAAAAATGTAACTGTTTACAGAAACAAAATTGTCACAAAAATCACAGAAGCATGGCCATTTGAGCATTGTCCCTGATATTGTTTATACTGTCAGAATAACTGGGAAAATGGTCTTTTAATTTCTAGGCAGAATCTTTGTGAGAAGTTCTTGATGGTGCAAAATATAATATATAGTAGTCCCCTCTTATCCATGGGGGATAAATTCCAAGACCCTGAATGGATGGATGCTTGAAACCATGTACAGTATTAAGCTCTATATATACTATATTTTTTCTTATATATACATTTGATAAAGTTTAACTCATTAATTAGATACAGTAAGAGATTAACAACAATAATAACAAAATAAACAATATAACAATATACTGAAATAAGTTATGTGAATGTGGTCTCTCTCTCAAAATATTTTATTGTACTGTATTTACCTTTTCATTTAAAGAAAGCTCGGCTTCTCTTTGGCATATCCGAATTGCCAACATCACTACTCTTGCACTTTGGGGCCATTACTAAATGTTGCTGGAACACAAGCATTGTGATAGTATAACAGGCCATCTGATAACTGAGATGGCTACCAAGTAACTAATAGACATATAGTATATAGGACACAGAGGCGCTGAACAAAGGGATGAGTTACGTCCCAGGTGGAGGGAGCAGGAAGACGCAAGATTTCATCACGCTACTCAGAATGGCATGCAATTTAAACTTGTAAATTGTTTACTTTGGAAATTTTCCACTTAATATATTTGGACTATGGTTGACCAAGAGTAAATGAAACTACAGAAAGCAAAACTGCAGATAAATGGGCGACTATTGTATGCTCGTCAAACCTATTTTCTTTCACTGGGTACTTAATCTCATTTTTTAAGCAGCACAGCAGGTACAAATTTATCTTCATATACTAAACTGTATTTTAAGTTAATTAAAAATACAAAACTTGTATAATCACAAGGATGTAGAGTACAGCATAAGGAATATAGGCAATAAAATTGTAATGGCTATGTGTAGAGCCAGATGAATACTAGATAATTGTAGGGATTATCTAGATAATTGTAGGGATCACTTCATAAATTATACAAATGTCTAAAAAATATAGTGTATACCTGAAAATAATATCAAATAAAAATAAGTAAGTCAATAAATAAATAAATAAATAAATAAAAACTTTCTGAAGAGATCGAATAGGTCGATCAGCTAGTTGTAATGACTCAGAATCATTGTTTCTCTTTTTCTTCTGGCACTAACCCACGTATCTGACTCAGATATAAAATCAATTGATTCATCAAGCTGAACTCCACTTTCATAGATGATCTATAATTGCTGCAAGAAGTTCTTGTTTATCTTATAATACTTGCTTGGAGTATCTAACTTCAGCTTCTATGCTTATTGTGTCACTAATGTTTCAACTCTTGTAATCAACTCTTTTTACTTATTTACTCAATTAAGGACCTTGATTGTATGTTTAAAATGGCTTCTTAAAATTAAATAACCTTTAAGTTACCAAATCTTCAATTCTTCAAGATTCTACTAAGGTTAAACTATGTCTTGCTAGGTGTGAAGGTGTCGAATTATGTCTGATTTAACTCCTTGCCTTTTACTTGGTTGTTAGGGAAGCATGAATAATATGAGATTAGAATTTAAAAATTGAGTTGCAGAGTATATATTTTTGTTGAATTCCTTCCACCTCCATTGCACGATGGAATAAGCATAGCTGTCATTGTATTTGAGGTTCTTTAACATGACACCACCCAAACATATGGGAGAAATTTTTCTATGAGGACAAACTGGAACCAAAGCATTAACAAGGAGATGCTAACTGAAATCAAACAAGGCCCAAGCACTCCCACATCACTAGAACAGAAGCTGGAGAAAACCCCACAATAGCCAGAAGGCAGATCTTTTTAGCAGCAGTACTACCATTTAACTCATTTGAACTCTCTACTGCATGTGAATCATTTGTCTTTTTGACAAGTTTTGCACTAGCAATTGTGACTGCTCACCAGAGAGTCATACACACTGATGAATTATTTTGTCAGAGCTTTGTTCTCATATCTTATTTGGATCATGATAATGGAATCATGAAGGAAAATACTCCCAAAATATCAGTTGGTACCAAGGCAGAAAGATAGTGCGAAAAAATGGTTTGGCTCAGTGTGGACATTTTGATACCCTTTGTTACTGTGAGGTCTGAACTCAAGGTATCACACCAATAAGGCAAAGGATACGCACATGTGTGTGTATACATGTCTATATGTATGTGTGTGTGTATAACTTTCTTATAGCCCATCAGTAAACTTGCATTTTTATTGGATTGTTCAGTTTTGTAATTTGGCACCTTGGAATGCTTTGCATCATTTAATTACATGCTGGTAATTAAATAACTACATTCAGGAAGAAAAAACACCACCAAGCAGATGTCAGATACTCAAAGAATGTCATATTTGTTCTACAGATAAAAAAAAACTGTATTAGTTTACAGTAGATTTATGTTTAGCATGGTCTTTCCCATGCTGTGTTCAAGCTTTTCCTCCAACTATGCATACTCTATTTCAATCCTAAAGGCCTCTCTCCAGTTGACAGTCAGTTACCTGGTTTATCTTGTCCATAATAAGAGAAGTGAAGATCCGAAATGAATAGGTCACTTTTCCCAATCACCACCCAACCATCCTTCCCTCTCTTGTTTTGTAATTTGTAGTTCACACTTCTCAAGACAGAATCCTTTTACATTAATATTCATGAATAATACAATTCATTTTTACCCAGTAGCTTTGATCTGATTTTTTTCTCAGTATTTTAAATTTTGCCTTATTTATATTTATTTTTCTGAGTACACTTTATTTTTGTCATGGTTATCATGATAATAGGGACACTGCCTGCCTTGTGTTAAAAAAATAAATAAAAACCAATTGGTTAAGTATTCAAAAATATTTTTCTATAATGTAGCAATAGCAGTGTTGGCTATAGCCAAGTTAAATGCTGTGATGCATAATTGTATTCATTCTTTGACAGAATACTCAAACCATGTACAATAGAATTGTTTTAAGTTATAAGATAATAACCACTTTGACCTAACACAACAAGAACACATATGTAGTTTGTTTAAATGAAATTTAGCACAATAGAATTGTATTAGATATTGCTTTGGTACAAACCTAATTGTATTTTTGTTTTAATGAGTTTAATTGATGCAGGTATATTTTTATAAAGAGTAATAATTATCCTTAAGACCCTATAAAAGGAATCCCCTTTCCCACTTAAGAATTTAGTTATATGTAACATTGGAAACTATTTTACCATAATGCTTTATCACAAAATTCAACATGTAGATTAGCCATTAAATTTTAGATTAGCCTTAAAAGAAACCTTTAAAAAGAAAATAGTTCAACTATAATTGATGACACTTGGGATATCTTCAAAATCATTTTATCTATACAGTATTTGGTAGTGTCAAAATACAAGAATATTTTGATGACAATATAACAGCAAAGGAAGGAAATATGTGAATTAAAGGATTTGCTGATGCATTTATATATTTTCCAAAATATTCAGTGGAAATAATAATTCTAATGACCAGCTTGATTACATAGTGGAAAGACCCTGGAAATTTATGATGTTATGATGATGTGTCAGAGGTTTCTCCCAAGGTCCTCTGACATCTTCTGTTCTATGCCATCAAAGCAACCACTGCCTACAGAAAAATGGAGTTTACTAATCAGAACTCTCCAATGTACACACCACACCACAATCTCACAGTAACAGGTAGGATTATTTATTTAGTTATTTCTATTATTTATTGGAATAATTGAACATTCTTATCTGTCAGTTTCATATGAAGTTGGAATTACAATACAAAACAGCCAAATACATTTCAAGTCAAATCATTGAGAAAAAGTTCTTGACCTGACCAAGGTGAAACTTTGATTAGCCGAGACAAAAATAAAGTGCAGATGACCCTTGTAGTTACACTTTAAAATGAATGCAACTTCTTAATGTTAAATGTAGCAAAATTATTATTTTTGTTTCACGATAGTAAGCGTTAATGGAAATACATCTAAATAACATGGTTTGTACAAAGCTAAACCAGATTTTAGTTTCCATATCCTCAATTTATTTGTTCTAAAATTTTATCAATATTCAGAAATTTCTCTAATACCCTATATTTCTTTACAATCATAATTATTACCAAAATAATCATCGTCACATTTGTATGGACAACAAGGCCATCTCATGATTACATAGACAAAGAGAAGACATACTTCCAAAAAGTAACTCTCTTAATAGCAATGGAATCAAGGCATTGCTTTATCTCAAGGCATTGCTTTATCTCTAATCGAATGACCATAGTCCAAAGGCTAGGATAATTACCCAATGATACAGAGTCAAACTTTTAAAAATTTGTTGGGAATAGAATAATGTTATTTACATAAAGATAAATAAAATGCCATTTTGAAAATGAGTTTTAAATTATGTACCAGATATATTCTTTATTACTTTTCTTAAAAGGGTTAACCTTCACAGTTTCAGATTCTTGTAGTATAGAATTCACTCGTGAACTTTTGTCATGTGATATGTCCTGTGAATATTTATACTTTTCAAGTACCAAGATAATTGGCTATATCAAAGCAAGAAGCACCTCTTTACCACATTAGGAAAGATGTAGTTCCTTCTTAGGGCTTATGAGGTATATGCTAGTTATATTAAAGATTTAAAAAATAAAAAAATATTTCACCTCAATGTATTAACTCATAGGGAAGAAATTTAGAGAAGATGAAGATTTAAGAGAAAAGAGGAATGTCCTACTATTTTAATTTATGAGTTCATAGATATGGAATCTGGAGTTCAATATGTTTTTATATTATTTGATATAATATTCTTTTATTAATCTTTGAGAAGCTGAAGCATTAAACATATAAAATACCAATTTAAATTATTTTCACTGGATAAGAAGCCAGAAACTATTCTATATGCTGAGATCAGAAAGTAAGATTGCAATTGAAATTCAGAGAGATTTACCTGCCAAATAGTTCATAGGACAGTGGAGACCAGAGAGAGACTATGGGCAAAATCATGCAGTAAAGTCATGAGAGCCTAGACTAGTTGGGATGTCTGTAGAAACAAGAATAAAGGATATAGCAATAATTATTTGTGAGCCTTTTCTTTAAACAAAAAGGGAGTTCTTATTCAAAATACATTGGACTACATCAAACTAAAAAGATACGTTTCTTGTGGTGTCTTTGACTTTGGTGACAGAGTGCTACTGTCTAAATATTTAAAAGGAATGTTTAAATATTCCTTCATCTTCAGCTTTTTTGGAGGTATTAAAGAAGGTATGGTGTTAATTCTTCTTTCAGTATTTAGTAGAGTTCACCTAGTGAAGCTATCTGGTACTAGGCTTTTCTTTGTTAGGAAGTTTTACATTTCTGATTCAATCTCTTTACTAAATATAGATCTATTCAGTAATTTTCTATTTCTTCCTGATTCAGTTTTGGTAGTCTGTGTTTTTCTAGGAATTTGTCCATTTCATTTAAGTTATCCAATTTATAAATAAAAAGTAGTTCATAGCACTTTCTTATAATCCTTTTTTACTTCTGTAATGTTAGTAATAATGTCTTTACTTTCATTTCTGATTTTAGTTATTTGAGTTTTTTCTTAGTTAATTTAGCTAGAGGTTTGTCAATTTTGTTGAACTTTTTTGAAAAAACTCTTGGTTTCATTGTTTTTCTCTACTATTTATTCTCTATTCTGTTTATCTCTCCGATAATCTATATTAGCGTTACAGCTATAAATTTTCCTCTTAGAACAGTTTTTGCTGCATCCCATGAGTTTGGTATATTGTGTTTCATTTTTTTTGTCTCAAGATTTTCTAATTTCACTTATGAATTCTCCTTTAACTCATCGTTTGTTTTTGTGGGTTGTTTAATTTTTACATATTTGTAATTTTCATGTTTTCTCTCTGCTACTGGTTTTTATTTTTATTCCATTCTGATCAGAAATGACACTTCGTATGATTTTAGTCATTTTAAATCATTAAAATTGTTCAGTGGCTTAACATAAAGTCTATCCTGGAGAGTGTTGCATGTGCATAAGAAATATGAATAGTCTGATGTTGTAGGATGGAGTATTCTGTATATGTTTGTTAGGTTCAGATGGTCTACAGTGTTCGAGTCCTGTGTTTTCTTATTTAGTATCCATAGTAAATAAGATTGTGAAGTCTTCTACTGTTATCATAGAGCTGTATATTTCTCCCTTAAATTCTGTCAATGTTTGCTTCATATATGCTGGAGCTCTGATATTTGATACATATATGTTTATATTTTTTATTTTCTCTTGGTAAATTGATATTTTTATCAACATATAATGTCCTTCTTTGTCTCTTGTGACAGTTTTTTTTTTTACTTAAGATCTATTATTTCTGATATTAGGGTAGCCACCTCTATTCTCTTACTCTTTGCATAAAATTTCTTTTTTCCATCCTTGTACTTTCAACTTATGTGTGTCCTTAGAAATAATAGGAGTCTGTTGTTGGATTATGTCTTTATATCCATTTTAGTATTCAATGTGTTCTGATTGGGGAGTTCAGTCCATTTGCATTTAAAGTAATTATTGATTGGGACTTATTTTTGACATTTCATTATTTATTTATAGTTTTATTGTCCCAACTGTATTTCTAATTAGTTTTTATATTTTATAGCTCTGTTTCATATTTGGCATTTAATTTCTTCTTTACTGAGTCAATTTATTCTATTTTAATTTAATATTTTAAATATAGTTACCATCTTTCCTTCAAACAAATTTATAACTACTTTAAAAGCTTTCTCTGCTATCCAACATTTTGGCCCACTCAGTCTGTTTCTATTGACTATCTTTATTCTTGAGTATAGGTCATGTTTCTTTGCATTATTTAACATCTTTGTTTAAAAATTGGACATTTAAAAAATATGTGTAGCAACATCCTGGGTTCTGTTCTGTTTTTATTCTATTTTTTCTGATTTCCTTTTAGTATCTTGCCTAGACTTAAGCTGTGAAATCTGTCTCCCACTCAGTGTGAGTGATATTTCTGCTTAGTTTTTGATCTTTCCATTTGATTTTTCAATTTGGTTCCCTAGCATTTGCCCTTGTGTTTACATAGCTTAGTGATTAGCCCATGATTTAAGAAGAACTTATATTCTGACACCTGAAGCCCATAAGCCTGCCATCCTATGCAGTTATATCTCTTCATGGTTGCGGGAGCACATTCAAATTTAGGGTCAGTTCCCACATCTCTCTTGCCTTTTACTTTTTGCTAGATTCTGTCAGATCTCCTTTGCTCCTATATGTAGCTTCACAATCACCAAGGTACATTTAGAAAACTTACCTTGGCACTTCTATGGCTCTCACCTTTCTAGAATCTCACATTAATTTCTGACTGACTGTATGTTTGCCACAGCTGGGACTTCAGTTCTGAGATAGCACAGTTGCAGGTATTTCCTATTCATTTCCTATCGAGTTTGTCATTTAAAACAGACAAAGCTACAAGATGTCACCACTGCCCAAAATAGAGTCTTCCATTCTTGGAGCAAAACTGCCTGGATATTTGGGCAGTTCTATGCTGATAAAGCTATAGTTCTCATTAATTAAGCTGTGGAGGTGGATAGGAACTTCCCTGGTCCAGAAGGCCACAGATACCCACTGGTCTTACCTCAAATTCCTTTTTGTCTTCTTGATTTTCTAACTTCCCCCCATTTTCAGATCCCTGAAATGGCTCTTTTTATCTAGTCTTAAGCATTTTTTTTCATTGTTGTTGTTGTTGTTGTTGTTGTTTAGACAGGATTTGCTGACAGTGCCTCCATAAGCAGTTTGTCTCTTTATCAACTTTTGAATACTCTTAAATTGTTGTATTTTACAGCCCACTGAAGTTAGATAAAACAGTATCTCTATGGATTGTATACTGTTTTGTTTTTTTTAATTCTATTTTCCTAAATTTTGCCCTGAACTCCTCTGTGTTACATTTTGGACAGTTATATCAACTACAAAAATATACTGAATAATTCCTGTCTACTAATTGTGTACAGGATTACATGCATATTGAGAAAAATATGACACGCTCCCTGAAATAGAATACCCTGCAACTTTCCTGAGGAAAATAATCTAGTCAGTCTATTTTCATATCTAGTCTTTTTGTATGACATCCTGTTTCTTGCTTGTGTTTTCAAATATTTTATTTCATTAAATATTATAAAAAGTCTTATTTAAATTTTATAAACAAATTGCAATATCTGAATTTCTAGTAATGTGATTCTTTAGCTCGTTGATTCTGTTGATTCACTCTTATTGAGGCTTTTTTCCTGGTATTTGTCATACAGATTGTCAGCTCATTTATGTCCAAGTTTTATGGGACAAAATCCTTGTTTTCAAGACTTTTTTCTCCAAAGACATCTTTTTCCTATTGCTACATATCCTGGGACATTACCCATCTAACACAAGTTAATTTCATGGTTTCAATCTTCTGTAACTGCATAGATAATATATTATTGATCCTCAAACCTACATTCAGGAAGGCCTCATTTAAAATTTACTCCTCAAGTCTTTTGGATGTTTAAAGTGAGCAAAATAACCTTTGGACTGGCCAAACCAATACTGTATTCCAAAAAAAAAGTTTCCAAAGCTCCCAGGAAAGCAGACATTCTGACTACCAGACTGAAAATTAAACACATTCTTTAGAATTAGCACCACCATGTACAGCTAAAGAGTAAGTTTATTTGCACCTATAGAAATTCCTTCCTTCTATTCATGTAATTATTCCTCTTCCCTTTCTCATAAAAACAACTTGCCTTCATCCTCTAGTTGGAACACTATTTGGGTTTCTGCCTGAATCAGTACTTTTAGAATAGCTATGTTTTGGATATCAAATGCTTGTTGCCTCTCACTTTGGCCTTTTATTTTTAGGTTAACAGAGTGACAGGCTTCCAGTTCATTCACAGTTTTAATGAGAATGACATCTATTTTGCTTTATAACTTTGGCTCTGTGTTCGGAATAATCAATCATAAGAGTGTCTTACTCTTTATAGTTTAATTATTTTTAGTCGACATCTATATATGAAAAATGAGCAAATGTAGGAAATGCCTTTTTAGCACCTATTGAGATGACTGCAAGGTTTCAAGTACTATAATATTTTTGTCAAGTAAGTGACAGCTGTTATCACTGTTATGCAGGGGAGGAATCCCACTCTACCAGAAGCAGCAGTCTCAGGATGTTAACACACTCTGTTTGCAAGAAAGACACAAGTCACACAGATTTTAAATAAAACAAGACTTGCTCCCAAACAGAAGAGACAGAGCAATATCAGCTTCATTAGTGGATATTGGGCCGCCACAGCCAATGGGACTCCTCCGAAAACTGACGCAGGATAATGGTCTGCATACATCTCTTTCCTCCTGTAAGCAAAGGATCCTGACTCCTCTCTCGTGGGGTCTGAAATACAGAAAACTAAAGGCATGCCTGAAGGCTCTATGATGCCCCTGCTTAAGCAGAAAAAGAAGCACACATCAAGGCCAGAAAAGGGAAATATACTCCCAAACAGGGCGATATGCCCAGCACAGATTGTGGATCTCCTTATCTCTCTGTAAGGAAATATTCAGGCCCAAGGCCACAGCGATGCAGGGATCAAAATACGGCATGTAGGAAAGGAAACAAACTGACTTTTCCATCAATATTCTAGGATTAAACCTTTCGCAGTCTTGAAAAATCCTAACTTGGTCATATTTACATATGTATACATATTACATGTATGTGTATTTTATATATATTTAATAAAATTGTATATACACACATATGCATTGTATTTGTTTTAATTTAAAGCTTCATAATTATATTCATATGGAATTAATTTGGTAGGTAGTTTTCTGTTTCTGGTACATATACATTTAAGTGTCTGAATTATACTAGTTTTATAATTAGAAAATATTTTTTTCTTAAATTTTCTTTGTTAAATTTTGAATTTAAAAATAAATACATGCTTATTTTATCTACTGGAATAATGTAAAAATATATATAAAATAAAGCTACTGATCTCTTCCCACTCTCAAAAGTTTTCCCACTTGCTTTTGACATTTTTCTGCTTATAAAAATACACAAATACTTTATATATTTATATATATATATATCTTTTTTTTTTATTTAGGTGACTCATAGTTTTATTAAAATGGGATCCATACTGCTCATGACTCACTTTTCAAAATTAATAATTTTTGATATATTGGATATCCCTTCAGGTCTATATGCTTAAAGTTATCACATAACATTCCACAATGTGGATGAACTACAGTTTATTCAAATTTTTCTCTAGTAGATGAATAAATCACATAGGCTTTACAAAGATTTTGTTTTTGTTTTTTTATTTGACCCTACAAAAGTAAACATCTTCATATATATAAATTATATACAAGTATTTTAAAGTTTATAAGGTAAATTTATTAAATTGTAATTATAGAATATATTTTCTTAAAAAGTTTCCTGAAGGGTTATAGTAATTCCAATTTCCATCAGTAAAATACAAGAGTGACCATTTTTTCATATTATCACTATTTCTGTGTTATATCTTATAATATTATGGGTGAAAGATGGTTAACATTGTAGATTTAATTGGCATTTCTCAGACTGTTAATGAGATTGATCATTTCTTCATGTGTTTATTTTCCATTGGGTTTCTTTTTTTTGGATAATTGGCTTTTCTCTGAGTATGATATTATTAGATTACTCTTAGTTGTTAATAATAGAAGCATATTATTATTAAAATGGTAATTAACTTTTATCATATAAATTGCAAAAATATTCCCCATTTTGCTGTTTGTTTTTTAATATCAGGAAGTTTTGATGTTTTGACATAATTTTTCTTAAATCATCTTCTTAAAGTATAATTTACATGTAGAAAAATGAACAAATCATAATTGTACAGCATAATGATTTATTACAAAGTGAACACTCCATGAAGCCATCACCTAGATCAATAAATAGGACAACACCAGCACCAATAAATTCTCCTATTGCCCTTCTTTATTCATTATGCCCTTCCATTGCCCTCCTTTATTCATTATACCCTCTCTCATCCTTCACTTTTAACACTACGGATTAGTTTTTCCCATTATTAAAAAAAAAAAATATATATATATATATATATATACACATACATACATATACACACATATTTTAAACACATTATGACTTCATTGTTTGATATTATCAATATTTATTTTACTAAAAATGCCATTTTTACTGCTTTTCTTTTCTATTTTCATATTTGTCTTTTCACATGTTATCATTTTCTTTCTGCCTGAAGAACTCCCTGTAGTATTTCCATTAATTCATATAAGCTGGTGATAAAATCTCACATTCTGTTTGTGTAAAAATGTTTACTTACTTTACCTTCATTTTGAAGGATATTTTCACTGAACATAGAATTGAAGTTGGCATTTGTTTCAGCCTTTTGATGATACTCTTCCATTGCCACCATTTTGTTGAGATGTGAACAATGATTATCATTACTCTGCAAATTTTTCGTTTTATGGCTTCCATTAAAAAAAATTCTATTGTTTTTCCCCCCCAACAGTTTTATTTGATATATCTAGCTGTGTTTTTCTTTTCTATTGTGCTTCATGCTTTTAGCAGTTTTTACATTATTGTCTTAATGAGTTCTATTGATTGTATAAAATTTTCAGGCATTCTCTCTTCAAATATTGCACCTGCCATTTGTCCTTTCTTTTATTCTGATTCTGAAATCCCATATTAGACATTTCCAAACTATATGTCTTTTGCGACCTTTTCCCCATTTATTATTGTTCTTTTCTTTTTCAATGCTTTCTTCTGGATATTTTCTTCTAACCTCTCTTTCATGTCACCAGTTATCTGATCTATGTCTATTATAATGTAACCCATCCAATAAAGTCTTAATTTTAGTTACTGTATTCTTTAGATCTAGAATTTCCAATGGATTATTTTTACTTTTCTAGTTCAATGCTGAAATTTTTTATATTTTCAAGTAATTCATTAAAAACGTTAATCATATTAATATATTGATCTCTATTTAGTAAAGCCTCTTAATCTTTTATGTGTGAAAAAAACCCTTTAAATGTTCTATACTATAGATTAATTACATTTTACATTGTTATTTCAATGTGATATTCTGATGATATCATTCCATGGTCTTTAGCTATCCATGGTGGTTGATGTTAAATCTGTTTTTTCTAAGTAATATGTATTTCTAAAAACTATATGATAGATTTTTTAATCTATCCTTTGCTTTTTTGATATTGTCATATCACTATAATGTGTAGATAAGTCAATTTATTTTTGTTTTATAATGACTAATTTTAGTGTAATCTTTAGATGAATAATTATTTATGTCTTTAATCCTGTAAAATTTCATCTTCTAGCTCCTAAAAAGTTATTCCTTCAACATTTCCTTTATGATAATTTTCTTCAACTCTTATTAGATGTTTGTCAAAGTATCTCAGTCCGGCTTCAAAGTCTCTTCATTTATCTTATATTTGAAATTGTACTTGCATCTTTTCTATATCTGATGTCTCTTCAGTGTTATTTTTAAATTAATGAATTGTCTCTTGATCTTTCCAGCCTTGAGCCTTATTTTTCTTACCGTTCAACAACCATATTGTCCAATTCCTAGATTTGTATTTCTTTATTATTCACCAATTCTTATTATATTTCAGTTTGTTTTAATTCAGTTTTTGTATTTGCTTTTTAAATTTTTGAAATAAATGTAGGTCTTCCTTTTATAACTTGGAGCATTCCAAATAAATATATTTTAAGTTCTATGATATTTTTTCCATGAAGTGTGATTAATATTCAAATGTTGATTTTATTTTTCCATATTTTTAACATTATATTATCTTCAAGAGTTTTAGGATATTGGTTAGTATGATCATTTTAAGGGAGAAAATTATTTTTCTGCCCCCCTGTCCTATCAACTCTCTTCTTCTGTGATTACAACTTTGAATTGAGATTTGTGGCTACTTCCATGTAAACACAAGACACTAATTCTAAAACTCAGTCTTATTAAAAAAAAAGTAATTCAGGACATCTGAATAATATTATTGAGAGATATCACATGTAGCCCTTGAGCCAATATATGGTTAGATTCACTTCACAGTGAAAAAGCTGTGACTTTATAATTCCGCTTCCCTGAACAGCAGACTTAGATTGCCAGATTTTTTTCAACTGTTCCTCTTGAGTTAGGAAATTCAATCCCAATCTCTTTAAGTTGTGCAACTGGCCCCGATATTCCATTCAGCATGGAGCCATTTATTCCCTATTACATGGCATTATGCAGACTTCCATCTACCACTGCCTATTTTAATGCCAGAGCCCAGAAAGTACATGGCTTTAGTCCCACTCACCATTTAGTAGTTCCATTGATCCATACAGATATTAGTCTTGGTTTTGAACCAGACTAGGTTTCTTCCATTTTCTTTCTGATACACTGCTTTTTATTCCTGTGTCTAGAGCAGAGAAGAATTAAAGTGTAGAATTGCCAGATCATTTTGATTAGAAGTCACTTCTTTTTCTTCAGTATCTTAAAGATTACCTTTAAATATTTCAGCTCTATTGTTTCAAACACACATGTGCATGCGCACACACACACACACACATATACACTGGGTAGTTGTGCTAGTTCATTCATATACATACACATACATGTGACATTTGTGTAGATATATACTCATTTATTTGTGTATATACCCATGTTTATATAGTTCGTATGCATAGGTAAATAAACTAATATATCTACCCAGATATCCAGAGTGTGTAATGTGTATATATACATATGTTTATACATATTCATATGTATGTGTAATTTGCTTTCTCTTCTTAGCAGTGAAGTATATTGTTAGTAGTTTGCTTGCAGGAGAATCGAAAAAGTTCTAACTTTATTTTCTGTTTGGATTAGTTTCTTACCAAAGTACTAATAATGATCATGGGCTTCTAGTGATCCCCAAAATCTACTTTAGAACTAGATTGTCTGTCTCTAAGGAAGTTAGTATTTGATTTGGAATGAAGTCATCCTTATACCTGACAAGATGAGTGGAATATGTATTTGAATTAAATTTTAAATGGTACTCTCTTAAATTTTATTTTCAGTAAAATACTACTTAACATGTAAAGCAGATCTTTTCTCCTTCAAAATGCATGACAGCCATTTACTAATGAATGCTTTTAAATCTACTGCCTGAGCTTTAAGACATAATAAATTACAAATTCATATATAAATATGAATATTTTTGCTATAAATATGGAGAAAGGAATGCAGGTACAGTAGGACATGGGCTAGGAGAGTCAAACTTTTATTTGAAAATTGGAAACGATTCTGTTTGTTAAGCTAGAATTTGCTCGTTGTACACCCGCAATTGAAAACATGTAACAGTTAAAGCCCCTCTTTAACAAATCTGCTAGAGTTGTCCTCCTTCTCCTAGTGACATGGGTTCATTTATAATATCTTATTCCAGACGAGGAGTTAAAGGAAGTGAAGAAGGAAAAATGAGAGCAAAACATAAACCAAAAAAAAAAAAAAAAAAGAAAGAGAACTTATATTGCTTATTTCTTTTGTTTTTACCTTTCAGAGAAGCCAATCCTTTCTTTTTTAGTGATTTCTAGTTGGTATTTATACAAGTGGCTTGATAAAGTTTCTTAGATAAACTCCTTTGATAGTAGAAGCCTTTCCCTAAATGTATACACTACCATTCTGTTTGTCACATTTTGTTCTAGAGGCCAGAGACCTCTTTCTTCTTTTGGGTCTAATACTCCGAACAGGTAATATATTCCCTTCTAGTCTCCAACTTTGACATACAGATATTCACCTGATGGCATCCATCTATTCCTTAGCTGTTGTTCTGCAGTAAAATAGGCAGGTTTAGTGTACAAAGATATCTGCTGGTCCTATCATGTTTGTATACTGGAAACTGCATCTAACCCTACTTTCTCACAACAATTTATTCTGGGTAGTTGTGTCAGTTCTGGGAAAACCAAACAATCCTAGATCTTGTAAGAATAATGAGAGGATGGGGATGTTGAAATAGGAGTTTGTTTCACTTGTCACATTTTTGACTATTGATTCTATTCCTGACCAGAGCCTGTAGGTCAACGGTCTCCTCAGATCTTCAGCCTTCTATTTGGATGTAGTTCTGTGGTTTACCTGTGTTTTCTTGTCAAGGCTACATGGCTACTTTAAATTGAATTAGCTTTTTAAACTATAACTTTAATTATCTTTGGATGTCTTTTCCCTTGTTTCTTCCAGCAGGCACAGTGCCTACCAGAGTAGGTACAGAGTAACAAATGAATGAATGAATAATTGATGTCTTAAAGCAGGATGTGAGAGGAACAAATAGAGACAAACTGGGAAGAAAAAACCTGTCAAAAATATACACCCCACAAAGGCTTGGCAGCATGTTTCATTCGACAGAGTCATGGTATTCTCTCCCTGTGTGGAAAGACACCAAGCTATCCCTGAACTACCACGAAGACCACAAAGTACTGGGATGCTTAAACTGTCAAGGTCAGGTAACTCAGGGGTTGCATGTTATGCTGTCATCAGACACTACATCTTTTATGAGCTAACACATCTCATCTTTTCGCATCACAGTTTATTATTTTTTAAAGCGTGAACACATTAATTTTACTGCCAAAGAATTGTGTTCTTGTTATTATTTTTAAATTCTTTCATTCGTCTGTGTCAGCAGCTGCAGCCGAAGCTCCAAGATGCCTGATTCCAGGAAGAATTCCCAGGATACAAAATGGGGAAGGTACACTTGCAGTGTCAAGAAACACTTGTTTAGTTAGAGTCTTATCTTGGTGCCCTGCTGCCCTTTCTAAACAAATGTATTGGATTTTTGCTCTTATTGCTGCTTCATAGCCCAATACCTAAAATAGACTTCTCTAATTTTGTGTGGGAGAGAGTTTACTTAACAAATGATCCCATATCTCCTTTAACAGGGAAGGTTGTTAACCTGGATTATTGTACACAGATAGAACATTGAATGTAAAGCACTCACAGTTCCTGAGCTTTTAACATCGTTTTTTCCACCCTCTGCTTCCAGCAGGTTCATGAATCATGAGCGGAGCTATGAGCACACAGTGGTGAGTAAAATTCAGCATACTCTCTGTAAGTCACATGCATTTCTGAAATGTGCTGCTCTGATTAAACAAGACCTTCCTTGAGAAATGACTGGCACAGAGTATATTCCCAGTGGAAATATAGCTTGTAGAATATCTCATTTAATTGTATGGCCAACTACATCAATTGAAGTTGCCAGCTGTTGTCCTTTTGTCCACTTGATTTTTCATCTTCCCTATTTATTACCATAATTGCATGATTAATAGAGACAGTGGCTTTTATCAGAAACATCCAGCAGTGGCAGAGCTAGAAATTGTTAGTTGGGTCTTCAGAAGTAGTAATCAGGTTTAGGGAGGAGGAAAGCTACAATGTTGGTTAGCATCCCCTATGTGGGAAGATTGCCTCACCATGACCCATGCCTAGGAAATGAACTGTGCGTAGCTTAAAAAGGCCCAAGAAGGAGAAAGAGTCTTACGATGGTTATAGCTAAAACTGTTAGTTCAGTCCAGAAGGTTAACTAAAAGTATGATGCAAAAATGCATCGTGGAACCTTCTCAGCCCTTTTCCCCTGTCTTCATTTAATGTTCCTAAGTCCATCTCCTTTCCTTTTCAGCTACAGTTGTGTTCTATTCTCAGTGATCTTGATCTCATTGACTTCTGACACCTTGCTTTTGTCCAGATTTTAAATGAGGCACCCCCTTTTCCTAAAAAGATTCAGTTCTGTTGTTTAAAGCAGTACAAAATTTCTCCATACTTTCTGAAATCTTGCACGTTTAAGGTTCTCTCTCTCTCTCTCTCTCTCTCTCTCTCTCTCTCTCTCTCTCTCTTCTGGGTGTCTGTTTTGTCTTTAGTAATCTAGATTCAAATTACAATCACTTCGCTATTTTTCATAAAGAATTCACTTGCCTCCATAACCTTAATCGTGATTTGAACACCAAGAAGAAAGGCCACATCTTGGCAGGCACAGCTTTTTACTCTCTTCTCTTCCTTTCCCATCTACTAGAACAACAAATTCTTCCCCCTTATTCATGTAAAATATTTCTACTACCTTTAGCTTTTCTTGGAGTTTTACTACTTATACCAAACAGGTTGGGTAAATCATTAAAATATTTTTTTTCAGGCAAATACAGAGCTTTTCCTAAGGGATTATAGTAAAGCACTTGAAAGCACATTATATTTAGAAAGACATATCTCTCCATGCCCAATCTCTATCTCTCCCCGCTAAGTTTGACTTTACTGAAATATTTTCTATTTTTTGAGACTAGCTTTGCTAGAAATGATCAAAAGGCAATGAAAAAAAGAAGAAAGTCATGCCATTTGTGACAACATGGATGGACCTTGAGGGCATTATGCTAAGTGAAATAAGTTAGGTAGAAAAAGACAAAAACTGTATTATCTCACTTATATGTGGAATCTAAGACAAAAACAAACACAAAAAAACAACCAAACTCATAGATAGAGAAAACAGGTTGGTGGTTGCTAGAGGGAGGGTATTGTGGGTAGGGCATGTATGTGGCCAAGTGTTTGAAAGTGGTCAGAAGGTACAAACTTCCAGTGATAAAATAAATAAGTCCTAGGGATGTAATGTACAGCATGGTGTCTATGGTTAATAATACTATATTGTACATTTGAAATTTGCTAAGAGAGTCAATCTTAAAAGTTGTCATTACACAAACAAAATTTATGTCTATGTGTGGTGATGAATGTTAACTTGACTTATTGTGTGATCATTCTGCAATATATACAAATATTGACTCATTGTGTTGTACTCCTGAAACTAATGTTATGTCAATTATATCTCAGTAAAAAGAAGGCAATGTACATAGAAACTTTCTACCTCTTTACCTTTATATATAACGTGTTAGAAAACAAATGTAGTCAGTTCAAACAACAAAGAATTGAGAAAAACACTTTACTAAGTCTATACATTAAATTGATATTACCTTATTACACCTAATACTTACAGGTTGGCTCTAATCCAAAATAATCTCTCTAGAATACAATGCATATGTGACATAATTGTCCCAATTCCAGAAAAAGTGACTTAAGTCCAATTTGGTTGCATCAAGTACTCAAAATCATAACATACTAGAGTTGAAAATGAGGTATCTTAAATAGAATCGATCTTAAAATCACCTAGTAAAACGTTCTAATTTTACAGGTGAAGAAGTTGAGAGAGGTGTTGACTTGTCCCAGGCCAGACCAAAAGTCCCTGGCAGTGCAGGGACTAGATCCTTGGAGTCCTGATTCTCAGGCCAGTTCTACTATTCTAGCCTCTGCTCCTTGGCCAGATATAATGACCATGGGTAGTAATGGATATGGATATATGTCTAAATGGAATGGAATACAATTCGTACATGTTTTAAAATAGCAGGGTGTATGATTACTACATGGTGTATGATTAATACATGGTATGTAACATGTGAGGTAAATACTGAAGATTTGACTTCTCCCAATTCACTAGCTAAATAGTACTGAGGATGAAGTAGAATGTCTCTCTTTCTCTGGAAAACCTGATTGAATGGACACTAGCTCAACCTTCATGTTGGGTTTAGAATTGCTCAGTGTTGGTTTCTCATTCTTGATGTTTATTTAGCCCCTTAGTTATGGGACCCTGGGCAAATCACTTCTATACTCAGCCTGACTTCCCTTACCTGCCAAACAGGGATAATATTACCTACCTTCCAGGGTTTGTTTCTGCTCTAAAAAAATAATATATGTGAAAGATCTATTTCTTGAGCAAGGTATGCAATCTAAGGTTCTTAGTTTTTCTCCTTCTTTCTCATCTGTCTTTGCAATTTTACTTGAATAATTAACCTAATATTAGCTCATCTATTTCTTAGATTTTTTGAAAATTAAAACTGTTTTAGCTTTTGCTCACCTCCTGGGACAGTAGTAATATTAAAATAGTATCTTGGAAACATAGTAATTCTTTTTTTTTTCTTTACTTTTTTTTTTTAATACTTATTTATGATAGAACTGCTACATAGCCTTGAAGAATAAGGAAAGTCAGAGGATGAATCACTATTTTCTAGTAGAAAGGTAAAGCATATTTGGTAGATTAATCCTCAGTTCACCTTCTCAGAGGTAAACCAACAAAACCCTCATTTACCAAGATTCTAAAGAGATCTTCAGGGAAGTCCCTAGCCACCAGCCATCAGTCTTTGCTTTGAAGCATTCCTTCTCCAGAGCTTGGTTGTCTCGACCAGGTCCCAAACATTTTATTGAGCTGCAAGAAGACTGGAGGAAACAATTGGTTCCTTCCAGTGACATTCACATGTCTGGTGGCACTCAGGAGAGGGATGGCACATGTGCTTATCAGGGAATTAATCTTTCTGCCTATCATCCTCATTTTCTTTGGTAGAAAGCAAGTTAGCGCAATTACCTCATCCAGAATGATTAACTCCCTTTAAACTGTTTATTCTCCAGAGAAAGATATTTGAGAACAAACAGCATGTGGACAGAAAAGATGGATTTTTAAAAAGAACTTGTATCAGTATTGAGTGTGGGAGGTGGGGAACTGTTGGAAGGTTGTCTTTCAAATCAAGACCCATTTTCTGCTGGGGTCAACCAGGCAAAAGGGGACACACATTCTGACCATCTGAGTTCTGACACCATTTTGGGGGCTGGAGAATGCAGTGCTCTCACCTTGGAGCCTTGGAATCTCGGCCAATTCCTCAGGTTTGTTCTTTGCTCTGAAACTGTGCGGACTAAGCGAATCTCTCTTAAGTTACTCTTATAACATCTCTCTTAAGTGATTCTTCTGACTAGGGGGAGAATGAGAGGCACTTATAAGGTACTTTCAAAAGCAGTTAAATATTTGACGGTCTATTCAAAACAACCTACACGTTTAAGAAAGTCTTCTCTCCTTCCATCAAAGACTCAGCACGACTTCCTTTCTCTGATACTTAGTATAAAGGCAATTTCCAGGGTCCGAACTAAGATAACCAAACAGAATAGGAGTCATCAGAAACAGAGGGATTTTTCTGAAAAGCTGGGGATTCCGGCGTGAAAACAGTCACAGACAAGCGAAGTAAAAATGCAAATCTATCATATACCCCTTAATGCATCCATAGTTGTTAATTTTCCCATCTTTTTATATGCGTGCATATTTAGCATAGTTGCAATAATGGATTTACTCTAGTGTTATTTTTCTCCACTTGGGATTTCAGTCTTTTTTTTCTTTGAATTTTTTTTTCTGTTAAAAAATGGAAGTAGGAAAGGAAGGACCTTGAAAGAGCTCAAAGTTGAACAAAACATAGGTTTCGTGGAAGCGCAGACTACCGAGTTAGGCTGCCGAGGTGTCCACATCTTTCTGCGCTGGATTCGCCTCCAAGAGGCCCGCCGGCTTTGCTCACATCTGGAGGCGTACGCTGGTCTTCGCGAGTCAGGCTCCGAACCCGCTTGCGTTCAGGAGTGGAGGCAATTTGCGGAGCGTGGAGAAACCTAGGAGCGCGCGCAGCCGCCGCGGGGCTCACCTGCGCTTCCCGCCCCGCACGTCCGGCCGCCCCGCCCCTATTCCCGCTCCGCCCCGCCCCGCCCCGCCCCGGCCCGGCTCATTGGCTGCTGTTCGGAGGGGCGGAGACGAGGCGGCCGCAGAGGTCTCATTAGCGATGCGGACTCGCTTCTCCGCTGGGTAGTCCCGAACCCGGCAGCGGCGGGACCGCTGCGAGCGGCGAGGAGGGCCGGCGACTCCGGCAGCGCCGGTGGCAGCAGCGGTCGCATAGCCGTGGGAGGCTATGGGGTCGCGCTCTTCCTCTGAGTGCCTAGCCAGCGGCGGCTCCGAGCGCCTTGCCCGGGTGCTTTAGGGAGCGGTGGTGGAGCAGAGTCACTCGCTAAAGACCCCTGGGACCCACTCGCTCGGCCCCTGGTCCGCCGTGCCGCTCCCGGACGTGGAAGAGGAACCGTACTCCAGAGCGGGGCGAGGAGCATGGGGAGAGCGGCTGTCGCAGGAGGCGGCGCCGGAGGGGCGCACTGGTGGCTCCCTTGGTTGGGGCTCTGCTTCTGGGCGACAGGGGCTACGGCAGCCCGAGGTAAGCGCTGGGCAAAGCGGGCGGCGGGGCTGGGGGCGAGGCGAGGCGAGGAACGCCAGCAAGACCAAGCGGGACCGACACCTCTGGCTTTGGCTTCCCAAGTTGCACCCTGCACCTCTCCGCGCACCCAACCCAATAGGGTAGGCATCTCCGCGGGGACCACTGCCTTCCACCCCAAGTTTGCGATCATCCGCAATCCTACAGGTTGCTGTGACAGGGCCCCTACCCTTTACTCTCCGCGCTTGCTCCATTTTCCAATCCCTCCCCAGTTGCTGCAGACTGGAGTACCCACTTCTTCCCTCCAGTCTCGCTCTCCTCCATTCTCTCCACTTCCTTCCAAGGGGAGATCATTTATGGGTGGGCGCCCATAAGGGTGTCGGGGACTTCCTGGGGGGTGATGGGAGTCTCTGTAGGGTAGGCTTGAATGTGGAGGGCTCCTTTTCCCTTCGGGGGCAACACCCGGCCTGAAGTCTGCTAAGCTTGACACACCTCGAGCGACACTAGCCCGGGGTCCTAGGCAGCACTGGGCTTTCTTTCGAGGAGGCCGCGTGTGTGCGGGAGCTGGGGAGAGTGGTGTGCACCATCCGCGTGTAACTGTGCCTGCAGTGCTGAGCCCCGAGAAGCTGTTGGCCCGAGGCAGCTCGCCCGGCGCGTTTTCTCCCTACACTGTGCCTACTCTGGCTAGGGAGCTGGAGAGCGCGGGGCAACAGGGAAACCGCTGTCTTTTCCCGCTTGAAAACATAGACCCCATTTTCCTGAATCCTCTGGACTCCAGCAGAGTGAAATACTGCAACTGGTTTCAGCTCCACCTTGAGTGTGGACAGGGAGCATGAACTTAAAGATAAATCCCGCGGACTTGTTTTGAAGATGATCAGAAGCAATTTCACACATAGGTTGAAGTATTGTGGTTTTACCTTTGAGATAATTCGGAAGCTACTCCTTCCCGCCCTTGTTTATCTTTCTCTTTCCCCATTTGCCATCCGTCAGGCTTATAATTACATTAAATGATTTACCTAACGCTTGTCTGGTGAGAGGTGGAACTGATTTGACCACCTAACCTCTGCTCTGCTGGCTATCCTGAACATATTATGAGTAGCCAGGAGACAGAAGAGGGTGGAAAGGATTAGGGGCAATCACAAAAAAGCTAATATAGTCTCATTTTTATAAAAGCTAATGGTGTGCTAAAAGCAGTCGTGCTGCCTGAACTGAGGAATTAAAAAAAAAAAGGTGGATAGAGGCTTTTTGTTTTAGGATCCTGTTCAATGATGATTTGCATTTTATTTCCTGGAAAGTTTTTTTTTTTTAATGGAGCAGGCTTTTTAAAAAGCAGGAAAGGTTTAAATATGAGCCTCGGTGATTGTACACACTGGTTAATGGTGAAGCATAGTTCTTTTCCTTGCTGGAAGAAGCACAAGCTTCAGCCATTTAATTTACTACAGAGAATGCCTCCTTGCAAAGTCAGCTCAGAGTTGATTTTAATACACTGTTATGGGTGGGGGGAGCAGGCCATTTCTTTTCTAAATGTTGATCTAAATGTCTGAGTTCTCCTTACCGTTTGATATGGAACACCTGACAGTGACTGACTGGCTCCATGTCTAGACCCCTTGGACTTTGGTTGGTGGAGTTGTCTTGAAGCCAGCTCCAAACAAGAGGTGGGGACATGCCAAAAGCTTCTTGGATGGAGTTTTGCTGGCTGTGAAACTAAGGCTAGCACCTCTTGTCTGCAAGCTGTTCTTTAAAGGTCTCCTGGAAAACATACTGTACACTCTGCAGGCTTATTTACAACAAATGTGTTGTACAGATCATAGTGATGTTTGAGACACATGGAGTGGAGCACTAAATCTAATATTTCTCTTGTAATATTTTACTTTCTGGGGCATGTAGCCCATTACCCTTAGCATCTGTCAGAGATTCCTCAGTCAGCAGGCTGTGAAACCTGTGAAGCCATACGCACCTGACTTTGGACAGGTGGGCACAATTGGAGTTTTCAGAACAAAAGGTGTGTTTCAATGTTACTTAAGTTCTCCCAGCCCAAGGAGGTGGCCATTTATTAAAAGCAAGATCAGGTGTGCTCTTGTGGCATGCTTGCCTAGCAGTCTTACCAGGCTCTTTAGGGTAGGCCCTAGGTCTTTCTTACTTATCCAAGTAAATAGTTTTTGTTCTGCAAGCGTTTTCATGCTGATTTGAACGAAGATATTCTGCCTTCCCTAATCAGCAAGATATACAGAATTATGTCATTTGCTTTGATGATATAAGAATATTTAACAATTCAGTAGCATTTTCTTTACAATTATTTATCATTTATTTGTTTTCAAGATGATTGCACCAACTCCTTGTTTTTTTCTTCTCTTTTGCATCCTTCTTCTCTTTTCCATACTTAATCTAAAACCCTCTGAAAATTGGAGGGGGATTTCTGATGATTGGCTTTGAATATAATCGAAGGGGAAGATGCTTGGGGTAAGGGAGTGTGCAGAGACTAGTAGTGGCCCAAGGAGCAGTGTTCTGGTTCCCTCCTTTGTAAGCAAGACTTACCTCTTCATATTTACGTTCCTGACTGGTGGCATACTGTAAAGAAGGCATTTCGGTGCTATGATTACTGTATATATTAACACTTTCCAACTTAAAAGAAGGTTGTTTAAAAGTTATTTGTGACCTGCCAAGTGCTAATTGAATCCACATCATGTTGTCATGCTGATTTGTTTTTGTTCTTTGAAAAAAGGAATATTGCTGTTGATCTGGTCATGATTCATATATTAGATACTGTACATAAAATATTCTAGTCTAAGGGCGGGGAGGAAGATAATAGACAGGCCAAGCTTTCACACAATTATTTACTTTAAAAATTTTCCTGGACAATGAAATCTTCCTTACACTAACTGTAGCAATGTATTAAGGGCAAGGTAAGTATACATTCATTTTATAGGCATAATAGGGTCATGTGCTTTACATATACTTATATTCATTTATCTTCCTAGTTTATACACTTTAAATCTATAGTCACTTTCTTCTTAATGAATGTTATAGCCCACTTCCACCCACCTTCCTCATTCTGTTCCCTTTCCTCAAAAAACTGTCCCTCCATACGGCTATGAGAAAAGAGCTGTCTCTCTCTCTTTCCTGCTGGGCTTGTCTTTTTCTAACTTGGGTTGTGCTCTCACCTTGAGCAGACCAGTGGCAACTTCTTTTCCAACTTGACAAAGTATTCTGTTGAAGAAATCTCTTCATGTATCTCAGTTCTGAAAAAGAGATGAACTGTTATGACCTGGCAGTATAATAGCAGCACTTGTCACCCTTTTTAATGCCCCCCTTACGTTCTTCCTCACTATTTGAATGACCCATCTGTGGGTCTGTGGTTCTTTAAGTGGTGCCCCATAGAGTGGGAAAACCTAGGGAGCCCCAGGAAGGCTTTGTGAGTTATCATAACCTTATGACTGAATTGGTCAGGTATTCTGGACCTTGCTTTCTTACTAGTAAAGGAAGCACTTTTCTGTCTACCTCCTTGGTGACTTGTAAACTTGTTTGTGATCTTCCGTCTACCAAATATAGTGCATCATTTAAAAAGATGCCAGCTTTCAAGGTTTATGAAGAAATTGGGTGTTCAGGAAATAGTGAATATTTGGTACCTCTCCCTTATGCCTTTTCTTCCTCCTTTTTTTAACATTAGAGGTTAGAGACCCAGATCCATGTATTAAAATATAATCCCGAAGACAGGTGTACAAAGAAAGATATATTCCATAACATCCTTGTAAGATAGGTGGTAGTGATACAGGGTATCCCTTTAATGAATAGGCACATGCCTTCACAGAGAGCCCAGATGTGCCCTGCTTCTTGATTACATCGTTGCCAGTAATTCTAATTATCCCATACCTCAGGCAGTGCCACTTCACCAACTATGTTACTGTCTTCTGTCGCCCTTGTACTAATGCCTCCATGAACTAACAGCATGATGGAATAACCAGTGGAAACTTTGTCATCTTCAGCTTTACACTCTAGTTAAAAATACATATCTGCTCATCCCTTCATTTGCTAAATGGCCGATGTTGGCATGAGAACTGCCATCGTGTTATTACCATTTTTCATGTTATGCCTATTTTTTAAGAAAAAACATTTTTGCAGCTTGTTTGAATATGAAATAATAACAGTAATTATATGTAGTGTGTGCCTTCGATTATTCTAAAAGCTTTACACATATTATTCAATCCTTAAAATAACTCTGTGAGATAAGTAATATTATTGTTTTCATTTTGAAGCTAGGAGATGAAGGGCACAGAGAGGTTAAATAACTTGCTCAAGGCCACAGAGTGAGTCTACGGAGGAGCCTGGATTTGAACCAACCGCAGAGCCTGCAGCAAGGCTCATTTTCTAAACTCTGCTGAAAATAAAATGACCCTTATATTTTGGTGACAAAAGTGCTAAAATTATATCTCTATAACTGTGAGAGTTGTAGAGGAATTTAGAGTAGCTAAAATAAATCTATAAATATATTCAGATAAATCGCAGAGATTTGTGTTGTATGAAAACAACCACCCTCTCACCATTCAGCTTAATATACTTTGGGATTGGATTCATGCTTAACATTCTGAACGCCAGTTTCTAATATGATAGCTTGCTTTTTTTCAATTTTGAATTTCAACAGAAAATATTACTCTGATTGAATACACCATCCATGGAATGGCAGATCCCAAGAGACTATTTGTTGCATGTCTTGTATTTTTAGCCTTGTTTGCAGGGGAAATGTGGAGCATGAGATTTGAGAATAGATTGTTAACACCAGAGGCTGCTGTTTCTGCTGTTTTGGGTACTCCTGCTGCTGCTCTTGCGAGGCAGATGGCTAGATTCATTTATAGAAAATAGATATTCGTTCTATTTTGCATTTCTACTTTGAAGAGAACTTTTAATTGTTTGTGCCACATTGCATCGTATGGCCTTATTGTGCACATACACATGCTGTGTGTAGATAATTTTCAGAATTAGGTGATGTTAATGTATTCAGTTTGAACTGCATTAGAAATCTGCAAACTCTGTTGTGCTTTTGGAGTATTTCTTTTGGAAGTGGGTTTGTGTGCAGTATGGTTGTGTACCATGTATTTTGTCCTCAACACCCCCTTTCTTCCGACTTCACTAAACTAGAGATTGGGGGCAGAAATGTTAAAGTTGTGTTTATGGGGCTAAAGTAGAAATGATAAACATGTATTACACTTCTCATATGATAGCAGACTACTATAAGACACAAAATAGTTCCTAATATTGTTTCCAGAAGGACAAGAGTAAGGTGGGGAGTGTACCTGTCCTATATGACCAGGTCCTTCTGACAGTTTCCTTCATAAATAAGGAATCTGCAAAGCCGAAAGCTGTCTTCTGAGTGAGGTCAGTGACAGCTCCACTTAATGCAGATATTGATTTTCTGCCCCCTAATTTCTGGTTCATGAAGTGCAAAAGAGCCTTCTTCCCCAGAAAGGGAGAGAGACCTTGGCACACGTATCCCTTCTCAACCCAGCGTTGTAGAGGTAGGAGGAATTACATGAAGTAATGTCACTGCATCACTGTGGAGCTTGAATAAAAATGGACTTAACTGCTTTGTTGTTACCTAAATTGTAATTGTAATTTTTCAATCTGGTTAAGTCCAAGGAAAAATGACATTGCAGACATTTCAAAAGGTAGGTGATTAGCGGGCAGGCATAGGAAGCAGGAGATACAAGAGGCCAAACTGAGGAAATCATTCTGACTACCTCAATCATTCTGACCAACTCACAGTGGGATAGCTATGTTTAATATCATTCATAAATTTTGATAACTTACTATAAAAGCAAATGTATTTACTAAATATTGAATGAGAAGATTTGCATTTAAATATATCGTTGGCATGTTATTTAGAGTTGTTTGAAAGTGATTGGTGGCTTCTGCCAGCAAACAGTACTTATTTAGTCATTATCATCCTTATTTGAATTTAATTTAATAAAATCTGGGAGAGGAGGGGAACCAAATAAATGATCATGGGTTATGGAAGCTAAGCTGATAATGTTTGAAACTTACAAATCAGTGCTTTTCAAATGTTAATGTGCATTTGAATCACTAGATCTTGTTAACATGCACACTCTGATTTAGTAAATCTGGGGAGGGGCCTGAGATTCTGCATTTCTGACAGGCTTCCAAATGATACCATCCATGGACCACACTTTGTGTAGCAGGGCCATGAGTGATAGTAATTCACACTTTTGATTTCCAATATTGGTTTTCACTTGGAAGTCAGTATGAAGTGGGATTCAATGTAAGACTATTTTTAAAATGCCGGTAGAGGACTAGGCAAACACAGTTGTCAGCTTTAACTCAGACAAGTGTACAGCCACTCATAAAACTGATAAGACATTCAAGGAGCACCATTCTGATGCAATATAATGTTTTCCAGTATTTGTAAAGAGAGACGTAATATTTTAAAGTCTTGAATTTTATATTAAAGTAATTGAGGACTTTTGTCTGTATCCAAGTAATTTCTTGTAATATAGAGGAAACTTAGTCCCCCATAATTTGAACCGTTTGCTTAAGGTCAGATTTTTGTTAAATAAGAAGCTCTGCTAACACTTTTTAATGTTCATTTTATTGTATTTCTTGACTGTGGCCACACTTAAAATAATCCAGAGTTCAGGATAATGAGAGAATGGTGCTCTAGTTAAAGTAAAAGGTAGAACAAAACTATTTGGTTAAAGCAAATAAAAAAACAGCAACGTTCATCTGAGGTACTGATACTGCTTAAGCAGCGGGGTCGTTGTCACAACATGGTGTGGAGCTGGTATTTATGGATGTCTTGCTACAAGACAGTTATCTCTACTTGGCGGGGCCCATCATGTACTGTAAATTACCCAGTCAGTACCTGGCAGTGCTGTCCAATAGCACGTGCTAAATAGTATTTTTTACTTTAATGTTTTTATGTTAAGGTATACATAATATTGAGGCTAAAATTTCTAAAATTGACTTGCTATTTGTGATTAAACATTCAGGAAAATTTAATTGCCAGAGAAAAATAAGAGGGTTTTACATTTCTCTTCCTCAATAGATTGTAAAGCCTATACTCCTAGATGGACTATTCTAGAAAGATGATTAAGTGTAAGATGTGACACTATCATGGATGACTGTTTTGAACAATTTATTTGCATGGAACTTGACACTTTCAGGGTACATTGACAGTTGTGATTGCTTTGTATTTTCACATTCACCCTGAGGTTGAAGAGATGATGAAATTAAAGTTTAGAGATTTTTCAACCAAGGCCAGACAGCGATAAATAGTACTAGGACTAGAAGCTTGGTTTCCAAGTGGTGTCCGAGCCTTTTGACTTTTTTTACCATGTGATTCTCTTTTGTTACCAAATGGATTGATTGCACTTAAGTTTGCTGATACAGCATTCTGTTCACATTACATTTGAGACGGTGCTGTGGATACATGAGCATGTGTGACAGGAGAAACAAATGAATAAATGTTTTGAATGGTACCTGTGTTGTCTTCTTGGTCTATATATGGTGTTATGTTTCTCATGGTTATAAACAGAAATGGCCTCACTTGGGAAAAGAGGCTGTAGGGAATGCGTCAGGAGTAATTGGAAGAAAGTGAAATTGTTAATATATTAAAAATTGCATATAGTAGTACAGAATAGTGTTATGTGAAATATTTTGAGGAACTTGCTAAGCAATAATATTTTCTTAAAAATCAAAGGAATTAAAGTGTTAGTTAAAGTAGATAAAATCACAAATTAGGCCTGTGGTTTTATTTTTAATGATGCCATTATGGATACCAAATACTTTTTAGAAATATAATACTTACTACTTACTCTGCATAGTTTACTAAATACCTTGTCCTTATTATTAATTTTGAGTGCATGTGTTTTATTTTTTCTTTCTGTGTACAGATATGAAAAACATTAAATTCTCTTAATTTGTATATTAAAGTAGTGTAGTGGCACAATGCAATTGGACTTCCAATAAGAAATTTCAACAATGTGTCCTTAAGAATTATCTAACCTATTTTTTAAAAAAAGAGATGGAGAAAAATACAAACCACAAAATAAAATCTTTTGCCAGAGAAATGTGTGTTATAAGCCTTTTGAAAGGAACTGGAAAAAGCTTAACCACCCTTCATCTAAATAGGCAACCCTTGTGTCTCTCTCAGTCTTGGTACCAGACAATGATTGCCAGCAGCTTGCATCAGGAAGTTTCTACAGTTGTTTCCACTTAAAAAAAAAAAGAAAAAGCAATCAGGAGGTTCACAGGTTTTGTCAGTGTGAGGTGTGTGGGTGGGATGTAAGCTTTTAGAGGTTTGCTTTAGAGAAATAAAGGTGAATAAAAGTTTTGTCATTAATTTTTTTTCACCTTGGAGAAAAAGTACCTTGGATATTTCCTAAAGTTTAGCAGACAGGTTGAGATGCACATTAACCTCTGGGATTACAGGGTGGAAAAGATGGCTCTATCATATCATACCCTGCAGCAGAGAAGACCATCACTTGTACAACCAATTATTAATAATTGTCAAAGTGATAAGTGCTTTAATGCATGAGTATCTGTGTGTATGTATTACATATTAGTAGAATGTCATATATCATCATTATGGCAAATATATCATTAAGGTTCTGTGCTATTAATTTAAATGGCATTAAGAGCACTTAAACTTGAGATGTAGACACATTTTGACTTGAAAATCAGCTTCTTAATTCAGGTACTCCCATTTCTCTCTTTCTCCATGGTATCTTCCATCTAACCCCCAATTCACAGTCTCCTCTAGCTCTCTGTTTTTTTTTCAAGTCAAAACTCCCTCATTTAAGCGTTGTCATGGCTGGACAATTCATGACCATATGTCCTTCAATGTGTCACTTTTTCCTCTAGTTTTCATTTCTGAAATGAGAAGAAATGACTAAATTAATTCTTTCCTGTTCTAATGTCTTATGATGCTATCCATTGTTTTCAGCATGATTTATTCCCAGTATTTTTATCATTTCAGGAAGCACTTTTTGGCATTTTAAATATGTATCTAAAGTTTCAATTAAAAAATGCTCTAAAAGTAGAATTTTCAGGACAAGTAAGTAGGACTTCAGGGATGATGCTGGTAAGACGTGGCTTGCACATTTTTAAGAATGTACCAACAATAAAAGCTTTAATTTTACATAATAGTTTCTCTTAGTAGTTGTAAACTAAGGCATACCTGTTTAATGGTACATGTGTGACAAGTGGAAAACCGCAGAATGGGTTTGGGAACCCCTACACTTAACTCGTCATTTAATTGGGTGCACAAGCCCACTCTTGCTAGATTGACTTTATTTTTAAATAGAAACCATGTATGTGAAATTTCATGTTATATTTCCAGATTTTAACCCTTCTCAAATTATTTTAATAAACACCTTTGACTCAAAACTCACAAGATAGGGCACTTAGCCTTCCAGTTTGTCTCAAAGCAATGACTTTTTCACATTTTATTGCGATTTAAAGGATTGGGAAACCAGTTGATTCTCATTTTTTTTTATAATAGTCTTTGAGCTCTCCATATAAACCTTTATGGAGGAGCATTGTCTAAAAGCAGAAGATAGAAAACATGTAAGTGGTCTTTTATTTAACATTTGATAAACATTAATTTGATCACTGAGTTTCTATGTACCTCTGTTTCCCATATATAAGAAAGAATCACAAAATTGTATTGCTGAAGAGGACCCTAATATTTCTTGGCCAAAACCCAAATCTCTACATAAACTACCAAGGTCTAAAGCAAAGTAGCTTGCTTGGCTTTTAGAGGTCACATTTGTCAGTGCTTGCCCACAAATCTGATCTTCATTTTTTCAGTGTTGTTCTTGCCTCTTCTTAGGACGATAATAACAAAAGTAATCAATAGAGGTACAAAGAAATTAAAAAAAAAAATGACACCAGAAGACTAAAGACTATTGATCATTTTACCCTTCTGTTAAAGGATGTTTTCCTTTTATTTAACACATTTACATTTTTCTAAATGCCTTTGAAATAGGATAGATTTTTTTTTCCCCTTTTGGCTGTATTCTTAATCATAGACTGTTGGGGCCGTGATGTGAAGGGCTCCAGTTGGTTGAGTGTAGTAGAGCTAATTAATATTATAAAAGGTTTATATTATAGGTGTTTTATGTTTGTATGAAATTTAGGGTGTCTTAAGCTCTTGTTCTAATTACTTTTGTATCCTTGGTAAATTTGTTCAGCATGAATCCTTAGTAGATCCTAAGTATTTTCTAAATATAATCATTTAAAAAATCTATATGTAGGAAAAATGTATTCATCTGCTAATATGGGATGTTAGTGACGTGAGTTAGAATAGAATTGAGCTTTATGAACTCAAAGAGGTAACTTTAGAGTGCTATTTGTCACACAGCTACTAATTCTCTCGGGATAAGTAAATTACTTCCAATTTTCATTTTTCTCTGTTTAAATTTGGATTTTCACATGCAGTGAGAAGGTAACACTTTCCAGTTTGGATGGCCAGCCAAGTCTGTTGTGAGACAGTGTTGCTGAAATGCCTGCATGGCTGGGTGCTGTGGGACAGTGGGTGGGGGAGATTTTAATGTGCACGAGCATTTGACTTGTGCTTCATAGAAGAAAGCTTTCGATGTTGGCAGCAACATACCAATGATGCCCTCAAAAGGCCATAACTCTGCATCTAGAGAGTGGATATAGTTTTAAAAGCTTCAGTTGCTTCTTCTCATGCATTCCCTATTGTTCCTAATTTTAAAGTGAATTCTGCATCTCTGAAGGCCACGATAACTTGCAAAAAGCAATCCCTGTAGTTGAGCTGGAACTTACTAACTCTGGTGACTCTGTCATGATTATTATTCACATTGAAGCTACCGTGCAGGGGAAGTGTTAGACAAATGGGGTGTTTTAAATCCTCTCATTCTTGGAGATTAAGTGTCAAAATATTCAGGGTTTGGTTACTTTTAGCAAATATCAGTGAAGGATCTTGCTGCTGAAAATGGTGGTCAGGTTTTAAATTTACAAATCCATGGTCAAGCCCCCCCGCCCACAGCCACTTTTTTAACTCATAGAAAGGCAAACATCTGTGGTATTGTCACGCATGGTTAGGTGAAAAAATGATAAGACAGGTGCTTTCAGTATGCCTAGGCACTAGCCTGATATTTAATAGTTTAATGTGTGTTTAAACGGTTTTATTGAAACATAGTAGATTGAAAGATGAGCACTAAATGTTTAATGTAGCTCCTGTTTATAGAAATACATTATGTGTATAATTTAAGTTCTGAAGAGAAACAGCTTAATGCTGATGTTCTCAATCAGCGCTGCCAGGGCCTTTTATCTCAGAACAATTAAGTCAGTATCTCAAGGAAGAGGACCCATGCTTCCTTTTTTTTTTTAAGTTCCTCCTCTTGGGAACCCAAGATCGAGACCTCCTGATTTAATGGGTGCATTGACTGTATATAAATGTAGAAGCTGATCTTTTTTTTTTTTTTAGATTTAGAGAAGATATTTGAAAATCCTTATCATAGCAAAGGTGTGCAGGATGAAGTTTCCCACTCCCGAATTGCCTCTCTCTCTGCATTAGGCCTTGTCTTTCCATGTTGGATCTTAAGTGATGTGGGTAAGTGACATTGGATGCCAGCACAAAACATTTCAAGCTTTAGGAGCTAGACATTTCCCATCAGGATGGAAGAACTGAGGTTTTTTAACAAAAGGGGTGAAATTATGTAAGAAACATTATATGGTAAGGGAAGAGACTTGTAGGAGCCCACGGTTGGAGGTTGTACCATATGGTTCTCTTCTGGACAAAAGCCCAGGGCCCACAAATGGAGATTCCTACTTTCTTTTAACCCTCGTCTAATGTCTCCTAAGCCCAAATGTAAATAATAAGTGATTGTATTTATGAGTGGGTTGATATCTTTGTTCTAGTCTTAGTGTCTGAAGGATGCAGGCATTGTAGTCCCTCTTACAGTGTAGGGCAAGGTCCCAGTCAGCACCATAGCTATTGACTGGGACACCTCTGCCACGTTAGGAAATGTGGCATAGGAATTCTTCCTAAAGCAAGCTTTTCCAATATTACTGTCCTGTTCACAACTGCTAGTGATTCCTTATTTGCGAAATCAAATACAAACTCAGTAAAATATTTTGTGATTTATTAACTGTTACATATGAATAAATATTGTTTAAAAAATCAAAATAAAATGTATATTTGTGAATTTGCCACCATATGTAAGAAGCAGAGCATGATCAATAGGTATCTGTGTGTTTCTCCTCTAACCTATCCTTCAGGTTCTCCTTGAGAAGTAATCGTGCTCCAATTCTGTACATATCATTCCTTTGTTTTTATAGTTTAAACAAATATGTATGTATTCCTAAACACAGCTTACTTTTTATTTTTTGAAAGATATATTTAAATTATAGTCTACATGGTCTTCACCTATTTTTTTTTCACACCCAGTATTATGTTTCATCTATGTTATTGCAGGTTCTATTTTTGATATACTTCTCTCAAGTACAATAATTGATGGTGTGACTAAACCATAACTGACTTATTTATTTTGCTATCACTGGACTTCGGGTTATTTTCAAACTTTTTTTCTATTATGAAAAGTGCTACTCGGAACATTCATGTATATGTCTAATATTACATCAGAGTTACACTGTTTCTCTTAAGAATTTTAGATTATACACATATGTATTTCTATAAATGGGTTACATTAAACATTTCTAGTGTTATTGATATATCTGAGAGTAGATTGCTAAGAGCTAGGGCATGAATATGTTAAGCTTTCCAAATAAGGCCAAATAATTTTTCAGCAACATGTGAATTCTCATCACTTCACATTGGCCAACATTTGATATTTCCAAGCCTGGAGATTTCTGCAAATTTAGTGGATATAATATGATTATCTCTGCATGAACTTAATTTTCATATCCCTGATTACTAATGAAATTAAAAAGGTGTTTCATGTATTTCATTGCTATTTATCTTCCATAAAATACCTACTCAAGTCTTCTGCTCATTTTTTCTGTTGTTTGTTTGTGTTATTGAATTGTAGGAGTTGTAAATGTGTATGTGTGTGCATTAATAATCCTTAATGTGTTATGTGTGATTAGAATTTCTTCACCCAGTTTTTATTTTACTTATCGTTCATGGTATTTTATACTGACTCAAATGTTTTGTTATCTTCTTATGAACTAAAGTTTTAATTTAAATTTAATAATTGTTATCAGTCATTTTATGCTTAGCTTTTTTGTGTCATGCTTAGGAAATTCTTCTTAAATTTCATTAAATATATTTTCCTATATTTCCTCTAAATTTTATAATTTGGTCTTTCATATTTATGCTTTTAATCTACCTAGAATAGATTTTTGTGTGTGTATGTAGAATTTGAGTTAGGGATTTAATTTCATTCTTTCATGTGAATAACCACTTGTCCCAGAACCATCACTGAGGGGTCCTCCTCCTTTCTCGATTTGCAATGTCACCTTTGTAATGTATAACAGTTTCATATATGCATGGGGATTTTATGGTTGGCATTAAATGTTTTTCAGACAGTTCCAGCAGACTTTTCTGGTTTATGTTCTACCGCCCTTACATATACTCTCTACTCAATTGGCCTCAATGCTATGCCTCAAAACTGTCCCAAAATTTCCTTCGTCCTGTGTATTTTGTACTTATATCTCTCATGTGCTGCCTTGTGCTATGTTTTCAGTATATTTCTCTTTTATTTCATATTATGTGTAAGTTTTTGAAAACGACTGTGGAGTTTTCATATTTGGTACCCTTGAACATAATATGGTGTCTTTTACTTAATAGATATTTGATAAATCATCGTGCTTACTCCAGAACACCTTTCATTATCCATTCCATAGGCAAAGGGCTGAACTGTCAGACACTGTTCAGAAATATGAATAATATGAAGATACTGGAAAAGAGGTGAAGAGAAGCACATGTAGCAGGTCCAAGACCCTTATATTAGCTGACTCCATTGCCAACAATATTGTTCGCATCACACCCAGACAGTGGGCACTTTCCAAGTACACTGTGCTGACTCACATCTCTGTGCCTTTGTTCGTCCCCTTGTTCAGTAGAACTGTTTTTATGGACCACTGTCCATGAATCTTCCCAACTCCTAGAGATTAATGGCTTCTTACTGAATGATATATTTGCATACCTTGAAGTCATTTCTGTTACTACACCAAGCAGACCATATTTTAGTTCTTTTTGTAAATCTCTCTTACTCTTGATTTTTACCCTCCATGGTCAGAGACAATTTTCTATTGTGTCTCCTCAATACCAAGCATGGGCCTGTGCTTGCTATATTAAGTTTCCATAATGTTCTAATTGCAAAATTAATAATAATAATAATAATAATAAAACAACTCAAAACCTTCAAGTAAGCTTATAAATATATTCTCTTATTCTCACAATTAGGTGTATAATTTATCTGTGCTGCTCCCAACTAAAAAAGTACAAAAACTATGAGAATGATAACATACTTCCACAATATTAGCTGCTGTCACACTCTAAATTAGCTAAAGAACTTGGCACATGTATTTAAAGGTTCCATGTCAGAGAAATTTTTCTAGGAAAAAAGCATGTTAGGTTTCTGATTGAATGAAGCTATATAGTTGGGAATTTATATAATCAGAAGAGAACTTAAGGGTCCTAGGTATTTGGGTTTAGGGTCCAAAAAAGTGATACTTTTGGGAAAGGAGTGAAAATAAGAGTGTGCCAGCTACCAATAACCCTCTGGCCATCAAATGGCCTTGGAAAACACATCCCAAGATGATTATAGTTTTGGAGTGAACATTCCAAAATAGTATGGGATGTCTTTGATACAAGTCACAAAGGTGGACTCTCAGAATCTCCTTTGCTTGACTGTTTATTGCTGGGAACTTCCAAGTAGGAGAACATCAGGAAGCTGAGCCGTTGAACCAGCCAAGCTGACAGCAGAATTTTGAGGAGCTGACACTCTCTTCTCCGCTCTGTAAGTCATGTGTAGGCTAATTGTTTGGGTTAACACAACTAAGGAGCCCAGGGGAGCTTTATTTGTATCTATTCCAAATAGCTTTTTTAGATGAAAGGTTCCCCCCCCCCAATTATAGGAATATTATGTGTTTATTGTAAGAAGTTTGAAAATATAGGAAAAGTATTAAAAAAAAAATCCCCAAAAGTAACCACCTCAGGGGAGTTCTCCAGATAGAAGTCATATTCCTTATGGTGCCTCTGATCATCTGCAGCTCTCTGCTGGTCCCTCCTGTTTCTCATGTTTTCAAAAGAGAAGTAACCAGTTACCCAGGTCCTAAACCAAATACACCAGTTCTGCTCTCCCTGTCTTTTCAGAATGCTCACTTCTTGGTAGCAGGTTCTGAGTGTCTCTTTTATTAGGTCTTCAATGTTTTGGATAATGTGAAAACAACTGTTATTTTTTAGCTGTTATTTTTTAACTAGCTAGAGCTAATGGACACGCTCTTTTAGTGCCCTAAAACCACTGGCAGCAAACTCTTCAGAAGAGCTATATAGTAGTGATTTGTGTTAGATTGAGCCAACTAAATAAGACACCAAAATCATTTTTTATCCCTCAGTATTAGGATGGTAAAGAGTGAATTACTACTTTGATATTCAGAACAGAGGTGGTTTTGTTATTGTTGGTTTTAACTCTGCAAGACAGCTTCGAAGGATGGTTTTCCTATTCCCGGTATTCCTGTTACCACATACAGCCGGTCCCTGGATAACGCTGTTTTGTTCAACCTCGTTTTATTATAACGCTGATGCTGATGAGATGCCTTTGGAACTTAACTCTCACTTATATCAGTTAGCCTATGGTAAAATTGGTTTCATTACACATTGTTTTAACTCAAGTCTCAGAACCTATGGATAAAGTTAAGTGAGGATTTACTGTACTGGTTTTATTTCAGTATCAGAATGAATCAGACCTTGGCCAATATGAGCTCTTCTGACTTTTGTAGACTTAGATAAATAGGGATACATTTATTTAAAATATTTGTTGTTTTTGTGTATAAAGGCTGTCTCAGTTGTGGTAAATCCTTGTCTCTAGGTGACTGAGAGCAATGACATCATTACATATGCTCAAATTATGTTCTGCATTTTTTTCTTGGAGTTGTATAGGAACAAACCATCATATGGAATTTTCATAGGCAAATTAATTAAGACTAGAGCAATTAGTTTTTGCCTAGTCCTTTTCCCTCCTTCTTCTTACACTGATTTATTAGTAAGATGTATCTGAAGTAATTAAGATGTAGAAAAAAATCTGAAGACCATATTTTTTGGTGAGTCATGACTTAACATGTTCTCAGTTAATCTATCATCCCTCCACTGCCACTATCCTGCCTAGTCAAAGTACTCGCCTTCAAAGTGAAAGCTTCTGCAGCTCCTAACCTACAAAACTGCTTTCTCTACATGTATGTATATGGAATGGTATCAGAATTTTGTGTCTGGTCGTCATCTCTGTAGTGAGTTGAATGTCTATGTTTCTTCATAAAATACCTTGATGACAGGGGCTTGTCGTTTTCTAAATCTTTGTATACTTCTTGTCTGGCACATTTTAGTAATTCAGGGAATAAGTGAATGGATGAATGGATGAAAAATTACCAACTTAAAATTAATATTTGTGTGTTAACTGAGCTCTGGCTGGATAAGATATATGACAATGTGATTGTCTGCTATGCGCCACTCATTATGCTAGATGCTTGATATGTACACACTTTAATTTTTACAACAACCCAAAAAGTAGGCACTATTACCTGTTTTACAAATAAGGAAATTCAAACTCCATTATACTTTCCCAAATTCGTACTTCCAGTAAGTAGAAGAGTAGAGATTTGAGTGTGGGTTACTTTAGCTCCAACACATGTGTTCTTTTATCAAGGTGCCTTCCAACTTTATAATGAAGATTCACATAACTGTCCAGAATTCTTTGGGTGTAATACTCCTTTTAGAGCCAGCTATAGTTGATTTTCCAAAGTAGCTTTCCCAGCCACTTAGTCACTAGGCATGATAGGGGTTTCCTAAGCAAATATGAGTTGAAAGTCATCTTTTTGGTCTGTCTTTAGCTATTTTCTCTGATATTGGCAGTTGATAACAGTTTTTCCTAATGTGTAAGTGGCCTTGAATACCAGTCCTGGTTTCCCCTTTGATAGTTTAAACAGTGAGCATAGAGATAATGGAGTCTGGCTCTCTGGACCCCTGGTCGGTTGGCAGACCCACTCTGCTGGCCTTATGCTGGCTGGTGACTAGACCCTAACTTGCATGGTCCTTCACTTGTTGGTGCCTGACTGATGTTTCCTATGCATTCAAAGGAGAATTGCAACAGTAGCACTCTGTCATAGTCAGTGTATGACTGACCTTGCTTTGGGCAAAGATTGTACATGCATTGATGTACAAACTCATAATAGTTGGAAATATTAATTATAGGCCAAATGATCACCTCAGGTAAAATTAGTAACCTGCATTTCTAACTAGACTTTTATTGCCTGAGACTCACTAAAAGAATTAATCCCACTGAGGGCAATTTGGGCAGGAGAATTAACATGTGTTTAACACACCCATGCATAATGCTAGCCAGATTACGGGATCTTTTTTATGCAGTCCTCAAAGAGGATTGCAGAGAAGGAAATAATATTAAAAGGCATTAACTAACTTTCCTTGGGTCATATAGATTTTAAGTGATATCTGAATATTTTTAAAATTTTTCTAAAAAACATTGAGTGTATTTAATGTACATATATTATTTTTGAAAGAGGCTGTGAAAAATAGTGGCAAAGCACAGTCTCTAGAATCAGGTTATTTGAGCCAGAATTCAATTTTTAGCACTTATTAGCTGTGTGGCCATAGGAAAACTACTTAACTTCCCTGTTTCAGTCTCCTCATCTGTAAAATGGGCATATGTAATAGTACTTCCTACATAGCAGTATTGTGAGAATCAAGTAAATACATGTACAGTACTTAAAATAAATCTGATATATAATTTTTTATCTATTTTATTACTAACACTCATGTGTTCAAGTCACTGTGCTAGAAACTGAGATCTAGAAGCAGAAGCTGCTGTAACTGCCATCAGGGTCTTATAGTCTATTCAGGGAAATGTCAGAATAAACTTTACAAGGCATTATGGGTAACCCTGGGAGTGAGCTATCACAGGGTGCTCTGGCAGCATAGCCAAGAGCCCCCAAATCTTGGAGTTTACCTAGAGGAACTGATAGCCAAGCTACCTAAGTAATCAATTTTGGGTAGGAATGTTCTGGAGACAGAGGACATTCCAGGCAGCAAAGTAAGGACAAGAACTTTTCCCCTAAGATGATTTTCCCCCTGGCAAACTGTGCATTTAGTAAAAGACAAAGCCTTATATTCCAAGGAGATAGGGAAAATACACAGTCCTTGGGAGAGATAACTGTTGGCTTGTTCTGAGGTGCTAAGTTCTGTAATTCAGTCCTTTCTATAAAGTGCTTTCTAATAGTGGATGGGAAGTGTGGAGAGATGCGGCAGCCATGCATAAAACCAAGTCTGTGAACTTCCAAAAGAGAGCCCACACACCAAAGACAAGCTTCCAACACGAGAGAGCAGGTATTTGGCGGGAGCTGGTGAGGGTGGGAGAGGGTGGGGCATGGACACAGGTTTTCCTCACATTGCAATATTGTCCAGGGTTGAATTCATACCAGCTACATGTTCATCATCGTGGTAGTAGTTTGGAGAAGATTTGGTTCCACTAGAAACAGACAGCGCAAAGATTTGAATGGAGGCTGTTGCCTCGAGTTTTGTTTTCCAGCCATGGACTCTAGAGTGGTATAGATATAAATCTAGGTGCTGTAACTACTCCTCATCACATTGGGAGTTCATTTTTACCTTTTCCAAGTGAACACTTTAGGCAGGCTGATTTACTTTTTTTTCCTGTTCCCTGAAATAGAGAAGTGCTCTTTAGCACTTTTACCCTTTGAAAATATAAAAAGCACTCAAGGGCGTTCATATTTTCAAAGGGCAGAAGAAGCAACTTTAGCGAAAGAGAAGAGTGCAAAAAGCTGACTGATCTTTTTTTTTTTTTTAAGTGCTATAATGAAAACTTGTATAAGACATATCCTACAGGCTCATGTGTGTGGATGCTGGTAAAAAGGTAGATGACAGAAGGAGGGTGAGAAAGCAGAGAGGGATGCATGTATGAAAAGTAAGACAGCTTTATCTGATGCTGGGAATTGACTTGATTTTTTTCTTTATAACTTAAGAAGAAAATCCTTATCATGTTCTCCCAAGCCCATGCTAAGATACAAATAAGTGGCGTCCCTCAAGATTTTAATTGAGAAAATGCTTCCTTTGTTGATGTTGATTTACTAAGTCTCTGACCCCTGAGAAAATTCAGAAGCATCAGGAACTTGGCAATGTTATACCTGAGTGAGTTTTGCCTTTGGAGTGACAGGTATAGTTATGTCTCCTCGAAAATGCAGAGAGAACAGTTCACCTGTCAGATGAGAAACAAATAACTGAACTACCAGCCAGGCCTATTATCCTAGCCCTGCACTGCACCTGCGCACAGCAGACACCTCTGGAGCGGTCCATCATCTGAAAGCGCCATATTTTACCCAATGAGGTACTTACTACGAGCAGCTATAGAAATGATCTACTAACTCAGGCTTCATTGGCAGTACTAGATGATGGCCTTCTGTGCTAGATGGGCTGTTTGCTTCCTCCCCAAAGCACATATAGGAACGTATTATCTACAGGCAGGATTTACTTATTTATGTGTATTATTAAATGTAAATGTGAACAATGGCATATGGAATTTGTAGCAGTTGTGATTCTTAAATGCCACTTGCCAGAAGTGGTGTCTTCTTTTGGATACCCCAGGTTTACAGCATTAATCACAAGGCTGAGAAATATTCCCAGACCCTGTTCTCAGAAGGCATGCATGACACTGTTGGCTGTTTCCAGAATGAGCTGGGCTGGGGTTTGCTAGAGTCTAAAACCAATAAAGAACATACTTTGCCATTTCAGTGACTCGGGGTTATCATAATGACTCTCTTCCTCTCTCTCTCTTTAAGGTAGCTTGCACTTCTCTGGTTAGGAGACAGGGAAAATCTTCTGAGTGTTAGACTTATACTCTTTGAGTTTACTGCAGAGAAGCGATTAATTGTGAAACTATGTAAGAGTTTATGATGCTGCTTCAGATGGACATGCCCATCAAAGGCCACTTAAAATTCATGCACAGTAGCAACTGTGAAGGAATACCTAAGACTCATAAATAACGCAAACCTATCTTAATTTATTGCCAGTACCTTCATACCCATTGAGCTATTCACAACCCTGCACAATTGATGTTTCTTTCCTCCAGTTATTTCAGTAAAAAATGAACTCTATTTTATGCCACACAAGCATGCTAATAAACCAGTGTTTTGCTGCTTATAAAGGCAAACTGTCACCTGTTAAAATATGTAACTGTCATAGAAAGATAAAAAAGGATCATTTAATAATGATGAACAATGTGCATGTGGCATAAATAGAATCCAAAAAGTAAACAGCAGTTTATTATGCCAGAGCCAGCCAGAACTACTCCTCAATGGAATGCTCTCAGTGCTCATCTTTGCTCTCTTCCTTTTAAGGGAAATCCACCCTGGCCTAATGGTGATTCCTGTGAGCGTGTGTGTGTGTGCATGTGTGCATGCGTGTGTGTTCAAAGACTTGTTACTAATTCAGAATATGCACTGTTGCTCTTATGATGAAGAAGAAAGTTGTTTTCAGACATATTAACTGATGAGAACAATCTTAAGTGGTCTCTGTCTTCTAGAGCTTGATAATAGGGAGCATCTAAAAGTTGATTGTGCTGGTAGGTTTGGAAAGGAGGTTTTTAATTATGCTCTTCACGGTTTTTTTTTTTTTTCAGTGTTGGAAGCCAAATATGTCTTTATAAAGAACATTTGATACTACTAAATAAAGTCAGTGTTAGCAAAAACTAAAAATGATCTTTATTGTAGCTTCCTGGTTTCTAGATCTTTTTTTACTGACCTGTACAAATAATTCCTCCAAAGGAAAGCATTGGAAACTCTCCAGATTGCCTTCATGATGTAAGGGCATGATTGTAGGCAGTGGGACAATGTTAGATTTGAATACCTGCACACAAACTTTTGACAACCATTGGGGATTTCTTTTGTTTTGGTGCAACTAATAAGAGATTACAATGAAACTTTTATTAATGAATACTTCATTTGTTCTATATTAAATGTCAGGAAAATAAAAATCAGGACAGTTACCACAGTAAGAGTTTCTTTTCTTCTAGTATCATCTCTACCACCTATTTCCAGTTGGCATGTGTTTACATTGACTAATGTCTTGGAAATGACAAATGATGGCCGGCTGAATAAATATTGAATATTTTAAAGAGTGTATAAATATTTGCCCAGTAGACTGCCCTGGCTTCTGAAATATTTGGCCTTTGATATTAGGTTCAATTTGAAATGATTTAAAGCTTACTGAACTATTGAACACAGGCATACCAATTTAAAAAGGTATTCTTTCTAAGCATGGTTAAATTTAAAGCATTGTATTTTGTAGGAAACAGATTTTCACCCAAACCACAGGGAGCTAAGAGTGTATTGAAAGAATTAAGAAGAGCTTCATTGGAAAACCAGAACGAACCAGTTTTTAGAACTGAGAATTACAGTTGCTTGTGTCCCAGCGCCACACCACAATGTCCCCCTCAGTGAAGATTCTTGATCTGGACACTTCATTTCTCAGCAAAATGCTTAAAATCATTGTGTTGTTTGCCAAAGTGATTTATAGACACACAAAAGCAATCACTTCATAAATTCAAGATGGAATCTTGTAATATTAGGTACTAGAGCAAGATTTGGCTGCCTTTCTATATCTCATGGTAACTCATTTTCAATACCAGAAATCTATTTCTAAAACCCTCATTTTTATTTTACCCCCAAATCAACAGCAATTCTCTGTTGCCTTTAAGATAAAATACAAACTCCTTGATATTGTAATTTGGCCTCAATCTACCCATCCAGTTTCCTTTCTCACCAATAGCCACCGTGTGCTTTGCACTCCAACCACAAAAATGGGTCATGAGCTTTTCACAGCTCTGTACTGTTGCATATGCTTTTGTCCAAGACACAAATTTAACTGACTTCTCTATCAGGCTGATGAACTCCTACATAGTCTTCTTTATTTTTTAACAGTGAAAAAGTTTTATATTTAGAATTAGTCAGCTGGACTCATTTCAGATGGTCTCAATTTTGTTGGCAGCATCCAAAATTCATACTCGGGAGCCAGTCAGACATATGCGTTCTTCTCTCCATCAGGCCCGATCAGGGTGTTGACTTTGACCATGTCAGTGCCACAGAACTTCTTCAGGCCTGTTTGATCTGGTGCTTATTGGCTTTGACATTGACAGTGAACACAAGTGTAGCGCTATTTTCTATCTTCTTCAAGGCTGACTCAGTAGTCAGGGAACTCGATGGCATAGCAGTCATGCTTGTTTCTTCTGGGGCAGCTCTTCCGAGGATATTTGAGTTGCCTTACAAGCCAGAGTGTCTTGGGCTGTCAGAAGGTGGGTGATGTGCATATCTTTTTATTTATTTTTTGTGGCTATGACGCCTTTCATTACTGTATTCTTTGCCTTCAAAGCCTTTGCTTTGGCTTCAGCTTTAGGAGGGTCAGGGCTTCCCTCTTCGCTTTTGGCGCCTTCTCTGTGAAAAGCCCTACTTAGTCTTCTAAGCCCATTTCAAAGGGTCAGCACCACTGGGAATTCCAGTAATTCCACTGAGAGGAGTGAATCACTGTTCTCTGAAGCCGGTACTTAAAATGTAGCCTTTATTGTATTAAACTGCAATTCATAGATAACCTATTTCTATAACTTTGTGCTAAATTTTAAGGGATTGTGTTTTATTCATCTGAGTGTAGAACAGTACAAGTACTTAATAAACTATTTTTTAAAATAATAATAGACTTCTTTATTCAACCTAGTGATGATGAAACTCTACCTGTAGCTTTATATCCAAAAATTATGACTTTAGGCTTTAAAAGAACAATTGAATAATAAGCCTTGATTATGGTACAGAGACTTCAGACTACAAACCAAACAAGTCAACAGACTTTAGGAATTAGAATCAGGTGGTTGATTTTTTTCAACTCTTGACGTATTCCTACATGATCCTTATTTTACCACTGACTTGCCTTGTGGCTGTCAGCAAATTTCTTAGTTTGTAACTTCCTCATTTGACAAATAAGAGTGAATAATATGAGCCTTTCCTATTGTTCTGGATGCAAACTCCAATGATTTAAAATTGCCACAAATTTATCAGAAAATAATGTTCACATGTGGGGTGGATTTTTCTTATGACTAGCCTTGATAATAATAATATAATGGGCTATCTTACTTACTTAGCTGTTATGACAAATTGATAGACTGTATGTAATTATCCTTATAGAAGTGGTTGGTGTGGTTTAGTATATTCTTCAAATTAAAAGTAAAACCTTGTGTCCTGCCAGATCTTAAATTATAAGAACTAAGACAGTGCTGCACTGTTCATTTATATTTTTATGAACCTCTTAGCTTTGTACAAGTCTCTAGCAGACACCTGCTTCATGGCCATTTAAAACAGTGGCTCATAACGTACAGTAAATTTATAGGCAGTCATTTCTTGCACTCTCCAACTTATGGCACTATACTTGTGACTACAATAAAAATAATCACTATTTATCTCTTTAACTTTTAACATCAAAATGTGCCTCTAAGGTACATTATGGATATATTACTCTATTACTGCGGGTGGTGGCCTGCTACTTCTCATCAGCAGATCACATCTGTTAGTGTGAGCTTTGTTTTTAAAACATATACATGTACAATAATCACAACTGATCTTTTAAGAGCTATTAGTGAGTTCTGTGTTGTACTTATATTTTAGGAAAGTAACCATCCTTAAAGAGTGTGTGAAAACAGGATTTTAGAGATTCCTTTATTCAATAAACATACGTATTTAGTGTCTGTAATTTGCTGGGCACTGCTATAGGCACTGGGCTAAGATGGACAAGTGTTTCATGGGGCTTCCCTTTGAATTTATTTAAAGTAAATTGTAACTTGTAAAGAGAGTTTTTTAGAAGTTTCTGTGTCGTTACTGTCAATAAGGCTATCTGGCAAACACAGTGTGGGAGCTCTTTTTAGCCGAACGTGAGGTGTAGTCTTGTTGAGGTGTAACATATGGTCAGTCCACCCACCGCTGAAATAAAACTCCAGAACACACAGCAGCAGTGGAATAAAGTTAATGCTAGGCTGTTTTTTTAAAATTGTTGGATTTTCACTAGAAAAGTGAGTTTGAATTGCTGAATGTTTATACAGCCCAAAACAAAAGTGAAAAATGTTTAAAAAAGAATGTTACTTAAATGTTACTAGTTCAGTTGTCAAGCTGGAGAATGTAATATTTTCTTCCATTTTTAAGTTTTCATTTTAAGTGACTATCCTAGGTTGGATTCCCTGGGTTGCACACACTGGGACACAGGACCAGCACCCAGGATGTTCACTGTGGAGTGCGCTGGGAGTCAGTTTTGGGGGATGAGACGGGAGCCGAGCTGGCTGAGAGAGAAGTTGGGAGGCATCCCATCTGCAGCAGACCCCCAAGGTGGTTCCACTGGAACTCTGAAACTAGAATGGTGCTTACGACCTATCTCAAATTGAGGCAAGTGCTATAACTTTAAAAATACCCCTTTGTTTCTTTCCTGCCCCCCAACAAACACCAAACCCAGGCCTCCATGAGGAGAGGATGCTACTTTGAGTAGAAATCAGCCCAGGCCTGGTTTCCAAACTGTGTAGCTGTGTGCTCCGTGGCTCCCTGGTGGATTCACAGAAACTTTGAAGGAACTGTTACCTCAAGATAGTTGTTTCCACACTCAATTGCTATTTTCCTTTCAGAACCAGGGGTTCAGCAGCCAGTATGAGCAAAAGCAAGTACCATGTGAAAATCAGTGCAGAACAGAAAATGAGGGTGGTAGCATCTAATCTTCCAAGGCTTGAAATTGTAGTGCTCAGTGGGTGCTAAGTGATTAGGCTTTGCATACTTATTAAGTTATTTAACCCACTTATAAATAGTAGGTTAGGTATCTCTTTTAATTTAAGGGGTGCCATGAAAAGCTCTCAGAAGTGATACAGTTTGAGGAACGATGGCCTAAAGCAACTGTTGGAAGAGGAGAGAACAGCTGAAAGCTGTCAGCCATAGGTGATCCCTGTGGCTAGGGTATACCTGTTTTTGGCCTAAAGATGGACTCTGGATGCAACCTACTGCATTTGTTACAGTAACTAACTATCAAGTGTCTTACAACCTTCTTTCTGGACACAAGTCTTTAAAGTCCTCGGACACAAAATCAAAACACCACTTCTTAATCAACTAGGGCAAATTAAGACAATTGTCAAAGTTTGGAGATTTGTGTATCGTAGAATCATTTGGTTGCTCTCCATGTTACACACACGTACACACAAACACACACCCCCTCCCCATGAGGAAACATGTTCATGTTTCAAGATGGACTCTGAAAGTGTTATTTAAGTACTGACATCCTTTGCTTCAACTTTACTCTGCGGATGCTTACACTGAATCTTGTTAGGATGAAAAGTTTATAGCAAGGATTGTAATGGACTTAATTAATCCAACTTTTGTCATTGGGAGTCTGTCTGAATTCTGCAGTGAAACACAGTGTTAAAGAGTTTGCTAAATGTTTGGAAAGCTCTCCAAAAGTTTGATTTCAGAAATATTTTCACCAGAGAAGTTAGAGAAAACTAATAGCTACAACTTAGCAAAGACATACTCAATTTAATGTCAATATTTTACTTTCATATCATAACCATTCCATGTTGGTAATATTTGAAAATTTACCATGTAACTGAAGGGTATTTGTTGGTTTATATAAATCCATTTTCTTTTCCATTTTCATCTTGGGTCAGAAACCTCTTACCAAGAGTCCCCACAGCCTGGAAAAGTTTTCTTAAATAAAATTAACATCTTCCTCATAGATTTTATTTATAACTCTGGGAGAAATATGGGGCTTAACACCCAAATTATTTCATTCTTATAGGTTTCCTAGTATTTTAATGCCTATTATGGACTTCCATCAATTCTTTGTAGGTTTTTTAAAAAGTTTTCTCAGAAAGGAACTCATTTATCTATTTCAACTGACTGAGCATAATTATGGTTTGAATGGAAGTTCATTTTAACCTTTGATAATCCCAAATCTGGTGTCCATAAAGTTCAAAAGAGCTTGTTGGTTACCAACTGGCATTTAAAGAGTAAAATTTTTCTTAGTCATCATAATATATAGGCTTCTTCTGATTGTAATGTGACTGATTTTTAAAGACATGACAATGTATGGTGAAAAGCCAAGAGTAAAATGGTTTCTTTAGCAAATACTGGATGACGTCTAGCACCTCTGGTGTTCAGTGTATGAGTGTGTTTGTGGGTGTGTACATGCGCGTGTATAGGCGTGCATGTGTCCAGCTTAGATGATGATAACAGGTGGATTCATGACAAGTGGTTTTAACAGCCTGGAAGAGAATCTTCAAATCTCAGGGCTTTGTAACATACCCCATTTTGTCCTTTAGTGGCAGAGTTTGATAACAATATTCATGATTTGTTCCCTAACACAACTTTACCACGTCATAGTGTTCTGTTTGTGTCTAAAACACTAGATAAATATTTTCATCATAGGTAACCACAGCCAAAGAAATTTTAGTAGGCAAAATGAGTTAAGACATTGTTAAAAGTATTTTAAATTTATTAATTCTAGAAATCTTTTTTTGACTAAAATATAATGGAACAAAATATGCCTGCTCTCATCTTTCAGGCTCTCTCTCATTTTGCCTTCTCTATTTTGACCAAATTTCTCTTCATCCTCTTCTGTTTCCTGGTTTTCCTACCACCCCCTCTTCCAAAGACTTAGAGTGGAAGAAATCTAGCATTTTGGATTAGAAGTTCGTAACATGAATCATCTGTTAAAAATAAATTAGTGTGTCCTATTTGCAGATAGATGTGTTGGAAAAAAATAGTTTCATAAATACTAATCAATATCATTGTGAAATCAATGTGTCAAATCGTGTCTTTCATACAGAAGAATGTGACCTGCTTTTTTTTCTCTGGGGCAATATAATTGAAAATTGGTATTAGAAACATTTTTCTTTTTTTCACATTTCAGCTCTGTGAAATTATGCTTACTTGATTTTTTTTTCATTATTTTTGGAGTCCAGATGATATTTTGACAAGAAGTATGAGCTTTTGATTTTGAGATCTAATCTCATCTTCATTTATTCTCTGTCTGACCTTGAGGAAATCAGTGTGCCATGGTTCCTCATTGGTAAAGTGGGTGTCATGATACTCACTCCCTAGGGCTTAAGATGGTATATAAAGTTTAATTTACCTCTAACTGCAGGTTTGTCTGTTCATCTTAAATTTTATGCCTATCCATTAATGTATCTGTATTATAAATAGTTTCCATTTGTAGTTTTGAATTTTTTTGTAGCACTCTTTTATAAACAAATAGTTTATAATTTCTCAGGGGTTAGGGATGTGTGGTCAGAGAAATGGGATATGTTCATGTTCTGACTATCTTTTGGAAGGTGTGGTGGATAGAGATATAAGATTTCTTTTGTGGTTTAATATATTATCAATTTTTTGTCAATGATACATGGAAATTGAAAATAAAATGCCTATTTTTTATTGACAAGCTAGAGAGGTTTCAATGTATACCCAATTTAATCACCCATCTCAATAAAAATTTTTAACTTTCTGACTAAGTTGTTATACTGATTTGCCCCATAGCAACATGTTGATGATGGCAGTAAGCTTGCTTTCTGGGTGTTAAATATTGACATATAAAAATAAAGCAAAGGTTAGATATGTGGACCACTTTTTTCCTTTGGGGGTTGTCAGAATTGTTTGTGGTCCAGCAAGATATGATTGGAATCTGTCTCTTACATTAACATGGCTAATAAATAGCCCATCAGTGTCAGTCAAACTGCAATGCATGGATGAAGGATGTCAAGGAGCTCCACGTGACTAGTGGCAGTGCACGCACTTTTCAAGTTAGGGTGAGCTTTCGCCCGTGGATCCAAACATTTTGAGCAATAAGTATGGGCATATTTATCTTGAGATGGTTGTATCCAGCTACTTTTTTGTGGGTGCCATTAAAGTTTTGATTTATTTGTCTCTCTTCACTTGTTTTAATTTCATACTCACTAAGCAATCTTCTGAGTTATAATATGGTTTCCCATGTACATCTGTATACAAGGAGAAGCTAGATGAATTTTGCATGACATAGCGGCCGAGATAGTTATCTATCACTGTTAATTAATAAATTAGCATTGCAACTATTAGTTTATCATTTGACAGGAATATATATTTTTAGGATAGTTTTTTAAAGACTAGTAAATGGATTGTGTATTTTCAGAGCTTTTTCTCAGTGAAGGAGAGTTTTTAGTTTTTCCTTTGATAATTCTTTTTCCCTATCTACTCTAGTCTCTGATGTTCCTATAATGCATAATGTCTATCTTGTGCCTGCCTGCATTGTCATTTAATTTTTCTTTTTTAATCTTTATCTCTTTATCCCTCCCTTTGAGTCTTGGGAGACTTTTTTCTCAAGCTTTTATTTTACCGATTTGACTTTTTTTCCACACTTCTGGCTGCTCCTCACTGCCTTTATTGTGGTCTCTAATTATGTAGACTGGGCTTTCTATTTTTCCCCTGCTTTTGACTGTTTCTTTTCATGACCCTCCACTCTTATTTCAGAGATGGAGTGCCCTTTTGAGTTCTACTAAAATAATAAATTTAAAATAAGTTCTTCCATACCCTGTTGAAACTATTTGTTGTTGTTGTTGCTATTGTTTGTTTTTTAGGAAGACAATCATTTTCTTTAAAATTTTACTTACGTGGGGTGGGGCATCTATGCTTTTCAAAGATTGGCAATTGCAGTGTGCTCTTTCAGAGATGGTACTGAATACTCTTCAAATTTATAAGTCATCAAAGAAGAAGGGAACATTTTAGAGATTCAACAGCTTGAGCAGGAGTGACCAGACAGCTTCACCTCTTTACCAGTTTCTTTTTATATTTAGTGTGTTTTTCAGGAATTAGTTTGACTACTGCCCCATTCCTTCACCTGGTCTAGCTCTTCTACTTATCGTCCAAGTGGGACTCTGCTCCATTTTTCACGTCCAGAGAGTCAGTTTTAATCTAACAGTGAATTTTGCTGTCAGATCCCTGCTCAGAATTTCCCTCAGCTCTTTGTGCCCCCCAGATACACTGAGACAGTCACATGTGACTCACAGAACACCCACACTTACACTAGCCCCGCTACTATTACCAAATGGGCATTGGAAAAATTAATTTCTGGGATCATTTCTACAACCTTCCCAGGCATATACTTCCTTCACATTTAATATGTCTTCACCAAGTCATGCTTTCCTTAATTTGATTCCTTCTGCATTATACCTAGCAAAAAGTCTTTGAAGTTTCTGATGTGGAAAACATAAGCAGATTAATTTCTCATTTTAAAAATCCATTTGTCAGACATTTCAGTGGATGTCTGAATTAGGAGATGGAGTTTCATGTGTTCCAGGCTGTGTAGCACCTAGAGAACCAAGTATCTTTTAAAAACAATCCATTAATGTTAAGTTTTGTTCAGTAAGGTAGGTCCTAGTTACTATCACCAGTAATGAGTGATTATCTGCCCTAAGAAAGATGCAGGATTTACAGCCTTGAAGAAATCCAATTTCTGCCCTATCCTGGGCTCTCTGCTGTGAGTGCCAGCCCAGGAGACCCTGTAGCATTCTAGCACTCTCTCTCACCGTACTGAGATACATTGAGGAAGACAAGGAAGATCTCCTGAATTCTAATGACGCTGTTCAGACCCCACACTTGTGTGTTCAGTTTTTTTCTAAATTGTGACTAGTGCTTATGGAGGTGAGTTAAGACCTCATTCCCTGGGTGTTTTCGAAAGAGGATGGTAGATAAACTCAAGTATTTGGGACTGCACTCAGTTGTCTGTCTATAATTTGCTATGTTTGTATTTACAGTGAAGAGAGATGATGCTGGGAATAAAAACTAGCTATTCTTGAGATATAGTGCTGAACTTGTAAACCGTTCAAGAAGATAGCATAATATAAGTTTTATGTGGGTGGCAAATTGCTCCCAGGCTGACTGACCCTTTGCAATAAAGAGGAAAATTGTCAGCGTTTTATTTTGTTGTAGGTCATGCTGGTGATTAATGAACACAGATTTCAAATGTAAAATGTGGAGGAATTAGTCCTCCATGGCCACTTGATAACCAGGTCTGCTTACCAGAGTAAACCTCAAGGGATGATGGTGACTCTTTCCACCTTCATCCCTTCTACCTCTACACACATGTATAAATGCTCTGGTGATGAACACTTCTGAAATGACTTTGGTTTGCTTTACAAAGCCATTGGGGTAGAGATAAGCTCAGATTGTAGTTGCTGTTGGCTCTCCCATTGGCAAAAGATCCCCAGAAGAGCAAATCTGAGCCAGAACAGAAACAGAACATAGAATCTATAGACCTGGCCTTGTATAATCAAGAAAAATTTGGGATTCTGGGTGCTGTTATAGTGGACATCGAACATAATCTTTTCAGTTATGCAGTTGCTATGTAGACAGCTGCTGTGTATGTAGAAATGCTGCCTTTTCTTTATAAATGATTAAACATTTATAAGTTATATGTAATTACTCTATAAAATACCAGTGATAGAGGATCTTTTTTTAAAAGACAGTAGTGAAATCTTGGTATTTAATGACTTAGTATTTAGTGAGAGTTCATCGTGTCCTGTGTTATATATTAGATCCACATTGACCCTCAATATTTTTCCTGCACCTGCATTGATCTGTGAAATTCTGAGTGTGTGTTAGGGTGGGGAATTGTTATGGAAGGATGCTGGACCAAGTCACAGGGAATACATACCCTATTTGGTGACTCTCTTTACCTACTGTCATCTAGAATGGAGTTCATGAGAGCTTGGCAATACTCCTTGATACTTCTTATAACAAATTATATCTTTAGAAATCTGCAAATTCTAACTTAGTCCTGGCCTTTCTTTGCAGTCTCACTGACATCTAGTTTTCTTCTACCTAAAAGACTGTATTTAAGTGGACTTGTATCCTGGGCACCATCTCCTTTCAATTCATTTCGTCTTCTTTCACCAGATTATGCTCCACCCTAATGTTGTCTCTCCCTTCCCAAATTCCCTCCCTGCTTCCTCATCGCCTAACAAAGTTCCAAAATTGTATTTATTTAAAGCATATGTGTGCCTGTCTCCCAACTCATTATATCTCACAGCTAGATTCTTTTTACCTGTCAGTCTAGGCACAAAGCCTTGTCTTTCTTTCCCCTAGCCAGAACTCACTCAGCTACTCATGAGCTCACCAGGCCTTCGCTATGTTTTAGATCTCTGTTCTGTGATCACATTTCTGTGTATCTTCTCCCATGGGCAGACCTCTCTCTATACTGAAGCCCTTTCTTCAAATATTCTTTCTAACTCCTTGTCCTGATGAACATTTACCTGTTTTCCTGACAATGCTGCATTTCCTCATGTTCTCTTTGCTCCCACTGCCCTGATTAAATTAAGAGGAGACATTTTCGTTGCTAACTCCCTAGCTGTGTGACGGATAGGAGGGGCACCATTTATCAAAGATCTGTTTCTTTGTCATTTTGTTGAATGATTCTTTCACTAAATTATTACTCTTTCAGCCTAATATTTTTTTTTTGTCAAAGTTTCTTTTTTTTAAAAAACTAGCGTTGCTGTTCTGTCTTCTATGAAGACACCTTATGGGCATGTAAAGGATTCTTGTAGGATGTTCCCCTGTGAACATGCTTTATAGCTGAGTTCTAGGACAGCCTCATTTCACTGTCCCTGTGGTGTGCATCTTCATTATTACAGGAAATAAATCCTGCTGTGCCTTTGACGCTTCTCAGTGGATATTATTTTCTCCATTTCTAGCCTACTTCCTTCATTTTGTTTGGAGAATGGTCTTATGATAGTATCCCAAATCTAGGTTTACACTTACTTTTACATTCTGTTTTATTAATCACTTCTTGAATATCTACTTTTAATGACCTCTCCCTTCATGTGAATTTGGTTATTCTTTTAGGCACTAAAATACTTTATTATTTTCTATCATTTAGTATCTATCTAAGCAGGATTCAGTTGTAAAGAACAGTTGTAAATCTCCAAAGGCTCAGAGCACATTGTTGAGGCAGAAATTTGGTCAAAAAGCATTTTGTTTTCTTAAATAAGAAAAAAATTCGTCATGGCCTCTTTTTAAATATCCTGTGAAACAGTGACCACTCTCTGGGTACTCCTGTGGCCGTTACTGCAGCATCCAAGACCAAGAGACAGCATGCTCTGGCTACCAGTTCTTTTGAACAACTTCACTGCATAATTTTCTTTTCTTTACAGCTGTTTATTGCTAAAATTTACTTGCAAATTTTGTAAATGTTATGCAGTAGCCTCCTTTCCTCTTACAGGAAACAACAAACCAAACTTATACGACTCCGTGACCCTCCTTAATACCATTTCTAGTCACTTCCATACAGGGATTATCAGAAATTTTTGTCACATATGAGGTCTCTTCAGCGAGGAGGAAGATTTATGAAGGAGAGGGTAAGATTTCTGTATTTTTTTCCCATGTATATGTAACTTTGCGTAGATACTTCTATGTTACCGAAGTTGATATACAAGAGAGTTTACTAAACTTGACTCAGTACTATAATTTCTGAGGTAAAAATGCTCCCCATTTTCTTTAAAATATGTGATTTCTGTACTGAACTTTATCTTGCTGCTCTAACAAATCAAAAAACAACAACATACTTCCTTCTTGATGTCTCATCCTGGAGCAGTCATATTCATCAGTTAACAAAAAGTCAACTACTTGAAATAATATTACTGGAACTTTCTGAATGTACCAATTATGGATATTTTTAAAGTTTAGAGTGAACCATCTTATAAAAGATTCCCTTTTATTGGCAATTCTTTTACTATATGGAAACATCAGTATGTTTATCTTAATAGACTTTTACTCTTGCCAAACACTTTCAATGTTTTATGAACTCCCAGGTTGGCTAAAACAAATACTGTCAGTTTACACATGGTTTACACAAACATTACTCATTTGATGATTTAATGCTCTTGGGAGGTTATTTGGGAAAGGTTTCACTCTTGAAATTGTCAGTGGTATAGAGTAAAATCTTTTTCATAAGGGAATGAAACAGTCTGCAGTTAAGAAAAGATTGCGTAAGATGGAGTGACTAAAACCAATATATGAGTTTCTTTTAAATGAAAAACTGATTTCCAAAGAAAAATGAATTTCTGAATATACATTCAAAATATTTTAATGAAAATATTTATGAATGTAGTTTTAATTTAACACATTAAAGCAAAATAGCCTCATATACAAGGAAGAATACCTTTAACTTGAGAAAATTTACTTACGTAATCTTTATTTTTCTTTTTTAATAGATTATTATCTTTAGAGATCTCTCTGACTCTCTTCATCCCCAATATATAAACATAAAGGTTGATTTCTGACTATTCATAGTAGAATCATTGATCAACCACCAGCATTTAGCAGTGCACTTTATTTGTAATGACATCTGCGATGCAGGATGAAACATTAAAGAACTCCGATACTAAAATGTGCCTTGTCGTCACAAATTAGCCTGTGGCAGAGGTTTGAGAAGCAGGTTGGATTCACTTGGGGAGGTTTAAAAACACCTTCGCTGATACCCCAATTTCAGTGTTTCTTATTTCATTGTACTAGAATAGGGTCCAGTCATACATACTTCTTAAGAGCTACCCTTCTAGCAGAGACAGCCAATGTTGAGAACTAGTTATATCAAGAATCATTCAAATACCCAGATTCTTCCAAAAAAAATCTCGAAACCTTTTAACAGGGATAATTTCTATAGGTGTAGAAGGGAAGTCTTATTGGGGGACAATTCATTTTAAATTGAAAAACGATTTAGTGAGAATACCAACAGAAAATCTTGGCCTTGGCAAGTGCTATGAATAAATAGAGAAAGATAAAGAGGGCATGAAACTGTATCAAGTTATATTATGCTTTTGTGTACTTTTTTTCTTAAATAATTGTGCCGAGTTTAGAAATTACACGTATAAACAATTACAGACTCATAGGATATGAGCGGCTTTTATTAAACATGTGAAATATTTCTTTAAAACGTACAGGTTGCAAAATGTTTTAGCTGTTTTTTTAAAAAAAATCACTACTTTTGGTGACTTTTTTTTTCCAATAATGGCAAAAATATCACCTTCTTATGCCACGACCATCACCATCCATCTAAACCCCAGATTAATGCAATGAGTTGGAGATATTCTGACAATTTTAGTTATCTGTTTTAGTTATCACTGGTAAATAAACCACATCTATTTTTAAGCAACAGGAAAAATCTGAGAAAAATTAACTTAAAATATAATTTGTATTTTCTACAAGTAAAACATTTCTTCTCTGGGTTATATATTACATAGTAAAGTTATTTTAATCAGTTTTCCTCTTTTGAACTGCATATATTTCTTTTGATACTTCCTGGCCTGTGATTTCAAAGCACACTCATTCTCGTTGACTTTGCAATAGTTACTAACACCTCAATGATACACTCAATAAATGGTGATACTTGTTTCTTTTTTTTTTTTTTAAGATTATACTGTCATACAATATCATTAATTATATAATCATAAGACCATCACTTTTGTAGCCCACAAACCCCAAATTGTACCTGGATGGATGTCAAACTGCTTGACAGTGTTGATAGCTTAATTCTCAAGTTCATGGATGAGAAAAGGGCCTGTGGATTTTCCTAGCCCATTCTCTGCAGGAGGAGACCAGTTTATCTATAACATTCATTCTAGGACATTTTGTAGCATAGGGGAGGTGACCATTATCCTAATTGTTTGGCTATAGTTTTGTTTATAAGAAGTAGTAACTTGTTTTGGATGAAGCTTTGTGTAAGTTCAATTTCTAGGGTTCTATGAATCTGTAAGAAAATTGTGTTTATATAGTTAAGAACTATATAGTCTAGTGATTATATAGTTAACAACTTATATGACACTTTAAACTTAAAAATATTAGAGACAGAAACATTAGAAATATAAGTCAGAATTTGGTGAGTGTCATATTTAAGGAAAAATTCAAAATGATAACTATTCATGGGGCCCCGAAGTTTTATATAAAGATGAAAAGGCTGTTTGGGAGTTGTGAATTACAGTAGCCTTCTGTTAAATCTGTCTTGACAACTGTTAAAAGGCATTATCATCAGAAATAGAGCTGCATTTCATTCCATCTATCAAATATAACCAACATATAGGACTTGAAGAAAGTGTGACTAGAAGGTGTATCAAAGTAATTGGAAAAAATAACCAAAGATCAGCTACTTCTACTTACTCTAGGGGAGAGGGTTTAGAATAAAACTCCCAAACCAATGCCCAGTACCCTAAGGGAAAACTGAGTTGTTCAGAATTATCATCTGTAAGCTGAGAGAAAATAGAGTGAAGGAATTTGAAATCATTTCTTTATTATTGTACAAGTCAACTAAGCACCCATTATAAAAGTAAATACCGTAAAGGAAATATCTCATGAGTTCACATGACATCCTTGGTAGTCTGAGCACCATTTGTGGCTCTGGAGGTGCTTGTGGAGAAACAGGCTGGCTTTTGCAGTGCGAGAAACATGGAGTTGGGAAACATGTTGATTCTGCATCCTGTTCATATGGTTGGCTTGTTCATATTTGGGTTACACATAGGTTCTATTACTTTAAGCTTAAATGAGGTGGGCCATGGGTTGTGTGACCTTTAAGGCCATTCCACCTCTGCTAAACCTTTACCCTAAATTCACTTTTCTTCATTTCATTCTTCTGTTTCTACCTTTTGTGTTTTTGCACTTCAGCTAACCCAATACAAAGGTAGCTCAGAGTGACACATTTACTGCAATGATGAGGTTCAGTTTAAAGTCTAACTGTGTACTCATTTTATACTTAGTTATATATTAAATATAATATTTTTGTTTTATAATATAGATATTAAATATATTAAGTTATAACTATAAACGTAAATAATATAAATATTTTCTCTATACGCACACACAGACATGCACACACATAATGCGAGTACCTAGTTAGACTTCAAACTAAATCTCATCATTATAGCAAATGTGTCACTTTGAGATACATCTGTGTTTGGTTAGCTGAAGTTCAGTGACATAGAGATATATATTTAATATAAATATTTACAGTATTATGTAATAAATATAATTATGTTATTGAATATATATATTTTATACAATACACATAATGTGTACTATTTAATAGTATACATAAATAAGTCAAGTGATATATATATGTAATATATGTAATAAACCAAATTTATTTTTCATGTACCAGCTAGAAATATGTACTGACTTGAAGTGATTGCTGTTAATTATGGAAAGATTTGTGTAGTCACGTGAAAAATGGCACATTTCCCATAAGACAGCCATCTACCGATTTTCTTTTAGTTGCTGAGACCATCACTTGTCTTCCCCCATTTTGGCAAACTAATTCAAGTTAGACTATTTCTAACTGGAGAGAGTCTTTAAATGTAAGTTGTCCAGTTTCTTGGGAGATTTGGGAAAGTCAAAACAGCTAGAAGGATTTTAGCAACTCTCAAGCCCCAAATCCCTTTTTGATTGATAGTTTGATTTTCTGTTATTCTTTTCCTGATTTGTTGTATTTCGTCCCTTTGTTAGTTTCCCATTTCCGAAGAAGAAACTAGTGTCCAAAATGCATGCAGGGCATTTAAAAAGAATTTGTTCTTCATCTCTAATTACCTTTATCTATAATGTAGGATTTTACTCACTTTGCCAAATTGAGTTGCTACAAAGCCCATTAGAGATTTTAAAAACCAGAATTAGTGCATGCTGCATATTCAAACTTCAGTTATTAATTCATTTCCAGTGGAAAAATTTTGTTCTAATTATTGTAACATTGCAATATTGGACATTGGTCAAAGCTTTCGGAGATGGTTATGAAGCAACTTGAATTTATTTTAAATAAATTAGTTTTATACCACTCCCTCATACACCACACTGTAATATGGGTATACTGTAATACCCATATTTTTAATTGAATGACATTCAGAAAATAATTTGCCAATTCGTGATATCCACAGGCAACCACATACAATTATTGATATTAGTGGAGTCGAAACTCATATATGAAATTAGTTCAGTTTAAAACACTTATAAAACTAATTTATAAGTCCTGGGAGAAACAGATGTCTTGCTAATGACCATGGGTGGGAAGCTCATTTGTCTCCATTCATTTGAATCAACAGAGTTGGCCCGAGGCAAACTAGTGAAGTGTTATCAGTAACTACTTCTATCTGACCATCTTTTTTGATGCCTCCCACAAAAGTAAATGTTTTATATTGCTCACTTTCCCCCTATACTTAGAAAAATTTCTCATAACTAGCCATATAATTAGTTTTTGTCTGTTGGATTAGTTTTTAAGAAAATTTATTCTAAATTGTGACTTAACCAGCTTTCCCATTTTTCAATCAATTATAGGCATCTAGATGTCAAGAAATAATTTGAGTAGGAGGATGGAGGTGCCTCTGAAATGATATTGTGTACAGTTTCTTGGACCTTCATTTCTAGTGATTTGAGTAGCAGAGGATGGAAGTATTTAAATGATGGAATCATATCCATTTAGAAGATTGTTTTTAATAAGTTGGCTGAGTCCACACTGGGCAGTTGAAGAGCCAAAGGAACCTAGAATTCACTCCAGCAGTTCTCCTGTCCTCCCACTAGGACATATGCCCAGCCTGTCCTCCACTATGTATAATCTCAACTCCCTTCTTAAGTACTTTACAGGACATGTTGATGAGGGTGCATGGAAAAGTTCCAATCCTTATTGTTTTACCATTTAATAGGTTATAACTACCATAGATATGAATCGTATTCCCTAATACTCTTCTGTGAGATGTATTTTTAAAAATTAGTAAGTTAAATTAGTAAAGTCTCAATGTCTACACTCAGCAGGATGCTAAGACTACAAAGACCCCAAACTTATTCAAGTTTGGCAGGTCCTGCAGCTTCATTTGGGTGAGTTAAAAAATTGGGGGCTTTTTTTGGTGTCTAGAACAGAGGATAGGATCCTGGTCTTTAGTCAGTGGGGTTCCCCCTTCACAGTCAGCGCTGGTGCTCTTTCTTGTCAGTCTCAGAGATGCTACCCAGAGGGCTGCATCTAATGAGGGTCTTTTCTACTGACCATAGGTTCAGCCACTAGCCTCAGCAGCTCTGGAAAGTGCAGCACTAGGGAGCAGCTTTTGCCAGCTGCCTAGATAGAGCCCTTTCCCACTGATCTGGGCTCTGCATCAGGATCCAGGACGTTGTTACTCAAAGAAACACCTCCCTATTCCCTGGTTCCTTCCTGGGCTCAACCTGTTCTTCCTACTTGAGCCACTTTGGCCCTTCTTACACTGGAGGAGATGTTGGCAGTACATAAAACTACACATACACTTATCTTTTGACTCAGGATCCCATGTCTAGGAATTTATGCAAAAGATCTACCTCCAAGAATATAAAGATACATATAAATAAGATCATTTATTCTAGTATAGTTTGTAAATGAGAAATACTGGAAACAACCTGAGTTTTCAAACATAGGAAAGTGGCCAGATAAATATACTGCATCCATGGGATAACCGGTAAAATTCTAAGATCCATAGATTAATAAATAGTACTGTATTAATGTTAATTTTTTGGGTTTCATAATCATATGATTTTTATAAGCTGTTAACATTAGGAAGAGATGAGTGAAGAGTGTAAATGAACTCTTGGTACAATGTAAACCTAAAATTATTAAGAGAAAGAAAGAGGGAGAGGGATTGGAGCCTGAAAGATCATTTGAGAAATTCAGCAATGGTGAGAAAGCCATGGGTTGGGAAACAATAAATATTGTGCTTGTTTAAATGGGGTGAGAGATACTGGAGGTTGGGGGTAGGGAGAAAGGGTGGAATTTGACTTTTTAATCCAGTTCGGATACATTTAACAGTTTACCCTCCTATTCGAAATATTTATTTAGCACTGAGCGGTTCAGCGGTGCCATTGGGTTTCAAGGAATGAGAGAAGCTCTGCATCTTCAAATGGAGATGGGCTGAAATCCAAATCTCGAAAATCCTTTCCTGGAAGAAATTCAGTCTCTCCACCCTTTCCTTTTCTTAGGTTTTCGGATGTTTCCTGCATTATAAAAAGGGAAAGCTAAATCAAATGCGGTTGAAATGGGATGCAACAAGATGACCTTATTACCAAATGGAAGAATTGCAGGTTTCTCTACATATTTTCTTTTTCTGTGATATTGTGCAACATTAGGGCTTTTAGAGGATTTTACAAAGCTGCTTTAAAGAACCTTCTTTCCATGACCAGATATAATAGTGTTAGCTCGGGAGTGTGTGTGTGTGGTGGGGGCGGGGGGGGGGGAAGGGAGGGGAGACGAGAATGACAATGCATGTAGTATAACAAAGAGATTAGGAATTGGGGAGGGATGCTGTTTGGAAGATGAGATATATTTCTTTGATTCCTTTACTTTTCGAGGAATGCGTGTTAAGCATTTATAACGATCTCATATTGCAAATTATTAAAGAGAAAAAAATTTGGTCTATAAAATTCAGATAGTTTATTAGGATTTTAAGGTATTAATAGTTGTTCTGTATGCACATTTTAATTTTTCCAAAACCCTGCAGTGTAGGTTATTTAATCTATTGTCTGACAGATAAGGAATCTAAGGTTTGGAGCAGCATCACTTAATGTAAACATAACACAGGCCACATATGTAATTTTTAATTTTTAGTATCCACATTAAAATTAGATTAAAAAAAAGCAAGTGAAGAAATTGTAATTTTATATTTATATTTTAACTCAGTTCATCCAAAATATTACCATTTTAATGTGTAGTCAATGTAAAACATTATTAATGAGGTAGTTTACATTTTTTATACTAAGTCTTTAAATTAGAGCCTATTTATACATAGAACACATCTCAGTTTGGCTGCTAAGTTTTCACTGGAAACACTTGATCTATATTTAGAATTCATAAAATGCACAGTAGATACCCAAGTTGTTACATATTCAAATTGTTCCAACATGCTTAAAAGTTGTTCCAATAATTGAATAGAGTATCTGCTTTTAAATTTAAATTAATTAAAATGAAATAAAATTTAAAATTCAGCTTCTCAGTCACAGCCTCCACATTTCAGGTGCTCAGTAGCAACATGTGGCTGATGGCTATCATATGGGCCAGTGCAAGTTCAGAGAATTAAAATGAATTACCTAAGGCCCTAAGAGCCCATAGTGCTGGAACTGACATTTAAATGTGAGTTAACATAACTCAGAATTCATGAACTTAACTCTAACTTCTCCTATGAGAATTTTGTTGCTTAGAAGTTTTGTGTAGTGAAAGTTTACTTAGTTGAATGCATTTCTCTCCTCTGCTTTTTGATAATGGTGATTAAGCTCCTGGGTCTGAATGCCTAAAATCAATTGTGCACTGTGAGGCAGCTTGTTTATCAACATGAGGAGGCTGGCCTTCAGAGAGCAGCAAGCAAGCACACTTCACAGGCAAAAATGCAAATGTCCTTCTTAGTTAATCTCAGTCACTGCCACCATGAAATGAGAATGAAAATGCAAATGGTCAGCTGAAAGCAGTTTACTCCTGAGCCTGGTTCTGTTTGACCAGTGTTCCCTAGTTGTACTTCATTAGCAGTCTGAGTTGTTTGTCCTTGTCCTAGTGCTTTTAATTTTGTTTTGTACATTTTGGGGCTCTTTCATGTTAAAAAAAAAAAAGCTATTAGGCTGTATTTCTCAATGGACTCAAATTGATCTCCCCAATAAGGGCTTCTAAAACAATGGAAATCTAGACAGAATCCTTTGATTGGCAGGGGAAATTGCCATGGCCTTGATTTTTTTTATTTCAGCATCACTAAAGAATCATTTTGATGTTTTATATATTTTTCACTAATAATATTTAAAAAACCACAAGCACACTGGTTTCATTTCTTAATGCTGGCCCTTCTGTTTAAGGTATGATTTCTAGGAAACACACTTGTTTGTTATTTTTTTGTATTTTTGACAGCATGTTTTCTTCTACTTACGAAAAGAAAATGTGCTGGGAAATACCTGTTGATGAAAGCAGGAAACCCTGTTTCTTTAATTTTGACCATTCTTCACCTGGTAGAGAATTGTTTTTGTATAGAAAAAAAGGAAAGAGTAAAAGAAATTGAATGACATGCTGGCAATTTTAGTTAATTTCTTAATAACTTAATCTATGTCAGACAAAGTAAAATGAATCACAGCCTAAAAGGAAATGGCTTTTTAATGAAAATTGTTCAGGCATGCCATTTACTGTGTGTGTGTGGTGTGTGTATTCCTATTTCAGATAGAAAAGCCATAAAACAGAAAAAAAAGTGAATATTAAAAAACTAGAAATTTTGTAAGCTAGTGTTTTGTTTTTTCTTTAGTTTTCTATATGAAATGTTGGACGCAAATTATATGGGATAAAATAATTGTTCTCTCCCTAAACTATAGTCACAGTATGACCTATTGGGTTTGCTCTATTTACTGTGTCTGCAGCATAATTATGAAGACTTAGCTGCTCTCCCAAATAGTTACAGATGTGAGAGAAAAATAAATTACTTTTGCATGCTAGCCCTGGAAGTCATGCTGTTGTAATATAATGTAATCGGCCATGAACAAAAGGAAGTTATTATATTCATTTGTATTAGTTTGAAAGCCACAGAAATGTATTATATTATTTTAGGCTAAATAATTGAAGCAGTACCATTGATGATTTTTCTCCCTGATCATCCAGCTTTACTCTGAAGGTCATTTTCATGAAATGTGATAATTTCAGCCTTTTCATTTTACTTAAGACATAAGCAAATCATGATAGCTGTCATCAAATATTTGAAGACATATGGAAGAGGGGTTATATTCATTCTAAATGACTTCAGATGGGGAGAGATAGGAGGAAATGATTATAGTCCAAACTAATTTAAAGGTAGAATGGAATTCTTCGAGAGCTAGTGAGTTTCCAGTGTCTTATGTCCTCCTTTCAGGTCTCTTCCCTCTAAGCCCAGAAATTTTCCAAAATTAGGTGAATTAAAAAACAAAAAAAAAAACATTTACTTTTCCTTCTAACCCAGAGACCCATGAAATCAGACCTCTAGAGGGAGCCTGGGTTTGTAGCAAAATATTGTAGGACTGTGAGGAGCTTCTTGGGTATCGTGACTTCAGGAAAATTCTGCCACTGTTTTCAAATTTATTTGTATATATGTGTCTGTCTATTCGTCTGTCTATTTGAGAGAATAGTGCTACATTTCCCCTTTATCTGGAGAAATATGATTGAGTTACTGTGGCTTTTCGTGAGCTATATTGATCTAAACCTTAAATAAGTAAACACTACTTTGATAATTGTGTTTCATTCTTCACCTGCAGTGATAGAAGAAGAACAATAAATTTATTTAAACTACCAGAATAGTGAATAAATGGTGCCAATTAGGCAAAAATGTAAAATTATGAACTTTGAATCTGGTGATAGATCTTTTTCTTTTTTTTTCTTTTCTTTTTTTTTTTTTTTTTTTTTGAGGTGGTTAAATATGTTGTTACCTAAGGCTACCCTATGTCTTAAAAATATCCAGTATTTTTTTTCAAGGTTAATGGTTATATTTTCAGATTTGAAATACAATTTCATAAGCATAATTTTATTCACTTTTAAAGGGATACTATAGGCTGTGTGGTTTCACCTGAATACCATGAGAAATATTTATTGACAGCACAAGCGAGCGAGAGAGAAAAAATGTGAACTATCTCTTCTAAGGGATTTCGAATAAGCTTTCTTCATTATTTAGGTTTTTAAATCTTTAGTGAAATATTGGTAACTCTTATGAACTACCTGCAGAAAAGAATTACTTTAGATTTATGTAAGGTGGTTAGAGAAAGACCTGTAATAAATTATCATAACGAATTGTCTCTGAAATTTGACATCAAGGATTTTTTACAGGAAGCATCTGCCAAAATTGGAATACACTTCTGGGATAAGTAGGCATTTTTCTAAATCTAAAGTTCCATTTATGTTTGGAATAGTTTAAAATTGTTTTACTGGGAATTTAAAACATCGTCACATTCAGTATGTTGTTTTTAGTTCATCATTTGAGATTTACAAAAGACAATTTGGCAAATCTCAAATTTTGTTAGTAAAACGTATTCATGGTTGGTAAAATAAAAATGATAGACAACAATATAGCTTAGGATTCAAGAACGGGACATATTTTGTGGTAAGTGCTGTATTTTGCACTGACTCGTTACTACTGACTGAACTCAGGTCATCTGGCCAAGAGTCCTCATCATCCAGGTGTTCTCTCATCTAGACTGGGTGCTTTCCCATGGGGAACAGTGAGGAGGCAACAGTAATCTAAGCAGCAGGTATTCTTTCAGTATTACAGGAGATGCTTGTGACCCTGCTCTTTGCCTGGTACTAGTTACGAAGGGGACACTGGGAAGACCTAAAACTTATTCTTTGGTTAAGTGAGGAGAAATTCGAGAGAGTGGGAAAAGGGGAGAGGAGAGTCCTAGTTAGTGTAAAATCATTTAAATTGCCTTGGTTTTAAATGATTGAATTTGAAATAGGAAGGCAATGCATTATCATTTGCAGTGTACCTGGTTTAATTAACCTTGCGTTTCCTTTTGTGCAGTTTTTTTGGGTAGGTAGGAGTGAATGCTCTGGGATAAAACTGACCTTGCTTTCCTACACATGCATATGGAAATTCCATGCAGGGACTTTACAATTAATATTGATTCAATGTCAAAAGTACAATATTGATTGCAATAGAAAAGACTGTTGGGGGGGGGTAGAACCTCCTGAAATTTTCATTTGGGTTGTATGAAAGTGCAAGCCCTAATTATCGATTTACGTGGAGATATTGAGGGTATGTGCTGAGGCCTGTGATAATTCACTTCTCATTTGCTATTGAGGCAGTGTTTTCATGCCACTTCGATTATGCCTTATGTATTTATTACTAAAAAGAAGAAAATATTTGCGGTGGCAGCAATAGAGTTACCTATTTTAAGACTTTTCCATGTAGTGATATACATGTATCTATAAATATAAATTGAGAGAGAGGGCAGCTTGTATTCTGGCACATGGTTTTTGTGTATCATGGGTCTCTGTCAAAAGGGCATTCTGTCAGCAAGTAATTAACAAAGCCTTACAATGAGTAGACACAACCAAATTCTTATTGGTTAATATAATGCTATAGTCTCTCCTGGAATACCATTTTGTGACATGAATCCAAGGACAGTCTTAAAATGAAACTATAGACATGTGAACATGTTTTATGACCAAACAGTCTTGGGTTAACAACTACCACAGGGAAGTCTAATTAGCAAATTTATTCATTTGGGCCCTATTTACACTTCTGCTGTCAACTCTAATTACTTATTTTTGAAATAAAAACTTTGGCCTTCACTACCGTCTCCAGTGCCTGTCAGTGAATGATAATCTGGTTGAATCGCCTCAGCTATATTAGAGTTTCACGGGTCTGCCATCTGGTACTGGGAACCGAAGCTCAATCAATATTTATACATACGAAATGACAATTCCTGAGAAGGGATGGTTTTGACTTAAGTGAACGCGTGGTTAATGTTTATACTAGAACTACAGAGCCATGATTTGTGAATCAATGATTATTCAACGCCATGGATGTTTCAGTCTTTATCAGGAAAAAGCCTTTATGCTATAAAAATTACAGGACATGAAACTTGTGCTTTCACTGCTTGAAGGGAGGAGGAAAGGAGGGAGAGCCAAGTTGAATGGGTGACAGCCTCAAGCAGCACTGGTGGTAGCTATGGAAAGATAGCCATATCCTCTTATCATTTGCTTTATATGGGGGACCATCGAGAAAAACTGCGTTCCACAAGAATACTGGCTGAGAGCTGATCTCCACTCAACTAGGCTCTTATTCAACAGTGAACAATTCAAATGCTTAGAACATTCCCCCATAATTTTTTGATATTGACAAACAATGTTTGCCAACCAACAGAGCTCTGTTTCAACCTATAGATTTAGAAACTGAAGCATGACTCAAATGAATGATCTTGAGACTCAAAGTCTTGTATTTTCAAGTAGAATGAAATGCAGTAAAAACCTCTGCACACTCCTTTTGCAAATGTGACACTGAGGTGCAGAGGAGTTGAATATTAGGTAATGTGGTCACAGCTTCATTTGTTCCAGGACAGTGCCTGGGATTATCTGCATATCTAGATTTTCCCTCATAGCTCATTCAAGTTCTTTTTTTGTGGGTCTTTTAAATGGGAAATATGTGTCTGGAAAAATAACTTTTCTTTATCAATATAAATATTGTTTCAGTGTGAGTCCCCTTCGAAACAAACCAAGACCACTAAAACATAATAATCCATAAGGTTAATTGTGGATAGTTATTATTAGTAGTGGTTTTCAAAAATTATTTGTGCTAGGCTGAAATACCAGAATTCCTATGAGTCATTTCTCTCATATTTTTGTCAATATAAGTTATTGTTTTTACTTAACAATTTGGAATGTTCTCAAACTTTGTAAGATATAAACCTCTAGGGATCTTGTATCTAAGATGCAGATTCCAAGGTTATACCCCCCAGAGACTGCTTGTGGGTAGTTCTGATATGGGGCCCCAGAAGTTGCATTTTCAACAGTCCTGACGGGTTGTTCTGTTATAGATCATCAGCAGCCATTTTGGGACTCATCAACAAAATGCTGATTTTCAATTCTGATTAATTTTAGATTTTAGCCATTGTTTTTTGAGAAATTATGAATTAAAGTATTGTCTTTAAATGAAATATACATAAAGGTTTCTATAGTTTTGGTGCTATTTAAGATACTTCATGGCTCAGCCTCTATTCTGATAACTTGATTAACTTAAAGACTTTATTCAAATATTCCTTGAAAGTTACAAGTGTCTTTTTAGAAAGACCAGTGCCATAGCAATAGATACTCAACTTTCTTATTTTGTTATGTCTTAGTATATAATTCATTGTGAAAGTGAAATTCTATTCGCTTTTATATATTCTTAAACAAATCTCCCAATAAACAAATAAAATAAATGAAAGACAAGGAATAGATGGGGGATCTGTACTTAAATTATCTGAAATTATTAGGCCTTCAAGAATTTACAGCTAATTTACAAAGCTCTCTAAGGTAAAAAGCCGTATATATAAAGCAGTTAGAACAGCATTCTTCACAGAGACGTAATAATAATTTAGAAAAAGAGAGACTAAAGGACAAAGAAAGGAGAAAAAGAGAAAGGAAGGCTGAAAAAGGCTTAAGCAACAGGAATTTATTTTCTAGAAGTTTGGTAGGCAGGAAGTTCAAGATCAACATGCCCTCAGGGTTGGTTTTCCTGAGGCCTCTCTCCTTGACTTGCTGCTGGGTATCTTCTCACCGTGTCCTCACAGGACCTTTCCTCTGTGGGTCTCACCTCCAGAATCTCTCTCTCTGTGAGTTATAATCTTTTTTTATAAGGTCCATTTAGATTGGATTAAAACCCCACCCCTATGATTTCATTTAACCTTAATTTTCTCTTTGAAGGCCCTATCTCCAAACCAGTCATATTAGGGGTTAGGAATTCAATATATGAATTTGGGGTGGGGGGCAGTACATAATTCAATCTATAACAATGAATAAAAATATAGAAGTAAGAGTTACAGGTCTTAATATAAAAAATTGGTCTAAAGATGATGTCTACTCTAATGTGGCAAATACGTGATAATTTTAAAGAGAGCCTCTGAAAGCCTAGAGAAGAACAAAGCTGTCATAGGACCCTGTGGGGAAAGCTTCACAGAGGGGAATTCCATCTGAAACAGGCCTTTGGAGCTGAATGCAATTATGTAAAAGGAGGGGAGAGGTAAGTGAATTGAGGCAGAGCACACGGCTTAGGAGTTGCTTCTTAGGGCACCTACAGATGTAGAAGTGGGAATGTGTAGAGGGAAACAGCAGGTCATAAAGCTGAAAAGGTTATTTCAGAGAGTATTAGAAAAGGTCTTGACGTTGTGCCGAGGAGGTTGGACCGTGGATGTTGGGTATTCATTTTGTGCAATGGAGTCATGTGATCTCTGGGTTCATGTAGATCATGTGAGAACAGTCAAAAGTTCAGACTCAAATGCTGGGCTTTGTATTGTGTTGGTTGGACAAATTACTTAACCTTAGAAAATCTTTGATTCTTCATGCTAAAATAGAAATCACCATCTCTTCTTTAGGCTCTTGTCAGAGTTAAATAGGATCATGCATATAAAGTGCTTGTGGTACATACAGCAAGCTCTCAGTACATGTTAAAGTAAAGATTAGCAAATATATATTATGAGAATGGTGTCCCATCTGTGGGTTAGTAATATTAAGATGATTAAAATTGTGTAGAATTTAAAATACATTGCCATACCCTCAGCACCAACATGCAAGGCAAGTAGTTTGAGGAGTTGGATGGAGGACCCTGGAGGCTAAGAGAACAGATCAAAGTAATTTTAAAGGTAAAGGAAAGAGAACCTCAATTTAGGTCCTGGAAGATTAGAGGGATATGTTTTAATTTGTTGTATCTGCAATCCTGGGACCGACACTTCTGAGTTCACATTTCTGTTTCCTAGAGTAAAGGGGAAAAACAATCCTCTACTCTTTTTAGAAAATTTCTTCATTCTTTTTAAAGTTCTGGGCTTTTATGCTAGTGGTATACTCATTCAATCAGTATTTCATTCTCAGAAGTGAAGTCATGTTTCCCAAACTAACATTGTTTTTCAATTAATTAAAATCAGTTAAGAACAATTTAATTGAATGCTGTCACAAGCAACATAAATCATTGTGATGCCTTCCTGTCATCACCCATTTTCTGCAAACACCTCTTGTGGCAAGATCCAACACAGCTTATAGCAATATCCAAAATGTTTAACCAGGATGACATAATTGTCAAATATGTAATTGTGCTTTTACTGCCTGTAGCATTCACTACCATTTGAAAATGTCAGAAATTACTACCGTAGGCAAATCGAACACTTAAATATATGTCCAGACTACATTCTCTGCCGAGATAAAAAAGCATCACTTCTCCTTGGCGACTTTAAAGTTTAATGCCCTGTGTATCAATAAGTGTCTTCCTATGTGTTCACACATTTCAAGTTTGGGAGAATGCAGGATAGTCCAGCCCCATCTGTGCGACTAAGAATCATTAGGTGTGGAAATTGGATACAAAGATCTTTTGAAGGGAATAAGGATGGGTTTGTCATAGTGGGTAGTGTTTTAAAATGAATTTTGACATGTTCAATAGGCTTCATAACAAATGATTAGTGCCTCCGAATACTAATGGACTCTAGTGACACCAACTGCCTTAGGAGAGATGTCAGATCATAGCACAGATTCACTGGTATCAAAAGAAGTGTTGAATTTGTGTTGAATTTTCTCCGATATTTTAGCACTTAGTGTTTCAGCTTAGGACAGCATTCCATAATACAAATTCTCACTAAATTATCACTGTTGTCTAACATTTATTTACTCTTTTGCTTTATAACTTAAATTGTCAAATTAGCCCCTCCTCACCGACTCCTCCCCCACCAGCAGAGTACCTGGCTGTATCAGTGTGCACTCATTTGCAGTTTTATGTCAGATGGCAAGAAAGCTCTGTCACACTACTGGGTAACCACTTTAAAATAATTCAACAAGTCCTTTGAAAAGAACAATCAATTCAAATTTAATGGAAATTTCTGCTTAAAGGAGAGTATAACAGTCACCACCAGAATAGATACTAGTCCACATTTATTTTGTTAGAGCTCACCCATGATGTGTCATTAGTATGACTGTACTTTTCTTAAAATATAAGGAGTGCAAGCTCATGCAGATTGCAGATATTATGCATCCATTCAAATATTTATCGAGAAGGATATAGTTTATGGAAATCTTTTCTTTGTCATCGAGTACAATCATGCTCTTTAATATCATGGTGCTTTGTTCCTGTGGTCCTGCTTTTGACTGTGTCTAACTGCAGTATGGAAAATATTTGAGCATATTGTAGACTGCTCATCAAAATTTCTCTTCCATGAAATGAAATAGAGCCATGACCCCAGTGATAGAAAATTATAATGATTATCCTATCCCACATAGAAGTTTTGTTATTATTTGCAGAAAGAAAACCCAACAACCTTTCTAGCCAGAGATGGGCAGACTTTTGATCATCTTTCACTGACATTTCTTCTAAATGGGATAACACAGGTGGGATGCCTGATTGGTTACACCGATCATCAGAGACTTATTCCAGTTGTCTCTTTTTGTTGCTCCCACAGTAGTTAAGAGGATGGGCATAGGACAGGGCTGCCTAGGTACAAATCCTGGCTCTGCCACTTAGGAGCTATGTGACTTCGCCAAGTTACGACCTTTTAATAACTGTTCCTTCATCTGTTACATAGACATAATAATAGTACAATGTTCATAGCACTGTTCTGAATATTGAATGATTTTATATACCTACTAAGCTTAGAGGAGTGCCTAACACAGAGTAAGAACTCAGTCCATCTAGCCATTATTATTATTGTAACTTTTGTTAATATGAATTGACATGGTGGAGTTAAGTACTGTCAAATGTTTCGATGCTCCATTGAGCGTGAGAAAGGGGTCATGAGAACAGATATATTGTTTTAATTTTCTAAATTAATGGAATATTTGGATTCTGAAAATAATAGACTGTTACAGGTTCTTTTTTGAAAAATTTTCATCAAAATTACTCAACAGATGGCTTTTGAGCACACAGAAACTGTGGTGGACACTAACCATCATGTGTTAATTAAAAGCAAGCCATTTCATACTAGCCTAATCTCATTTTTGGAAAGAGTTCTTGGATTGTTAGAATAAGAGATGACTTATCTGGTCTTCTGAAAAGTATATGTATCCTTTCATGACATATTTTGATGAAAAGGAAGAAACATAAGCTCGATCAAGTAGAGTTACTTTTTTCATGGGTAGAATACCACAAGAGTAACTATTAGTCTTAAAGGAGATCTCTCATTGCTTAAAAAAGGACAGTCATTTTGCCTACTTTCATTCAATATTTGTTTTTTTTTTTTTTTTATTTCTGTGAGGACTGGAAAACATGTACATCATGTGATACGCATTTCACAGAGTTATCTAATGTTGACAAATGTTTAAAAAAATTAGTAGGAATGATGATTCAAACAAATGAGGTCACATTTAATACTAACATATGTAAGGTCATATTAATTAATTTTTTTAAATGCACAACAGTAGAGTGGTCTAGGCTTAACAGCAATTTGTTTAAAAAACATTTTGAACCCTTAAACGCATAATTTCTTTTGGAAAGTCAACTCTGGTTGGTTAGATAAGGTTAACTTAAGTACCATGTTAAAGAGGTGTCTTAAGTAAATCAGTGCCTAATACCCGTTAGTGACATAGTCCTTTCCCTTAAGGAGCTTGTAAAATAGTGTGGTGACAAGTCTAAGAATAATATAAGAACAGTATGGAAATACCACAGTGGGATAAGTGTAGAGTTCTTGAGAATTCACAAAAGAGACATTTGACCCCACTAACAATAATGATGTCAGGAAATGATGGTCAAAAGAGGATATAATTAAACTGAGAATTAGGAGTTTACCAAGTGAGAATAAAGACAGTGGTATTCTAAGTTGATAAACTGTAGAAAGACCGAGAGATGTTGAGCACATGTGCATTCTAGGATTTTAAGTACTGGTGGTACAATAATAATAGAATGCAAGGCAGAGACCACTGAGTTATAATAGCTTATATTCATCCATGCCTGAAACTTTTAAAAGTACTTTTCATATATTAACTCATTTAATTGTGTTTATCCATTAGCTTTTGCTGCATAACAAAAAATCCCGTAATGTAGTGACGTAAAACAATCATTTACTCTTATTCACAAGTCTTGGAATCAGCAGAGTAATTTTGCTGCTATGGGCCAGGCTTGGGACATCTTGGCTGGATTTGCTCATTCATCTGTGCTCAGCTGGCTGTTCATCTATTCTGGATGATCTAGAATAGTCTCACTCACATGTCTGGCAATGGTTTTACTTTTGGTTTGGGGTAATTGAGATGGCTTGGCCCTGTGTCCCTGTCATTCAGCGTGTGAACCAGGCTTGTTCATATGACAGTCAGAGCATTCCAAGGTCAGCAAGAGAACAAGTCTCAGTGTTCAAGTACATTGCAAGCTTCTGCTAATGTCCAAAGGAAGTTATAGGATCAACTCAGAATGAAGGATGTGAGGAATGACACCACATCTTTAGAAGAGCAAAAATATTTATGACCAACTTTGTAATCTATTAGAATTTCAAAAATTTCAGTCAGGTAGGTGCTGTTATTGTCAGCCCCAGTTACCTGAGTACCAGGAGATTTAACTTGGTAAAGGTTACATAGGTAATAAGTTACAGGTCAGGGATTTTACAGAGGCAATCTGTTTCTGGAGTCTCATTCTTCCCCACTGTGCTCCGTTGGCTACAAGATAGCTACATACCATGAAGAACATTGTAAGAAGTTGAGATTTTATCCTGAGGGTACTGGAAAGACAGCCATTGAAGAATGATAATCAGAAGATGGGCACGATTAGCTTTGCAGCTTAGATCATTTTTGCCGCATGATGGAGAGTAAATTGTAGGAGAGCAAAAGTGGAAGTAGACCACCCAACTAGTCTGTACATTGATCTAGTAGGATGTTGATAGAAGATGGACCTAAAGTAGTTGTAGTTGAATAACTGTATAGTTTCATCTAAATTAAAACAAAAACACGTGAAAAACTTCAATATAAATATGATATTTTTGACCGAGTGTTTATATCTTGGGAAAACTAAAGTTGTGAGTTTGCAACACATTTATAGAAGTTCCATTTAGTTAATTGTTAATAATAAGTGATCAAGGCAGATTTTAGTTGATATAAATAAATGATTAGAGTTGACATTGGAGATATAAAAGAGACTTTACAAATACATTTGCTAATTGGCCTTGAAAAGATGTCAGTCCTTACTATCTCTATAAGTGAACCATATAGATGGTACTTATTTAATGAACACAAAAATCCTTTGTGATTGTCCATCTGCCAAACTAACTCAAAATGTATGAAAGTACATTTTTACAAAATACTAATTTAACATCTTAGAATAATCAGATGCCTTGCCTTAACTATTCAATAATGAAAGAGGGTTTTGTAAGAATTTGATTTAGCAATTTCTAGCCTCTTGATTTCTGGGATGGTTCATGTGAGTCTCAATGAAAATGATTATAGATTTAATTGAGAGTGTAATTATTTAGGTTAAATTTTTATCGAGGCTGCATTTTGGTGTGATGAGTAAGGTCAAAGATAATGCAGAGACTTTGGAGAATAGCTTTCTTCATTGCTTATATTACTTTGCATTTTCAGGAAATATACTGTCAGATGGGTTGCCAGTATTAGGGGCCACCAAAGGACATCCATTTAATTACTGTGAGCTACCATGACAGCCTAAGAGCCAATATTTGAGGCAAAATGAAGTCATTCAGCATAAAATAAATGTTCTGACTTTTAGAGGAAAAGCTAGCATCTCAACTTAAAGTGAGAGAATGTTAGAGTTTCGAAAGGTCTTTAGACAGTATATATTTCAGTTTCTCCATTTTAGAGATAAAGATATTGAGGCTCAGAACAGTTAAATAACATTTCCTAGGTAACATAGGTAATTAGCAGAGTTAGAAAAATAACCCAGCCCTCTATTTCCCATTCAATACATCTTCTATCATCAATTGTTATTTCATTGGCCCATAATAGTTATGATTAACTTATCCCCAAATATTGTACGTCAGAAAAGGATTGGTGTACATGTTACTGTTAAAATAAAGAGCTCTGTCCATTTACTGAGAGAGAATGTCTTTTCTCGAAGAGTTAAATGAGTTCTGAAGATGTTTAAAAGAAGGCAGTTTGGGCTGTTCCAGTTACTGACTTCACTGGCTACAAAAGATATTGTTTCAGCATCTTGTTAACTTTGTCATCGTCAAAGGTATAATTTTTAGCTTACCAGCCCAGAAATTAAATGATAATAGTATATCAGGATGAGCTGGACTAAGGATGCTGAATCACATTAATAATACTTGAAAGAGACTAACAGATAGAAAGCATAGTACCCATGTGCTTTTTTCACTACAATGAGAAACATAATCATTAGTCAAAGTAGACATTCTTTTTGACCTATTGCATGCATTCTTCGGATTCCACTGATCTGGGAAGCCAGGTTACTTTTTCTTTTTTTAAAAAAAATAATTTTTTTATGGTGACATTGGTTAATGAAATCCAATAAGTTTCAGCTATACACTTAAATGGTAAGGCATAATACATTTACACTTGCGTGTTCACCTTCCACAGTTAGATTTCTTTCTGTCACCACATATTTGACCCCCTTTACCCTGTCTACCTCCCCACTCCCCCTACCCTCTGGTAACCACTAGTCCATTGTCCATGTGTCTCTGTTTGTCCTGTTCATTTGTTGCTTTTAGGTTTATATCCCACATATAAGTGATATCATGTGATTTTCAACTTTTTCTGACTGGCTTATTTCGCTTAGCATGATTATCTTGAGATCCATCCATGTTGTCGTAAATGGCAGTATTTCATCTCTTCTTATGGCTGAGTAATATTCCGTTGTTTATATGTACCACAGCTTCTTTGTCCAGTCATCTGTCGTATGACACTGGTTGCTTCCATGTCCTGGATCATTTGTTTGCTGTTATTGTTGTTATTAAGTTCTTTGTATATTTTGAATATTAGGTCCTTATCAGAAGTGTTGCTTGCGAATATATTTTCTTGTCTCTTGGAAGCCAGATTTCCAAGCTAGAGTTAGACCGAGTGTAGATTGTTAATTGTCAAATACTTAATGATTCCAAGCTAATGTTGCCTATTATGTCCACTGCAGGACTACCTTCTGCTGGGATAAGACAGCCTAGTTTTTGGATGTGCATAGTACATCATCTGGTCTGTATGAGGATAGGGACTGCCCAAGCATGTTTTTCGATGATCTTCTCCTTTACTCATTTACTCAAGTTCTGACTATCCTCTCCTCTGGTTGATGCTCCGTCCCCATCCCATCCACCACATACGTTAATACATTTTCAGGTCTTGTCGGGCATAAGAGATAACCTTTTTCTGAAAGGGAGATTTACGTGTTTCTGATCTAATTTTACTGTTTAACTCTCAGAAGGCAACATGCTCTCCTTTATTTCTCAATTATTGGAAGATACCACATCATTATCATTTCCGTGTTCTGACTCCAGACCTGCTTAAGAAGGAGTCCAAATTCTACATAAATGTCAAAATACTTTGACAGGGCTTTAGATGGACTAATATGTAAAGAGCATTTATCTTCCCAGTGCTTGGTAAAATTCCATGAGTCCTACTTCACATTCAGCCATTACTAGTCATGGAACTGGTAGATGATGTCTCTTGCAAGTAGTATAAAAAGTAAGCACATAAATACCCGAGCCCCTCAGATATGCACAAAAAGGGTATGTTTGGAATCATATGCATCATCTATTCTTTCAGGTCTTTAGAAAAAGAAAAACTTCTGTGATCCACCATGGTGGCATTTTATACCCGTATGTTGTCTCTCTTCAGTACTTTAAGCTGACAAGGCATTTTGAGCTCAGCTGCACAAGTTTGGTGATAAAATCTGGAGTTTTTGCCCCTGCATTAGGTGCACAACTGCATTTTAACTCTCTAATAAAATATATCCTTCAGGCCAACTTAACATCCCATTTATGGAACCATGAGAATATCTCCTTCTGCTCTCCACTGGCCTCAACACTGTTGACTTGCTACAGTTTTCAGACTGCATTTATAATTTGCAGTAATAGGCCATATTTTGTAGTAGTTGTTGTATAAGCAGCGACCAAGAACCTTTAAGGGCTGCATGTGAGGCTGTATGAATGCTTGATGCAACGTGTACTTGGATAAAGGTCATGTTAGGTTAATCTGTATTCCTTAAGAGGATTGTCTATTTTCCTATGATGTGATGAGCTCTTGTCTTTGTGAATATGTATTTCAGTGAAGACCACTATCACTTTTCACAAGGTTCTGCTTTTTTCTCTTTTAAAATGGTGGTGAGCTAAGAGAATCACTAGACTGAGATAAATTGATTTCAGTTTACACAGTGTGGAAGCCAGAAAACAAGAAGACTGTATTTTGGCCATAAGCCTCTGATGTGATTGAAGCTTTGTAAAGTGACCAAATATAATGTATTCCTCCATAATTGTCAGGTTCTTTGGAGAAATATCAGTAGTAGTTAGAAACCAAAGAGAAGTGGACATTATATATTCTTCGTACCACAACTTCCTTTTGACAATGGCCTATAATAATAGCAGGTTTTATACCAAATTCTCTTCAACACAAACATTTGTTAGGCAGCCCAAAACTAACAGCCTTTCTGTAAACTCTTGTAGCACCTGATTCTGTCCTCGTGATTGCAACAGGTATTGGCATGGGAGGCTAACTCTATAGCATATTCAATAATCTGCTGATAACAGGACCAACCAACGGAACAGGCAAATCATGGGCCAGATTCTCTGAGTGACCAAAGCTCTGTGTTGCAAGAGGTGCCTTCAAGATATTAGGAGGCTCCAGGCTTTCTGTCTTGATCACCTCTCACTTTACCACCTCTTAATGCTAATGAACAAACATTGAGGTGCAAATTTTAAGAAAGTCTTTTGAACCTCTAAGTGGATATTTTTATCCCCATTTTGTAGGCAGCAAACTAAAGCCCACAATACCTAATTCACAGGCTTATGAGGGATATATTAGGAATACGTATATGAAATGCTCAGCCTGGTGCCTTAAACAAAGTAGATGTTGGCTTTTATTGTTACCTACTTAATCACGAATTGGTTGTAGGAGAAAATGTTTTCAGTATTTTAAAAATATTGAATGAAAATTATTTTTAATGAATAAAGTACATACTGTAATTATATCAGCAGATTTTGGTATTAAGAGTTAGCCTTATTGAAGGGGTTATTTACTTAAGGACTTTTTTCCTTTTAAACATAAAATATTTATTGCCTGCTCATTTCTCAGTCATGCTAATTCCAAATATTTAACAGTTATTATTCCTTATGTAAAGAATGAAAAACGATAAGGGTTCCTTCCTTTTTCTTTTTCTTTTTCTTTTTCTTTTTCTTTTTCTTTTTCTTTTTCTTTTTCTTTTTCTTTTTCTTTTTCTTTTCTCTCTCTCTCTCTCTCTCTCTCTCTCTCTCTCTCTCTCTCTCTCTCTCTCTCTCTGTCTTCTTTTTGTTCCTTTAAATTAGAAAACTGTTTTTTCTACAGGAGTACCTCATAAATTGACTAAGACAAAACATGTATAAATCTTCATTTTATATACTCACCTTCTTAGCTTGTTACCATGAGCATCTGCTGTGTATACATTCCTTTACTTGTGGTCTCACACTCCCTGTGTCAAACTGTTGCTCTCATATAAAACATTTTGGGATTCCCCCCAGGAATGAAATAAAACTGCTTTAATTCCCTCTCCCACCTACTATGCCTTCTCAAGAGAACTCAATCATGTGAATAGGAAATAAGTGTATTAGAATGTCTCTCATTTGCAATGCATGTTGTGTCTGCCTCTTTAAATAAACTAAAGGTTAATATGTTGATTTCCTATTTATAGGTAACTTAATGCCTGTAATTTTTCCTAATCATGGTACAAGGTTTTGGCATAGTACTTCGATTTCTTAAATTATCTTTCTAAACTGTTACAATGATTTGATGAGTTTACTACTCTCCAAAGAGGTCAGATTGACAGGTTCAAAGAGACAAATCATGCAGTACTTTTTTTTTTTTTGCCACAAAATATCTAGTTATAGCAGCAAGTCCTTCCATTAAGCACATGCTGTATTCCCCGATAGATCTCCAGGCTTTTTATTTTAGCCCAGGCATTTCTGCCTTGGCAGTCCACTTTTAATAGTGAGGCTAATACAACCTGTACGTATATCAGAATAGAATCAGACAATATTTAATCAAAAAGCTGAAATTATACAGTCCATCAAAGCAAGTAGATATTAATCCATTACATCAGTTTTATTTTGACATTTAAAAAAAACCTTTAATATTTTTACTCTTTTTTTCTTCCCACTTTCCTTTTTCACATGAGTTAAACTTTAGAACAGCTTTTCTTCAGCCAGTATGAAACTTGGGACCATCTTGAGAAAGTAATCAGTACGAAATTTGCCTCAACAGACTAGTTAGTATATGTTCTCTGAAAAGGAATGGCTGCCTGTTTGATATCTTTGGATTTTTTGAGTCTACTTGACCTAGCCTTTCCTCTAAGTCACTTAGCTTCTAAGGAAATGCAGTGTACTATCTTTAATGAGCTACAAAGTTACTTGTCTGCTGCCTTCCAGTTTGTCTTTTACCATTTCTGAGTGACTTTAGAGCATATGAACTATGAAAAATATACACTTCTTCCAAGGAGAAACAAGTCTGAACATTCACTTGTTTATTCAGCAGATATCACTTTAGTAGCTATTTGTGGCAAGCATTACGTGGCACTGGAAATATTACTACTTCTAATTCCAAACATATATAGTGTGTGAAGCATAGTTCTAAGCATTTTTGCATATAGTAACCTAGTTTTCTCTAGAACATCATAGTAGAGCAGATATTCTATTATTCCTATTTTAATGATGAATTAATTGGAACACAGAAGGTTTAAGTTACTTGCTCAAGATGCTTCAAGGTGGTGGAACTGAATCTGTATCCAAGGAATGTGTCTCCAGAATCCATCCTATTAAACTCAGTATACATTTACCTACTTGTACGAAGATGATTAATAGCATTGTCATTGCTTTTATCAGGCTCTCAGGTTGATGATTTGTCCATTTTTGTTAGGAAAAAGTCTCTGTTCAGTGCTCTTGAGAGCATATTGTGTACATAGGTTCTGGCAAACATAATAATGATGAGTTAGTCTATCATCTGTTCATTAAATGGATGTTTATTGAGTAATTACTATGTACCTAGTATAATACAAGGCACTTGGAGACAAAAAGAATAATAATAAAATCCTTTTCCCAATTTTGTGTGTAGTTTGTTTTTCATTATATCATCTCCATATTTTGTTTTCCTGCTGTTTTAAAGTATTTAAAATGGGTAATGTAGATATTTTAAAAAAGCACTTTATACATTCTAAACTGCTGTGCAAATATTAGGTTTTATTTTTACTTATTTATTTTAAAATAGATTTTATTTTTATTTTATTTCAGCCTTTCTCTTTCTCTTATATTCTATATTAATTATTAAACTTGTTGTTTGTGGTTACTGAGTAAAAGACAAGACAATTAAAATTTCAAACCTAATTTTCTAAATAAAAATGAATATCATATGATGAAGGGAAGCTGCAAATCTACTTGGATTTTTCTACCAAATTAGCAACTTTCTTGTTACAGAAAATTAATGCTAATTAGTTCACTGTTCTGCAAAAGGCACCTCATACCTGTCCCAGGACACTATTTGTAAAGCAGTCTCATTTCTTAAAGACTATTCTTGGCCCTGTTTTTCTGGCATTGTCATGAGAAAAGGTCAGGGAAAAATCATTTGTTGTGTGCAGGGATCTCTGCTGAGTGGTACTGGTCATCACCTCAATTATCAACAGTAGCAGCAAATCTTGGAAAGACTGAAGGTTCCGAATGAAGTAGGTTGTTCCTGGCCAATAAGAAACTAAAACTAATGAAGGCCAAGAGAGGGGGGGACTCTTGGAATTAGGGCTAACGCAGGTAAGTAGAATCCAATAGGAAAATGACAAAGTAGTCTTTATCAATGAATAAACAATTTTAGTCTTTGGGGTTCATGGTTAGCTAGCAGATTTTTAAAACAGATCTTTAAGGTACATATGTTAAGAGGGCTGGGGGTTGGACATAAAAAAGAAATTTTCTGATGATTATTTTAAAAGGGACTTGGTAATGCTCCTTCAACACTTTTAGGATGAGAATCTTGAGACCACCATTAAACATTCAAGAGGAACATACATACCTTTGTAATAAAGGTAGATATATGCAAATATCAGAACAAGGGGTATAGGTTGAAAAGTAAGATTGAGAAAGTTTAGAGTAACATGGCCAGTGAGTGAAGGTAGAAGAAAGATTGGGCGGGAGTCTGTTACGTATAGGAAATGTGAGTCAACAGAACGAGGAATGGGCTATTAGAAATATATTATCAGTATTAAAGGAAGTCACAGTTTTCCTATATGCTGGCCTGAACACACATGAGGTAGTGCCTTCCATTTTGGGTACCATGATAAAAATATAATCAATTAGAACATGTTCAAGGGAGAATCAACACTAACATTAAGGAATGTGAGGCTGAGCGCTGTAAAGGCACGATGGCCTTTCACACATCTGAGAAGCTGCAGAAGACTCATCTGGAAGAAGGGGAAATGGAAATGTAAGGAACATTGGTTTAATGTTCCCTATGTTCCAAGCCTTGTACTAGATCCCAAAATACTACAATTAATCTTTGCCAAAGAAACCATATCATGGTTCCTCAGTAGGTAGTTGAGGAAATGAGGCTTGCTAAGCCTGGGTATTATGCAAGTACCATGGTGTTTCCATGATCCTAACTGGGATCTTTTGGCTTTCAAAGCCCATATTGCTTATTTTCTGCTTTGACCTACCCTCAAGAGTTAGAAATGCAACCAATGGGTGAAAATTTTAACGATGAGAGAGATTCAATATAAAGAATACTTTTCTACCAAAGTCTCTTACTATAGATTAGGTTTTTGAATGAGGAAAGAAGCATTTAATATGGGTTTAGTCAAGGCTAAGTAGGATGTCCCCTTGACCAGAATGCTGTGGGGGCAGTTGTAGGTGGATCCCTTCCAGCCCTGAAAGTGCATTTCCTGATTTTATGAATTAACCCAGAGTGAGTATGTAGCAGATCAGAAGCTAAAGGGGGAACCTGAAGGCAGGAGAGAAAGGAAAAGTCAAGGCAGATGGTCAGAAACCAGAAGACACACCTAAAAGCAAGGCTGGGGAAGGCCCACTGGTCATTCAGAAACAGAAGATGCACTGGAGCTAAAAGAGTAGGGTTTCAAATGGAAAAGAAATTAGATACAAGCCATCAGCACCTTAAGAACAGTAATCCTGAGGTGAAGTTCTGCAGTCAGCAGTCCCAGTGACAGCCATAACAGTATGTGTGACACAGGGCCCCTGGGTGATGGTAAATATATAAATGTGTTGGCTCTCAGGAGTAGCATCATTTTAACTTATTTTAAGGTTTAACTGTGGTAGAGTTGTAATGAACATTGCCCCCAACTGTATTGACTTGTTAAGGGGGAAATTTGTTTGAATTAGTGGAAATGGTCAGATATGCTTTCCAAGAAAGGCAAAGCAGCAGAGGTGTGTCACCGGAGTGCCTTGACAGAAAGATGAATAGGAAGAATCACCTGTTAAAATAAGAAACCCACTGAGTTCTAAAACATAGCCATAATGGTATTTTCTAAACCATATTTCCCAAAGGATATTTTGTGATGAGTGTACAGCTCACTCACTCAAAACTATGTAAGTCATATTAGTTAATTTTTATACAGACTAAATGGCCTTCCCAAATGATGATAATGATGTTCTCTGCTCAGGAATGCTTTTTCTGCATGTATGCTTCCCACATGGCGTGTTCGCTGACCTATATCTTGTCTATGACCTGGTGTCAGTTCATCCCCGTGTCTCAAGATCTAAGAGAATTCCCAGCTTAGGGGAGATGCAACATAGTTTGTATTTGGCAGGAAGACCTTTTCCCCTCATCCAGACCTCTATGACTGCAAGGAGACCGGGCAGTGCTCCTCTTTCAGGGCAAATGTCTGAACTCTCTTCTGCATTTACTATTCAGATGTCTCCTTGGAACAAGATGCTTATCTGTTGTAGGAGGAACATGGGAAGTTGATTCCTAAACTGCTTAATTGACTGCAACTGCTCTTTCTGAGCTTGGCAGGGTCTGCAGTTGTGACGCTCTGACTCTCTTCTGATCCATAATGATGGATTGAAGGTGACAGCTCAAGTTAAAGTTCTGAGCTCCCAGCTGGTCAGTTGATTTCACAAGTATAATGTTGCAAGAGTCATTTATCAGAAGTGTGAATCCAGAGATTTGGATGTTTGAGGTGACAGCTGTTAGTCACACTACTTAGAGAAAGAACTCACAGAAGATTAGGATAAGAAGCTCTTTGAGAGATGACAGCGGGTTCATTTGTTAATTTTTGGTCCGTGTGATTGGGAAATTGAGGTCAAGAAAGGTCTCCAAGGACATTTCTACTATTGAAATGCCAGGATGGTTTCTTTCTTTTGGCTGGAATAATACCAGAAAAGATTAGGATGACCCCAAATCTCAGTTGATGCAAGCCTTATATAACGTATATGTATAAGTAAAGAAATTTCAAACTCTAAGATGCCGTGGAAACAATTTTTTAACAAAGCTTTACTTTTTGCATGTGTGCCTAATGCCGTGTTAGCGGTATGTAGATAATCCCTTTGAAAACTCACAGACAGTACTGGGTCATATCCGTTCAATGACAGACTATAGAGTTCCTGACAATTGTACCCTTTAGACAATGAGCACTTTTATCTCTCACAGGGAAATAAAATAAAATCATCATTTGTGATACTGTTTGTTTTTTTGTTGTCAAGTCTAAATAAGACTTTTGACATTCATTTCCTGGCAGGGACCTAGGCTCAGTTTAGTTTCATAAACTAATAGCTCCAGTGACAGCATAGGCTTAAACTCTTTTTTTCTTCCTGCTATAATAATTATCTAAATTACACTTCAAAATATGAATATGGCTCTTCCTTCTTGTCAACTTTAGTTGGTATTGGGCCTCCTGATGTAACGTAGTAGTTTCCCAAGGCAGTTAAGACTTGAGTTTGAGAGAAAATTTTAATACACCAGCTCAGACATTACATATAAACTTAATAAAGTCAGATTGGCCCAATGTGTAAGCTCCTTCTTCCACGGCAGTCAGTCTGTATCAGGAACTGCATTTACTCTTTGAGGCCCAGGGGCATCGTTCAGCATATTACCGCTGAGGTGAACTGGTTCTTTCATAATACATTTTGGAAGTATTCTATTTTTGTTTTTTCCCCAATCAAACACACATACTCATTACATTCTCTTTGTGTCTTTTTCTCTGTATATCTTTCTTGCATCTCCTTTCCCCAAATCCCTGCTTTAAAACCCACTGAATTATGTTTCCTGAGATACTGATGGCTGGGTGAGTTTGTAGAGTTCTTTTTTTGAGATGACTCATAAAGTCACTCTTTTCTCCAGGTTTTCTTTTTTTATTTTATGGAATATAGCCTTTTTTTTTTCTTTGGGACTGTGTATTCTTTTATGTGTATTACATCCTCTAATCATTCTGGCACCCATAAAATAGATATTATTTCTCTTGTACAGGAAATTGTTCTCAGGTTAAATCACTTACTGAAAGTCAGAGCCAAAATTTGATTTTGGAATTGTCCACTTCTCAAGTCCTGTTTTTTGTTTTATTTTTTATTTATTTTTTATTCCCACTGCGTAGACTGTAGTGCTTCCACCTCTTCTATCTCCTATAGGGAAAAAAAATATTTTCGATATATAAAAAATGGGCATTTTTCAGTATATAAAAGTAATTAGATAATATTCCCAGTTTCCTGGTTTTTATTGGGGTGACTTATATCTGAAAAAAAAAATCAGACATCAATTCTGAAAGCAGTAAATTAGAGTTCTAATGAGACCAGAAAATAAATAAGCACCAGAAAAATGCCTAACATTGTTATTAATTTCTGTTAATGGCTGAAGTCTCACTCATTATTTCAGTGGCATTTTGATATTTCCTCCTCCGTGACATCTTTCCATATATTAGGTCACGACCATTTTGATATTTCCTCCTCCGTGACATCTTTCCATATATTAGGTCACGACCAGGTTTGCTATAAAACTGAACCAGTGAAAAACAAACAATAATAATAAAGGGTCTGTAATTGGGGCCCAGTGTGCCTGACGGTGGCCTCACCCAGCAGAATCAAAGGCTCCTGTGCCCTTTGCACATGCCTCCAGGGTTGTATTGCACTCACTCCATTCCTATTCATTGCTTCCCTGCTTGTTTCCACACTTGGATCTTCTAGCACTTAGGCCACTGTAGACAAGGCTTTATTCAACTTTTAATAATAATAACAGCTAACGTTCAGTGGATCCTTAATAAATTCTAGGCACAATGCTGAGCACTTCATTTGCATGATCTCATTTAATTGTTCACACTAACAAAGGAGAGAACTAAATAACATTTGGAAATTTAGCAATTTGTACTTTCACAGCTGCTAAATAACTTGTCCAAAGTCACAGAGACAGTAAGTGGCGAAGCCAGATTCAAACTCTTAATTCTTAGGGCTCAATAGCCCAAGTTTTTAACCCTAGTTCATATTAGATTTTCATTGTCTAATGCAGTATTTATCACATGTTAATTGCTCAATAAACGCTTCTTGAGAAAAAGAGTGAGACTATTCTATTAAGACAAACACTAGACATAATTAGAAGATAAAGGTCTGAATTACATTTATGCTGCTTTTAGCTTTGTGATATCAATAATTCACGTCACCTCTCTGGACTCCATTTTCTTCATCTGTAAAATGAAGGGGAGAGGATTAAATGGGCTTTGAAATCTCTTCTAAACTCTAGCAAATAAAACCAGAAGTGGTGACTAGAAGAATAATTCAAAACCGCTAGCCGATGCACCAGCATTGGGCAAATAGCTACTGCATTATTCCAGTGGATCTTCAGTTCAGCTGTAGTGGTATAATTCCATTTAGATCCAATCTAGATACGTTTTTGCAGGGCCTCTATCATTTTTCACAATGTTTGAAAAACAAAATACATTTAGGCTTCTAACCCTGAGTTTGGAAATCTGAAATATACATAAGATAATATGAACGGAGGCTGACTTTGATTACCATATAGTGGCATAGCTGGGGGCTGCAATAAAAAAACCTATAAAACTGAACTTGATACAAACCATAACAGGCCTCCTTAATGTGTGGATGCTTTGGCTTTCAAGTGTATTCTTTCACTGTATTATACAAAATGTGGATAAAGTGATAAGTGAGTTTAAAAATGATTGTATAAGTGAAGTGCACTGTTGGCACTCTAAAGTATTTTGCCCCAGGGAGACCAGAAATATAAGGTGGCCTCATTTCTTTTCCTTTAAGTGCTTTTTGGGTTGCTTAGGGTTGCAGGCAGGTGATAGGTTAGTTTGTTTGTTGTTTGCTAAATTAAGATAATCTGAGTCTTGATTTTTTTTTTTTTTGAGGAATTGTTATCCAAACAGGATTTTTTGAGAGACAAAAAAATAAAGGCAGAGAGAATGAGAAAGAGAAAAGCTGAAAAAAAAAAAAAAAAACCCAACAGAGAAAAAGGAAGAAGATGAGAAAGAGGAGAGAGAAATATTAATTTATATGCCTGTATAGAATTTGAAACAGTTTAAAGGCACAAGGCAGTTATATTGGGGAGGCTACTGGGTTTGCTTTAAATTCAATGATCAAAAAAATGTATATCTATTAAAACACAAAATGTGACGACTGTCACAGCTGCCTTCTCTAGCAGTTCATAGACCCCTGAACACCCACATTGTCCCTCCCCAGCCTCATTGGCACGAATATTCAGCACAGATTTCTTTGTACCCTGCGTTTGGTGGACTGCTCCATCTAGGCAGGGAGCAGTGACCACAGAGCTTCAAGAAGACCTGTGGACTGATGGAGCTGTTGTGAGCTGTGTCCACTTACCTTATCCTTATCTCTCATATCAGTTGCTCTGCTTGTCAGCTGGTTCTCTAGTTTACCAAAGAGAAAGCAACTTGAGCTTTGCCAGTCTAGCCTAATGTTATGTCCAAATATCTTTAATGTTTCCTTTACATTGTGAGCCAGTGGTTCTCCCGAAGAAGAATAATGAAAGTGAAGTGAACGCAGTCAACTGGCTGATGTAAAATGAGGACGGGCTTTGGATTCAGCCTTCCGTCATGCTGCCATCACTACTAACTGTAGGCTGTTTGTCGAGTCCTTCTACCTCTGTGTCTCATCTGCAAAAGAGACAATGTTTTCTTAACCCAGATCTTGGGAGAGATGGTGACAATACATAGGAGTATTTCCTAACATATAGCACATGTTTAATACTTGGTGGTCATTGTTATGATTTTGATTACACTTGTTTTTCCTCTTACCTGAAGGTAGTAAACTCTTCTCACATAGGGATACCTTACACTGAAGCTTCTTATGTGTGGTCAGGCTTCAGACTTGCTGAGGGCCTTCTGTTGAGGGATAAACTCCAGCCTTCTTAATCAGGTCTAAACATGCTAAAATTAGGTTGGACATGATGCTAGGTATATGCTAACCTAGCAGTTTTTTTATTTAAAATAATGATGTTTGATACAGGGTAAACTTTCAGTCTGCATCTGTATTGGAGGCTTTTACTATTCTAATCTAATGCAGAAGGGGCAAGATTATTAAGAGCTCAGTTTCAGAGTTCTTAGTCTTATATTCTCTAACACAAATCTTTTGGATTCTAGTGCAGATCATGTCAATAACAAAAAAGAAGCAGATTTCTTTATTTTTTAGTAATATGTGTTGAAGTATTGTTCAAAATACAAAGATTTCATGTGAGTCCTTGTTGAATTTAGATAGCTCTTTTGTTTTAGTTGCTACACTTATGTATGTTGATTTTTAACAATCAGAGCACTGCTATCCAAAGTATCATGTGATTTTACAACAAAATATTGGTAATTATGCAGTATAATTACAGACACTCAACTGTCTATTATATAGGGGCAGACCAGTTCTAGTTAAGACAAACAAGTTCTAGACCAAGAAACAAGTTCTGAGCCAAGAAATTTGATAATTGGGCCACGGCTGATTAGTGCGAAATGCTCACCTCTGCCTGCCCTTCCATGTTAGCTGCAGTGGCGTCAGAAGGAGGAACGGGCCTAGTTTGAGACCTGGGCAGCTGCAGGGTGGAGACCATACAGAGGTCCTCACTCCAGCAGTAACTGAGCTGACAAGGGCACCCCTCAGAACTCCAAGACTTGATGACTCTTCTGAGTGAGTTTTAATTAAGTGCTCACTGCGTAATTTTCCAGCCCTACCAACGAGAGGGGCATGGCCCAGGTACCTGACGCCCTTATGAATAAGCTTCTCTGAGATCAAGGGTGGATTTTCTGTGTAGCTATGGACGTTAAAGCCTTAAAGCCCTTACCTGTGTGGGCCCCTTCCAAATCTTGACTTAATTTTTTATAGTTTTTAGATCTCAGAAGCTGGAGAATTAGTATTTATTTTGATCATGGTTTGGGAGTAAATCTATTACCACAAAGTTAAATTTAGAACATAGGGTACTGTACCATAATTTTAAAATGTTAAAATAATAGTGTAAGTTGTATCAATAAGTTACCAATTACCCAGCATTCAGATCTTGGAAACTTTAAAAGCACCTCAAATTCAGTCCTATGTTCTCTAAGTGAATTAACCAACATTGTCAATAAAAATTCCTCTAACCAAGCATTTTACTCTGTAGGAAAGGTGTGGCAGAAGGCCTCCTTCTGCATAGAATCTTTTTGCTATTTTTTTTACTTGATTTTATTTGTGATATATGCTTGCCATTTTTACATAACTTCACAACCCAAGGTATTGGAATCACCGACAATGACAAAAATAGATGAAAATAATAAGTTAAAAAAATGTTCCACCTAGACAGGCAAAAAATAACTGTAGATATCAGAAACAGTGGCAAAAAGAAAAAGAAAAACCAGAAGCAGCTTCAATGAAAACTGCGGCCGTCTGCAGCCATTCTGTGTAGCGACAAATTAATCAAAATCAAAATTGGCCCCAAGGATTCCACTTGCAGGGAGGTAACAAAATCACTAATTAGAACAATAGATATTAATTAGCCCTTTATATCTTATAGAATAAAGTAAGTGATGTTGCATCAAAGTAACACTGAATTAAAATCAATATGCTTCTTTTTCTAAGTAGGACTTATAATATTTGAGGCTCTGGTGGTTATAGCACAGACTTTAGACTACCTAGCTTTTTTATTGAGATATAATTAATGTACAATAAACTACATATATTTAAAGTGCCCAGTTTGATGAATTTTATAATCAGGTGTGAAACCATCATGATGATTAAGATAATCAACATATCCATCACCCCCAAATGTTTTTCTACATCTCTTATGAAACTGTCCTTCCCTACGCTGACTTCCCTTCTAGGCAGTCATTGATCTGCTTTGTGTTACTATAGATTAGCTTGTATTTTCTAGAAGTTTATATAAATTGAATTATTCCATTTGTGCTTTTTCTTTTTGGTCAAAAATCACTCAGTTTAATTGTTTTTAGATTCATTCATGCTGTGTGTATCAGTAGTCTGTTGGTTTTTAATGCTAAGAAGTATTCCATTATATGTCTATGTGACAATATTTATCCATTTACCTATTGATAGAGAGTTGGATTGTTTTCACTCTTTGGCTGTTACAAATAACACTGCTATGAATTGTCATATCAAGTCCCTTTGTGGATGTGCTTTCAATCCCTTGTGTAAGTACTTAGGAGAGGAACGGCTGGGTCACATGCTAGATGTACATTGACTACTCAGATTTAAATTTCTGTTTTACCAACTATTAGCTTTCAACATTGTGTTAGTCATTTAACCTGCAAGTTTGCTAGAAGGATTAAGTGATATGATTTATATAAAGCAATTGGTACCAGGCCTAGCCCATAGTATACATTATGGTTTTAACTGTAATTATTTTTTAGAAACTTAAAAATTTTAAACTTTAGAAAATTTTAGTGTTTAATTTTCTTAGCTTCTCAGGAAAATTCATTCATATGAAAAGTGATTATTCTGTTATGCCATATAATAGTGGGCTTAATAAATACTCTATAAAAGATAGGTTTACTTGTAACATGAGGTATGTGCATGATTGTTAGCTAACGAAATACATAGAATGGTAGGCAGTCAACCTGTTAAAATGAAAGATTGACATAAGAGATCTCACTTTGTAAAAGACTTCATATATTAAAATGCACAGAATGTCGAATCAGTTTAATAGGAGTTAGTCATAAATAGCTGTATATCTATATATGGAGAGTCAGTGATAAAAGAGCTAAGATAAAGAAAATGCAATTCTGAAGCTTCTCCTTTCGTTAGTGTATAGTAATTGAGGAGTGATCACGAGATTGAGGGCTAAAACCACTTTCCTTATTAGCTGTGTTGCTTTGAGACATCATTTAACCTCTCTGCCACTTAGAAGAATTAGCCTCCAGCTCAAAAATCTATGCTTCTGTGACACATTATATGACAAGTTACTTCCTTACCCATTCTGGCACTCCCTAAAATCTAAACATTAAGTTAAATCATTGGTAATTATGCCCATGGAGAGTTTTATGATTGCTTAAGGAGAGATATAGCATTTTAATGCCTTCATGCAGGAACCTTCGTGGGTGTCCGTGTTCATTGCTGTTATCTTTTAGTAGGAATGCAGAAAACCAGCAAGTGTCACAAGAGACATAACCCAGCTCTCGGGTTGTCACCACTGACAGGATCGGAGCAGAGCAGCTGCCCTCCCTCTGTGTCTGCTTGAGAGTAGCCTGGGCGTGGGTGGCGCCCAGACATTTCTCTCCCTTCAGCCCCCCATCCCCCACTTCCACTGCAGAATAGCACTTGAAGACAGGACCCTCTCCTGAGGGTGGAGTTTTTCAAACACAAAGCCCAGAGAGATGCAAGGAAATGTTGATTTTTCTTCTACCTTATTTTTGGTTTTACTGTTGTTTTGGTCTCTCGCACTGCCTTTTATGAAATTAACTATAATGCTGCACTTAAATTGACACCTGCTTTCTGTCTTTTCAACTAACAGCTGGATGAACAGATGCCAGTGAGCAATTGCTGTCCAATAATTCCCCTGAACTATTTTTCAAGACTATCATTTGCATTTTTCATATTTATTTATTTATGTGTATAGCTCCTTTTCCCTGAGTAATATTCAAAATGCTGACCCCATCATAGGAGAGTAATGATTTAGAAATAGTGCAGTGATTATAAATTCTGATATAATACATCACAGACTTCAACTGCTGAATGATCTTAATGTTATCTTTTTTAGATGTTCACTTGAGGAGATGTCAATGTCTTTAACAAATTTATGTCCGTTCCCCCCCTCTGCCCCCCACCGAACCTCCATCTCAACATCATCACCTAGCAGAGTGCAAGAGAGGATTTTGGATAAGAGTTTCCAAGATTGTTGCTAATATCTCTTCAATTAAAAATTGGTTTTCTTTGAGGAATTCTCAGAGGCAGGGGCAATTTATTTGCAAGTGCCCTATTTAGATCTTACTTTTAAACACAGTGCTTTTGTTGCCCCCTCCCCCACTGAGATATAAGGAAGTCATGACTGACATTTTATTGATGCACTTAGCCTGTTC
>CM053508.1:50604542-50669694 GCA_028627145.1 Eidolon dupreanum | reverse complement strand
ATCACCTTCTGATTCAAAAGATGTTCAATATAATCTGTGATATGTGCAGGAAAATAGGAACTCTCAGGAAAGTTGTAGGTCACTCACTATCTGTAGATAATGAATGTATGGGCAAGGGAAACAGCCTCACAAAACCAGCCACAGATTTGGTCTAACCAGTATAAGAAGTCGCTCATATCTTTTGGGGTAGATGACTGTTCTGCCAAATCCATCGTTGACTAAGAAATATTGAAGATGTCTAGAGCAGTGTTTTTTGCAGTGAGTTTTAAAGTGATATAAGCCATCAACATAAGGAAAATCTGGGTAAAAAACCCAGATTCCTGGGCACAGACCTATTTGTAACACAATCTCTGGGAGACTGTATGTCATATACTCTCTATTTAGATTCCAAAATTGCTAATATTTGCCAAAGTTTCTTTATATTTTTGTATATATCTAATATAGAGGGGATCTTGTGCAATTTCAAAGTAAGCTGCAGACAATATGACAATTCATCAATAACTGCTACAGTAGAGGAGCATTTTTAACAGAACCTCTAGCACTTTTATTCGAGCTGCAATTTGAAACCAGTCCTTTTAGCAGTGTTTCCCAAATGTTAGCATGCATCACAATCGCCTGGACGTCTTATTAGAACACAGATTCTGACCCACTCCTGTAGTTTCTGATTCCATAAGTCTGGTGAGGCCTGTGAATTTCTGGTTCAAATAAACTCCCAGGTGAGGCTGATGCTGCTCGACTGGGGACCACAACCAAAACCCAAATGTTTAGCATCTAGAGGTACATGTGGAAGGAAAATTATGCAGGAACATGCCCTCCTTGCCATGGCCCACAGGGTCTAGTCTCGGAGCAACGTTGTGTTAGAAAGAACCCATCTCAACTGAGAGGAAATTCAAAGAAGCACAAATTCTTGATTTTATTTCTTGGAATATTTAGAGGTTAAATACGTGAAACATGGTAATTCACCTCTAACGTATCCTTTCGTTCTCATGTCTACAGCCCTCAAATACAAGGGGCAGCTCCTGTTTATTTTTTTAATACAACTTCTCCCCAAATAAAATTCCCACTAAAAAAATCCACCCAGTATTAAATTGGTATCACTTATCCCCCTACTCCCTTGCTTTTTCTTCTAAAATGTACATGGTATTAGAAATCTGAGAGAAAATGCCTGCCTAGCTGGGTCTCCTTAAATAGTAGGGGGTGGAGGAGTGCCAGGAAGAAAATGGATCTCCAGTCCCCCTGAACAGGTGGGAAGGCTCTGAAGACATTAATAATATTTATTCTATAACACAGATATTTATGGCATGCCTTATTTTTCTGTGACAATATTTTTTACTGAACGATGTATTGTATGCTTTGCTCTTTAATAATTATGTATGTGGAGTCATCATTATGATTGGATTTCATAGATTCAATTAAAGACTAATTTATTTGTCTAGTCTCCTATTACTGGTTATGGATAGCATTTTCATTTTTTTCTCTTGCTGTAAGTTGCTCTGCATAAATATTTATGTACTAATTTGATACTTTCCTTAGGTTCATTTGTAGAAGTAGGATTACTAGGTTGGAGATTGCAATTTTCAAATCTTTTTGTATATGTTTGCCAATTTATCTTCCAGCAATATATGGGTATGGTGATTTTGCCAGGATCTCAAAACTCAAGAGGTCGTCATTCTTTTGTAATCTTTGTCAGTCTGATAGACAAAAAAAATAAATATTTCTTTGGTCACTCTTAATATTGATACCTTTTTTTTATATGTTCAATAGTTCTCTTTTCATTCTTTAAATTGCTTTTCTCTCTGTAGCTTACTTTTTCATTGAGGTTTTAGTTTTGATGTTTTGTAAGAGTCCTTAATAGATTTTTAAAAAAAGTTGCTAATTTGAGAAATGTTTCCCAGTTTGGCACTGTCTTTTTTTTTTTTTCTTTTTAACACATCAAGCTTTTACATTGGCTACTAGAAGAATTAATTTTAACGAACAAACCTGCTTTGCTAAATAATTCTTTTCTAGCTTGTGGCTGCTACAGGCTTCAGTTCTTCTAGTCACAGCACATGTGGTACCATCTCATCTGTGATGGCCATCATTTGTTTCTCAGAGCATCAGGAACAAGAAGGCATTTGCTATAATTCTGTAGCACTGCTGTTTTGAATATAAATGAATTTGTTTGCAAATTCCACTTAAGAACTGCTTTTATCATTCTCATAGCTTAAAGTTATTAAGCTACACAAGAATTACATAAAGGATTTATCTGAAAGTTACATGAGATTGCCTTTTAAAATTAATGTTACTGACAAATGCCAGAGAATTGTAGCGAAGGCTGAGACCACTGTCAGCTGGACAGGTGGCTTCTTGTGGGAGGCAGGGATTTGAAATGTTTTTGTTGGGATTTCAGTAGGTAGAGGAGAAAGAAAAAGCAATTCTGAGTTTGGTTCTGTTTTCTTACAAGCAAGAAAGGCCTCTTCTCACACAAAACAAAACAAAACAAAACAAAAAGCGAATGGCAACGTTAGTACATGGGCCACCTGCTCATCTTCAGTTGTGATGCCCAGTAGCAAATATAAGCCCAACTGACCTTCTGGGCAACTCTCTACATGCAAAGCATGCAATGATCCTGAGACTTGGGTCAAACTTGGCAGTAAAATTACACAATCTTCATGATTCTGCTTGGAGAGAATTTTGCACTCTTCTATATCTTTATTTCAGGTTCATGCACTGGCTCAGATATTCGTACTGTGTAACTATAGAAGACTATAAATGATATTCTTTGATATGCTGAATGGCTGTGCAGGAATATAAATGATATTTACGAGGAAGTTGGGAGTGCTTTAAATATTGTGAAAATGCTGACTTTGACACATTGGGGATAATGATGCAGAAACAGTAGGCTCTTTGTAAACTGTTTAATGGCAACAATTTTCTAAATCAAAGCAATCTACACTCCCCATTTACAATTTCACCTCCAACTACGACAGTCTCATAAAGAGGTTTACTGCATGGAGTCTTTGCTTTGCTGAATGGTTATCTGGTATTCTGATGCTTCCAACCGTTTATATTTTATCTTGCAAAAACAGAATGTTATGTGGGCCTTGGAAGGGTATGTAATTTCGGCCAAAATATGGTTTTGTTAATAGATTAAAAAATCTGTTTAAGAAGCACAAATTTAAAAAAAGTGAGGTGATTTCCTTATGTTGGTGCTTAATATTCTAAATAAAGATTAATATTTGTGTAAGTGGGTTTGTGTGCTTGTAGAGAAATAATATAATGATAATGTACACATATCTCTGGCCTATTGAGTAATGGGTTTGCAGTAGTAAATGCCAAAAGGATTACACAGTGCAGCTCAATTACGTTTAATGTTTCAAATGGGGCAAAGTTTAATCTATATATTAACTATTGTATTTGCTAAATTATAGATATTTACCTTAAAATGCATATTTTTTTCTTTATGTGTGAGCAAAAAAGATATTCTTGTAATCTAATTATATTTGATTGTAGCCCATGCTGTTTGCATTTCATAATGCCAGCATTTATTCTGACCTGCTATATTCATTTAATGAGTTTATCTCAGAATTTTCTATGATTCTCTTTGCTTGCATCAGAAGGGAAAATAAGTTAATGTAAAACGGCAGAAGTATGAGAGAAATGCCTGCTAGAAAACACTTGAGTTTTTCCAAGGAAACCCAGAAAGAAGTTTCCTACTATGTGGTTGGTTCTTATAATATGGCGCGTTTCTAGAAATAAAAATTCTGCTGTACTCTGCTTTGAGTACATTTGAATAATGCATCTCAATGTTAGTAAGTTTCCTCTGATGCCATTTTATTTTCATTTGAAGAGATATTTCCTTTATTCTAGAAAGTAATTTTGTCATCTTTGATGGTACAAAACATGGGAAGAAAAATAAACATAGCTGCGTGCTCAGAAACACAATATGCCAACTTTATATCTCTGGGACTTTGCTATAAACTTTTATTTTAAATGTTCTGTGCGCTCACAAAAAATGTTGAAGATATGAAACACATATTAGATTTTTTTTTACCTCCAACACTAAATAAAAACTCATGCATGAAAGTGCCTTATAAAATGGATACTGTCCAAAGGAAGGAACAGAGATTTTTATGGTTCTAATACAGACCTGACAAAAAAATTAAGTTAAAAAGCACAGTCATTTCTTTGTGAGGAGTGTCACCAACCAGATAAGATAAAGAAAAATTGCACATTTAATTTTTGGTGGTCTTTAGTGTCTGTATAGTCTGCCCTGACCTTTTGGATCATGGTACATGTTTTCTCTGTAGGAATTCCAAGTCATTTTTATCACATTGAAATTCTTTGAAGAGTTCTTGAAGTTCAAAATCTCCTTATTTCACCTGATGCTCTCTATTTTGTATATTCTCCTGGGGGAAAAGGGAAAAGAATTCCAGCTTGGGGTAAGATTAGCAAAAGCTGTCAGTGCAAGCTGTGATATTATCATTATTTAGATAGTAGGAACTGACAAGAACTATGTGGAAACAATCCTTGTCTTTGTATGAAATTGCAAATCGGGTTAGAGACTTTCAATGATAATGACTAATGGAGTATAGATTTATATAGAAAATAATGAACACTGATTAGGACTGCAAAGATTTTTTTCCATGAATGTTTGAAGAATCCATATGAAACATTGGGGATGTGTAGAATTTCAGGGTGTATTTTTATTTTTAATTATATGCACTATGTTACTACCTTTTTTTTTTCCCAATATATGGTTGCATGGTTAATGTATAGATTATAGTTGGAGCAGGCTTAATTGTTAAAAGAAAATGGAGGGTTAATACAGAAGAGGAGAATTTTCAATGAGCACCTCAATTTCAGGAAAAATATAAAACCATGAAATGAAAATAGTCATATATGTTAGTATATATGTATATTTTATTATATCTTCATAGAACCAAGTCGTTTAAGCTTAAATAGTCAGTATTTGATACATTAAAAAATCAAATGAAGATTTTGTATTATGTTCTGGAATGTACAATGGAATGAGTTGCTCATTTTGACTGTAGATAGTGGAGTGCCACTATTTTAAATATTAATCTCTTTATTTATGAGTGTGACAATTTCCAGAGGGCAGTAAGCTTTCCCTATTCTTCATATGCACATTTTTTCCCCCAATAATACTGTGTGTCAGATGCTGGCATTCACAACAATGATTTTGTCTTTTTGTTTAGTTTTTGTAAAACCACGTTGGACTTCTTCAGAGTAACACAACATAATGTAAACCAACTTCAGAGTAATACATCAATGCAGACAAGACAGTTTATACATTAGAGCTCAATAGCCATTATTCTTTAGTTTAGGCTAATTGAAGCTTGGCAGAAGTTAAACTAAAATTAAGCAGGTATAAGAGAGGCATGCTCGCCACCATTAAAAGAATAGTGAAGAACAGCTTAATTTTTTGGAAAATGCCCTTTGAGCCTTGTAGAGTGAGTGTGGTCAACAGATTACAACAATTGACAAGTTAAAATAATTGACTCATTTGGAGAAGAATTAGGTTCTTTGTAGCAAAGTGCCCAAACAGAGGCTGGTCCCATGAGCAACAGCTGTGGTAGCTCATGAGGCAATAATCTATCCAGGTAGTAGATTTTGTAGGGTGTTTATTTAGCTGTTCTCTTTTAGAGGCTTTGTAACACAAACTTCTTTGTCACATTTGGAGAACGAGATTGCTTAAATTGTGTGATGGAAATATGGCATTTACCAGTCATCTTTAGTCTATACTCAGTTTAATCAAGAAATACTTATGTGGTCATTTTCATTGCAGCTGATATGCGTTCTTTGGGATGAAGTGAGAGTTTCCTTAATAATATTGATGCACATTGTTTTTTAGAATCATTATACTTAGTGTCATTTCCTCCCCAGTATACTTAGAGTTCATTCTCTTAAACTTGTGACATGATTACTTTCAGATTCAGTTGGAGGATATTTGAGTGCCAGTATGCATTTCTTAAGCTCCAACACATCTCTCCTTCTAAGTCCATTCCTGTGAACCATGACATGACCACAGGTGGCAAAGAGAAGTGACCTGGCCTTAATACCCCCTGCAGTTCCGAATGTGTGATTTTTGTTTGATGATTTTAATTCTGTGGAACTCCCTAGACTTCAACTTAAATTTATACTATGTAGCCAAAGAAGTCACATGATGAAAGACCGGGGAAGTTTTCTAAAGACTAATGAAGGTTTAACATAAGCAGGGTACGAATAACCCATGACTGGGAACTAAATGTGAAGAAGTACTCAGTTTTATTTTATCTTTCTTTATTTGAAATTTTTCACAATACAGAATTTTATCTTTGTTTTACCAAGTGATAAAAGGCAATGCAAAGATGTATAAAGAAAAAGCTGATCATATTTCTTACCCTATGACTTTATTCCAGTCTCCCCACATGATCCACAGTAGGGGCAGCTTGCTGTCTATCCTTACACCTTTTTAACTGCTTAAACATGATATTAGATTTAACTTCCATGTCAGTGGTGGTATTGTTTTACTAAAATAATATTCTACATACATTAGTGTAATTTGTACTTTTCACTAAAAATCTAATGGAATGAACAAGTCATCAGCACAAGACATGCGAGCAGGGGAGCAAAAATTAGGGAGTGTTTGGAATATTGTTAGGCGTAGATGGGAGAGAAGCAAGTTCAATAATTACAAGGTCTGTTGAATACTATGGGGTAAGATGGATGTACCAAAGATTACTTATTCAGTAAAAATTAGCTTCTTTATTACTAGTACTCAAAGATGTAGAACCTTTAGAGCAGTCTGTGAAAATCAGTATAGAGTCACTCTCATCTTGTCATGAGAAAAGGAACTTTTAAGACAACAATGAAATATTGTTTCTCTGTGATCATTAAAAGTTCTGATAATTCCAAAAAATAAAGAGGGTGTAGAGAATAGGAGCACTACATGTACTGCTAGCAGCAAAAATTGGAAAATAGCTTTTCATATTTCTATAAAGTTGAAAGGGTGTGTGTGTGTTTATATACATACATACATACATACATATATATACACACATATATATATATGCATGCATATATATTTTAAATCTGACATTTCTATGCTAGAAATGTACCTGAGAACAGAAGTTGTCAGTTTGTCTCAGGACCCCTTTACAGTTTTGAAAATAATTGGGAACCCCAAAGAGCTTTTGCTTATATAGGTTTTTCCTATTGATTACTAATATTAAACATTAACTTTTAGATAAATTTAAAGTGTTCTTTCATTTAGAAGTAACAAAAGTAAGCTCATTGTATGTTATCATAAATGGCATATTTTTATTAAAAATAGCTATGTTCAAAACAAAAATTTTACAAAAAACATGACATTATTTTACAGCTTTGCAAATCTCTTTAATGTTTGGCTTAATAGGAAACAGCTCCTCTGACATGTTGTTTTGGTTGCAGTATATGAAGAAAATCTAACTGCACACTGATGTATATTAGATATAATGCTTGACAACAGACAGGGTGTTTTCATAGCCTTTTCAGATGTTTATGGGCACTTCTTTTGACATTATACCAAAACTCGACAAGGGGTAGTTTTGCAAAGTTTAGTGGCAATCTGAAATACTATCGGAGAACTTTTATGCTCTGTTTCTACTCTGTTAGCTTGCATTCTGAATGGGTCTTTACCCATGTAATTTTGTAACATCATGTAACTGTCACTGAGTTCTTCAGATATTCCAAGGGTTGACACATTTCATAATGCAATATAAAAATCACTTTCATTAATATTACTACTGATTTAATCTGAAAAGTCTTAGAGTGCTAGGAAGCTGGAAAGATCATAGTGGCAGATAAGTTTTCAAAAATTATAATGTTCAAATGAAAGCACACATTTTTAATGGATAATAAGTACTGTCAATTTTTATTTTGTTTGAAATGATAATGTCACTATTTTCAAGAAAATTTCTTCTAAATACCCAAGTTTGAATCGTAGTTTTTTTTTTTTTTTTTTTTTTCAGTCTTTCAAGTAAAACATGCATCCCATGAAGGTGTAGGGAAGGTAATGTAGCTTATAACTTGATTACACAAGGGCTTATCCTTAGGACAACCATTCTAATTCAGTATTCAACAAAAGGGCTTTCTGCATAATTTTTGTTATTAAAAGGACATATACTTGAGGATGGAGACCTAATAAAATTAATGATTTTTGCTGCTTGAACAAAGACCTGAGGCTGGCACTTTTTTCTGCTGCTAGCATGTTGGAAGTAAAAGATACAACGATACTAGCAGAGTTTGGTGTTACTGTTTTAATTTTGCTCAGGTGCCCAGAGTTTAAGGTACCATTGATTTTACACCATCAGTGCTATGTCAATGCAGTGGAAAAGTAAAATCACATTTTAGTATTATTAGTAAAATACTTTTTTCTTTCTGGATCTCCTGAAAGAGTGTTGGTGACCCTCATGGTTCTGTGGACCACAATTTGAGAATAATTGCCTCAGAAATACTTGCATGTTTCAGCAAATTATATCTACAAGTATGTTTATAGTTCAATTGTGTTTAATAGAAAAATACTCAGAAATGACTCCAATGACCATTAACTTGAAGACGAATAAATTGTAGTGTAGTATAGGTATGTAATGGGGTTCTTTCTTAAAAACAATGTTAGCTGAAAAAAAGAAGTAAAAAAGATTATAGCAGACTGATGCTTCTACTAAAATTTGATCTCTGTGAGGGTAGGTGTTGTCTATTTTATTCATGTTTGTGTCTTGAATAAATAAAAGTGCCTGGCACCTAATAGGCACTCAATAAGTATTTTTTAATAAAAGAATAATTTTCATGAATAAAATTCAAGTGCATGTAAATCTCAATAATATAATGTTTAGAGAACACCAAGGGAATAATAAACTTCATTCTCCCCCTTTTGATTTCAAAACAAAATTTTTAAATTGGCCCAAAAAGTGAGTTAACATTTCTATTTAAAATGGTTATTTTGGGTGTAATATTTTTAGAAACTGTCATATTTCCTGTTCTCTGTCTTCTGAGTTTTTCTGGAAGTGAATTTTATAGTTCATTTAATAAAGGAGAGGTTGAGGGGAATTTAGAAATATGCATAAGGACATGCTGTCTTCTGTTTTTGAGTTTTTGATTTCCAGTCTGTGCCCCCTCTTCTTTCATGACCATCAAGTGTTTGCAGGTTGTTGAATTTGTTGTAGTTGTTTTCAGCATAATTTTATGTAATCATTAAATAGATAACATTCAGATTTCATTTAATGGGAAAGGAAGGATGCTGAAAATTAATTTTTTTTTAAATAGAAGCTTATTTTTTGAGATGCCAAGTTCTTCTGGTGAGGATATTTATTTCTGCTGGTTTTAATACAACTGTGTGAATGTGCGTTATGTGTGAAATTAAACTTTATAAGCACCCAAGTTAAAAACACTAGCATAAAATATTCTTAAGCTTTTGATGGTTGAAAATTAGCTGCAGGAATCCACATGTGCAAGTACTTTTAACAGAGGCCCCAATTCCAAAGACTCTTGTTTTTCTCAAAAGTTCATTGAAAATTCTTTTCTGTCAAAAAAATAATAACAGGTGTTGGTGAGGATGTGAATAAAAGGGAACCCTTATATTCTGTTGATGGGATTGCAAATTGGTACAGCCACTATGGAAAACAATCTGGAGGTTCCTCAAAAAATTAAAAATGGCTCTACCTTTTGACCCAGCAATTGTATTTCTGGGTATTTATCCAAAGAAAACCAAAACATTTAATTCGTAAAGATCTATGCACCTCTATGTTCATGGCATGCTATTCACAATAGTCAAGACATGGAAACAACCTAAATGCCCATCAACAAATGACTAGGTAAAGAAGTTATGGTACATATATAATGGAATATTACTCAGCTATAAAAAAAGAAATCCTGTCATTCTCAATGACATGATGGACCTAGAGGTTATTATGCTGAGCAGGATAAGTCAGACAGAGAAAGATAAATACCATATGATTTCACTTATATGCAGAATCTAGGAACAAAAAGAACAAGGTAATTGAAAAGATTACATAAATAAAGATTACAACCTGGTGACAGCCAGAGGAGAGGGCAGTTAGGAGGCTGGGAGAAAAAGGAGATAAGGGTTAAAGAAGTACAAATTAGTAGTTGATAGATGGTCAGGAGGGTGGGGAGCACGGCACAGGAAATGCAGTCAGCAGTAATGAAATGGCTAGGTGGAGAGCCAGAGGGAAGATAAAGTAATCAGGGGGATCATTTCATAAACTATATAAATGTCTAACCAAAGTACTATAACCTTGAAACTAATAATAAAATAAAATGAAAAAAAAAATCATTTTCTGTTTTCTTTCCCACCTAGTTCCTTACATGTCTCATGAAACTTTTAAACAGTTATAACTTTTAAGTTATAAGTGAGTTCGTAGAGGTATTTATAAAATATTTCTGCTGTATAAAGCACTTAACTCAGAATATTAGATATATCTATACATTTTAATTACATTTTATAAAGATGGACAGTCGACATATGACAGTATAAATATTTTGAAGTCTCATATATTATGGGAAGTGGCAGCATCGGGATAACATTTTCCTTGCTATCCCGATTATCTGTCAGTGCCATCCCACCTATGGTTAGCTTGAAGATTACAGAGCCAAACAACTCTTCTCCACTGAGAATTATTATCCCCTAGGAAGGAAAAAATTCATAGCATTAAACAACCATCACCTACAAAAGGGGGAGCTTCCTAATCTCACTCCATTTGAGGTTAGCTAGTGGAAAATTATTGTTTTCCTTTGGTGGTATCATGTTTTGCTTCTTGCTGCCTATGACTTTGTGTGGTCTTCACATCTGACGGAGCGGTTTTCTTTTCTAGCCTTTTTCAGATTGACTTCGGTGGGGAAAGATTTTCCTTGAAGTTAGCTCTGAGGGCACCAGCTGGGTAGGGTTCAGCATCTCTGGTTTCTGGGAGACCACAGTGGCATAATCTCTGTGCATCTCCATTAGCTGAGGTCATTTTTGGCAAAGATTGTAGAGATTTTCTGTGGCCAAGACTGCAGAGGTTCTCTGAGTGGCAGTGATTGCTAGGACTATTATAATCCTCAGCGCCAAAGGCTGCTGGGTCCTCTTGCTCTTCTTTTTTGTCTGTGGAGGATGTTTTAGCCAACGCGTTCCCTCTCAGGGCCAGGTCTGGTACACTGGCACTCAGTGCAACAGCAGAGCCACGTCATGGTGTCAGCGGCACGCACAACTACCGGAGTGCCTGGGTCCTGGGTCACAGGTGTGCTTTCTGTGGTGGCGGCTGGTGGTTGGTACAGACTTGGGCACGTCATCCATGGAACTGAGAAGTCTGAGACTCTGGGTCTCAGTGCAGTGACGTGGGCCTCATATGTGTGGAGGTGACTAGCAGTAGCACAGATCCTGAGATGAAAGGGTACAGCTCTGTTGGCGTCTTTGGCCTCCAGCGGGATGTAGTAGTAGCACATCCTGGGGATGGTCGGTCAGTGGCCTAACTCTGGCCCTAGGAGGCAGTTGGAAAACAACAGTAGCTAAGCTCTGGTCCTTGGACTCAGGAGTGGGGCAGTGTAGGTAAAATGCTTCCTGTGTTTTTCTATAGAGCCATCCTTGGTATTTGAGCTTAGCAGGTTTTCCTCCACTTCTTTGTTGTAGTCCTGACCTTTCTCAGAGCTGTTTTCACTGATTCGTTATTATTGTTTGGTTGATTTTGTTGCAGAGACAAGTGTTGGGACTCTCTAGCCCTCCATCTTGCTGACATAACTTCCTCAATAATTTTAAAAGTGAAAAACAATCAACATCAAAAACTATTGGTTAAATTGTTGTCTGGTGACCACCAAGAAATTGTCATCATTTTTTAAAAATTGCACTATAATTGTATTGATTAAAATGTTGCTGGAAATAAATGATTCATTAATAAGGATCTTAGAAGACATTTTTTTTTGTTCTATAAAGAATTCTCGATAATATTTCTTAATGACACTTCACTAATATCTTTTTGCTTTTTGTGGGGCAGGTTACTGGACTCTTTAAAGGAAAATAAACCAACAAAAGTAGTCTTTGTGACTATGACCTGAAATGCACAAGCCATTGCAGAAAAGTTTGATAGATTCAATTACTTTAAGAAAATTCATATGTCAAAACTCCCATAAATAAATTTGGAAGACAATTTGAAAAAGTAATTTTTGGAACTTCTCTGAGCCAAAATGTTAATTTTTTCAAAATAAAAGATTTCTAGACATATGAAAAAGACCCATAACTCAGTAGAAAAGTAGACAAAAAATATGAACCAAAAGTTCACAGAATAGGAAGTACAGATGACTCTTAAACAATACATAAGAGAAATATAAAATAAAACAACCAAAACCCTACTTTTTCACCTATCAAATTGGCAAGCATCCAAACAGTGTTAATGCTGTGGTCCTATCTGTGGATAAAATCAAAACCACTGCCTTTGGGATCATAACTTTATACAGTCTCTATGTGGGCAAAGTTGACTGTACTTATGTACATTATAAATACATACACTTTTTTACCCAGAACTTTTACATCTTGGAAATTTTAAATGTATTATATGCTAGCAAACGATGTCCCCAGGCAACGGTTCCCAAACTTTTTGGCACCAGGGACTGGTGCTCCTATGAGAATCTAACGTCTCATCATCTGAGGTGGAGCTGAGGAGGTGATGCTGGTGCTGGGGAGCAGCTGCAAATACAGATGAAGCTTTGCTCACTCACCAGCCGCTCACCTCCTGCTGTGCAGGCCAGTTCCCAACAGGCCACAGACTGGTACCAGTCCACAGCCCCGGGGGTTGGGGACCCCTGATCTAGAGTACAGTCATCACAGCATTGCTGGTAGAGCAAAGACTACAGGCACGTGATTATCCATTTTATCCATAGGGTTCTGATTAAATATAGAGCAGCATACTCTGTATTATTACTTTAAAAATGAACATGATGCCTCTGTATGTATTAATATTTAAAAATCAACAAAAACATATTATGAATGGAAAGGGGCAGGACAGTATATAATGCTTGTGTGGAAAAGGTGTAGGTTACACATACCTACATATCCACATTCATATATATGTTCATAAAATTTTTATATAAAATGGACATATATATACAAATATACATGGGATGTATTTAAATTCAATTATAAGAAAGCATATATGCTTCCACTGAAAAAAAATATTTTTAGAAATATGCTCAGAAAACTGAATATATTTACTGTCACCAGGGAAGAGTACCAAATGGCTGTAGATAGGATTGGGAGGGTGACAACATTTTCTTTTTCTTTTTACAAAATTTGGAGTTTGAATAATGTAAGTGTACTAAATGAAAAGTATATTTAAAATACACTATAAATAAAGTAGTAATAAGACTACCTATAGTTTGTTTCATTTATATTCAATAATTATTTGCAAGATTATATTGAGTACAGGAAAATTTATTAAAATCACAGAGTACTTGTACTTTTCTTCCTTTTTTAAAGTCTCAATCTGCTGTTACACTACAAATAGGATAAAATAAGTGGGTCATTTCTTTCTGTGCCAGTGTGTTTATTCTTTCTTTCTTTCCCGTCTTGTCTTATTTTTTCTTCTGCTATATTAGGCAAAGCAAGGACAACACTTAAATATATGAGTGACAGCCTGTCACTGGAAAAGTTCATTGTGGGAATTTTTATGAGCTTATGACATCTTTGTTAATAAGCACTTAAAATTAACATCTACACAATGTTAACAGGGTGTAGTGAACTGCATTGCAACCTAAGCTATTTCATATGCATGTGTTTTCAAGATATCTGAGCTTTTCCTTTTTGCTATGCATAATTTATTTTCTTTTACTTAGTCTATATAGTAACTACCACCCTTGGACTGGTCACTTTTTATGTTGCTAATATATGCTCCCTCACTGAGGCGAGGTAGAGGTTCTCCTGATACCAAAGCAGCATTTTTTTTTTTTTACTAGGATCCTAAAAAGATGGTCTTTCTTAGTTCACTTATAATTTTATCCTAATTATCTTTGGATAATTGCTGCCTAGCAAACTACCTAAAAAAAACTAGAGGCTTATCAAATCATTTTATGCAGCTTATGATTTTCTGGGTAAGGATGTTAGGAAGGGCTCAATTGTGTGGTCTGGTTTTGATCAATAGCTGAGGCTGGAAGATCCATTTCTAAGATAGGTTCACTCAGATGCGTAGCACCTCAGTTCTCTGTAGCTTTGCTCTCCACATGGCACATGGTCCTTCAGCGCCCTCCTGCGTGGTTTGGGGTTCTCCTAGTTTGGTAGTATCGGGATAGGCACTTCTCTTCTGTGGCAGCTGTTTTCCAAGAACAAGTGTTCCCAGAGACAGAAAGTAGGAGCTGCCAGCCCTTTAGAACTGGACCTGGAAACTGGCACCGAGTCACTTCTTCCATATTCCATTAGTCAGTGAAGTCAGAGTCTGGTGAGGTTCAAGGGGAGGGGACATGGACCCAACCTCTCGATGGGAGGCATATCAAAGGTTTTGTGGCCAATTTTAATCCATCTTGACTCCTTTGTTTTAAAGAACTTGGGCAGTCCCCTAAAGACTGTATTGGAAAGTTTTTGAATGCCATCACTTAGCTCAAACCCCAAAGTGTACCATCCTACCTTGTTAGCAATTAACCTGTGCTTCTGTACCAAGTCAAAGCAACTTAATTTTTTTTTACCTTATTAGGAAATATCTGCCCTGATGGGAACTCCGAATATTGAGTTTAGCCTCTGTTCTTTCTATCAATCTGAGCAGCCTGTAACCTGACCCTCAGTCCCAAAGCTATGCTTACTCTCTCTTCTATAAAAGCCTTTTAAAAATAACTTTCTTGATCTTCCATCTTAGTATGTCAGACAGACTGAAGTAGCCACTGAGAACCTACTTATGCAATGCCACCACTAACAAGACCCTGGGGCTTATTTCCAATTCCTCAGCTTTCTTATTATTCAACCAATGTATAAGAGTATGCTTTGCATCTCACGTGCATTTCCCCAGCACCAAGCAGATCTAGGAATATGGCCAGTGCTCGGTATGTCAGCTGTGCAAATGAATGGTGATAAAACAAATTATTCTCTCTCAACTCTTATGAACCTAACCTTTTTCCCTCCTTCTCCCCTTTACGACTACCTTTTTTTGGACTACTATTAAATCTTGTTCATCCAACATCTCCTGATCAATTCCCCTGATACTGGTCTTGTTTGCTTCCTAGTCTTCACATTGCAGCTAAAGTGATCATCATAATGTGAAAATCTAATGATGTGATTTCCATGCTAAACTTCTTTGATGGCTCTGTTGCCACCAGAGTAAAGTCAAATAACTTACAAGCCTCTACACGATTGGCGCCTGCTTTCCTCTAGCCTCATGACCTAGTTCCCCTTCTTACTTGCTGTTCCAGCTATATGGACTAATTTTCTTCCCTTAGTGTGCTTTGCTTATTCTTAACTTCACACCTTTGTGCATGATGATACCTCTACCTACATCACTTTTCCCTTTTCATCTCCCTCACCCTTACCACTTCTTAAATCTCAGGTTGGAGGACTGTTCCTTCAAGAAGCTATCCCTGACCCACCAAAGCTGGGTCCATTACACTTTTATATACTCCTATTTCACCCTCTTATTTTCTCTGTGATAAATATCTTTGCACATTACTGTTTGGCTTGGCTTATTTGCTGGTCTATATTTTCTCTTAGACTGGAAGCTTGCAGGGCACAAAAACTAAATTTTTTGAGTGTTGTATTGCCATTGCCTAGAACAGTGCCTGGTACACCCTAGGCTCCACATAAAGATCAGTTGTGTAAATAAGTCAAATTTATAGTAAACATGCTTTCATTAATGGTTCATTGAGTAAAGCAATTTAGCCCATTGTCTTGATAGCATGTTTTTTGCTGACTAGAAGTTAGATACCTAGCTAGTTTTTTCTTTTCTTTTTCTTTATTTTCTTTTCTCCCCTCCTTTCTCCCTTTCTCCCTTCCCTCTTCTTCCTTCTATCCTTCTCCCACTTTCCCTCTTTCTATCTCTACTTCTCTTTTTTTCTTTCCTTTTTTTCTTCCTTTCTTCCTTTTTTCCTTCCTTCCTTCCTTCCTTCCTTCCTTCCTTCCTTCCTTCCTTCCTTCCTTCCTTCCTTCTGTCCATTTCTCTACTTCTTTATTTTTTCAGTTGAGATTTCCATGGGAGTGACTTCCAGATGAATGGAAAGTTACTGTATTTTATAATATCACCTTTCCATAATTATATCGAATTTTGAACACTAGGTAATTTTCTCCAGGTCTCAAATCTTTGCCTACTATGCAGATATTTTAGAATAAGTTCTTTGTTCTCTATCTGCTATATCATGTATTTAAATCATAGTTTACTATCCATCTCTTCTTCAAGAAATGTTGTAATTCTTGAGTTATCCCATTCCAACTATTTCTTTTCTTGTGAAATATTCTTGGACTTGTGATACCCACAGTTGTGTCCAGTGACAGTCACTCCTGCTTTCCTTTGTATAAGATTGTAGGAGCTGGCACTACATCTGTCTTTGGGTATCCTGTAGTGCCGATATCACAGTAAGCCTTTGTTGGGATTCATGGAAACTGCGTTTTTATGTGAATAGGTTAAGAATTAACCTATTTAAAATCATGATTGCTTATGAATATATAAGATGTAGGTCAAAAAATGGACCTATAGATCATAAGCCTCTTAAGCAGAAAATATATGTGTTTTTGAATGCACATATTTTTGTTTGGTTTTACATTCTTGCTTTAACACGTAGCAAAGATTTGAATACATCTGTGACCCTGTGCTTGCTCTTTCTTCTTGCATGTGAACTATCAACGCTTTCAAAGTAGAAACTCTTTACACAGCTACTGACATTCGTATGATTACAAACCATTGGATGAGAAGACGTCATCACCCCTTTAAAATACATATTCTTTTACATACATCTTTATTTGAGGACATTTACAACATTATTGCTGTCCCCTGTGTATGAGGGGATTGAGGGTCATATGGCAATCCTATATAAACTTTGTAATCTTCAGCACGGGATATTCTGGTGAATTGAATATCCTAATTAATGAAGTTACTACCATTTATACCATATGTGAATTACCAAGTTTTGCAAACTAGAGTACAAAATCATTAGGTTTCTCTCTTTAAAACCCACATTATGGCCCTTGTATTTTCTAGTCCCTCAGCATGGAGTACAGTTGCTTATTCAAAGGATACTCTACATTGTATTCATTCAGTGGATTTGTTTCTGATGATCTATGATGATTCATAAAGTGGTATAGAATTTGTTTGTTTGTTTGTTTGTTTTTTTCAGGCGAGGCAACCCTTGGTTGACCTCACAGATTGCAAGGACTTTTTCAGCTTACAACCCCTTAATTTTCAGTTTTTATTTCTTACATCTACAGCACCTGGTCATCCTAGGTGGTCTCCCATCCAAGTACTAACCAGGCTCGACCCTGCTTAGCTTCTGAGATTAGATGGGATCGGGCTGGTTCAGGGTAGCATGGCTGTAGACTAAGGTGGTATAGAATTTAAAACTATGAATACTAGTTATTATTATACCATGAAAAGTTGGAAGTGAGAATCGTGATGGAGAATGCCTGGACATTAGCTGACTCTATGATCACTTTCAATTTTTATCCAAATTAGTGGAAATGATTCTAGTTAGTGTGCAGATTCATAATAATGCACTAGAAATCTGGTTTGTTCTAGGGTTTTTTTTCATGTCACTGCACCATTTCCACTTTCTCTATCTTTGCAGGCTCTGCCTGCAGCCCATTTACCAAGCCCGGGTCAGGTGCTGTGTTTATCTTACCATGTCCCTGATACGTGTTGTCTCTTGTTTTCTCTCGTGTGCGAACGTGACTAGCCCTTCCAAAGGGTTGTAACATGCTGAAGTTCTATAATTCCTAAAATCAGAAGCTTCCTCTGCTGTAGGGAGCATTTTAATTAGAAATCTCTGTACCTTAAATTTTGTCACATGTTTTCTTCTTTTAAAGTGGCTTTTGTGAACTTCATTAAATCAGTTATAGAAGATGTGGTGTCTGATCTGTGGCTTTACTGAGCTGCCGATTGGCTGGTTGTGCTACTTGGTGTATCTTCTGGAATGCTAAGTGTGTTCCAGAATTCTATAATCTGTCTTGTTTAGTGTACTGTCCATAGGTTACAAGTCATTACTTAGAAAGAAAATTGTCTTCTCTGTTCCATGCATCTGAATTTTAACTGCAGCTGTGTTGTAAGTCAAGTATGTGCATCTCTGATTTCAATCTGTTAATTTCTCTGAGTACATATTTTAGGAGTATAGAAGACTATATAGACCTGGTCGTAGGTATAAACTGTGGCCATATTCATATAAATATATATTCCAAGAACTGATATGAAGTTGGCAATATATTTTTTAAAAAATTCAAACTACAGCTACTGACAATAGTTTAAAACTCGTACTTGTTTTCTGGTTGGTCTCCCCAAATGGGAGATTTGTGATTAGAATACTATTGCAAATTGCTGTTGCTTAAGATAGCTTTATTTTTTTACAAGTTGCTTTTAAAAAGATTTTTTAAAATATCTACCCTCAAACATCAACAGCACATTTGGACTCATTTTTTTTAAAGGAAAATAAATGTAATTGGTGCCAAAATATCTGAAAACAGGCATGCTTGCCAGGATTGTGATAACAGTATGTAGGTAGTAGAGGAATGCAGGGTGGTTGCAAATTTTAAACAGGGTTCAGTCCTCTGCATGATGAAATGGAAGTAGTATTGGACCAGGAGTGGGGAGATCTGGGTTGTGGTCTGGGTTATGCTCTAGTCTACCTTACTTCTCTTTCCTTATACAAACATTCTCACCTCCCTTTGCTTCTGTCTCCTCTTTTGTGGAATAAGGATGTAGACTAGCTGATTTCTAAGACCTAACTGTGAAATCTCGGCTGCCCTAGATTTTAACATGGTCAATAAACAAAGAAATAAATAGGACAGTTTGACCTTAAGCTATTAGACTGTACAACCTCTACAGAATAACATTTAGCACTAAAGTCACCGAAAATTAGCTACTTATCCCAGTGTCTACAAGATGTCAACTCTGAATGCCTAGAAATCAGCAATACTGGACTGATTTCTTTCAGGTGGAGTATTGACTGTCATTGATACCAGGAGCAGAACAGTAATAGAAATGCAGAGATGTGTGAGAAGGTCATTAGCTTGCAGCCAACATAGTCTGTGCAGGAGGTAATTTGGGTTCTCAGAATTGCTGGAGCAGCTTCTTTCATTCATTGGATCTGAAATTTTCCAGTCTTGACCAGTATTCCCGTTAGTGTGAGTGTTAGCAATAACCTTAACTGGCCATCTACTTTAGTCAGTATTTTCTTTGTTAAGTCATACCTGGAATATCATTCTACATATAACAATCCAAACTAGTAAAAAGTACTTGCAAAAGTATATATTGACCAAACATTAAGTATATGTTATATGTTCTATTTTAGTCAAAGATATACATTTTAATTTCTGTGAATTTGGAAGTATTGATAACATTTTCCAGTTAAAATTAGCAAATTGTTTCTCTTAGTGGTAAATAAAATACCGATATGACGTTGCAGCTTACAATCAATGATACCTGATATGTGATGGATTATGGTATTAACCTGTATCACCAAACATGATATGAATCTCTTTATTTAGACAATATTCATAATAAAATAGAGACTAAAAACCCCCTTTAATAGGTTTAGGATGTTGGGCATGAAGGACTTTTGCCAAAAACAACCCCGGTGATGGTTGAGGCACTATCTCATACTGCTCCTCTCTAGCCTGTGTGTGCTTACTTTACTATCTACTGAAAAAGTGTTTTTATAGAATTAGGAATCTTTAAGTAAATGGATTTTCCTTTTTGCAAGTGCACTTCTTTACAAGAAAATAGGTGTAAAGCACTCAGCGCAGAGCCTGATGCAGAATAAATGGCAACCATAAAGTGCCTTCTGGGTAAGACCACTTTCAGGTTAAGTGCATGGATTTTGCATTTTTATATTTAGCCCTCTGTAAGGGTAACCATTTCTCACCAGAGGCAATGAAGGGCCAAACTTTAGAGTTTTAAGCCAAGGAAGAATCCATCTTACAAATGACGGGACCACTCTGACAATGGAAATAACTAGGCTCCAAGGTATAGATTTGTTTTTGAATTTTTTATTCGGACATATTTTTAGACTTACAAAACAGTTCAAAAACAACAACAACAACAACAACAACAACAAAAACCATTTCGTGTAAACTATTCTCTCAGATTTCCCAAACTGAGATTTTTAAGAAAAACAGTGCAGTTATCAAAATCATGAAATTAACCTTGATCCAATACTATTTTTTTTTTTTAGTCAGAGATTAGCATCCTTTTTCTGAATAAATTTTTTTGAATAAATGCTTTTGGCTTTGCTGGCTATCAGGTCTCCGTAGCTACTCCTGATCTGTATTTTAGTACAGGACAGCTGTAGAGGATACTTGAATGAATAATAATGGCTGTGTTTCAGAAACTTTAATTGTAAAAATAGGTGACCAGCTGGCCTCAGTTTGCCAATCCATGAAATCTACAGACCTTTTTCAAGATTTGACAGTTTTCCTACCAGTGTTTTTTTCTTTGGTCCAGAGTCCAATCACAGGCCACATATTGACATATCTCCTTGGTTTCCTTTAATTTGAAAAAGTTTCTCAGTCTGTTTTTATATTTTCTGACTCAAAACTTCTGAAGCATATTGGCCAGTTGTTTTGTAGGCCATCTATCATTTTTGGTGTTTTCTGGTATTTCTTTATGTTTATATTTAGATTGTACATTTGAAGAATAACACAGAGACAATGTTGGGACCTTCTCTGTGCATTGTGTCAGGAAGCACATGATGTTTCTTTATCCCATTATGTTAATGTGGGTCACTTAGCGTGTTATCTGCCTGATTTTTTCACTGTAAGATGATTGTTTTTCCATTTGTAATTTAAGTTACTGTCTTCCCTTTGTAATGATCTTACTTTGTAACTATATACTCATACTTTTGCCCATTAATTTTAGTGTCATTTGTTGATTCTTTCCTTAGTAATTGTTGAATCCACAGTTAATATAGTTTTTTGCCAAATGATGTTATTTTAGTTTCTTTATTCCTTTTTCATTTCCAGTTGGAATTTTTAAGGACCTACTTTTCCATATTCCTTATTTGTTTGTTTATATTAGTATAAAAACATAAATTCTTATTTTATGCTGTAGGCTAAGCTTTATTGCTATCACAGTTTATTTTGTTTTTCAAAATTACCCCAGATTTTGCTGCTCGGAGGCCCCTTTGGTAAGCTGTGTCCTTTTTTAGTGTCCCCATTATTTTAAAGCACATTTTAATGTAAATCCTTATGTTTGACACTTCAAGATGTGCTTTGCTTGTCCCAGTCTTGGAATCAGGGTATTTTACCTAGAATTCCAGATTTCTTCTATTAAATAATAGTATTTAGAAACCATGATCAGAGGAGTTACACATTATTGTTACTGGAGTACTATTGGCTGTAGGCCCTCTCAATGAACAGAGCTAGGAAATATATGCACAAGTGTATATATCTATGTCCACAACAATGTCTGTATCTATCAATGTATATATTAAAATCCATGAGTTCATACCAATACCTCTCATTTCAATCCAACATAATAGTAATCTAGTCTTTCCTTGTTTCTTGTTTATAACATTTCCAGTGAGAAAGCTGGCCCCCCTTATCCATGGTATACTCACTTATTTGTTTAATCCTAGAATAGTTTTGGAATTGGTAAACTATATCCTTGTGAAAAGAAACCTGTTTGTATGCATTTTTTTCCTGATCTTTAGCCTTAGATTATATACTCAATATATTATTTTCCAACATAACTCTTGCTTCAGTGTGGTTATGCTATTCATTTACAATAAAGTTAATTTTATTTGTTAGTGTTTGATATTATACTCCCATACTTATTTATTGGAATTATTTATTATATAATATGTGAAACATTACTATAGTTCTAAAGTCAGAAATATACAAAAAGTTATACTCAGAAATGTGGAGGATTATCTCTTTAGCTTGCAGTTTTTATATAAAACAAACAAACACACACAAAAAAAACCCTATAAATGTGAGAGAAAACACAGTAACACAGTTATCAGTCATTTACAGTCAGGGGAGATGAAGGGTTTGAGAACTTCATTGGTCAAAGATGATAGGACTAATTCCCATGGATATTAGACACGGGGAAAAATGGAGAAGGGCATATTCCCTTATATTCCCACTGAAGGGGAATAGAATCCCAGTACTAAGTATAATTGACAGTTTCTCTTTCTAGAGGCCACCTAGGTTGTGGACTAGTTAACGCTTTGCATGTGCCTTACTGGGAAAAAATTAAGAGTTTACTGAACAGGTAACAATGCAGAAGCCCTGACTTAAAACTTTAAATAAAAAGTTTCAACTATAGTTTATATTAATTAGGCAATCAAAAACTTTTTTGTTTGCTTTTTTTTTGTTTTGGTAGGGGGATAGAAAATAGAAAAATAAGTCAAACATAAACATAACAAATAAGAATTAAATTTCTAGCCATAAGAAGCTATTGAAACAAAAATTTTAAATCATTATACAATCTATTCACTACTCCCCACATGTTGTGAATTTAGGTATAGTGGAGAAGAGAGATTGGAAAGAAGAGGTGATCCAGTATGGGCTCCTGGGATACTTGGCTAAAATGTGGTCATACTTGGAATTAAATCCCATTTTAATGAACTAAATACATAAATTTTTTTCTAAAGCAGACAGACATCTTGGAGTGTGTAAGGACATATAGGTTTGTATTCTTTTTTGGTCTTTTTTCTTTCCCTTTTCCTTCCTCTGATAGAGGTGTCAGTGAACTTCCATTTTTCCTAGTGTTTCAACTCTTTCTTGCCTCATGCATTTGCACAAGCACTTTACCTGGACAACCCCACCCCTGCCCACACACATGTAATCACCCTTATTTGAGCTAAGTCCACTCAGTCTTAAGGTCTCACTTAGATGTAATTTTTCAGGTAATTCTTCCCTTATCCTCCAGAATTGGTGAGATTTTTCTGTATTGTATTTATTTTGTCAGTGTATCTAATGAACCATACTGTATATGCTTATATAAAGGTTCCCTTACTGTTCCTCTAAGGTCTTTGAATGCAAATGCTGTCTCTGTTGTATACATCATTATGTCCACCTAGAGCAGTATTCACCACCCACAACATATTTACTAAGTGTGTGAATTCCCCAGTGGTCCAGCACTCTAGGATGCTAGGAAATAGAAACCCTGGGTCTTCCTTCCCCTGAGTAATTTGGAGACTGTGGATATAATTGGAAATGTATTGAAAAACAGTTAATGAAAGAAAACAGGGTTATTAAAGCATGATTGCCATCATTTAAGATATATTATATATTCTACTTTGTCTCATGGTAGACAGCTTGATAAAAAGTTTAATCACCTAAGATTAATGGAAATTATTTTCTTAGCTCATGTCATAATAGAGATCATCAGCTCTTCTTTTGTGCAGCTCCAAGTAGGATATGATTAATAAAATAATTTGAAATATGTTGCTATTCGACATGCGTATAGTGGTTATAATTTAGTTAGTGGAAGTAGCAACAGAATGCAGATCTATTGACTTAAAATGGTACTAGTGTTTTTGTTACTGCAGAATTTCTTAGAGCCTGTCATCTACTACTCTTCACTGTGAATCCTGCAGAGAATGTAGTATACAGTGTTTTTAAAATGATTGTGGAATGTTTTTTCTTTCTCCCCATAACTGGTCATCGTCTAGAACTAGTAATTCTGTCTGTCTGTCTCTGTCTTTCTGTCTGTCTGTCTATCTATCTATCTATCTATCTATCATCTATCTATCATCTATCAATCTGTCATCCATCCACCCACCTAACTATCCATTGAGAGAATGAAATCTGAGTTCATACCTCCTTTTCTCCCCCTGCTTTTATGCCTTTCCACAATTCCTGTTTGCCATTAAACTTACTTCTGTTTTTCTAATTTCTCTTTTATATAGAGAAGACCATATAAAAATATTTTAGACATACTATACTTTGACACCACTACATGAACCACGCCATCCTCAAATAATTAATGAATGATGTAGAGGGGGGAGTGTGTTGGTAATGGATATGGGAATGTCCCCCTATGCTTCCCCAAAAGGGAAAAAATGTGTGTAATTACTGGGAACATAATAGAACTATTGAATGTGCATAACTTAATTATGTAAACTCTAAAAGACTCCCATTCTGTTTTTGTACTAGTAAACAATAGCAAATATAAAAATAGTGAAATTAAAAATTAAAACAAAATATGTTAGTTAGAGACATTTGCAAACAAAATAGGCAAGAAGAGTGAATTTATAATGACAGCGTTGTGGGCCACAGAAGCCTCAGTTTGCCCAACTTAGTCTCCTTAGCGTGTTCAACCGAAGGAGCCAAACCAGTTAATCGTTCTGTTGTGCAGTGTGGCACACAGCAAAAAGGCTGCCAGCGCATACATCATTTACAGTTGTGCTTGCTCCTTCCTTTCGCTTTGCCTTGTTTCTTCCCTTTCTCCACTTATCTATACTTTCCTGCTCTTTTAATTTATTAATAGTCAGATTTCCTGTCTAGTATACCTGTGTACACAGGTGTTTTCAATTGGAAGTAGTGGTTTAATAATGTTGTAGAGCTCATGAGGGAACAAATCGAGTTATGTTCGGAAGGTGACATATTTCCAAATGCCTAGCAAAAGAAAGAGAACTTAAAACAGGCACAACTGTAATGATAATATTTAGATTTTAAAAAATCATTCTGATTAATTTGGTGATTTTTCTCAAATTTTATTGTAAAATTTCAAACCTACAGAAGTTGAAAGAACCACAAATATTTGAATTAGAGCTACTCGTTGATTCACCAGTGACTAATATTTTGCAGCATTCGTGTTTGCTTGCCTGTTCCCTCCCTCCCTCCCTCCTGCCCTCCTTCTCTCTCTCTCACACACACACTGATTGTTTAAACTAAACTATTTTAAAGGAATTTTCAGATATCTTTACAGTTCACTCCTGAATACATCAGCCTATATTCCCTACTAAAAACAAAGGTGTTCTGCTACATAACCATCGTATCATATCATACTCAAGAATTTTTATGTAACTTTAAATATTTAATATAAATGTATTTAATAGAAATTAAGATATATAATATAAATTTATAATATATAGTATACTCATATATGACATCTATTTAAACAATATATTATGTACATTAGTTATTGGTTATGGACTGAATGTGTGTGTCTCCCACATTCATGTGTTGAAGCTCTAACCTTCAGTGTGATTGTATTTGGAGTTGGGGCCTTTGAGGTAATTAGGATTATATGAGTTCATGAGAGTGGGGCCCCAGTAATGGTATTAGTGCCCTTATAAGCAAAGGCTTATAAGAGAGTTTGCTCTTTTTTTCCAAGTGAACATACTGAGGAAAGGCTATGTGAGAGGCAACCTTTTGCAAGCCAGGAGGAACACTCTCACCAGAACTTGACCATGTTGGTGACCTGATCTTGGACTTCTAGTCTCCAAATCTGTGAGAAAAATGAATTTCTGTTCTTTAAGCCACCCAGTCTGTGGTACTTTGTTATAGCAGTTTGAGCTAAGACAATATTATAAAAATATATGATTATAATATAGATAATATATTTAAGATAATATACTTAATTCTACTTTAAACACATTTTCTCTAACAAGGTAAGAATTTAAAGCTCAGAAAAACAGTGTTGGTGATGGACACATGGTAATAACAAGACCTGTCTTCCCGGAGGGTGAGTTAGTTCCTAAAGGTCAAGAATCACGTGTCATCCAGGATTCACATGCTATTCATCTCAGCATCTAGATAATTCTGACTGAAGCACAGACAACATGGTAAGTTGAACTGTAATCTGAATGTTTTATTTAAATTAACAGGTAGAAAGAGATTTCTTTAAATTGTCAGGCTTAATGACTTTTGAAATAGAATTCAAGTATATACACGCTTCAGGGATAGTGCTTTTAGAGTCAAGTGGAAAACACTAACAAAGTATTTATGAAGAGGAGTTGGGCAGGAGCTCTTGTTCCCTCAGATTTTTTTCTTGCCTCTGTCAGAGAAGGCTTGAATCTGTATATTAAGTATGTAAATCTAATTTCTAAACAGTTTCCTTCCACCTAATTCTTGGGTTAGTCCAGTAGTACTGAAGAGTTCTTCTAGTTGGCAATATCCATGCATATATGTGTCCTATAGAGATTTTTTCTCTTCTAGTTTGTTTTCTTTGTTTGCAAACAGCTCCCCTAGGAATAGGCATGATGGTTGCCATGGGATGGTATAAAGACAATTCTAGATTTTCTATTTTTGTCTACTTTCCTTTTCTCAGAATAGACTATAATGAGCATATCTATGTCTCTTGAGCTTTGGTTTAGTAAGGATTTCGTTAGATTTTCCTCTGCCATGCTTTTTCTGAATATTCAGTAATCATATTGTCAGTGGCATAGAAAGGGAGAATTAAACCCATCCTCATGTATTCTACATTGCAGTTTTCTTTCTTTTTGCTTTACATTTGAAAACCCTCTCCTTCCTACTTTCCTGCTCTTGGGGGTATTCCAGGTGTGCTTCTTTTTCTTCTTCCTTTCATTTTTCTTTTACCTCGAGGACAAGTCAGTGATGAACTTTTTTTCCAGAATTTCTGGGAAGCTGACATACCTTTGGGGGGAAGGCTTTTTTTAATTAAATTGTATCTGTGGTCTTTCTAACTTGAACCTAGTGAAACATGACTATAGTGCAGAATAAATGCCAAATATTAACCATGGCTATTTATTTATAAGGAGAATTTTTAAATGGAAAATGAAGAAAAGCTTGGGTGCTCTGCCATGGCATATGGGAGTGCTAAGATAAAGAAAAAATATAGCTTGTAGTAACAGATGGATTTGAACCACACTTGGATCTGTTGAGTACGTTTTAATATTTAATTTACAATGAATCTTTAATATAACATTTAACTAAGTGTTCTGTCATATTATTTTTAAATGTATAAAGCTTTTTCAGTGTAATTGTGTCTAGAAGGTTTCATAAGAATATTGAGTGTTTAAAATTAAAACCGCTGTTGAAGGGAAAAAAAACCAGTAATTTTCCCAAGATTTTTATGGTTCACTTTTATTTGTGCTGTTTAGAATGTTGTATATTTTTTAACAGTCTGTCAGCCTCTTCGTTATTTCCTGTTAGCTGAAAAAAAAAAATGGAACCAAATAATGAAAGTAACTTTTAGCCATGAAAATGAATCACACATGAAAACCATGCTGAGGCCCTTGAATCCATTCTATTTGTTGGTATGGAGCCAACTAGCACAATCATTTTCTAACAATATAAGAAATTATGATTGTAGCACAGTCCAGATTGCTATCCTTCTTGAAGCTAGGCTGAGTAAATGAAGTTACAAAGTAAGTGATAAAACATCCTGGTCAGTCACATCTAAAGAAACCCAAGTAACATTTCAGTTGAAATACCTATAATGTACCTGTTAACGCATTTCATACAGAATTTATTTTTATTTTTTTTAAGAAGGTGTTTTAGAGGGTAAAGATGAAGAGCGTAGCAGATAAGATGTGTCTGCATTATACCTCATGCTGCTCTGCCATTGGATTGCTACATCTTAGTCATGATTGTAACACCTGTGTCCCATTAATGCGGAAAAGGGAACTGTAAAACTGTGTTCTTACTTCCAGGCCAATACTTTTTAAACAGTTTCTTCCCTTGCATTTGATGATATTCTCTATTTTAGCACATGTTAGGCTGAAATTATCATTTGTAAAAAATACAGGAGATGTTAAAGACATGTGACGCTCAAGGACTGTGGCTGGAAGTCAAGCCTTTGTCTGGTAAACACCTGGTATGAAGTAAAATAACACTGATTGAAAGTCTGTCTTTCCACTTTCCACTTTGGTAAGAGGAACTCGAACTAACTTATAGTTTATTATGTTTTGAAAGAAAGAAAAATTGGCCCAGGTCATAATTCTTGGAGTCTCTATCTCTGGATATTTCTCATACATCCTTTTATAATTCTGAGTCCTGTAGTTTGTCTATAGTTTTATTTGCCTTACTGTGTATTATGATGGATATTTCAGCATAGCATCCCATTAGGAAGTAGGTACTTAAAGACAGTTTATAATTCTTCTTCTTAACTAGGACCTGGGGTCTTATGGTCCTTTTGAACGGAACAAACAAGGATGAACAATGAACATTTGTCTAATTGGGTAGGCTATGGAGGAGTCATGATGGCATATAGTTTCTATTCTTTCGATCTTTGATCTTATCTGTTGATTTGAGTCTAGCTCTTCTGACCATTTGATAATGAAACAATAAGAAGTATTACTTGATTTAGCTCATCACTAGTTTTTGCCTTTTTGATACTGCATTAATCTTGTACATTTTTAGGAGTTAATATAATTTTACAGAAGCAAATTGGCTTGTCTACCATAGCCATTGTTTGATATTCAAAACCGAAGCTTCAGAATGAAAAGGAATAAGCACCCACTTTCATAATGGGTCAAAAGGTCTGAATATTTTAATTCACCCATTTCACTCATATTTCCTTTGACTGAACTTCGTTCACCCCAGTGAGTGCCAAAAGATGATTTATTCCAAGAGACAACGGTTTGCTTTATCTTGTGTGCCAGGTAAACAGTATGTCAGCTCCCTCTGCCTGGTCCACTTCCATTCTCACCCTTTGGCTAACTTAGATAGATATCCTTTCTGGAAGAATATCATTTCCTCTTGTATGTCTTCACTGGCTTAATATGTGAGAAAGAATAACTTCACTAGTGCTAAGCCTATCCTGATGCTGAAGGACCTCAAATGACAATGTTGAATCTCAGAATAGTTTTACTTTTTAAACAAATGAGTATAAAGTGAAGTGAATTGTGAGTCATTCATGCCCCACTGTTCAGGGACATTACCACACCATATGGTGCTACACTGAGTGATTGCAAACATCCTGGGAAATGTTATCTACTCTACAGTACAATAGGCATTTCTTAAAAAACAAAATTATGTAGCAATAAAGCATGGACATATTTATCCTTCTCTTCTGTGAGGCATATTCTTTTAACACAGCTTTTATTTTTTAGTTAATAAGTGTAGCATAATATGATGCTGTGTGCTTGTTCTGCTTGCTCTGGGACATATATGTGACCTAGTGAAGGTTTAATTACTATCTCTAGTGCAATAAAGATGAGAGTTCATGCAGCTGAGGGCCCCCTGATAAGGCAGATGATATTGTTATTTTGAATTTACCCTGTTTTGAGAACATAAAAGCAATGCATTTAGGATTTCTTACCCTGAAAAGGGAAGAGAAAGTTAGGAGACCAGAATCAACTATCTGCCATTATGCACTATTTGAATGTTTAGACCCCAGAGTTAGTTCAGAATTTATGAGTCTAAATTCATCTTCCCTTTTTTGATATCATTGTAGGGGGAAAAAAAACAAACAGACATAATGTTGATGAATGCATCAGTACAGACACTTTCTTATCTTATTTGATTACCACGATTCCAGAGATCAAACTGGTCTTTCTTTGCTGTGCTTTATTTTCCAAAATGGGTTGGGAATTATTTGTCTTCAGGGAAGGAATAAGCAAGGGAGTGATATGGATTTTAAAGGCTATTTTTTATAGAACAGATTAGCTTCAGAAAATACTATGAACTTTGCAGATAAATTATGTTTTTTTTGGGGGGGGGTGACATATGAGTAGTTTTATGAACATCTTAAACATGTACTGATGATATTGCATTTCAGTTGGAGAAATTATCACTGCTCCTTTACTTTGCCTTTATCATAAACTGTTCCTTTGCCATTTAGTACAAGAAGTAATTCACTTAAATGGTGACAGAAGTATCCATTTTAAATAGAGTTTATCTGGTGTTCTCAGCCAGGTGTGCAAAGATGATGATGTAATGTTAGGAGTTTAAAGTTGCTCTGATCAAAAGAAGTTAGAGGAAAGAAATACTAGTGAGAATAAGTTTTCAAAGGCTCTTTGCCTGTTTCTGGTCAAGATGAAAAGCTACTATGAAAACACTCTCCTGAGAGGTTACAAGAAAGTAATGTATAGCTTAGAGAATGCACAAAGCTTTTGAGTGTGAAGAATGGACTAAATATGAGAGAGCTGGGTTGGACCCATAAAGAGACCAAACCAAAAGGAGGCTATTAGGAATTAGCAACCTCCTCACTCCCTTCCCACTTCCTTCCACCCACATCACATCCATGGTGAGCATCAGCAAGCTCCCAAATGCTTAGTTGTTGCTGTCTCAGAAGGACTATACTCTCGTTTCATTTATATCTAATCTTCCTCTAGGTTCTAACAGAGATTGCAAACATATATCCAGGTACTTCACTGATTCACACCCTCTGTGAGGGAAGCAGAATTGGTGATAATTTTGGATTGTAGAATTTAAAAAATGAAATACATTTTATTGCTGTGTAATACATTTAGAATTAAATGCTCTCAGCTTTGCCTGAGATTCTCAAGGCTCTGCTTTAATAAGGAGGTAAGACTAGTTTTAATTAGCTTAGCAGATCAAAATTTCATATATAAATGAAACTTTCAAGAAAAATGAGAACATTTGTTTTATTATAAGGAGCTAAATGTTTTACAACCTTTTCTGTAATACTTATTTTTATAGTTAATTTTTTTTATCATGTATAGTTTCAAGGTGGAATTCAGCTAAGGATTGTATCCAAATTATTAGAGACTAATGAAAAGATGATGGCATGGAGATTGTCTTACAGGGGAAAATATGTTAACAATCCAGAATGGAAAAAAAATATATACATGTGAGTTGGTGCCATGTCTCCCACATTGAAAGTTGAAGGGGAAAAAAAGTTTTGTAAATTTGCTTTCTGTGTAAGACTGACTACAGAGGAGCCATAATATACTTGAAGTAAAAAATATCTGTTGCCAACACTTTGTTAAAGGACCAAGATAATTGGTATGAATTACTGAAGGATGCCTTCCTAGTGTTTTATACCTTGATAATTGCTACACTTGCTATGTGTTAGGTAAGGAGGAAGAGAGGAAAAAAGAAAGCCTGTATGACAAATTCTACCTGTAGAAAGTAGAGATGGTTACGGAATCCTCCTCCCACTGTTGAGCCTTTATCTAATAACAAAGACAACATACGCACAAAAAATAAACACGAGTTACAGTTCAGACCATTCACAATGATGGCAAACCAATCCTCATGCAATAGCAGTAGTAACAAATAAGATTAATGGTGGTGGCTTTTCAATCTATATTTAATTTTAACAGTGGGAATTCCATTTGTTAGAAATTACCAACATTTTAGGGAAAGCAATAGAATAAATAAAGGTCATTGAGAATTTTCTTCTCTAACCCAAACTATTGATTAAGCTGAATTTCATGGAGTCTGCAGTTTCTAAAGCTATAGCAGAATTGCTGGGCAATTGAATTTGTCCCATTAGTTCAATTGCATTTTTCAAAAGAGTAATTATATTTTTAATACTTTTAAAGTAGGAGCCCAGGGTGGTATTTGGAGTCGGAAATGTTGATTATTTTTAGACTCCCTTTCAATATGACAATTTCAGGGAAAACCACCTCTTTGTACTCTCACACCTCCTCAACCTCAGAGGGAATGTGAGGTGTTCCCAAAAGTTGGTTTTTGCCAACTACAGTCTGTTTTTTCTTGTTCTGAAGTTCTTATGTTGTGTTTTTTAACCACAAATAAATTTTATCATTTTATATCATTTTCATAAAATTGAGGTTACAAAAATGACTTACAATGTGCTTTAGCATAGCTGAAGTATAAGCAGGACATACTGAGTGTCACTTTTTGAGGGGAACCCCTTAGATTTGGTGTGATTAATTGTACCATGCACTTTCTTTTTGCACGAGTAAGCATTAAACACTGATGACAAGCAGTGATGGGCACATATAAATTTTAAACTTCTCTAGAAAAACTTTTCTTAAAAGACTTTGCTTATCTAAACTTCTGACAGTAGGCCAGAGAGAATTTCTACAGAATGAAGTATTTGGTTAAAAAAAAAATGTTGACTTATGAGATGTCATTTGTGAGACAGCAAATAGAGGGTAGAATGGTGAATGAGTCAAACCCTTGGAATTGTGTCTGGGTAGCTTGGTTGAGAAGAGCTCTGGGCTAAAAGCTCAAATTATATTTATGTGAATAAGCATGGATATTTGGAGGGGAAGAAGGGAAAGAAGATACTTTTTTTACAAGTGGATGCCATTGATTTTAAAAAGTTGATGAAAATATGTCAGAAGACATATACTTCAAAACCATAACTCCTTTAGTTCTTCTTGGAAGTCACTCTTCAACTTCCAAATTTTTGTAGCCTCTCATACTAGGTAATGGAGTCTATTCAAAGCCTCCTACACTGTGGGCCTGACCTGCCTCTACAATATCCAGTTGTTCTCCAGTGTGGTATGTGTATCCAGCCATCCTCTGCCTCTGTCATAGTTCCATCAGCCAGGAATATTCACTCTGATCCACCATTACTCCATGTATTTAACAGCATCAATGGGTAGCAAAAACCAGAACTTTCTCAAAAATGTCCTTGACTATCTCAACTCATTATACTTATCCTGTTTTCTACTTGCCTTTGGTAAATTTGGATTGCCGTCCATTGAGTCCTTACCTCTCCTTATATATGTATTTTTGTGTGTGTCATCTTTTCCAGGTAGATATTAGGCTTCTCTCTAAAAGCACCAAATGGTATATCATTTTGTCTCCTTCTCAGATCATATGCTGTGTGGTGCCTTGTTGCCTAGAAAAACTTTTTGTTTGGCCACTTGGCTTATTGGAGACCTTCATCACAGAACCACTTTTGGATGTCCAGCATTATCTAGGGCACAGTAGTCCTCTCATCTTTGTAGACACTTTCTAGTAGAACCCTGTCCAGGCTCAGTCGTGGAGTAACTGTTGTCTTGTGCTGTGGAGCACAGATGTGTTATCTGCATTTTAAATCTTCCAGGAGCCACTGAAGCCAGCGCCCGCTGAGCACAGCCTCCTGCAGAGCATAGCAGGAGCACCAGGGCAGAGACTGAGTGGTGTGTCTCTGCAGGTCCTAGGTTTGGGATTATTAAAGCAGAGCATTTCTGTAATTGCAGCACAGTGGGAAAGCTCCCCGTGTCACCTTCCTGTTCGCTGACCCCAGCCTCCTGCAGTGCAGTCTGGGATTACATAGTAATTCTCCACAGTACTGCAGGGACAGCTTTAGTTCCTTTGATTCATCTGCCCTTGTCCGTCTAGTGTATCTGTGTTTACATAGAAAGGTGGTGATATATATCAGAGGAGTCTCTAGGTGAGCCACGAGAAGTCATTCGTATATGTGGACTCTGCTGCATCGCTGGGACATTGTGGGTCACTTTTCTGAAGGGTTTAGCAAAGGGTCATGTCCACACTTTTTTATGTGCTCTTCTTCGTCTACCCATTTACTTTGAGCTTTCAGTTAGTTTTCCTCCAGAGAGAAGTTGTCTGTGTCTAGGACATATACTTTATTTCTGTTTTCCTTTTTATGAAGTTCATCCTTTATTCTCTCACCGTATTACAAACATTCCAGTGTCATCCAGGGCTTCGGCTGTAGTTGTGTTATTCTCCCCAGAACTCCTCATATATATAACGTTTGGTGCCCAGTGATTACGTGATTATGAACCACTAGCAGCTGCTGTCTATTCACTCACCACTTCCTGTCCAGCTCAAACTTTTAGTGTTTTTGAAAACTCTCCTCTGAGGATTAACATACCAGCTTCCTAACTCTTATTTCCCTCTCTCTTTGCCTATGATGTCTTGTGACAGCCCTTCCTACAAGCACATGCACATATAGTTCTTAAATACATCTCTTTTCTGATAGAAAGACCTAGATGAAGGCCATTCCTGCAAAAACAGGAAATTTTACCTTGTGACTCATTTTTCCCTTGGTCTCAACCCTCCAATTAATTCTCTTGTAGTACTTCTGTAGAGTATTCAGCCTCCCCCAGGGGTCCCAGGCAGAGTAAAAGGACTTGAGGAAATCGGCCCAACTCAAAAGAGGAAGGCAAGCTTTCTATCAGCTGTCAGATGGGAAAGGATGTGTGATATCCCATATGAAGAAGAGAGGCTCCTGTCTTTCAGAATCAATAGCAGGTCCTGCATTGCTGTTTGCCTTAGGTTTTCTTGCCCACCAGACCCTGTGACCTCGGCTGCTGCCTTATCCTTTCTGAAACTGACTCCCTCAAACTACAAGTCTAAGTTGGTGCCCAGAGGTTTACCCCTTCCAGTTTTCCCTGAGCCCAATACCCTGTCCTACTCTGTGAGTTTGTATATTCAGATCTCTCCTGCTAAAAGCGTATAGCATCCTCCCTCAACTACAGTGCACAGTTCTGTGTTTTGGCTGTATCTGCCTCATTCTTACCTGGTCTCTGGTTCTCATCCCTCCTTGAAAGCCCTGTGATCATCTGGGGTATGGTGCTTACACCATTAGTCCCTTAGTTTTTGAACTCATTCTACTGTATTGGCTAGTGGAAGCTATAGAAAGAGCTGAAAAATCTGAGTATTTCTGTTACACACCTGGATTGTAAAGGTGCTGTGGGATTACTGGGTGCTGTGGAAGGAAGGATGAGGAATGGAACACTGCAGGCTGGAATTGTCATGGTGGACTGGGGAATTCCTACAGTGGTCCCAGTCAGTTGCCTCCTCATTATGCTTCACTTGCACCACCGAAAAATGGAAGGCAAAGTCCCTGGTTGTGTCAGGTTGCAGGTGTGCAAGTGCTCCAGCAGGTGTCCTTTTTTATTGGGAGAGCCCAGAAAGAATGACAGAAGAAAATTCTCTAGTCTTATTTTTAGAGCTACCTCCCATGGCAAGGAGGATAACTTTTTATTTCCTGTATTACTGATTGGGGAAGTAGTTGTGATAGTAGAGCTGTAGTTTCTTGAGCTGAGGAAAGAATAGTCATCTAATTCAACCTGCTCATTTGAGAAGAGATAACTGAAGCCTAGGGTGATTTACATTTAATGCCAAAGTCACACAGATGCTCAGTGAGGGCACCGGACTCCTTCTTCTGTGTTCTTCCTATTGGTTCTGACCCTGTCCAAATTGCTCAGTTACATTTCAGCTTATTTCCCACCAACCCTGTGAAATAGTCCACCTTCCTCTTTTCCCTATGTATAACTGTCACAAATCAACTCCTTAGATGTCCAAGTTGGAGATCCTAACATCATCTTCATGCTTTCTCTTTACACTCTGTCAGTCACTGAATCTAGTGGGTTCTGTCATCTCTAGATCCGTTGTTATCTGTTCTATTCCTGTCATTATCTTTGTATTCATCATACTCGGCACTTACGTCTGCATGACCCTCCCCCAGAAAAATGGCAGTAGTTGTTCTCCACGGGTTTTCCTGATTTTCTGGGATGTCCTGCCCTATAGTCCCACTGCTGGATCACTTTCCAAAAGCATGACTACATTCCTATCTATTGTCTGGATCCCCTATCATTTAAGTCTTCTGGACTCTTTGTTGCCTTAGAGTCTTTATCTGAGACCCCAAGTTAGGAGAACTGGTGACTTAATGAAGAGAAAGCAAAAACCACAGCTCACATTTATACAAAGGCTCATAAGAAGAGAGACAGAGTATTGAGGTTTCATAAGATTTAGCTTTCTATTGTCTAGTAGACTAAACAATGTTTGACATGTAAGGCTGCCCTTTTAATAAACATTTATATTATATATTTGTATAAATTTATATGCATATACACAAACATATGCAAATATATTTGAATGTAGTATACTTTGGGGCACATGAACTCTGTATCATGTTTGAAAGAATGATGTTGCTTTCTAAGGCATGATCTTTTATTTAGGGAAATCTTGAAAGCTTTTCATGAAGAGTACCATTTAAGGATTCCTTGGGAATGATTTTTATTAATATTTATAATACATTTTAGTATAATTATAATTTTGTTATAATTATGGTTTTATTGTAACATTATAGCAGCGGTGTTAATGCCTTGACACCATTATAAATTATAGTGCTTTTTCATTATAAAACCAGAAATCAAAAGTAAGACTTGATCTTGTAAAGCAGAGGAAGCAAAACATTTACTGTAAAATTACAAATTGGGTGAAGAGGGAAGGTTCTGGATCATATACTGTTAGGAGTGACATGCACTGACAATTATAGCAATATGTTAATCTGTATATTGTGCTAAACCTAACAGTATATATGTAGTTCTTCAGTTATACCCATAGCAGTTTTTGTGTCTGCTTTAAAAGAGAGAGAAAGAAGCCCTGAAGTGAGCTAACATTGCATTTTCAAGACTCTGTTATCCTCTTGCTCTAGGGCATTACCTTCTAACAAACCAAAAAATGTTCTCTGGACAATTAGTAGAAGGAAGGCATTGTGTTAAACTATGTGTATAGATACTGTGTGTGTGTGTTTGTGTGTGTGAAAAATTCAGCCAGGAAGAATATTGATGTAGTTAAATATATAAGGTAGTCAAATCAGTACTATAATTATCACAAAAACCAGCTTCCTAAATGTTTCAAATGAATTTAGGAGAAAACTCCTAGGAATTAGAATGAGATCTGTGTAGGATGACTGGGGTGATCCTGAAGGATTTTATGAAGCAAATGACACTTAAATTCTGCCTTGAGAGTCCAAATAATTTATCTTGTTCTCTTTACCTCCACCTATTCCTGGGCCTTGACTCCTGGGTGATTTATAACTGCAGACTTTCATATTGAAGAGGACACTGCTCTGTTAACAGATCCCTCCCAGCTATTGCATCACACAAGCCCCTCACTCAGTGATTCAGCCTTAGCGAGATCCTAATGTAATCACCAGCTCTGCTACTGAATCTTCCACAGGACTCAGCTATGGGCCATTATTATGTTTTTTAACTATTATTATTTAGAGTGAGTAATTTAATTCCAGGGAAGATGATCTATATTCTTTTAAGTTTCATTAAGTAGTCATTAGAATGCTTAATCTCATGTGTTTTTTTTTTTTTTTTAACAGTCTGAAGCACTGCCATTAGTTTAGATAGCACTTATTAAATTTTTAGCTCTGCTAAGCCGCTACAGTATCATGAAGCATTGAAGTTTTACTCCTTTGATTTTAGCATAAAGCCTTATCACAAAGCATGTAGTCTCCCTGTGCTTTGTACACTGGCTTGGGCTTGATTTAACAGGGCCCGCACTTCCTTTCCTCCTCCTGCTTTCTTGTCACAGATTTCGGTTGTTTTGTTCTGTGCCAGTTTTCATTTCATATTAAGTCTCCATTAACTTTAAAGGTGAGTGGATGTGCTGCAGCAGCACTGCCAGGACCACACGTTTGAAGGTTGGATGTAATATCAAAAGTGAGTGTGGCAGCGTTTTGAAAGAATTCATTTGCCTTTTGGGATTTGAAAATAACTTTGTAATTATGGATTATTTCAATGCAAATACATTTTTAAGTAACAAGCGCCTTAAAATCTTGACACAAGAGACCCAACATAAAGCAATCTCAAATAACCTTAAGGAGTTCTCCACAGTTCTGCACAGACGAAGATAAGATCTGTCAAGGTGAATTGAAAGGCATCTAGAAGCCTGGAGTTTGAGGTTCTATGTTTTCCCCTACAGCAGCTGATAACATTTTTTGATATGTAACTTGGGCCAGACAACTGTATTTCTTATTCTCCTTTACGGTCTGTGGTGTCCTTAAACAAACAAAAACAACAACAACAACAAAAAAAAAACATTGGAGAGACTCTCAGAATTGCTTCCAGTCACTTTTTCTAAGAGAAAACTGAGCTCTCAGGGTCCATAGCCTACACAGTTATGAGCAGAGATGCCCCTTTTTATTTCTTGGTTTTAAAAAAAATGTCTTCCTTTTGCTGATTTGGAATTTTATAGATATATTATTTACTTTTAAAAATACAGTTTTTCATCCACCTTAGAGTTTACTGGCTAAAGTACTTTATCTTTTGTATTGTCTTGAGGCTGAGCTTTATTTAGTTGGTAATAAATTACAACAGATGAATAAGAATTGCAAAGGAGATTTTTGATTTGTAAATTTATAGTGGCTATGTCTTGACTTGGTTCCTACTGTTGCATCTCAAGAAGGACATTAACATCTGTGTGTTTATGGAAACCAGGGTGCTGGTGAGGTTGTGTGTGCCTCTGGATTGTAACTACGGATGGCTTTGAGGCTTCTGTGAAAGTTTTTGTTTCAATTGTATATCCTTGATGATAATAACCTCTCTAATTTATGGTTATTACCAATATTTTATTATTACTGTTATCATCTACTTTTGACTAAATGTACCAGGAATTCTGTGCTATAAGACTGCACAGACTCAACGAACTTTAGGAGTTGGATGGGACCTCGCTTAAAATACTCCCCATTGAGGAGTAGGAGAAAAGAACATGGCATTTAGTGATTTAACAGCCCATTACAAGTTAAAGAACTCTTTTATACCAATGATCATATTTAAGCAATTCAATAAGAGGGCAGTTGATTATCTTCCTAATTTAATGGACAAGGAAATGTCATCACAGTGATGGTACACAGTTTGTCCAGGAGCCTGCCGCTGGTAAAATCAGAGCCCTGACTGAAACCCATGCCTTTTTATATCAGGACCAGTGTTTACTATTCTGTGTCATTTCCTGCAGCACCTGCCACAAATGAGTGTTCCAGTTAAATATCCTAGTTAAGGGTTAGGAAAATCTGTATCTGTATTACAGTAATTAGATCATGCCTTGAGGAGCCAACAGTCCCATGGAGGGAATGAAAATTACAAGGCAGGTTGAGAAGTGCTCTTAGAATCAGATAATTATGTACCCATTTTTTTTTTTTGAGTTCATAGAGGAAAAACTGACTGATGTTACCTGAGATAGAGGCTTGAAATGAGTAAATAAAGGGAATTTCATTCAAGTAGTGGGGATAGCATGGGCAAAAACATGGCAGCGTGAATGAGTGTGGTTGGACATAGGAAGAAGTGGTAAAAATGAGTCTGAACAAGTGGGGTTTAAAATAAATTATAGACTAAAGCTTAGCTTCCAGTTATGACATTGTTTTGTAGTTAGCATGTCCTCATTTTTTAATAAAGCTAAGTCCATCACACATACATGTGCGTGGCAGCAGTGAAAAAACAATTAGAACGATAGAGTCTTAGAAAATTATGGATATATTTATAAATTAACTCTGTTCCTCACATAGAGTAGGTCATGAAAAGAGAATAGGGGCTCAGTGAGTGTTTGATTCGATTCATGAAATGCATTGTAAATGTGGGTGCATCCACATGTATACATTTAAATACATCTTGCCTTATGTCCCAGTTTCTCTCTCCTTCTTCCCCATTTAACGTGGAAGTAGTTTGTATCTTTCAGATCCATGCTGATAGAGTCAACCTTCAAAAATGCACCTTCTGTTGTTAGTGCCCATTTATTTGGTGGAACTTTACTTTCAGATGAGTCTGTTTGTTTCCTTAAGGGCTTTTAGCAGCCTAATGAAATGCAAGACCCTTAATCAAATTTACAGATGGTGGCAGTTGCACAAACCCTAACTAGGACAAAGAGAAAAAAAGAGGTGAGCAGTTGACCCAAATTTAGACATTGTGCTAATTAATTAGCAGGTAAAAGTTGCAGTTTATTTCTTTCTAATTTTATAATTTGGCAGGCTGAGTGAAGATATTTGCTCCCCCCAAGAAAGGTTTATGTGCCTATCGTAAATGTAGCCCTGGAGCTTGGTATGACTGAAGGTTTCCATTTTTAGATGTGTGCCTTGATAGCAGTCTGGCAGCCCTGTGAGTGTATCCAGGCACCCTGGAAAGCGTGGGACTCAGGTTTGGAATCTGAGTGAATGGGCAATATATTCGTGGGAGCCCTTTGGGAGTGATACTGAAGTTGAGGCGGTGAACAAAGTCTAGATCCTCCGTGTCATGTATTGAAACCATACTCCAAGTGGTATTCTGAAATGACAGCATGAAGTCAAAGGGAACCCTGGCAAGAGGCTCACAGCACACTGCTTCCCTAGTGAAATTCACTTGGCTTTGCTCATGCTGAAGAATCAGAGAAATTAAGCTGAGAAAGGTCTGTTCGATCTCATCCACTCCTTCCCTCTCTGCCAGCCTGGAGATTGTTCCTTACAATTGAGTTTCTAGTTCTTTGTCCAGTCCACTTTTAAATGATGCAAGTGATAAGGTATTGATCTTTCCCAGTGCTGAATTTCTTTTGATTTGTTCATGCTGTTATTCTGCACACAAACTTGTGTGGCTCCTTGTTAAGATTCTTGCACCACCTGAAACCTGCATGCCACCAAGTTTTCAACGAGAATGGTTACTTTATTAGACAGGGTCACCCTAGTTGCTTTGTGACCACATCCTTCTGCTTTCCTCTTCTCAACAAAGACAATAGTAGGTACCCTCTTCAACTTATGCAGAGATTTAGCTAAAAAAAGGGGGAGTTTCTGTCTAGCTGAATTTTTTTCTCACATTTTCCAATAATTTCTAACATCTCTAATCATATGCAGACAATCATTCTGTATTTGAGTGTAGTGGATTTCTTCACTTTCACTTCTAACTATGATCTGATGCTCTATGTAACTGATTTATTTTATTCATTTAGTTCTTAGGTATGTCTTGTAGCATGGAACAACTGTTATATGTACTCAAAATTATAAAGTAGATTATTCTCTATTAAAATGTCAATATTCATTCCTAATATGATTATTCTTTTTACTTCTCCCCAGTTTCTCTTTTTTTTTTCAGTAAAAATTTCTAAGAGGAAAAGAAGAATAAACTCAGTTATCACTTAATTTCTAGCCATTTAACCCAAATTCTGTAAGAGCATTATGTGCTCATATTTAAAGATGGACTTTCCACTAAGGGATTATTTAAATTGTTAGCTAAGAGGAGAAGTATGGTACACACACACACAGACACACACAGACACCACAATTTAAATAAGGAAATCATTGAGCCCTGAGAGCCTATAAATCAATTGCTTGCCTTTCTAACAACAGTACTTCATTGTTTTTTAACTGGAAGATTGAGTGATTTCTTCTGTTAATTATTTTTTCGTGAAAGGAAACTCAGTGCTGTGAAAGGGATATCGACCAAAAGCATGAGGAGGGGAACAAAAAGTCTAGGTTGTAATTTTAGAAGAGCGAGTGCTGCATTGTTAAGCAAACTTCAGCTGCATCAGGTACACTGAATTTCTGACCTGTGAAAAATTGTTTGGATCCCCCCCATTTATCTTGTTTGAGCAGTAAAGAAAATATAATTGAAGAAATGGCATTGAAGAGTACTCTGGGTTATTTGTTATCAAAAGCGGCATGCAGGAAGCTTTCCACATTAAATTTAAACGAAAGGGGCTAAATCTGTGACTATGGGAGAGGGACATCTTATGTTTACCTTTCCTCTGAAAGCTCTGGTGGAAAATGATATAGACAGGTCTTACTTTTTTTTTCTTTTTTCCCCCCCTTTTAAAATAGACTGTATTCTGAAGGTGATGACGAGGGGGCTTCGAAGAATAAAAATGAGGAGTAATTTTTGAAATGTGATTATTGATGGGTGGTGAGAAAGAAACCCCTCCCATCACTATCCATCTGGCAGCATCAACATCACCTACATACTTGTTAGAAATTCAAATTCTCAGGCCCTCCGGGTCTATCTGATGCACACTAAAGGAGGAGAGCTTCATGACTAAGCAGATTGCAAAGAAAAGCCCTTCCTTCTCTAGTTTCCAAATTACTTCCTTCACTGGCTCAAAATACTTCTCTGTGTTTGCTAATGTTACAGAGTTCTTTAACACTGAATACATCCTTTTAGTAAATAAAAGATAGTAGAGAGACAAACAGAATAGAAATCCAGTGTGAAGACCCTGACGATCTGTGTTTGAATTCTACCTAGGCCACTTGATGGCTTTGCAGTCATGGACAACTTCCTTAACTTCTTTGATCTTCATTGTTGTTATAGGTAGAATTGGATGGTGCAGTGATCATATTATCCATCTCAATAGGTTTTGCAAGTAGAGACAGTGCCAGGGACCTAGTAACTATGCAATAAAAATTACCTATTATTTTAATTATGACTGACTAAAAATAATTTTGGAAGAGGTCATCTATGTATTTAGTGTTATAATGTTATATGAATGAATGCTCTCTGGTTCTTTTCTAAAAGTAGGCTTTGATGAGATAAGCAGTTATGGAGAAAAACAATATCAGAGTTCCAAAAGAACTACACACAAACATCTGAGGAAAGGGCAAAAGTGGGTAAGGAATAATACCAAAGAGGAATTTCCTGAAGTCCTGTTCAGGAATCAGCTTTTTATTAAGAAGGAAAATTGGAAGATGGAAACTGATCTAGAGCTCTTTAAACTGGTTCCTTTTCCCTAGGTTGCCAAGCACTGAATCTTCAGTCCACTATACTCTGAGCATGTTCAACCTGTAGTTATAAAGGCAGTGCATTTCCTTGTTTTCACAGCTTCCACAGTTTAAATTAAAATGTTCTACAGTATTGCAATAGTAGCCAAAATGGAAGGGTTGTAAGGTCTAATAGATCACTGACAAGTGCATGGCACGACTGTGGTTATTTGTTGTGAGTCAGTACTAATAGCAATCTATAGGCATGTCTTCAGTCGATTCAATTAAATGCAAACTTTATTTCTCTGTGTAATCCCCACGCTTACTGCTTTGGATATAAAGGTACATGAAAGATAGTTCATTGCTATCGAGATTCCAGTGTGTTGTTTTCCTAAATGATGGTTCTTGCTTGTTTGTCTGATTTTTGAATTGAGAGGTACTGATTTGTTCCAGAATGTATTTGAATTCATTATTTGTTGAGGTAAAATTTGGGCACTGATAGGGGAGTCAACATTTGGAAATGAAAATAATGCAGCTCTTCTATTGAAAGCCTAAGATTTTTCAGCTTAATAAAAATGAGTAAGACTTTTTTTTTTTTTCGAGAGAGAGACTTCAGCATCTCTTGGAATAAATGGAGTGGTTACTCTCATAGAAAACATTCATTGAGGTTTCTTTTTATGTCTTTCATGAACTTTGCAGCTGACAAGTAGACTGAGGAATGTTTGTGTGTGTATGTGAGTAGCTATTTCTTAACTGGGTGGAAATAAGATTCTTGAAATGTTTATCTGTGGTTTTCAACACATTGGAACCACCTGTGGAATTTTGTTTAAGAAAATAAAAGTTCAGGGTCTGTTGCTGGAGATTCTGACTCTGTAGGTCATGTTCTGCCTTCATTCCTAATAGCTGTGATTGAGAAGCCCAGAATTATTCTTGATTTCTGTTACTTATGTTTTTTTTTTTTCAAATTGTAAAAGAAAGAAACTAGGTCATTGCTCTCAAATTTTAATGTGTATGCAAATCCCCTGGGCTTCTTGTTAAAATGGGGTGGGGCCTGGGGCTCTGCATTTCTAAGAAATTTGAGGTGATGCAGATGCTGTAGATTTTCAGCCCGAACTTTGAATAGTAAAGAACTAGATTATGATTTGCAGTTCACAAAATAGTATCATACCATGGCTGTAATTATGATCATCCTTTAAATAACTTGCTCTTTCTTTCTTTACATGATTAAATATATATTATCAAGCCTGGAAACTACTTTGCAGTACAGAAAATTTTTGCGACCACGGTTCACCTCCTTAATAGAATTCTAGAAGTTAATGTTCTGACTGATAAAAAGTCTGTCTTGTGGGGCAATATGTAGAAGCAATGAGAAGTTAAGGAAAATGAGAAAGGATATGTATGTAGATATCAAGACACAGTTACATCTATATAATTATAATTATCATTGCCTATTAACAGAAGATACCTACTTGTTCTAACTACTTGTTAAGAACATTAACTTTAAATAGGTTTGAAAAGCTCTGGATACATAGTAGGTTCTCAATAAATAGCACTGATTCATCATTATTAGTGTCGTTGTTAGTGTTTGATCAATGATGGCAATGCTCATTTTTTAGTAGATCCTTTCAAGGGAATGAATTCTCGATGTTGGTTAGAATATAAGAAACAAATAATTCTGAAGAAAGAATTTTGAGAATCAAAATCTTTAGGGGATAGGATAAAATGAAATATAAAAACTTTATTTAAAAAAAAAGCAAAAGTGCTCTTTTTGTTAAGTAAACACCCAAAAGAAATATTTTTCCTGTTCATTGATAATATTCTGTCATTTTACTAATCCTAGCAAAGTCTCTAAATTTACTGATGCATGTATTTCATTTTCAAACATCTCATTAGTTCCTCTTTATGGATTAAATGCTCATGTTCACTAGTGAAAACCAGGTTCCAACTGACAGATATAATTTGGATGTAATGGATTATAACGCTTCTTCATTGTCATCTGAGCTGGTTAAACTAATGTTCTAATTTATTCTCCTTCTAGTTCTGAGAGAGTTAAAAAGCAAACAAACAAACAACAAACAATGAGAACAAGAATAAAAACTAAATTCCACATTCAGAAAGGCAACTGGCTTTCAGTGGCAATTCCAGACTCTTTAAGGCGTTCCGTGAGTCTTTTCATCTATATGAAGTTGGTGCTTATGTAGCTTAACTGTGACTGGCAACGAGGCACATAGTGGAGGGGAGAAAAGCTGGGAGAGAGGCAAAAAGGATGCCTTAGGCATAGGTGGAATGGGCTTGATAAAGGCATTTGTGACTGAACCTGATTCTGTTGAGATGAGACATTTGTTCAGCCTTAATGCTACGAAACACAAAGTTACCAAGTGGGGGAAAAGACCATCTCCTGTGACTTTCTTGGGTAGATGCACAGAAATCTTTCCCATTATCAGTCTTCAGCTCAGATTGAATTCTTCAGTTCTTCATAGCATGAGCCAAACAAATTGTTTTGTGCAGATGGACTTATTCCAACGTCACAAACAATACATCTATAATTTAGATATATAATTAAATAAATAAAAAGAATGTGGTAATCAATGTACATTTTTATTTCGATAATTCCATTGTTATATTTCCCATTAGCTTAGTTGGAGTCTAAAGTATACTCTGGTTGTATACGCCCCCATCTTCACAGCTATGGAAAGACATTTTTAATTATGCCATTGGAAGGAATGCCCCATGTTGTGTGTGACATCCCTAAAATAGGAAAAACTGTTGAATAAGCGACATAAGTTTAGTATAGTAGACTCATCGAAGTAAGAAAGTACCAACTTGAGAAATGTTAGCAGTCTCTCAACAGAAGAAAAAGGAGGGAGAATATAAGATCAAAGCCTAGGTGGGTGACATTGAGGGGAGTCTTGCAAAGTGAGAAACTAGTTAGGATTGGGCAGTTCTTGGCATATAAACTGGGCCAGGGGGCACAGTGAGAGCAAGGTCTGGATGCAGGTATTGCCAGAGCCGACTAATACCAGGTCCTTGTGTCCTAATGTTATAGAAATGAGCACTGTACCTGATATGAAGTTCAGCAAGCAAAGCTTTATTGCAAGATGGCTAGTGCACAGGGAACCAGCAAGAAGAAAAGAGCTGACTGGTTCCCTGGTAGGGTTGTGTGAGGGGTTTTTGTGGGCTGTTTGGAGTGAGAGAGGGGCTGGGGAGGGGAAGCTGGTGGACTATCCCATGATCGTTATTGCTGTGGTCAGCGAATAGTGTTTCCATCTTACAATCAGCAGATGTCTGCTCAATCTTGTCTCGTGACAGGGATTTCTTTCAGATTCTGTAAAAACAGACTTACATAGGAGTTTTACAATCTCTGGTTTTGCTTACGAACAGTGATTAACTTCATGAGAATGGGACATGCTGGTTATTACAAGATCTGTTGATTGCACTGTGTTTTTCTTTCTTCTTAATTATGTGCACTTAGGATGTAGGCAAAGGGTAGTTAAATACAGTGTCTCAGGTTTTTTCCCTCTGCATTCCTGACCTTATAAACAGGATGGAGTCTGGTTTTAAAATAGAGTCTCTCTTGTTATCCCTATGTTAGCTCACAAGTACTGATGAGCAAGCTATTAGCCTTGCTGGTAATTCACCCACTGTACTTGGTTTACAGTCTTATCTTCCAGAGACAAAAGGCAAATATTTTCTTTTTGCCTCCTTAACCACAGAAACAGGTGAATGTGATGGTTTCAATTCTCAAACTTGATGGAGAAATGATACATATTAATATCTTATTGCTGCCATAACAAATGACCACAATCTTAGTGGCTAAAAACAATATAGGTTTATTATTTTACAGTTCTGTAGGTAAGAATTCCAACATGGTTTTCACTTAGGTTCAATCCAAGATGTTGGGTAGGGCCACGGTCCTGTCTGGAGGGTGTCTAGGGAAAAAATGTTTCCTGCTTCTAGAGGTTACCCACATACTTTAGCTAGAAGCTCCCTTCCTCTATCTTCAAAGCCAGCAAAGTTGCATCTCTTTGTACCTTCTCAAAGTTACATGTCCATCTCCCACTTTTAAGGACCCTTGTTGGGTCCACTTTGATAATCTAAAATACTTCTCTCATTGCAGGTAACATCTACAAAGTCCCTTTTTTTCATGTAAGGTAATACTGATACCACAGAAATTGGGAAAACCTGCCTTGCAGCCTGCGACTACCAGAATGACCTCATGGTGCAGATCATTCTTTAGGATTTAGTCATCAGTTAGTATTTATTTATGTTCATATAAGGAAAGAATTGTAGAGTTTCTCCTTCTTGGAATAGGATGGATGTCAGAGGTATCTATTTAATAACATTCATGTATATTTTTTCCTTTAAAAATGCTGTTTTTATACAGTGTTTTTTTTTTTTTTAAACTACTATTCTGTTCTTTGTATGCTAGTTAGCCCCAAGAGGACATCGGATACCTACTCTAGATGATTATGCAAATATAACTAAATGTCTGAATATCTATTCCTACTTTTTATCCTCTGTAATCTAATGACTCCCTTGGCACAATACTATTTCAAATTATCTTCGGTGAGAAATGACTTGCATTTTGCTTTTTATATCACACTGTCGTATAGATCATTCTCACTAATGCTTTACATAAATTAGTAATCTTTTCTTTCAGGCACACTGCAAAGAGTACTCACCAAATTCAAGACATCATCAACAGTAGTCTTTGCATAATTTGAAAAGCACCAATGACATGCATAGAGTTGAGTGCCCTCCTTTAGTTCCTGAAAATGTATAGCATCTGTGCTCAGGGGATACTCTTTCCTTCTCCCCCTTTCATTATCATATGGTCTTTCAACCATGGAAAGTATTCTCACTAAGTCTCAAACCACTCAGGCTATTTTGTGGCTCCTGTTTGAAGTATGTTTTAAGGAAAGGGGAAGGAACTTGTTTTATAACTATCAAAAGAAGCACTTTCTAAGGTAGTCTTTAATTAGATTGGAATAACCCACTGTGGAACTTAAACCAAGATAATCTCAGTTTTAAACTTTGGCATGGCAAAAAAAAAAAAAAAAAAAAAAAAAAAAGGGTTGAATAAATATATACCTGGTATAGAAATTTCTCTTCTGTCCCTCTTTTCCCTCTCTTACTCCTTTTCTTCTTCCTTCTCTCTCATCTTTTATTTTTTTCTTTCTCTTCTCAGCCTTAGGAGTTTAAATAACATATTTTTAGCAAACCACTTGACCACTCTGTCATGGAACCAATAAGGTTTGTGTCCCTGGAGTCGTTCTTCCAAAGCAGAGGAAATTTAAATGTATAAGAATATTTATTATATGATTCTTTACATGATAAAAATTTGGCAATTGCCTAAATGCCTATGAAATAGAGTTAAGTTAAATAATTTATGAAAGCAATGAAGTGTTATTGAATATATGCTGATGCACAAAGTTGCAAAACAGTAGAATCCAATTTGTAGTATATTTATAATATTTCTTTATCTGGAAACTAGTTTAAGTAGTAAGAAAATATAAAGAGCTTGTGCATCGATGACGTGTTCTTTATTTTATATATACTTTTTATTTTAAGTAGTCTTCAAAAAACTATACATCTGTATTTATGCTGAGAAAAAGGATATGGAAGGATACATTAAAAAATTAATGACAAGAGGATTTGAGTAGTGTTTGGGCTCTTTCTATTTTATATATATCTGGATATTAGACATTTATGATAAGCATTTATTTTTACTTTCTATAAAGGAAAAAAAAATTAAGGAGACCGATACATTTATGGTATATAACACAGCTCAGTCAAGCTGTTTAAAGCAAACAAAAATGCAAAAACTATAAGATACTAGTACAAAATAAATGGCTCAAACTAATGCCAGCTTCTGTGTCATCCAGATAGTGTGAACATTAGGGAAATAAGAGAATAATTTCTATGTAAATATGATGAGGTATTGTTTCTTTTATTGAAAGAAATCTTGTCATTGTAATTGTCAGGTCTCATTAGTAGAATGCCACAAAGAAAATCTTTAGATCAAGGGTAATGTAAATTGAGTTCCTTACTCGTTATATCTCCAGAATCTAGCAAAGAACTTGGTGCTTGTCACCTAATAGATGAATAGATGGATGGTGCAATAATGAGGCAAATAATGTCTCAGCTTTATTTGGCAAATATTAATTTGTTTTTCCTGTAAAGTGCTTTAAGTATTTATGTTTGTAAAAATAAATAAAAAGAAACATAGGGCTATTTTTTTTTTCTTCATAGAACTGGTAGGAAATGTACACGGACAATGTGTATTGAGGACTTTGGAAACCTCAGGTCAGAAGGCGGACCTTTTATTCAAAGCAGTAGTGGTCTAGTGTTAAAATCTTAAAGAACAAAAACTATTTCTATTTTTTTTTTTTGTTTTCTACTGATGGGTATCACTATAACCTGAAAATTTAGACAGTTTAATAATGTTATTAATTATAAAACATGACAAAGAGGTAAATATTATTTTTCCCTAAAGATGTGGCTACCAAAAATAGAGTACTTAAACAAAGTATTTGCAACTAGCCAGAAAATTGTGGGGTGGAACCAATTTTATAATATAGTCATTCTAAATTTATTTGGATTCTCTTGCCTATGTTGCTAGAATTGTTATTTTATATTTAAAAAAGATTTCTCTGTATAACTTATTTTTAGATTTAATTCTAGAGAGTAAATCATTTCAAATGCTTGGAGAGGTTATGAATAATCAACGTACCATCACTCAGACCTGCTCAAAATTTATATTTCTACGTTTAGTGCCAATTTCCTTCCATCCAGATAGGTAGGCAGCGACTAATTCTATACTTCCAAAAGATAAGAAAGCATCTCTTATTCAGAAAAAAATCCACAAGTACTTCCTCAGCCTCTGACATTACTTTCCTAAGACATCAGCAAGTTCCAATCTCTCCCTTCTGTCATACTCTCCAAAGCGTTCTGTGTGGCCCACAGCTATGAAATTTAAACTTGATTCTTCAGCACACTGGAGAGCTAGGCACTGGAACACTGAGAAATTTAACCTGAATGTCAAGAAAATATTGTTACCAGTAATTTCTTTTCTAGGTGTGGTGACTTTGTGTCCCTGGGGAAAGGAAGGACAAGCCCCAGAGCCTGAGCCATGTGACTATCAGTTTGGAGAGCACTTAGCATTTGGTATTTATTAAACCTAAGTAGTCCCTGAAGTCATATACCTGAAATATTTATCCTATATTTTCCACCATCCCTTCTCTGAACTATTATATTTTATTATAGTTTAGTCTGAAACATACATTTTGGCATTTGATCATTGTGCCAGGACCACCTTCAGGTTTGATGGTTCATCAGGAGGACTACAGGACTCAGCATGTCGTAATACTCATGGCTGTGACGTATTACAGCAGAAGGGGCAGAGTCAGCACATGGAAAATGTGTGTGGTCCAGGAGGCAAACCACAGGCACAAGTGTCCAGGGGTCCTTTCCTAATGACATTATGTAGGAGCCACTTAATCTCTCCAGAAACAGATGTGACAACACATGTGAGGTGTTGAGAATCAGAGAAGCTAAGTACTCATTACCCATGTTTTTTTATAGTGGGCTGGTAAGGTAGACACCCTCAGCCTGCTGTGAACCAAAACTCCAGACTCCCATGAGGAAAGCAGGTATTCAGCATAACCATGTTGTTTATATAAAAACAGTTCCATCACAGTGAGTGAGTCATTCTTACCAGTGCTGGGAAAGATGCAAACCCTCTTGAAATCCCAGTTCCCAGAGGCCAGTTAAGGGTCAACTTAGTAAATGGGCCTCTTAAAAGGATAGTAGTCTGTCCTACTATGTTAACAGTTTTCTGTACAATTTGTATGTTAATTTACAGTCTTCTCAGCTTGTTTACTAGAGATGTTGAAACTTTATATACAGCAGGCACTTCTTCAAGACTCTGTTTTACCCAATATCTTGCTGAACACTTAACAGGTGCTTTTCTTCCTCACTCCTTCATCCCAATACACAGTCCTCTGCCAAGTTTTATTTCCTCTTTATGTAAAATTTATTCAGAGTCCACCCAGTTTATCTCCCCTGAAATATCCAGGTTCGGGCCACTCGCATCTCTAGATGGGAGTGCCACAATAGCCTCTAAACTGCCTTCTCTGTTTAGCGATTGCTTTCTGCCAATCCATATGCCACAAGGTAACCTGAGACTTTTTCTTAAAACTGGATAACATTACCCCTTTACTTAACATTTTTCTATGACTCACATTGTTCTTATGATGCACTCTAAAGTCCGTAACGTGCTACCAGCTCACCCTGACCCATCCAGCCCCAGCTAGGACCAGTCTCTCTGTTATTTTTCCGCTACATGGGTCTTCTCACATTTCTTCAAATTCACCAAGCTCTTTCTGTCATAAGGCTCTGAACAAACTCATTCATGTACCAGAAACACTCATGTTTCTTATCATTAGGCTAAAACTTACTAATAGTTTAGAGCTTATTTTAACGGTAGGGCAACCACATAATTTATCATTCAAACCAAGATTCTTTGTAGAGTAAAAAGAGTTGTTTATAATTACTCCAGGTGAGCAGGTGTAACCTGGGAAATGGCATCATTACTCATCTGTCTCTCCCTTGTGGAGCCCTTTCTTGTCCCCTGCTTCTAAATTGGATCACTATTTCTACATGACAGCCTGCCATTTTCCTTCATACCACTCATCTCTAATCATTAATTTTGTACTAAGTTATGTGATTATTTATCTTACATCTTTTACCTCCACTATCCTATAAAGTTTCTCAAGTTCATGGGCAATATAGCCGGCATCCAGCAGTGCCCAGGTGACATAAATAGTCCCTAAACTCATAATTAGATAATAGCAGTGCTTCTAAACAGCCATTTTTAAAATGTCTCTTTTTTATTCCCCATCCTTTATTTTGTCCCCCTGCCCCAAAGTTGTATTCAGAAGCTCTTCATTAAATTCTTGGGTTTGCCTTTCAGTTGCTGTCTTACAGAATACATAAAGAATTAATTTGGTTATATGTTAGAATGTTTCCCCACTGCAAAAACTCTAAGGCCTATCAGTTTGCTAGTGATTTGTATGCATTTTAAATTAAATGGGCATGTTCCAAATTTCATTTCATTCTTAAAGTAAACAAAAAACAGGAGTACTATATCCCCCCCTCCCCCCCGCCAAAAAAAAACAGTTCTCTTTATAGCAAGTAATTCATCTCACCCTTGTAGGTATGTCAGTTTGCTCCTATCTCCTGGAAGTGGTCAAGCACAGTATAGGTTTCTGTAAACAAAGCTATGTGCTCCAAATACTAGGAAGACCCTCTGACACTTCCCAGCCCTTTGGGTGATAATCCACATAATGCTACATTCTCTTCAAAGGCCACAACAAGTCAAATATGTCTACATTTTATGGATGGAATTAAAAATTTGGCTCAACTGCTGTCATCCTGCTACCATATTCTGATACCATATTCTCTAAAAAGTGAGAGCTTTTATTTCATTTCAAATTCAACCCAAAGTGAAGGAGTCGCATATCAATTTTCAAGCCATATATTTCCCACTGTTTTTGGAAATTCATTTATACACTGATTTTTACATTTGGGCATCACAAATTTACATGCATACATATGTCAAAAGTTAGTATACTTCACATCTGTGTCTCTTTAAGGGATAAGAAAAAAATTGAGAATTGGAATTTAGCCTGCTTTAATTACAGAATAAAAGCTTTTCATTGATTTTAATTCAATACAACAATTAAAATTTTAATTTTAAAAGCTAGCTGTGGATATAGTTCATCGCTTACCCACTAGGGTTCTTCCTTGCCGGCAAAGCTATCCTCCATTACAGAGCTAAAAGACACTCACGTCTACTGAAACCCCTGCAGCTAAAAAAATAGGCATATTGCACAGTGGTACCTGAGAGGAAGTCTGACAGTGAGGTGGGCTTGGGAACTCCTGGAAATGTGTCCCTCATGATAGAAACAGCTGTGTGTGTGGAGAAACTGCCTTTAGATAATGTTACTAAGGATGTGATGCCTGTAGCAAAGGCAACCCTCTCTCAGCCATGAAAAGCCAAGCCTGAGGATGGCCATGTGGAAAGAAGGAAAGAGATGGGTCTTCAGTGACAACCTCGTGCAGCTGCACCAGCCTTGGAAGCACCTGCACCCAACACTTTTGCATGTGAGATAATACATGTCTTTGTAATTCATGCTACTTTTAGTTGAAATTCTGTTTCCTGAAGAAAAAAAAAAAATATTGCTGACTGGGAAAGTTAACTTAAAAATCCAAATACATTTATAATGAATTTACCATTAAGATGTCCAATTTGAGTGTGTGTGCTTCTGTGCATTTTCTGGTGAAATATTTGAGCCAGTTTCTGAATTTGGATGAGATGTAGTTTATCACTGTGCTTAATGATCAAATTATTCTTTATCCTGGATTATTCTAACAGCACTTAAGGCAAAATTTTGTTTGCAAGGATTCATTCTCCTTTACTGGTCTTTTATCTTTCTTTCTTATAGGCCTACTCACAGATACAGATATCATTCTTTTGCTTAAGAAAACAAAACCCTACATTCATCTCTTCTGTGTATTCCTTTGGGCCATTAGAGCAACAAAGATACCAGCAAGGTGTGTTGGTTTTTACCAACATGAGTGTTGTTTTAGTTGATAGAAACTTTCTAGGTCAGCTTATGGAAAGCGATAAATTTTGACAAAGTTTTACAGGTGTTTCACCACCATCATCATATCCTTCACACTCAGAATTGACTATAATTAAAGTAGTTTACATTCCCCTCCCTGCTCTGTTCAACTGTCGGGGAAAAGTGGGAGAAATCAGATTAGGAAGTCTGTAATTGCCACTGTTGCCCTTATTCTAGAATTATTATCTTACTGAGTGGCGTATGCATGCACAGTGGAGGAGCATACAATATATATAACTGATACATAATGCCCATTCATTAGCACTAGAAGAGTCCCCAGGAAGTAGTCAGTCTCACTGACACCTTGATATGAATGCAGTAATACAACTTACATTCACAGTACTCTTTAGAATTACCAGAAATAAATTTTAGAACTATATAATTTTAGGAATGCCAGCCCATACTAGCTCTACCCCGTTTAGAAAAGAAGATTAAATATTTCTAATTTAAAATGAACAGAGTGCACTTAATCATGACAAAGATACTGCTAAAAAATGAGGGAAGTTAGAAATATTAGATGAGCAAGGTGGTTCCGACATGAGGAAGACACGTCATTTCTGCTTTTATATCTTCTATTTAAGCCTTCCTACCATTGAAGATTTTCATAAGAGATATTGCAACAGAGAAAGAGACATTGCTTGTCCAACCTCATTCCTGTCTTTACCTAACTTGAAAGGTGGTGAGCAGACATTGGACTAGAATGCAGAGATGTCTTACTAAATCCCAATGCTGGCTAAGATCATTATCTGAGTTCATAGTCTAAAACAAATTCAAAAGAAAATTTGTCTAATATTTATGAGCCTTTTGGAATACTCCCTTTTATGAAGATATATAGCAAAGATCCTTCTAGAAGCCATTGAAAGAAACCAGTAAATTTGCCATTACCCTGTGCAAATACTACCATCCTTTACGCTTACTTTCAACTGCAAGACTATACTCTTAATGAGTTGCAAGAAATACGAATCTTAATTTTGCCTCATATACAATGAATTTAAACTAGAAAGCTTTTGCTCACTTGTATACGCATGCACTCTCTGACCAGTCTTTGTGTGATTGCTTTTCTGCTCCATTATTCTTGCTCCAGGTGGGTCATTGAAAGGCCCCATATTCTGAATGTTAAAATCTAACCTGCAAGGAGTTTGATCTGTTTATGGTATGTTCAGTGGCTCACAGAAAACCAAATCTTTACTTGATGTGTCTTTTATTATCTCCTGTCTTCCTAAATTAGAATTTTAAATTTATGCAAACTCTATATACTCATGACACACTAGGAGCTTGATTTCCTTGGGCCATCCACTAACTTGATGACCATATCAGCTATCTGATGATGGCTTCTCATCTTGACCTTCCAAATGGAGGTAGCATTAGGATTCTCTGTTAGGAGCCTGATCACTCTTTCTTACTTACTACTACTTAGTCTGTGACCATTATTCCTTATTATCCCCCACCCCCCAATAGTAAGAAGTTGAGAACTATGACCCTAAGGCATTGGGGACAGTTCGATACCCCTTAAATTATTCCATCCTGTAATTAGTTCATTTAAGGGTTCTCCATATTTGTAGCCCCCTGGGATTTGAATGTTTACTTCTAGTGCTATCTTGAAAAGCCACACCTGCGTGAACATTCATTTTGCCTCATAGGCCTGTTCTTTTCTTCTAGTGTCATGGTCAAATGCTGCTAGGTCATGACAAGACAGGCATTATCAGGTCCCGGGAGTCAGGGAGTACATGAGTTAACATTTGCTACTCTCTGCATTTTCTGCTCCCTGCCACCTGTATTTATTAATCAGGCCAGGCCATCACATTACTCCATGTAAATCACAGAAGTGAAAGCATAAGCCATTTGTAATGCTTTTGCCTTTTACTGAAGCTTGTTGGTCAGCAATCCCCTGTCACCGTGTCACATTTATAAAGGCTGCATTCAAGGTACATCTCAGGATGGAAGCTGTGTGTTAACACCTTTGTGTTCCTGCCTGTTTGGGGCAGTCAGGACAGCTGGAAGAGGATGCTTTTGTATCCAGGCTGAAGCCTTCTCCTTAGAATTATAGTCCTTATCATTCCAAGAGTCATCACATTGCACCTACTGTATGGAAGACACTGAACTAGGCACTAGGGATATAAAGAGCCTTGAGAGAAGAATGTGTAAATACCTCAGTGCCTAGAGTTCACATACAATAGGGAAATTCTGCTCCCGATGTGGAAGATTATCTCAGCAAGGTTTATCATCACTATCTTCTTTAACTGTCCTCTAAATGACTAGACCATGCTAAATCCAGGTACTCCCATCAGGGTAGAATGCTCTGTCCTGGGACTATGCTCTCCTGACCACTTCCCCTCTGTTCCCTCTTTGGATTTCTCTCCATTCCTCCCACCACATCTTATCTCACGCCAGCTCTCCTGTTGGCTTGTGCAGAGATTACAGTGTGGGTGTTGGACATGTGCTGCCGGCACTTATTCTGCTAGCCTGAGGTCCTACAGATGGTGTTCCCTTCTCCAGCCTCCCCTTCCTGGGGTCCTTAGACATCCTGTTAGAAGTCATGAAGTTCCGATAGTGTCTTTCATGTTGAAAACAGAAAAGGCAATCCTTTTGATACTTGATAACTTCTTGTAGATATATTGGACAACATATTAGTATGTGGAAATGGGGTGGAAGAGAGAGTTTGCTGAACATGGTTAGAAATTTCTGGAGAAATAGCCCTCTAAATGGTTTGGAAAGAGGCCAAGAGAACCACCCAAGATTGAGTTCCATACTGCCATCCCAACATCCAGCAGCAAGTTTGAGAAGGAAGAGGACAGACACTAGTTATGAAAGTAGTGGGGTCCTGGCGTGCTTGGACTTAGAAGACAGTTTCAAATGTTGTCCATACTTTTGTTCTTCTAAGTATGACCTGAGACCAGCAGAGTTGTATCACTTGGGAGATTCTTGGAAATGCAGATTCTCAGGCTTCCCCCTCAAAACTGTATCAAATTAGAATCTGCATTTTAACAAGATTTCTCAGATGATTCTTATGTACATTCGAGTTTGATAAACAATGGCCTATACAGTAAGTTCTCACTTAACATAGTGATAGGCTCTGTGACATTAAGCAAAGTGACATAACTAAACCAATTTTACCATAGGCTAATTGCTATAAATTAGAGTTAAATTTCTATAGCATTTTATCAGCATTATAACAATACAATGTAGAATGAAGCAATTGGAGGACCTGCTGTACCAATTAATTGCTGATACAGTGACTTCCTATGTTAGGCTCTTGGTGTTTCAATATTCTTATCTACAAAATGGAGGTTTTAGTAGCTACCTCACTACCGTAAATATTTTAACATTAATAATACATTTGAAAGCACTTAGGAAAACATAAAGCATTTTTTAAAACAATATTTAAACAGAGTTATTGAAACCAGGAGTTCAGAGACTTTCTACAAAAAAAAAATCTCATCTTCAATATCAGCAGTAATTCCAATTCAAGTGATGGTAGCTGCTTTCACTCAGATGATGGAAAAAGGAGCAATTAGAAGCCAAGGTTGGGAGTGAGGGGGATGGTGTATATAATGGAAATCAGATGGTGGACAATAAGAATATTGGCTCCCAGTGAAAATGAACCTCATACCCTAATATGTTGTATTGTTTGAAATTCTAGAGATACAGTAGACAAAATCTCACCAACACTTTTGAATTCAAGCTGAGCCTGTGGTTCACATATCATTGTATTTGACCAATTGGCTTTAAATTGCATAGAAAGCTGAACTGGCTATGCCAATGTATATTTGATGATAATTGGCAATACTTAAGCAATGTTAGATGTAAAAGAAGTTTAAAACTTTCCTCCACAGTCTTTACTTCCGTTAAGATGCATGTTCACTTGGTATTGAAGCTTCCCCTAATGTTAAATTGTCTCCAGGAGTTGACATTTTCTATTCACAACTTTTTTTTACAGTTTCTGAAATTGTATTATCACAGTTGATTTATTTTCTAATTGTCAATTTCATTTGTAGTTACAACTCTGACCAGCTTTTAGCACTTCTTTCCTGTAGGAAAATATTATTACATGTGATGATACATATTTTTTGTTTGTTTGTTTTGGTGTGCTGAACTGGCATAGGTAAAAATAATATCTATTATGAATATAATTTGCTGAATTTAGAATCCTGACATATGTAACTCCAAGAATTAGCTATATTCTAGGTTTGCAGATTTAAATGGCTGAAAATAAGGAAAATACAAAATTAAATGTTTCTGAGTATTCTATATTTATGAATATAATATTAATTTAGATTAATAATGGGGTACAAAAATTCAGTGTTTGATGAGACTTCACCTCTCCTTCCTTTTTATCATATTTCAGGCTTTTGTGTGTGTGTGTGTGTGAAATAGTGGCTCAAGTAGGATAGACTTGAGATAATAAACTTGATTCTCCAGATTGTAATTATCTTTTATTAAAAAAAAAAAAGACAACTGAATCTTCTCCAATGATATAAGTTGAATGGAATATCAAAAGATGACAGTAATTGATAAACCTTAATTATTCTTACATTGCATACTGAGAGTTCTGAGTAATATTACTTTTCAAAGACACCTTTACCATGATAAAATTTAGCAACCTTAATTTTACAAAACTGTGCTGTATTCCAGTTATATTGGGCTGGTCCTGAATGATTAGCTTTGAGTCATTTGGTCTAAAAATTGTAAGAGACATTATTAGCCTCAGCTTCAGACAGTATATTTTTCAGGGAGAATTTGGTACTGAGTGAGGTGTGAGAGAGGCCAGGCAGGAGAAATATGAAGGGAGTCCCTGTGAAGGGCTTCCTCAGGACTTTGATATCACTTTAGAACTTGAAATAACAGTCAAGATTATAGTTTCTTAGTGTACTAGTCTTGTATGTATTACAGCTATTTTCATTGTACCATACATCCAGAATTTTATATATATATACACACACATGGAATATATGGTATATGTATATGTGTGTGTGAATTATCATATGTATGTATGTGTATATATAAGTAAAAAATAATTTATAGTACTATTTTTGAGCATAAACTATTCTTGATTGTCCAGTAATATACTTTAAAGCAGAGAGATGACACATACTTACCCACACACTATTTCACTAATTTTGATCTCTCTCAGAAAAATCCCAAAGGCCACATTATAGAAATACTGGTTTCAAAGGTAAAACTGAACTGTAACTATTCCTCTACTTTTAGATCAGCTGTCTGCCCAGGAAAGTTTGTGATCATTCATATTATTTCACACAGAAATTTAGGAAAGTTTGTAATCATTAATATCATTTCACACAGATTTTTTTATTCACAAAAATTTTTTATGAAAATATATTTTAAAAATTGATATTTTATAAAAAAGGGGCCAACGGAATCTATTTTAAATATGTTCAGATGAATTATTTGTTTTCAATATTTTTTTAGTTTACTCAGCATTAATCATTGAAGAACTATTTTATTCTCCTTCCTTCTTTGTAATTGCTTATATTCCTAAAATTTTTTTCCTATATCTTTTTAAAAATTATGATATTTAATTGATGATCCTGGAATAAACATCCTTATTTTAATAATTATAGGGTCTTAATTGACATCATTTAAAATGAAAAGACAGTGTAAAAGTTCATTAGCTCAATTACTTGTGTGTGTGTGTGTGTGTGTGTGTGTGTGTGTGTGTGTGTGAGAGAGAGAGAGAGAGAGAGAGAGAGAGAGAGAGAGAGAGAGAGAGAGAGAGAGAGATTTTGTTACATTTTGTTCAACTACAGTAACATGGGAGTCAAATCCGTATATTAGCCCCAATGACATTGCTTTCTGCTAATGTCTGGCTGTTCATTTACATGGCTGTCAGAGTAGGGCTAAAATATGTTAAAAGGGGCAAGGGTAAATAAAACCAGATTACATCGAAGTGTTAACATAACTATTGAGCACATCAATGCCACCACAAACTCATTCACCTATGGACAGATAAAACTAGTGATAAAGAAATATAAGTCTATCACATATGTTCATGTATTTAAATTTCTTAAAATATATTTTTAATTTTTAAGCATTAAAGTGTATATAGTCCATGAATCTTTTCTGGGGGTGAGACATTTCAGTATTTTTTTTCTTAAATTTATTGGGGTGGCATTGGTTAATAAAATTATATAGGTTTCAAGTGTACAATTCTATACTAGATCAGCTCTATATTGCATTGTGTGTTCACCACCTAAAGTCAGAGCACCTTCCGTCACCATTTATTTGACCCCCTTTACCCATTTCTACCTCCCCAACCCCACCTTTCCCTCTGGTAACCATTATACTGTGGTCTGTGTCTATGAGTTTTTGTTTGTCTTGTTTTTGTTGTGTTCCGTTTTATATCCCACATATGAATGAACTCATATGGTTCTTCTGACTTTTTTTGCTTAGCATGATAGTCTCAAGATCCATCCATGTTATCGCAAATGGAGTACTCCGTCTTTTTTATTGGCTAAGTAATATTCCATTGTATTAATGTACCACATCTTCTTTATCCAGTCATCTATCGAAGGACACTTCTGTTGTTTCCATAGCTTAGCCTCAGTAATCACTGATATAGAGCACTTCTGTCCCCCAGAGATCTCTCTCTTGCTACCACTTCATAGTGAAATACTCCCTCCACTCTTAGCTACTAGCAAACCCTGATCCCTATAGTTTGGCATTTTTTTAAATTTAGTGTAAATAGAGTTTATGGCCTTTTAAGACTGGTTTATTTTATTTGACTTAATACCTTCGTGTTTCACCCATGTTGTTGCATGTACCAGTACTTTATTTTGTTTTATTTCTAAGCAGTATTCTATCACATGGATTTACTACAGTTTATTTATCTGGTCACCTGTTGAAGATATTTGAATTGTGTAGTTTTGGACATTTGTGAATAAAGATGCTTTAAATGTTCTTACACAGATTTTTTTGTGGACATAAGTTTACTTTTCCTGGATAAATATATAGGATGGGGGAATGATAGGTCTTATCATAAGTATATATTAACTTTATTTTTTAAAAAGTCAAAAGACCTCCATGCTTTTTTAAACTGAGTGCATCATTTTGCATTTTGCATTCTTGCCAACACTGCATGAGACTCACATCCTTAGTATTGTCAGCTTTTGTTATTGCTTGTTTTAATTTTCGCCTTCTAGTAGGTAGAAACTGGTATCTCATTATGATTTTAATTTGTTTTTCTAATAGCCCATTGTGTTGAAAAATTTTTTAATATGCTTATTTGACATGTGTATCTTTGACGATGTGTCTGTTCAAACCTTTGCCCATTTTTAAATTCAGATTTTTATTATTTTTGAATTTTGAGTCTATATACATACATACATACATACATACATACATACATACATATTCTGAATACTAGTTTTTTGTGTGGTGGTGGTTTTTTTTTTAACTGAAGGTGTGATTTGAAAACAGTTTCTCCCAGTCTGTGGCTTGTCTTCATTCTCTTAGCACTATGTTTAGCAGAACAAAAGTTCTTCGTTTTGATAAAGTCTGATTTATCAAGTTTTTCTTTTCTCATCATGCTTTTGATGTCATACCTAAACCCAGAATCACCAAACCCAATGCCATATGGATTTTCACCTGTGTTTTCTTCTAGAAATGTTGTTGATTTACATTTTACCTATATGTCTATAATCCATTTTGAATTAACTTCTGTATAAAGTATGATTTACACATTTAGGTTTACTCTTTTTTTTTTTTTTTGCATAAAATACCAGCTGTTAAAGCATTATTTTCTTGAAAAACTATTTTTTTCCATTAAATTGCCTTTGTACTTTGTCAAAAATCAGTTGAGTACATTGATGTGATTCTATCTCTTGGTTCTCTTTCGTGTTCCTTTGGTCTGTATCTCTATCCTTTAGCCAGTGATTACTGTCATTTTATAGGAAGTTGTGTGTGTGTCCTTCAACTTTATTCTTCTCAGAATTGTTGACTATTTAGTGCTTTTGCATTTCCATATAAATTCGATATTCAGAATATCAGTATCTACAAAAAAAGTTGCTGAGATTGGGAGTTCATTGAATCTATAAATAAAATTGGAGAGAACTGACTTTTTAACAATAATGAGTATTCCAATCCATGAGCATGGACCATGGTCCATTTGTTTAGGGCTTGGATTTATATTTAATTGAGGATTGTGCTCTCAAATTGAAAAAAAATCTAGCTCCTAAGAACAATTAGCATCTAATATATAGTAAGCATTTAATAAATATTTATTGGATAAAGTAGCAGCTTAGCAAAGATACTATTGATTTTGCCTTTTCTCCTAATACAGTTTAAGCAAGAGAAATCTTTAGGGGTAAAGAAAACTACATAATTACGAAAAAAGGAAGAGAAAAGACAAATGACACCTTTAGAGAACTCAGTGCAATGGTTACTGAGCTCAGTTGTGAAAATGAAGTGTTGGTAGTACCAGGGAGGTACCTTCTACCTTTGAAAAGGTGAAGGTAGAGAGTGGCTTTGTGAGGCAGGATGAGTTTGTTTTTCAAAGAGGTTCTCCCAGCCCCTGCCACCACCTCAAATCTGAGAGGTATTAGGAATCTTGTTATGAAATAGAAAGAGGCTTCAGAGAACATCTCTTCCAGTGATTATCAAATTGTTTTTTACACCAGAGCACAATTTTTCAAATGAGATCTTACCCAGAAATAGTCAAAACAGATAAAAGCAGATCTGCTCAGGTTGCACTGGACTCTGCAGAGATATTTGAAAGCCTCATGTCATTACTGCAATGATGAGAAAACAGAGCTTCAGGAGATTATGTAATTTACCCAAGCTTGCACAACAAATTGGTACAGAAGCGTAAATAGAATTCCTGTCTTCTGATTCTTGGGACAAAGCTCCAAATGACTGCCTTTTCAGATTTTCCTCAAACTGGATTATGTGTTTCTATGGGAACTGGTTTTTTTATTATTATTTTTTTATTTCCTTTATATAGTGAGCAATGTGACTGCACTTTATCTTAGCTTCAATATTTGATTTGAGAGGGTAGCTTGAGGCCCCTTCCCCGCAGTAAGAAGTCCTCACTGAATACTAAGTTTCCATGATTAGTGTTTTATTATTTCATGTTATTCCTATAATCCAAGAGGGAAATACTGTCAGGCTTGAGAGAGATCACTGAAAACTAGGTGTCAGATTAGTTTAAGGAAGCTTCCTGGTAGAGGACAGTGAGACTCACAGGCTTTAGGGCTTCAAATGTGTATTTGTTTGTTTGTTTTTTACCTTGGAGTAAAATGTCTCCTGCTGTCTCAGAATAGATGAAAGGTCATCCTGAGATGTTTCAGTTAAGCTGTTTAAACTTGTTGCATTTGTGATTTCTAAACACATGAATTGGATTATTTTGATAGTTGTGAAGAAACAAGCAAAAAACTACAAACAAGTCTTCTATAAAACTAGAAATACCATTCCTCATTCCAGAGAAGCATTATTCTTTCCTTTCTTCCCTATCCCTAAATATTTCTTATGGAGCAGAGACTTTGCGAATGGCACTTTTAATGTATGCTGTATGTCCAGAAAAGTCCTGGACACATAGAAGACATTGACCAAGTGTTTTATGAATTAAATGACTGCGTGTAAAAAATAGCTCTCAAATCTCAGGTTGAATGTCACCTATTTGGAGAAGTCTATTCTGGCTGCTTTACCTGTAAACACAGACTCTGTGATGACTCTTGATTCCATTAGCTAACTTTAATTTTTTTTAATCTCATAAATAGTGTTACATTGTATTATATAAACTTATTTATTTCTCTTTCTCCTCTTGAATGCAATCTTCAGGAGGGCAAGGATTGTGTTTGCTTCAATTACACATTTATATCCCTAGCTCCTAGAATGGTTCTTGGTACATTGTATTAAAAAGTGTCCCGTAGATGTTCCTTGACTGGATGAATGAAATGATTTGTATCTTCTTGGAATGATTTTATACAAAATGATAGAATAGATTATATATTACCTTATGTCCTATCCTATCTCTGTAACAAGAAGAGGGAAGGAGTTGGCATTTCATAATGAACAGAACATCTTTTATTGAAAATAGTTTGTTACATGTTGTGGTTTTCTCCTTGTTTTTCCTGACTTTTTTTTAATCAGTATATTACTTTATTGGTGTTGAAACTGTCTCTGGTAAATTTGGTGTGTGGTGTTTTACATCTACCTCAGTATAAATGCTTCAGGTATATCTTGAACGCAGTATTATTGGCTGTTAGGTCCCCTGAACATATGCCACTTGTCCTATTTTTAGAACTGTACAATGGGCACCAGTTAGAAATATCCCTAAATTGTCTACACTGACAGTAATAGGGATAAAGTGTTCTGCTCAAATTGGTGGTATTGGCTCTTCTGACCTGATCTTAGCTAAAAATACAAGCATTATTGTGTTAAGTAAAAAGAAATGATTTGGCAGGAACTTCAGATATGTTCCCTTGGGCTGAGGATGTGCACTGTTCACATTGCCTAGGCCCTTGCTTTTTGTATGCAATGACAGAAAAAATATAAACCACAAATCAGAAGGATCTGACTTCTAACCCCAAGTACCACAGGGTTCTTTACAACCACTGGCAGAATGCTTAACCTCTCTGTGACATGGTTTTATTATCTTTAATATGACAAAAAAAAAGGTGTCTTTCTTTTAGGAATGGAAATATTTAAAAAAATGAATCAATACATGTAAATAAAGCACTGTGAGCCTTTTAGAAAGGAAATTCTTACAATAAGATTAAGGCCTTGGTAGATTTGTCACTGTTCTGATGAGCCTTTCCTACAGAGTAGACTGCCTGTTACTGGGTACAGGAAACTGCTCTGGCACGTCCCTATTTGTCATGCACAACTAGTTAGATGTTTGTTCCAACTCCCAAGATTAGTAATCTAGAAAAAGAACCAACTCTAATTCCATTGAGAGCTGCAGAAAACTCTTTCAAGAAGAAGGCAGGTATGCAGTCTACAGAGAGAGCTTTATAATACGTATGGGTCTCACTGGATTCCTTTTCAGCATATAAAATGACTTGGTTCTATTGAATTTCACTGCCAAGGTAGTTTCTTGTTTACATTGAGCGGCTGTCAATGCCCCATGTAGTGGATTAATGCTAGGAGCTGCATACAGAGTTTGCCAGTACTGCTTTGTTTACTTTAAAGAGCAACCCTGAGTTACACTGGGCAGTCGATGCAAAATGAATCTACATTAGCTATTTTCCATGTCCCTGCATTTTAGATTGCTGAAGATACTCCTTTCAGGTTTCTTAATTAGGGGTTCTGATTGTTTTCCCTCTTCTTTGTAGTCTTAGGCAAATTGGAGATGGACATCTGGAGACTAGGATTTTAACAGATTTTGCAAGAAAAAAAAAAGAAAAAGAAAAATCAGCTGTTTGTTTCCTCTAGTCTTAAAATTATTAAGAATATAGCTAGAAGCCCGATGCAACCAAGGGCCTTTTACTGCACCATGCTAAATGTAAAAACAGCAGCTATCACTGTTCTGATGACAGGCATTAAATGGGCTGCTGATGAGGATGATGAAGATGGTGGTGGTGGTGATGATGATGATCATCTCCCTTTGACGTTCTGCCGTCATCTAGCAGAATGTAAAAGAAGACAATTTCATCTTGATGAAAGGATCTCTCTACCCAGGGAACTTGTAATCATGTATGAAGCCCTAAATACTTATTTCAAATTCCTCAGGTCATCCCATACAACTGAAAGAATAGCAAACATCTTTGCGAATGCTAAATAAAAGTAGTGAGGCTGGCCTAAAAAATCGCAAAAAAGTGGAGGAAAGAGCAGCTACTTTAATTTATCTCTTAGTTGGCAGCAGGGAAGGGTACTCCCTCCCCCAGTAGAATGGGTCTACAAATGTCCTATATATAGATTTTCTTAGAGCATAGATGCTACATTAGTTGGCCTTAATGCTGGCTGCACATTAGAATCATCCTGAGAGCTTTTTAAAAAAATACCTGTGTCCTAGAGTCATCCTCAGAATTTTGATTGGAAGGGGACCCAACTCTCATTGTGTTGTTTGTTTGTAAAGCTCCCAGCTTGTTTAAAGAGCTGTTAAGGCTGAGAACCAACTGCCTGTTGTAAGATTAA
>CM053508.1:50556576-50604042 GCA_028627145.1 Eidolon dupreanum | reverse complement strand
AAAAAAAAATAGCGTTCTATGCTGTCATTGTATTTTCAAACCTTTCTCTTTTTTTTATGGAGGTAAAATTGACATATAACATTAATTTCAGGTGTAGAATACAATGATTCAATATTTGTGAAATATATATAAATATATTGTGAAATCAATAAATGTAGTTAACTTTCATCAACATGCACAGTTATAAATTTTTTTCTTGTAATGTATACTTTTAAGATTTAGCAACTTTCAAACATACAATACAGTATTATTAACTGTAATCATGATACTGTACATTACATCCCCATGACTTAACTATTACATAACTGGAGTCTGTATCTTTTGACCCCCTTAACCCATTTCTCCCTCCACCACCCGCACCTCAGAGATCATTTTGTTGTTGTTTTTAATTCCACACCTGAGTGAGATCATATGGTATGGTATTTGTCTTTGACTTATTTCACTTAGCATAATGCCCTCAAGGTCCATTTATACTGTCGCAAATAGCAAGATTTTATTCTTTTTATGGCTCAATAGCATTCCATTGTGTAGGCATACCACATCTTGATCCACTCATCTATCAGTGGATACTTAGGTTGTTTCTGTATCTTGACTATTAAACATAATTGGTGCAGTGAACATGGAAATTCACCTATCTTTCCAAATTAGTTCTTTTTTTTTTTTTTTTGCATGTATTTTGCTTTCTTTTCTTTTTCGATAAATACCCAGAATTGGAAATGCTGGATCACATGGTAGTTCTATATCTATTTTTTGTTGTAGCAGCTTTTTTGAAGTTTTAATTCTTTAGCTTTTCTTCCTTTAATTGTGACAAACACCAATACTGTTTGGCTTCAATTAATTCATTTGTTTTTTGTAATTTCACCCATACCCCCTAACCCCCTTTTGTTTGGGAACCATCAACTTATGGGTCTGTTTCGGTTTCGTTTATTCATTTGCTTTATGTCTTTAGATTCCACACATAAGTGAAATTATGATGTATTCTTCTTTCTCTGTCTAACTTCTTACACTTAGCATAATACCCTGTAGGTCCATCCATGTTGTCACAAATGGAAAGATATCATTCTTTTTTACTGCTTAGTAATATTCCATTATATATACACATATCTCATCTTCTTTATCCACTCAGCTATTGATGGACACATAGGTTGCTTCTATATCTTGGCTATTGTAAATAATACTGCAGTGAACACAGGAGCACATATATCTTTTCAAATTCGTGTTTTTTGTTTTCCTTAGATAAATACTCAGCAATAGAATTGCTGAGTCATATGGCAGCCCTCTCTAAATTTTTTGAGGAATCTCCATATTGTTTTCTATAGTGATTGTAGCAATTTATAATTTCACCAACAGCGTATGAAGGTTCCCTTTTCTCTAAATCCTTACCAAAAATTATTTGTTGATTTATTGATGATAACCATCCTAATTAGTGTGAGGTGATATTGTGTTTTAAATTTGAGTTTCCTTCATGATTAGTGATGTTGGGCATCTGTTTGTCCTCCTTGGACCAAATGTCTCTTCAGGTCCTCTGCTCAATTTTAAATCAAAATTTTTTTTTTTTTGGTGTTAAATTGTATGAGCTTCTTATATATTTTTGAATACTAACCCCTTAAAGGATGTATCATTAGTGAATATATTCTTCTATTCAGTAGGTTGTTTTTTCATTTTGTTGATGGTTTCTTTCGGTGTGCAAAAACTTTTTAGTTTGATGTACTTTTAGTTTGATAGAGATTGCTTTTAATCTATATATTGCTTTGGATAGTATGGACATTTTAAAATATTGACTCTTCCAGTTCATGAGCATGGAATATCTTTCCATTTATGTGTGTCATCTTCAGTTTCTTTCATCACTGTCTTGTTGTTTTCAGTGTACAGGTCTTTTACCGATTTGGTTTAATTTATACCTAGGTATTTTATTCTCTTTGATGCAATTTTAAATGGAAGTTTTTTCTTAATTTATTTTTCTCTTAGTTTGTTATTAGTGTATAGAAGCACAACAGATTTTTGTATATTGCTTTTATACACTGCAGCTTTACTGAATTCATTTATCAGTTCTAACAGTTTTTGGTGAAACTACTTTAAATGCATATTTAATAGCAATGCTTGGATGTTCAATTTACTACTGTCATTTACAGAATTTCATTTAAAATATTTTATTTTCCTCCTTGGTTATTCTAAGTGACAAAGTATGTCTTCCTGTTATTAGGATGGATATTGTATGTGTCATTTTCCCTGTAAAATCTACACTTGTGGCATGATTGTTAGGTGTTTTCTTGAGAACTATCACATTTTTCCCACATCACTGACTTCTTGATTTATCAGTGCATTAAATTTCCTCTCCATAATTGAATGGATAGATGGTATATCTGTAAGATAAAACCTCAATGAAGAAAAAAAATTTTGGCTTTTTAAAAAAAAATGGTCAGCAAAGTTTTTTTCAATAGGTATAAGTTTTTTGGCAATAGAGCAGCAGATAGCTATTCTTCCCAGTATTTGTCAACACTAAACTAAATGAAACAACATCTATAGGTGATTTCCTGATAAATACCCATTAAATACTCTAGACCATTAAATGTGCTAATATCTATTCCAGGATTAAACCTAACCAACATTCATATACCTGAATGATATTCTATTAGCTTCCTGTAAAATCAGTCCCTCTTCTCCAGCCCCTATCCTTTCTACCTCTGAATTATGCTTTGGAGTGGCACCGCAAGCAATATCAAAGGATGCTATAGAAAAGAGACTTAACAGAGACTGAATAGAATTTTTTTCAGGTCCACTGTTGTTAAGATCTCTGTTCATTGAGCTGCAGTGTCCCTTTTATGAGTTCCCTTAAGGAGAAATACTTTGTGGTTTTCTGAACTTAGTATCAGGAACAATTGTGTTTCTTCTGAGCAGTTGAGTTATTTTCTCTTATTGATACTTGGTTTGGAAACCAAGGGCCTTTCTCTCATGTGAAGCCAGAATATTGAGTCATATGGTTAATAACTTGATATTACAGTGATATTTGGCTTTATTTTAATTTCCTACTTTATTTTTCAGTATTTTTAATCTTACTTCTTCGCATTTGTGTTATCTTGGTATATGTTATAACTAATTGTACATCCATTTTGGAAAAGGCAAAAAAATACATTTATTGTTGAATAGACAGACAGACAGACAGATATTCTAGAAGCTCATCAGAAAGCTTTCTTTGAAAACAACATGATAGAGTAAGAAGATGGCCTGACGCCTGACTTCAGAAGGATCTGGTTTTGAATTCTGATTCCATTTAGTAATCATATGACTTTGAATCAAGTATTTTAACCTCTTTGATTTTCATTTAACTCATTTGTATAATGGGAATAAGGTTAGCTACATTTTCAAACTCATGTGAAGATTTAAAGATTAAGTGAAGTTTTTTGTAGAGTACTTTCTCAATACCTCAGGAGTGACATGATTAGGATAACCTTAAAATGTATCATTCAAACTGAGACTGCTTTGAGAGTTAAATGGGGCTCTATTAATAATTATTCCAGGACAATCAGCATGCAACTAGATCTGTTATAGTCAAAATGTACAGTCACTTTGTATATTAGAGTCTATAAATGCCTTTATGAAGCCCACATTTACTACCAGGGATCAACTTTGTGATTTTTTTTTTTTTTGACAGGTACTATTTAATATAAGTCAAGGAAACCACCTTTCTTGGAAGCTTTGTGTTGATCCTGGCTTTTATATACTTTGCTTTGGCAAAATCTGCACCAAGTAGCATGACTTAAGATATAAGCTTGAGGGTCAGGGTTAAAACTAGTTAATTAATAATCAAGAACATGCAAAGTAAGAGAACCATAATTAGAGAATTTGGAATATCAATTTGTCCAAGAGCAGGAAACATTTATCAGAAGCCTATTTACCAGAGTTAGTACATAAGGTAGAAGTCAAATGTCAGGTGACTCTGAAATTACATCTGGTTTTAGAGACAGCAGGGCCAGTATGTGGGGATAAAGAAACCTCTATGTAGAGAGAGAAGGATGCTGAGGCTGGGAATCTGGTCTGATAAATTAGACAGCTTTGGTTCAAATACTGATTTTGCCAAGCTGAGCGATCATGAACAAGTTGTTTAAACTGTCTGAGTCTTCTTTCTAGATCTTGTAACACAGATAATATTATCTACCTCACATATTGCCTTAAAGATGTGAAAAATACTTAAAATAGTGAGTAGGCTCTTAATAAAAAAATACTTAAAATAGTGAGTAGGCTCTTAATAAATAATTATTATCATTGTGTCCCAGCATAGTGACTGAATTCTGCAAGCTAGTCCAGTGTGTGCCTTTATTACTAAAATACCTTTTCTTAATTTTCAGGAAACCAATTTGGTGGGATATGATCAAATGGCAGTTTCTCCGAGATCAGTGTTTTCACCCTTTGGTGTTTACTGCTGCTTGTGGGCCAGTGGGCAGCAATAAATGACAAAACAAATGAGCAGTATCAATATTTCATGCTTTTCTTCCCAAATCAACAAATTCCAAGTATTTCACTATTTGGGCAAATTTAAGAACCAATGCCTGGTTTAGAACACTGCCAGGGACATAATGAATGCTGGTTTTAGCAGACCTCTCTTGAGGCTGTGGAAGAACAACTTTCTAATATCTCATGCTTCATTTTTGCTGCCTGCAAAAGATTAGACAAAGGTGTATCTGAGTTCCCTGTGATTTCCAGAAAGAGTGTCATTTTCTACCTATGGAAAGTATCTTTTCCTTGGACAGTTTGGTGTGCTGAAGAAAAAAGTAATCTACAACTTTTGACTGGGTCAAAGTATCAAAAATCTCTCAGGTTGGCATAATTCACCTTTTCAAGGTAAACAAAAGAAGATAGGGAAATTATTTTCACTTGTAAGAAGATATATTTGGTTGTACTGTATAGGGATCTAAAGGTCACAAAGCAGGTATTTTTAAGGTTCAGTACTTTTTCTCCCCAACCTGCTCGCTATCCCTCACTGTTTTCTTACCATGGTTGTCCACAAGTTCAACTCTGTCACTCCGGTGACCTGTAATGCTCAGCAGTAGCAATGGGCCTCTGGGGTCTCTAACTTCAGCCTTTTGTCTTGGAGAAATGTTTCTTCATAGGTAAGAAACTAAGCAAAGCCATCTGGACTTATCTGAGATCCTAAAAGCCCTTTGAATATGTGTCAGTTGTCTTATTATGAAGTCCCCAGTGCATCATTGGCACATATTGCAGGAACACAAATCTCTGTTAGTGAGTTCATTCTTCCAAACCCAGTCAGCCCATGTCGCTCAGAAAATACATCCGCTTTTGGCAACTTTTCATGAAGTCCGTTTTATTAAACAAAAAATGAATTTTAAGTTTTTTGTGTACTCTGTTGTTTTTTGAAATTTTGAGCTTGTCTCCAGATAGACACGTAGTCTAGTGACTGCTTCTGTTAGTGCTTCTTGATGTATTCAGGCCCTTTGTTAAAGATGAATCACACCAAACTTAGAAGCCCTTTTAATCTCATCTCCTCCACACAGCCTTCCTTGGCCGCTCTTGCCCTGATTAGACAGGAATATTAATGCACTTGGAAGTGCTATATAAATGTTAGTAGCTGTTGCCAGTTTTTTTCTTCCCATAACACCGCTGTCACATAAAATATTTGTTACAAATTAATTTGTAGATTTTGATTAATGAGTGCTATTTTTGTCTTCCTAATATTGTTTCTGATGCATGTATTTTCATTTATATTGTTCATTGATTCATACATAGTAATCTTATCTCTATAACTAGACTATCAGTGTTCTAAGGTGAGGGCAAGGACCAGATTTTATCTGCTCCTTTAACTAATGTTTAATAAGTGTTTGTTGTTTAAATGTTTTCTACAACATTGGCTGGTGGAAGGTTTCAAGTCTTCTGGGCATGCATTCTCCTGTTGGTGTTATTGAGTTCTCACTCTGCCGTGACCATTTAGTTTTCTTGTACCGGCAAATCTTTGTTTTATAACTACTCTATTGAGGTATGTTTGACATGTAAAAAGTTGCACATATTTAATGTTTACAACTTGATGAGTTTGGGGATATATATATATATATATATATATATATATACACACACACACACATACATACATACATATACATACATATATATCATGAAACCATTACTGACATCAAGGCCATAGACATATTCATCACTTCCCAATGTTTCTTTATTATCGTTAATAGTATTTGTGTGTATGAGTGTATGTGTGGTAAGAACACTTAACATAAGATCTGTCCACATAACAGATTTTATGTATATAATACAGTAATGTTATCTGTAGGCACTATGTTATATAGTATATGTCCAGAATTTATCTTGTATGACTGAAACATTGTACCCTTTGACTATAATCTCCCCCATGTGCCCTGCCCCCTCAGCAACTGGTAATCGTTCTACTTTCTACTTCTATGAGGTTGGCTGTTTTAGATTCTACATATAATTGAGATCCTATAATATTTGGTTTTCTGTGCCTGGTTCATTTCAGTTATCATAATACCCTCCTAGCCTGTCCATGTTGTTACAAATGGCAGATTTTCCTTCTTTTTTTAAAGCTGAATAATAATAGTCCATTTTATGTATATACCATATTTTGTTTATCCATTCATCCTTCAGTGGACATATGGGTCGATTACATATCTTGGTTGTTGTGAATAACATAGCAATGAACATGGGAGTGTTTATCCAAAAAATGGGAATATCATATTAAAAAAATCATTGTAAACACCAATGTCAAGGAGCTCTTATGTTTTCTTCTAGGAGTTTGACAGTTACAAGTCTTATGTTTATGTCTTTAATCCATTTTGAGTTGATTTTTGTATTTGCTGTAAGATAGGAATCCTCTTTGATTCTTTTGCATGTGGATATCTTGTTTTTCCAGTAACACTTATTGAAGAGACTGTCCCTTCCCAATTGTATATGTTTGGGGCCTTTGATGAAAAGTGGTCATATATGCATGGGTTTATTTCTGGGTGCTCTGTTCTGCTCCACTGATTGATGTGTCCATTTTTATTCCAATACCATACTGTTTGGGTTACTATAGCTTTGAGGTATACTTTGAAATCAAGAAGTTTGATATTTCCAGCTTTCTTTTTTCTTGCTCAAGATTGCTTTGGCTATTTGGGGTCTTTTGTGGTTGCATATGAATTTTGGAATTGTTTGTTCTAGTTTGTGAAAAATGTCATTGGAATTTTGATAGGGATTTCATTGAATCTATAGAACACTTTGTGTAATATGGACATTTAAATAATATTAATTTTTTTGGTCCAAGTAAACAAGGTATCTTCCTATTTATTTTTGTCTTCTTCAATCTCTTTCATCAATGTTTTAGAACTTAGGTATTTAGAATCCTTCACTTCCTTGTTTAAATTTATTTCTAAGTATTTTATTATTTTTGATTATAAATGAGATTAAAAAGTTTCCCCAATACTGTGTTGATAATGTCTAGTCATGTGTCACTTAACAACGTGGATACTTTCTGAGGAACGTGTTTACATGATTTCATAGTTGTGTGAACATCATAGAGTGTACCTATACAAACCTAGATGGTATAGCCTCATACATACCTAGGCCGTGTGTTATAGCCTATTGCTGCTAGGCCATAAACCTATACAGAATGTACTGAATACTGTAGGCTGTTATAATACAATGGTAAATATTTGTATACCTAAACATATCTAAATATAGAAAAGATACGGTAATTATACAGCATGAAAGACAAAAAATAGTGCATGTATTTATGGCACTTACCATGAATGGAGCCTGCAGGACTGGATGTTGCTCTGGGCGAGTCAGTGAGTGAATGGTGAAAGAGTGTGAAGGCCATTAATGTATGCTACTGTAGATTTTATACTGTCTCATAAGCCCTCCCCCACTTCCTTCTTACAAGGTCACAAATAGAATATTGAAGCTCTCAGTGCTACTTCTTGAACAGGGATGTGTGCTGGATTGATTGGAAATATCAAGGAGAAATTGGCTGAGTAGGGTGTCAGTCACCATAATAGTGACTGTGAGTGGGGAATGAAAGGAACAGGGAATTGCCATGGCAATGTGGTTTTGGCTGTTGCACGTTGGAGCAGTGGTCAGATTAAGGAACTTTGTGATATTTATATAAAAAAAAAAGAGGGTGTTTAAAAATTAAAAAAAAATAGTAATAAAAGAGGGAGAGAGTATAGAACTGAGGACTCAATATTTTGGCTTAGGAAATTTGTTTCTGGTTCCATTGACCTTCTCTGGCATTGAATTGTTGGAAGAAATAAAACTTAGGTATGCTTTAAATCACTACAGCCTGGACATATTTTCAAAGTCCAGGGACAGGCTGGCTCCACAATAACCACAAATTTTACCAAAATGGTAGCGACACTTAATACTTGTGAAGGCAGCTCTTGTAGACTTATGTCTTTGTATAGGCCCTTAGATCCTCAAAAAAGAATCTACAACAGTGTACTTTGAAGACCATCAAGCTAGGTCTGGGAGGACTGTTGCACTCTCTGAATATGTTGTGCTGGGGCACAGTCTCCACTGTGCTGAAACAGGTTAGTGGCTGACTGAGAGGTAATCTGTATACTCAAAATTCAGGTGCCGAGAATGAGAGGGAATTCTTTGCCACATCCTGCAGATATTGCTCATAGCAGAGGAAAAAAAAAAATACTTCTGAACCACATCTTTCCATTTCTTACAGGAAATTCAACTCCATTATAATCTTATGGGATCACCGTTGTATATATGGTCTGTTGAATGAAACATCATTTTGCTCTCCGTGACTGTATAGAAATGCCACTACAGTACACACACACACACAGAGATTTCTGAAATTAATTCATCTTTTTAAATCAAATCAGCAAGGGAAACTCTTGTCTTAAGTAACCTTAGCCTTAGGAAGATCAACATTGACATAAATTATAAAATATATGGATACAGAATAGACATTTCTGGTTTGGTCCATCCTGAATTTTGACTCCCAAGTTTCTAGCCTCTCAACTACACCATGCTTCTTCCTAGGACTGTATCAGAGTCCCAATGTCCCATAATCATACAAACCTCATAAGTATTATCCTTATTGACTATAGGAAAAGGATAAAGAATTTTTATTAATTTTGAAATCAAAGAAAGGAGGGGACTGTGACTGGAAGTTTCATTTATTCCTTTTTACCCATTATAATAACTAATATTACCTCCCTCTATTCACTTTTATTTTATTATTATTATTATTATTATTATTATTATTTTTAGGCAAGGCGACCATTGGTTAACCTCACAGATTGCAAGGACCTTGTCAGTTTACAATCCCTTATTTTTTTATTTTATTTTTTATGCCTACAGCACCTGGTCTTCCTAGGTGGTCTCCCATCCAAGTACTAACCAGGCCCAACCCTGCTTAACTTCCGAGATCAGACAGGATTGGGCTTGTTCAGGGTAGCATGGCCGTAGACACCCTCTATTCACTTTTAACGTGTTTCAATTGGATGAGAAGTTATAGTCACCCTAGCTATGGATGGCGTTTTTATTGTGGGATCAAATTGTATAATTTAAATGTGAACTGTTTTACCTGACCAAGTGATGTGGATATCAGCTCATCCATTTCTTCCATTGGCTTTAGAGGGTAGCTCTCCAGCTCCCTATCCATTGTACTGCCCTCTAGCACATCATAGGTCTAGTGCTCAACTGGCCTTTCCTCCCACTCCATCCACTCTCTGACCTTCAGTAAACATAATTCTTTTAAGAGTTCTGAATGACTTTAGGGCAAGCGTAATTACAAAGTAATTGCAAAAAAAAAAAAAAAAGGAGTTAAATTACTAAATATGATTAAGTTCCATAACCTGGCAGATATCTTAAAACTGTTATCTGACATTGTTAGTGAAATATGGATAATGCTAGATTTGCATTCTTACTAAAATAATACACAGAACACTTACTGTGCAGTAAATGCTATTCTGAGTTCCCTATAAATGCATTCATTTAACTTATAAATGAATGACATAAATTTTATAAATATTATAAATCTTTTGTTTTAAAGGGTAGATTAAACTATATACCATGATTGTTTTTCATTTTACAGATGGAGAAACTGAAGCTCAGAGATTAAGTAATGTATATCAGGGGTCCCCAACCTCTGGGCCACGGACCAGTACTGGTCAGTGGCCTGTTAGGAACCTGGCATCACAAGCAGGAGGTGAGTGGCAAGCTAGCAAGCAAAGAAAGCTGCTTCTGTATTTGTAGCCACTTCCCAGTGTTAGCATCACCGCCTCAGCTCCACCTCAGATCATTGGGCATTAGATTCTCATAGGAGCACTGGTCCCTGGTGCCAAAAAAGTTGGGGACCGCTGATTTACACACATAATGAAGTTTCAAAGCTGGGATTGAGACCGACACAATCTGGCTCTGTAGTCTGTTAATTTATGTTACCCAGTAGTTCCAAGTGTGGTCCCCCGAGTGTACCAGAACATCAACATCACTTGAAAACCCGCTGAATTGGAAACTCTTCGGATGGGGCCGACTGTCTTAAAGGTTATTCTGATGTTCCCTAATGTTAGTCTTCTCTTAGAGTCACTGATTGATCTCTCATTTTACTTCACTTCAAAAAAAAAGTTAAAAAATCTGTGACATTTATTTAACAACTAATCAAGAGTTAGTGTATAAAATTTGGAAAATACATAAAAGTGTAAAAACACTGAAACCTAATTGGAAATAGTTATCATGATTATGATTTTATAATCTGTATTCATTTAGTATATATTGAACTTTTTTTCACTCATTGACAATCCTAAAATATCATTTTAAATGATTTCCTGCATTTTCGATATGCAGAAATTTTACTTGTATATGGGATTTATTTTTAATTTTTTACACTTTTGAGACTTTTATTGACTCATAGTTCATATACCATATTACCTTGTTTTTACACTAAAAACAATCTGTAGCTCAAAATCAGATAAACATTCACTTACATTTTCTTGTAGCTACTTCATGAATTTCATCTTTACATTTAGTTCTTTAACTGTCATAGAATTTATTTTATTTTGATATTAGATATAGAAGATCTAATTTTTAGAAACTAAAAATAAAAGGTAATTACATCAACCTAATGTTATTAATTGATAATACTTTTATTCCTTTTAATTATTTAAAAGTCCCTGGCAGAATAATTGAGACGGTTCAATAAATGTTTATAGAATGATTGAATAAATGAAAGAATATCATTAGATCTCTCTTTATTTCAGGAATTTCCTGTCTTTTTAAATGAAAATTTCAATTTTCTACCCCGTTCCCTAACTTTGTAAATTTCTGAGATGGGATGCGGTTGCCATCGTGTCTAAATCTTTTAACTAATAGAAGAAAGCCAATTTATTCCCCACATCTAAGGCCATCTCGGCTCAGACAGTAACTGTGATGGTCCATTTTGGCTAGGTCACATCCTCCCTGACAGAATTTCAATCACCTGTGAGCTTCACCTTGAAAGTAAATGGGAACTAATATCTATGTACTGTTCTACAGTTTATGCTTTCATGAGCATGAATCTCTTTTATCTTTACTCGGGGACCTGGAGGTTCGGGATCAGGTATTGTTAACACTTCGCATAGTGACTGTCATCACCTTCACCGTCATCATTTCCATTATCCTCAGAGCTAAGGCTGAATATTATGGTATGATTTCTTTGTGTCAGCCAAGTCATTCTAAGTAATAACTCATTTAATTTGTATAAAAACTACAAAGTAGATAGTCTTATTTTTCACAATGGCATAGAAATAGAGAATGTTGCTTAAGGTGTCATAGCAAAGAAGTCGAAGAGCTGAGTGTTCAGTAGCTATAAATATCTAGTAAATGTTTATCAGAAAACCTACTGTATATCTACTAAATACTTATGGAATTGATAACATTCTGTTTTATGTATGAAAAGTGTGGCATCCAGAGGGGTTAAGTAATTTGCCCGAGGACAAATCTCTAGCTGTTTGGTAGTGCGTTTCAAGTCAAACCAAGAAGTTCTGATAAATTTCATATCAGCTGCATAAAGGAATTGGCCAAGGAGGGCATGTGAGAGTATGTTCGAATCCTACTAATATGTATTACCTTTTACCTTAAGTCATTTAGCTTTTGTAAACCTGTGACCTCATCTGTAAAATAGAGAAAATATTAATATTTTTCTAGGCAATGTTGTGAGGCTTAGATGACATTTAAAATGCTTTAAAATGTGTTGGTTAGGCAATGGTACTTAATAAATGGGCAGGCACTATTAAGACAGTAGGTATTTTAAATAAGCTAACATGGATACTGTAAGGGTACTGACATAGCATGGAAAGAAGAGATTCATCTTTTCCTCTTCGTCTAGTGTAGGAATTTTCAGAAAACCTAGTTTTAAGTCTTTTCTCTGCATTCTTTTCCTTCGGTGTCTGCTGCTATAATTACGGTATTAAACCACTCACAGGAAAATTTCATAAAGTACAGAAATTCAGCAGTGTTCTACCAGGAAATAATACCCCTCTGTCTGAATATTTCTGAATTTTCCCTTAAAAAGTCCTCTCATTCTTAAGGCTTTTTTTTTTTTCTAGCATTCTCCAAAATCTCCCCTTCCTACCACCACTTCCCCTTTTGCTTGTTGCAGATTTTTTTTAGCTGCAACAACACATTTTGTCATCAACTTAAAACTAATCTCTTTTAATGAACTATCTGGCTTGGAGGGAGGAAGAGGGTACCTCGAAAGATTTTAGGCTGATTGTTATCCCATACAATTTTTGAACAGTGGAGTTTTGGGCCTCTAGTCTGTTAACTATTGTATTTTCAAGACTATTAAGGAATATTTTAAAGAATGTTTTGAGGAAAAGATTTAAATGAAGGATTAATTCATTTGCTTTAAATATGATGATGATTGATGATGATGATTGGAAGGCTGAAAAATAATGCCTTATTGTTTCTTAATAAATGTTTTCCCCCAGCCCTAATTACTTTCCTGGGGAAGTAACTTCAGTTGCTCAAATTCCTTGCTCTTTAAGTTCATGCTCTTTAGGTCAGTGCTACTTACAAGGTAGAGGAAGGCTGGGCAGCATGAGCAGCACCTGGAAACTATTAAAAATTCAAATTCTGAGAACGAATATACAAGTTCAGTAAATTGCAGGATAAAAAAATCAATATACAAAAATAAGTTGCATTTCTATACACTAAGAATGAAATAACTGAAAAAGAAATTAAGAAAAAAATTCTATTTATAACAGCATCAAAAACAATAAAATACTTAGAAAAAAATTTAACCAAGGAGGTGAAAGATCTGTACACTGAAAACTATAAGACCTTGATGAAAGTAATTGAAGAAGACAAAGATAAATAGAAAGATATTTTGTGTTTATGGATCAGAAGAATTAATATTGATAAAATGTCCATACTTTCTAAAGCCATGTATAGATTCAATGCAATGCCTATCAAAATTTCAGTGGCATTTTTCAAAGCAATACAATAAATAATCCTAAAATTCAAATGGAACCACAAAAGATCTCTAATAGCTGGAGCAATCTTGAGAAAGGAAAACAAAGCTGGAGGTAGCACACTTCCTGATTCCCAACCATACTACAAAGCTTTAGTAAGCAAAACAGTAAAGTACTACCATAAAAACAGACACATCAACCAGTGGAGCAGAACTCAGAGTCCCAAAATAAATGTACACATATACAGTCAACTAATATTTGACAAGAGAGCCAAGAATACTCAATGGGGAAAAGGTAGAGTAGTCTTTTCAATAAATGGTGCTGGGAAAACTGGATATTCACATGCAAAAAATAAATAAATAAATAAAATTAGACCGTTGTCTTACACCAGTCACAAAAATCAACTCAAAATTGATTAAAGACTTAAATGTAAGACTTTCCCCCAGATGCTTTAAGTTTCTACTGTGTTCTGTTATTGAAATCTTGCCTATTGTCTATGACTCAATCCAGATGGCAGCTCATAATGCATTTCCTGACTCAAACTTCTCCCCCACAATTGGCCTGTCCTCCTACTGCCATCTAAAATATTTCATACATCTTTGATGTTCTTTTTGCCAAAATAATAAGAAAACAGATTTGGTTCATTCCATTATGAAACTTTCATTTTATGTACTTGGAAACGAGAATTTTTCTTATATACTTTAACTAATTTCACACCATCATATTGTCAATATTTTCCTTATTTTATGTATCTAACTGAATTGAAAACTTCATGAGATTATCCTACTCTTTCTTCCAGCCTGCCACCCCTGCACCCGGCCTGCCTTTTGTACATAGTAATTGTTTAGTATATTCTAATTCCATCGAGGGCCTCTCTGCATTACAACTAAATTTACTCTAACATTTGCTACGTGTTGCACTCCTTAGTCTTTGGCCTTTTGCCTACAATATTTATCTATTCAGCATGATGATTTCCTCCTTTGCAACTATTCTGTGCCTCCCTGTTTTTCAAAAATCAATTCTCATTTGTGATAATGTGATTTATAATAAGTAATTCATATTTAGTCTTTGACCTCTTTCTGGCTCAGAGCTCCTAAAACCCTTGGGATTTCCTAAGTGATCAGAGAAATAGAGGTGTCTTTCATTATGTTAATGAGGTGACTTTTGGAAAGCAGCTAGGGTTGAGGGCTGGTTGCCAGAAGAGCCAACCAAGTGATTGGAGGATTGGAACTTTCAGTCTCACGCCCACCCTGACAACCACCTCCAGGGGAGAGGGGCTGGTGATTGAGTTAAATCGCCACTGGCCAGTGAGTTTATCAGTCATAGTTAAATAATGAAGGCAGCATAAAAACCCAAAAGGACAGGGTTCAGGGAGCTGCCATGTGCTGCCATGCTGGGCTCTAAACTCTGTGAGGACAGAAGCTCTTTTGTTCAGTGCCTTGCCCTATATATCTCTCCATCTGGCTGTTTATTCATATTCTTTAATATCTTTTGTAATAAACTGGTAATCTAGTGAGTAGTTTCCTGAGTTCTGTGAGCTAATCTAGCAAATTAATTGAATACAAGGAAGGTATCCTGGGAACCTCTGATTTATAGCCAGTTGGTCAGAAGCACAGGTAACCTGGATTTGGGATTGACATCTGTAGTGGAAGGCAGTCTTGTGGGACTGAGCCCTTAATCTGTGGAAACTGATGCCATCTCTGGGTAGATAGTGTCAGAATTGACTTAATTTTTAGGATCTCCAGCTCGTGTGGAGAATCGCGTGGTGGTGTGTGCAAAAACCCAAAATCTTACTATTTATCTTCTTTCTCCACAAAGCCTTTTTTGACTGTTTTGACCTATGCTAATATCTTATTAAATAATATACTAGCTATTACTCTGTATTTTTCTGAAACTGTTTAGTGACATATTTTTGTTGTTTATGTTATACTAGACATGATACATCAGCTAAATTTTAAGCTTCTTGAGGGCAGAATATGCAAATGTAACCTGTTTAGCACTTAGCAAGATGTCTTGTCCATAAGTGCTGAATAAATCTGTACTGATGAAATGCACACCCTAATGGCTCAATAAAATTCCATCCTGTTACTTGTGGTGACCGTTAGTTTATATGTCCTGTGCCTTGCCCAGAAAAGGTTAGTATTGTCCTCTACCAATAAAGAAAATAATCCTCAGTAGATAGCCAACGATACTTGTATTTTCCTATTCTAGGCCTACTTTTATCTATATAACGTCAATATCTATAATAATATTTAGATTGGTTCTTTAGCTTAGAATTTAGGAATGCAAAATTGCTTTCAAATGTGTGTAATGATAAAATAATAATTTTTGTAACATAAGTATTATATTCACATTCTCTAGGGAGAGCTATATACTGTTTATAAAATATGCTTACGAACAAATTATTAACTATAACAGTTTCTGAAAACAAACTAGTAATAATCTTTATAACCTAGGTACCTAAGTGAATAGTTTATTCATTAGCAAATTCTTACAAAACACTAGGTGCAAGGCATGATGTTAAGTTCTCTCTATATATTAAGACATTTTGTCCTTACCATGGTCTATTATCTCAATTTTATAAATGAAAAAAAAAACAAAGATACAAAGAGAGAAGATGAGATGATGTGCCCAAGGTCACATAGGTGGTTGAGCTAAGATTCCAATTCCAAAAGAAATGTTCTGGTCTTTTAATTTCTTTATATTCTTAAACTTTGGTCTTTCTGTATTCTAGTCAGGAATTCCAAAGGGCTGGGCCCACCTGTGATTCATCTTTTTTCTTATCACTGAATGTAGGTCATTTTTAGTCTATACTTGTTGCTGAAAGTTTCCAGGTCTGTCTGTCACTCGGGGTTCTGTGCCTTTGGCCTTTCTTATAGTTCAGTTCTTTCTTCAAATTCATATTGTTCTCACACTATGATATTGAGAGAAGAAATGTGAAAGTCCTTTGAAATTCCTAAGAGAAACCTGCTTCCTTGGAAGCAAACTTAAAGTAGAGTGTTCTTTTGCAAAGCCTCTAATATTTCTTATGGATCCTTCTTCCCTTATTCTCCATTACCAGGCAATGAGCAGTAGTTTAATACATTTGTTTAATTAAAGAGTTATATAAATTACTTCTCCTTATGTGGTAACCTGTTTATGGACAAGGCAGTACTTATCCAATTCAAAGTTCCGTGCTCAGTGCCTGGCATATAACAACCGCCTAATAAATATTTAATGAATTAGTGTGTGAATCAATGTTGTGAGTCACAAGTGCACCATACAAATTTGTTAACTTAATTGCTTAGTTTCTTTATGTGTGTATAGAAAAGAAAATTCTAATTTCCTTCATTAACAAACATTATCAAGCATCTAATCCACATGATGCTATCCTAGATAGCACCCAAAGTTAGCTAAAAAGAGACATAGTAGTAGCTTTCTTTGAATTCTTTAGGATTTAAAGCTCAAAAACCGTGTTGCTGATGAATTTGCACAAGATCTGCAGACAAAGAAGGGCATTACATAAAAAAAAAAACAAAACTAAATGGATATTACTGACTATCCGTTCCATGGGCTGCAAGTATTTATTGTCCAAATGGACTTATGTGAAAGGTTTCTAATGGAAAGATAACAGACTTATGGCCTCTTCAGATAGAGGCATTCGTATTCTGATGCTAGAGTTTCAGAAGCATTCGTTTACTTTGAATATTTTCATATCTTTTTACTACTAGGGCCTTTAGAATCGGAACAAATTGATGTCTAGAGTCCAAAAAAGCTGTTTAGTGTGTGATAGTAGAAAATTAAATAATGCATTTGTCCTGCAGGCTTCTGGCTCTCACACTTAGGCAAAATCAGTGGAATACTCACAGCCTCTTTTATGAATGCTGGATGTCTTCATTGGAATGTGAGGAAGTCTATTTAATTACTGACCTCAAATGAATGGCATGGGGATGTAGTTGCATTTTTATATTTGAGTTTCCATTCCTGTCTCTAATAGCATTTGCTAGCACTGAGAACAGTGAATTACCATCTCAGAATTCCAGAGATCTTTTTTTCGTTATTACCAGTGGTACCCATTCTATGTACCATCTTCATCAAAATGGAGATTGAAAAATTATAAAGCCAACATATTGTATTTTGAGGACCTTGAAAAATGTATGCACTAAAAAGAAATCTAAGGCAAAGTTAACTTGGAAGTGTGTAGCGTTGCCTGTGACCGTTCAAATTTCTGGCAAGCCTTCGTCACACCAATCTCACTGATTATAATTTGAAAGACACACAGGGGCCACCTTAACTACAGAGTCCTAAAAACAGTAAAGAGTAAATTGAATAAGAGAAAAATTCTGTTTCTTTAACATTTAGTTTTATGTTTGTATTGGGGAATGGAGAAAAGAAAATATAAAGTCTTTTGGCATTTTCTCAGTTAATTTCTTCTAATTGCTGTTTGGCTTAATTCTTTTTTTTCCTTTTTTTCTTTTTTTGGGTCTGTGTTTCCTCCTTGAAGGCCTCTTTGCGGCCTTACATCTCGGGGGGAGGCGGGGTAGCATATTCAGGACTCCACTTTCAAACATGTGTTTCTAAAAGGCAGAGTGAGACATCTGCCACCCACCCACTCTCCTGCCTACCAGGACATTCCTCATCTTCCTTTAGCTGGAGTGTAAAATTAACCTCCAGCCCACACACGGTAGAAAGGGCTCGCTTTGTTTTCTGCAAGCCATCTTTTTCTTTCCTCCCCCTCTCCCCATCTCTGCATTTCTCCCAATAGCAGAAAAATACAGAATTGGAGAAATAGATGAAAGCATAAAAGAAAAATGTTAATACTGAGTCTGTTTCCTTTGAATTGCATAGCACATTTAATTGTACACTATACTTGGATTTTAGAGTCCTGGGTTTATGAACTACTGTGTGATCTACCAACCTGCCAAATTTCCCTCTTTTACTTTAATTTCTTCATGTTGTGTAGAATAGGAGTTGAAAGGTGTGGCCATGACTGTTACCAAAGTGGTTCTTGGACCTCCCAAGTCTGGACAGGTCAGCTTCTGGATCTTAAAAGAGGTTGAACACAGGAACACTAATTGTAAAACGGCAGAATATCTGATGACATTTTTCCAGGGAAGACATACAGATGGCCAACAGGTACATGAAAAGATGCTCTACATCATTAATCACAAGGGAAATGCAAACCAAAACTACAATGAGATACTGCCTCTCACATCTGTTAGAATGGCTATTATAAAGAAGACTAGAAAAAACAAGCAGTGGTGGGGATCCGGAGAAAAGAGAATCCTTGCGCACTGTTGGTGGGACTATATATTGGTGCAGCCACTGTGGAAAATGGTATGGAGGTGCCTCGAAAAATTAAAAATAGAACTACCTTATGACCGAGCAATTACTCTTCTGGGTACTTATTATAAGAAAACAGGAGCACTAACTCAAGAAGATTCATTGCAACACTATTTACAATAGCTAAAGTACGGAATACTATTCAGCCACACACAAAAAATTAATTCTTGTGATTTGTGACAACATGAATAGATTTAGAGGGCATTATGCTACATGAAATAAGTTAGAGAAAAACAAATACCACATGATCTCTCTTATATGTGCAAACTAATATAAATAGGTAGACTATAGAATAGATATTAACAACAGATTGGTGGTTGCCAGAGGTAAGGGATGGGGAATGAGCAAAATGGGTGAACTTTTTTTTTAGTTAAAATAAATTTTTAAGAAGTCCAGATGTCAATTGTGAACTAAATATACAAATCAGCCATACATTTAGAGACTACTTTCTAGCAGTTAAGGGAAACTGCCAAAGGCCTGCATAATTCAGATAGTTTTTATTTTAAGAAAGAGAAAACATTTGTCGAAAGAGGCAAACATATTTCTGATCCCATGTTCTGGAAAGAATTTCATTAGAATATTACCTGGCATAATTCACTGGAGCTTCTGAGTCTTTCCTATTTATGTAGAACTTGGGTTACTAGACTATTGTTCTCTTTAGGCCAGTGGTTCTCACATTTAAATGTGTATCAAAGTCACCTGGAGGGCTTGTTAAAACAGATTGCTGGGTCCCACCCCGCAGAATTTCTGATTCCATAAGTCGGGAATGGAGCCAAAAATTTGCATTTCTGGGTGTTGCTCATGCTGCAGATTATGGGAGCACACTTTTGAGATCCACTACTCAAGGGCACAAGAAGTCACAAGTTTGGTCAAAATTAACTTCTGTTTGTGGATGCCTAAGCAATGTCACTGCCAGTTGCAGATCTTCACTTCTACTTAACATTTTACATTGTGTCCTTAAAGCTCAGTAAAAATGTGGGGTAGGGCTCTCCCAGAAAGCTTTAATTTTAGTGGCTTGTCACAGCGTCACTTTGCTTAGAAAAGTAAAAACGTGTTAAGTGAGGCAAGATCTGCTGGACCACAGTGGGCTAAGGAGAGTTATTGATGTAATTGACCTTATCTGTCAGAATATTTGTTAAAAGTCAAGAGTTGTTAAATCAGTAGTGCCTGACTTCATTACTTAAGAATCTAGGCCTTAATACAGCACTTTTTAGTAATGTTCTCTGGCATGTTAGAAGAGAACAGTGGGAAACATGATTTATGGGGTGGACACTGGTCCACTCTGAGGTGTTGCAAGTCACACCCAGTAAACGTATCTCACTTTTAATTTTCTTAGCAGGTATCATCTATTAATGCATAAGATGCATCTACTTATTTTACTTGCAGTGCATTTAAACAAGGTTTTGAGTTTTAGCTCAGAAGTTTATTAATGTATGTCCTTGAGCAAATTTTCTTATTGTCTCTGACTGGGCCTCATTTTCCTTCTCCATTAAGGGGATAATAATACCTACCTGTAATTCTGGTTGCTCTGAAGATTAAATCATATAGCCTGTAAAATGATTGGCATGTAATACATACTTAATTCTTCCCCTTTCTCTTTTTATGTCACTTGCTTAATATTAAATTTTTTAAAAATAATTGACATTTCCTCATTCCAGACATAATTGGAAAGATTCTTTGGTCTCATAACGTTTCAGTTTTCTTCAAGCCTCAGACCGGAGGCCCTCTCAGTTTAAACAGTGACAAACTTTAAATTCTGACCACTTATTCTCTTTATTATCTTTCCTTCTCTGTCTCAACAGATGACAATGGCCAGGGTTTAACTGTCCACAACTACTGTGGATTCTTATCTTGCCATTTCTCATCTCCAAGTTAACAAGTTTGAATATGCCTTTCCAGTTCTGATTGGTCCAGATAACTTATTAAATTCTATTGATATAGAACCAAGTATCCCTTTTTACATGAGTTTCAAGCTGTGCAAAATGTGTTCATCCTTTTGGTTTGGGTTGGAACAGTGTCTCATGCTCCAAATCTATGGGAAAGGACATGTCTGAGGCAGTTCTCTTCTGCTTTAACAAGTTTCTGGGGCGCTTATTATCCTGGGTCCCTTAGGAACCTGGATGGGGAGAATCTGCCTGAGGACACTGACCGGGTCTTATTTACTCTCTTATTCCCAGTGCTTTAGCCCAGTGTCTGCATAGTACAGGCTCAATCGTTACTTTTGAATGAAAGAGCTGATTAAAATAGCACGATGTCCTTGGGATTTCTACACAGTCCCAGGTGATCCAAGAATCTCATGCAAGGTTGCCAAACAAATTCTTCTTAGACCTATTCAAATTGGAAGTAAAGCCCGAAGCATCTCATAAAAACCTGTGAAGTTTTACTAGTTGATGGGCTCTGCGGTGGACTGAGTGTTGGGCCTCTCGGCGATGCCTGAGGAGCATTGCTGCCTGCTCTGCACCTTAATTACGTGGCTGCAGGAGAGACCCCATAGGTACCGAACAGAATGTTGGAACAGGCCCTTGGAGATTGTCCAGGGCAACTGCCTTGATGAACAGAGAAGAAAACTCAGGGCGCTCATGGAGAGCCTGCGTTTTCTGGCACAGACATGCCTACCAACACCTTTTTCTGCCTTGAGTGACCCCAGCAATGAGTTCTTTGAGTTAGCACAAATGGTCAGGATACGTTCTGCAGAGAAGCACTGCTCATGGTTATGATTGACCCCATGTCAGTCGCTGGCTCTTGGGGGCTCACCATGATTGGTAACTGAACAGTGATACCATTTCCTGAAGCTACCGGCGCTGACCTGTTGGCCATGGGATTCAGTCTTTCTTCACTTCAACACGAAATCTTTAATTAATAGTGTCTGAAGGAAAACAAATCAGAGAACAAAGCTGGCATACAAAGCCCTCAATTATGCCACTAAGGAAAACCAAGACACTGATCTTAAATAATAAGACATTTTTAAATGGACGAAAACAAGTACGCAAGGGCAGAGCTCAGGGATGCTGGACACGGTTGGTATACATTCAGGGTTAGAGACATGCTCTGAAAGTGGAATAAAACAGTATGAATGGCCTTTTTGAAGCTCAGGTACATCATGCAGGCTTCACATTTTATTGGGTTGTCCTGTTATTTCTTACTGTGTTACAAATAGGTGGTGTTTTCATTATCTAAGTATAAAAACTCTTTTCTCCCCTCTGTTTTCTGTGCCTCTTTTTTTCCCCTCTCTCTCTTGGTCTCCACTGCCATGCATGTGTGGAGAAAACATTTCAGAAGCTCCATGAGATTATCTCTGTTGAAGTCATTGATTGATGTATTAACAACTCATTTTTCCTAACTCTTTTGCAGGGTGTGGTTTGATGAGGTGGTAATTATTGGAGAGGCTAATTTGTCTGATTTCACAGTAGTTCTGTTTTCCTGTGGATGACACACTTTGGTCCTTTATGCAGACAAGAGACTGTTACATTCATTCATTTGGCATATCCTTAGTTAGGTGAGGTTAGAGAATTTCAAGCAGAATGCTAAGTCTCTAAACAGAAATGATACTGTTGCCAATAACAAGGAGAGGCTGGCTAATAACATTTCAATTTTTAAATTCTTGTCCCCATTTTTCTTTCATGCTGAAATGTTATTGAACTAAAACTGCCTGTTGAACACACATTAATTCTGGAATTTGTAGTGAATCCAATCACACGTAGCTGAATATGCTGGGCTCACTGCACAAGCCTTTTGACATTTGAGGCCAAATGTTCAAATCACAAAGCTGAAGGTCATGGCATGTATCAGACAGGGGAGAATTAAGAAGATGCATGACCCCCACAGTTTCTAGTGCAGTCTTTACAAACCTGTCACTATTACCAATGCATTATTTATCAGATTAGGTGAAGGAAGCATTACCTTTTTTTTTTTTTTTTTTTTTTTTAAACCAGGGCTTAGTTATGGGGGAGAGTGAAGTCCACTCATACTGTCAAATAGGAAAGCATCTTATTTCAAACCTAGACCCTTCCTGTTATACTAATGAGCCTTCTGTTTTGATTTCTAACATGTTGTTGCGTATATTTTTAGCCTGATTTTATGCCATTGGAAGTCCTTCTATAACTGACAAACATTTGCATGAACATGGCTCGTTAGGTATTTTTAGATCTCCCGTGGCCTTTAGACAAGTGTAACTAAACTAGGAGGTTCTGTCCTGTAGAATTCAGCTTCATAAACATTGAAAGTAGTGAGTGCACTAGTGTCAGCCAGCTTATCGGAGCAGAAGAGCTGGTCCCTGAATGATGTGGAAGTTTGGAATGAAGTGAAAGGAAAAATAAGCTTACGTTTACATATACAGTCTTCAATTTATAAAACTTGGATTGTCACGTCTTTATTTACTCCTCTAAAAGTTAAAAGACTCTTAATTGGGCAGTGAGATGGCAAATACTAGCTCTGCTGCTTTCTAAGCAACAGAGAAGGGAAGGATTCCTGTTTTCAAAACATTCCGAGGCTTGCTTTCTCTGGAAGTGGTTATAATCTCCCCAGGGAGATTGACAGCTTGAGAAAAACCAGCATTGAAGCAACTCAAGATTCCTTATGGAAATGTAGGTTAAAACAAACTCCACATCAGGAAATATTCCAGATGCTGCAACATAAAATACAGAGCCTGAACTTGTTAACTTGAAATTACACCAGGACCACAAAACCTCTGAAATACACATGGCTTCATCAAATTACTCAAAATCCCCTGGGTAGATAAGGTTTAAACCAAGGAAATGGCAGTGTCTACAGTGCTAAACCACAATGCCAATTAATTTTTATTCATTGATTTTTTGAGGGTATGTTTTATTTATCATTCCTGCATCTTTTCCCTCGTTGTTTAGCGTGTGATAAAGGCCTTTAAAGGTTTGCAAGCTGCTTAAAGCCTTTGCTGGCACATTGGAGACAATTTTCCTTATCTGTCTCTTTCTGCCTGTTTTTCTTTCTTTCTTGATGTGTTTTTTTGTATATGCCCTTCAGGCTAATTTGGATCACCCTGCCCTTTACTTCAGCACATTTAGAAAGCTCACTTGTCATTGCCATCAATTGATTCATTCTATTAATATTTTTCAGACTTTGTCCATACAGTGGTCTATTTATTTAGAAAGCAAAACAGGAAATGTCAGGATGATTTTCATTATTGGCGCATGAGAAGATCCTTATTTTATTATTCCACTTTTGCATTTAGGCAAATGAAGCAGATTTGATTCCTCTGCTTGAAATTGCTGGATGTGACACTGTGTTTTGAGTGTAAGATGTGGTGGTTTTGAGAACAAATGCTCCTAAGTGGAGGCTACAGTATTGTTGACATGAGGTAGTTGGGTAGTTAGCAGAAAGTTACAGTGTGTTATACTCTTTGACAAGGAGTAGTGATGGGCGAGCTGGGTAGAGAATGGGAATTTAATGAAGAGTAGTCGTTGACAAAGGCCATATTTCATTGTTTCCGTAGATGAGCTGGGGCTTTTTAATTTCAGAGCTCCCTATCTCTGGGTTTCTATCTCATGCTTCTGCACTGCTTACCTTCTGAATCTCCTACTTCTGTGCTATGCTCTGATGAAAAGAGGAATGCTCAGGGATGCTTCTGGAAAGGTTCCCTGAGCAGAAGCAAAGTGGAGCTATGTGCAGTGGTGGAGAGCCCATCTATCACCTGGATGTGGTGAAAAAATCCAATATACAGGACCATTAATGGATTGTAGCACATAACAATAGCAATTCCATTTCAGCTGGAGAAGGAGTGTATTCATCCCGCCCTTTGAACATTGTTCACACATACTTTTTAGCATTGTAGGGGCAAACAAGAGAACAGAAAGTTGTTACAAGCAAATCTTGTAGAGGTGCATCCTCTACAAGAATGAAGAAACACTGCTTCATTAGTCTACTTCTGGGGAGACGGCAGATAACTGGGGAACAACTTGCTTAAGGTCATAAACGTGGTTCCGTGATAAGAACTGAAATTAGACCTGGTCATCCTTTGTAGAAGAAGACTGCACGTATAACCAACAATGAATAAACCAACAAACTGCCCAGCAGGACAGACACAAACCTGCATGCTTACAAGAAGCTGGAAGGGATTTTAATAAGTCCTTTAATCAAGGCCTTTCATAATATATGAGGAAATGTCTATTATATGTGGTTGCATGATATATGTCTGAGCTTTTTTTTGGTATCCTTAAATGTGGCTTTAATGCTTAGAAAGTTTAAGGGCTACTTTCATTTTGAATCTTAATAGTCAGTTTATTAAAAGTACAAACTCAAAAACCGAGGTCTTAAGCTTTTAAATTCAATTTACAAATCTAATTATTCTTTTACTAAATCTAGCAACTTTAGCAATCATTTTTAAAGAGTTTTTTTACAACCTAGTTAATTAAATCACTTAAATATTTTAAACTGCATTTATAAATTTAATGTATTCGATTTTCTTTTTCAGTACTTAAATTGTCTAACAAACTTTCTCACATGCTTAAATAACACTTGTAAGTTAAAGTTATAAATATGGTGGATCTCAGTTCTTTTTCATGTTATGACATCATTTATAACTTTAAAAATTTTTTATAGCTAACTTAAATTTACAGTTTTAAAAATTATTTAATTATGCAACATTTAAAATTTGAATCATAAATGTGATCTCGATATTCTATTATGTTGAATTCTCTTAAACAATACCAATGGTTTATTTTTAAAAACCTATTATATACAGAATATTCTTAAATTTAACAAAAAATAACATACTGGGACTCATTTACTTCAGTATATTTGCACGTTATTCTAAATTTCCCTAAGATTAAATGACAACCTAATAAGAGAAAGAAAATGTACCAAGTTAATGGGGTCCCTGTCCTAGCATAGAAGAGTTATGGACTTTAAAAAATAGGATAGGACAAACTTGATTCTGGCCTAAGACATTGCCTTAATGATGGGTGCAATAGAGTAGAGATTCTAAAACTTTAAAGGGATTTGATTCATAGCTCCAACCTCAAATTTAAGTAGTATTAGAACTTAATTTCTTAGTCTCTCTTTCTAAGTTGTAACCCTCTGTAGACATGTAACTAACACAGGTGGATTTTATGTTGTTGCTACTGTCTTCCCCTCTGGAACATCACACCCTTATGTAATACTTTCAATACCTTTTTGGGTTGGGTAGATGTTGGATCTGTATTCTTAAAATGTTTCCTTCCTGGCAGAACTACAATTTACATAGGTTATACATTCAAAGCATTTTCTATTGAATTTGCACCTGTCATGGCATTGATTTAATGTGTTTCCACAAACTGAAACGATGTCTCATTTCTACCATGTGGCATAAACCCTCCTCTATGCTGCTGCTTGCAGTTTCAAGATATGTTTCCTTTATTGATATAACTATCAGAGTTAAACACAAAAACAAAAACAAAAATAGTTACAAGAGAGGAAGTGAGAAGGCAAGTGTATTTATGCAAATGTAGAAAGCCACTAAAGCTAATATGGAAATAACAACTATTTTTAAAAGTCCATTAATCACTTTTTCACACTGGGTACTAATGGTTATATCTTGAGAAGCAGTACCTCTACTGGTTACTCTGAAGCCAAACTACTTGAATTTGCCTTCCACTCTCTCATGTTTTTGTCAATATCTGCCTAACACATCTAGAAAATAATAACAACGTCGGCCTTAGAAGACTATTGGATGGATTAAATCCACTATAGTAGAAGCATCACGAAGACAACAATTTTTTCAGTTTGGTTACTGATATATCTTCAATACCTAGAGTAATGCCTGGATATCACCTATGTTAAAAACAAGCAAACAAACAAAAAATTTAAAAAACTAAATGTGAAGTGCTTAAAACAGTGCCTGGAATATTGAAAATGTCCAATAAAAGTTGGTGGTTATTATGCTTTGGTGACGACTTGCCCACAGTCACTTGCAAATTTCTAATCTTATACTGATTTATTAGGAAATAGTTGACCAATAATTCCCATGCAGGTTGTTTCACACCTGTATTTATTTGTGATGTAATATTACTTTCAACTAGAGAAAAACCTTGGTAAAGCTGAATAACTCCAGCACTTTAGCGCCCAGGTTATTTATAATTTTCTGGGTTTGTAGGTCTTCTTTCTTATCCTGTTCAACATATGTGCAGCTTTCATTTTTCACTGTTTTTTTTTTCTTCTGTAAGTTATCTTGTCCTTAGTTTTCTTTGACGATCATCTAGCCTTTTTTCTATTTTCTTTGTACACCCTTTAAGTGGAGGCAGTCTTTGAAGGTCGATTCTTGGCTGTTTATTTTTATATTTCAGCTAATCTTTCTGGCCGACCTATGGCTTTAAGTAAGCATCCCTTTTTTCCTATCCCTGACCATCTCTTAAATCAGAGACCTCCTCCTCAAACATACTTGTATGATATCTATTGTGTTACCAAACTCTGATAACAGAATATTTTTTTCTCACATTTGAAATTCAAGTGCTGTTAGAATCCTCCAGTCTCCTCTCCAGAACCCTGATTATAGTCCATGTCTTGTCTATTCTCCCTGTACAGTCAGTGTTTTTCACATTTGATATTTCCTTTACACAATCACTACATCAGTTCAGACCCTTATTAGTAACCAGCTGGGCTTTTTGATCATCATCTAGTTGGTGTCCCCACCTCCAGTAGATGCCTCCTTCAGACTACATTCCATACTGCTGTCAGGGTTGTATTCTTCATAACAAGATCAAATTATATTTCTCCATACTCAAAAGCCTCTGAGAAGTCTCAGATCTCTCATTTCCAGTTTTATGTCCCCTTCCTTCCTTCCTATCTGTCTTTTTTTCATTGTGAAACCCAGTCTACTCACCAGTGTCTTATTATGGTCTTCCTCTACCATGATAGGCAGAATAATGCCTTCCAGCCATTCTCTCCCCCCACCCCCAACAAGAGGTTCTGATCCCCCAAACCTGTGACTAGGTTAGGATACATAGAAAAGGAGAATTAAGGTCGCAAATGGAATTGAGGAGCTGAAGATGCTAATCAGCTTATATTAAAATCCAGTGAGTAGCCTGGGTTACTCAGGTGGGACCAGTATAATCACAAGCGTCCTTAAAAATGCAAGAGGACGGTAGAAGAGTCCGAGGGCTGTAGCTGCAGGAGAAGATGATTGTAATGGGATGTGAGATGAACTCACTCTGCTGTTGCTGGCTTTGAAGGTAGAGGAAGGAGCCACGAGCCAAGGCATGTGAGTAGCTTAGTCACTGGAAATGGCAAAAATTCTCCCCTAGAGCCTCTGGGAAGAAACAGCCATGCTGACACTTTGAGTTAGCCCAGTGAGACCCATGTCAGACTTCTAAACTATAGAACTGTGAGATAATGAATTTGTGTTTTAAGCCACCAAGCTTGTAGTAATTTGTTAGAATAGCAGCTGAAAACTAATATACCTAGCTTTATGCTGTTACTCAAGCTGATCATAACGTTGAAAATAAGCTGCTGCTTTATACTGAATTATTGAATTCTGATAGACTTCAAGGTCTAATGTAAATCTCACCTGCTCCATTCTTCCCAGATTCTTGCAGTCAAAATTCATTTCTCTAATCCTACCATACTTACCTAAAACCTTATGTCCTATATCAGCACTTTCTCTTTTATGTGCTAGATGTGTCTCTAACCTTGTGTTATGAGTGCCCAGAAAATAGGATTTGCATATTTATTTTTGTATCCCTTCACAAAAGCTTTGCATTCAAAACAATGCTTTTTGAAGGAAATTGTAAAAATGCAACAGAGGAAATGATGCTAAACACGGAGTCCTAAATGCCCACAAGATGGAGGTATTTCCTTAAAAAAATTTCCTTTATCCCATGAGATTATTTCTCTTTGACCCCTTTTGAAAACAGAAATTCCGTTCTTTTTAGTTGAAAATGGGAATGTTGGAATTTCAACGGTCTTGTATTTATAATAATAATTTGAGGATTTAAAAAATCTTAATGAAAATTTCCTTGACCATTTTAAAAGTTAGTATGCACATACATTAGAAAATAAATATGTGTATATATGTATATTTGCTTTCTGGGCCTTTCAAAACAACGTAACTTCATATTCATGGGCAGTGCAAGCTAATGATGGACTATGTTTCATTGAGCGTTTGCATTACATAGTACATTTCCTCTGTTGCCTTTGGCAGGAGGTTGGGAGAAAATGGGAAATTGTCCTACTTGCTGCAATTTAATTTCACCTGTTCTATTAGAATACAAATTAAAGTCAAGGATGCAGTCTTTAAGGGGTGAAATTCCAGTTTGTGTAAACATGTTTGGCTCTAATGAATTTAGAATGTGAAGATGCTTCTGATGTCTTCTAACAAGCGGATTTTGAATATGTAGGTTCATTTATATGCCCTTATTCTTTTTAAAGATGTCTACCTTAAAAATTGCCTCTAACTCAGGTGCCAGTTATCTTTGCATTAAGTAATGGATGATTAGTTTCTAATAATGTCCTTTCTTGAAAGCTACCTGTTCTTCTCTTTCCAATGCCAAATTTGTCATGGATCTGTGTTCTAAGAGATGAAAGAATCTGTGTGTGGGAGGTATGTGGACACACCAAGTTACTTGGTTTCAAAGTGGGTAGATTGACAGTTTGAAAGTGCAGTTTAACCTATGAAGGCAGGGTGGAAGATAATTTAAATTCATCAGAAATACATGAGATTCTGGATTCATCCTTTTTAAGGTGTCCAGCATTAATGTTCATAGTGATCCTGGACCATTATATCTGAAAGCATCCTAGCCATAACAGCAATATGACAAGCAAAATTCAGGCTTGTTTGAGTAACCTGTCAATAACTGTCTCCAAATATTTAAAGAACTTCAGATTGAGAAGGAAGGAAATTATCTCGTGCAGTGTGGCATTAAAGGAAAAACTAGAACTTATGGGTAAATTTGGGGGGAGGTAGAATTCATTCACTACTACAGAGCATCGCCTTGCAACAAGAGCTGTGCAATCATGTAGCACACTTTTGATAACCAAAAGGCTAGATGATCACTTTTTAAGACAGATTGTGTGGAAAGTGTGGTGTTGGATGACCTCTGTGACTTTTTTCCACTCCTACCAAACCTAAAATTCTGTGATGTTATCAAAAGCGCGTGGACACACACACACACACACACACACACACACACACACACACGAGTCTCTGAATTTTCTGTTTCTTTAAAAGAAATCCAGAAATGTGCCAACCTGTTCTTTAAGTATGATAACCCAAATTTAAATCATTAGAGCAGACTTTACCTACTCTTGACTTTTGTCAGATACATCAAGATAGTACTCCCAACGTAGTAATCAAGGAAACTAACTTAACTTGGAAGCATGATTGTGGTACAGGGTTTCTCAATGCTAGAGTGATGAGTAATCAGTGAGAACATGTGAAAATGAAGCCCCAGGTAAATGGAGGTAGGAAAGTGCATTTGAGCATCATAAAAACAAGGATCACCAGCTCTTTTCCCAGTCCATACTTATTATTTTGCCTGCACACTTTGGGAAACCTTAATCATCCTTCATGTTGGGTAGCCTAACTCACTATGGTAAAAGTTACATTTCAGTGCTCGTTTTCTATGAAAGAGAAACAAGGTGTCAAACTTGGACATTCAGTCCCTAGCTCTCCTGTGCATCAGGGACATCCCTATGTCGGTCTCCTAGAGGGATTATATTTATGGAGGTCAAGATTCTTTATTCTTTCAAGTTTTATCACAATCTGGAATATGTAGTTTCTAGCACAAACTAGTTTATCACCTAGCCAGTGGCAGCAAATTGCTCTGGGACTTTTAATCTAGCAGAGTGACTAGAGTCACATTTAGCTTTCATTCCTGAATAACAACATATGGTGTCACTGAACACCTCCAGGCAAAGAAGGTGTGATTTCCATGGGACAGTGCTGATGACTTTTTAATTAGGATTCTTCTCTTCAGCATGCTGCATTAACAGGTGGTCAGAAAAAAATCGAGGGTGTAGGAGTGCTTGAGAAATGGGGGAGCCCTTGGTAATTGGAGTTAGAAATGGGAGAAAAGTGTCCAGAGAAGCTTCTGCAGAGGGAAAATAAAGAAAATATTCATGCCGTGTGGAAGGTGGGAGTTACAGAGGGTGGTAGCCGATAATATAAAATAATCTATTATTACACCTTTCTCAGCAAGTTAAAAATGCTATAGTGATGTGATAGGAGCTATTAGCCTATTCTGATTAAAGAGAAAGCAAGTTTCATGAACATAATTCATTATTGGACTACCATAGGTAAAAGCTTCTAATCATCAGGACATATACTTGGTTAAAATTTGGAGCCAACCAGATTCAGCTTCAACATAGGCAATTTATTTAGGCTCCATGAGGCTCATTTTCTTCATCTTTAAAGTAAGACTAATACTTGCCTTAATTGCATTATCTTGTAAGTTAAAGTAAATGAAATAATGTAGAGAAGGCACTTAGGCTGGTATCTATCCATAGGTAGTATTCAAAAATTAGAATTAAATAGTATGTTCAGGACCCAAGCTAAGAAACCTCTAAGTTACCAAAAAAAAAAAGTTTTTTTTTGTTTTTTTTTTTTTGTTTTTTTTTTTTAACTGGACTAGCCCATACTGAATATATGTACTGGGGGAAAAGGAACTATGCAGCCTTGATTTAATAACTCGTTTTGCTTCTGGATACTTACTACAGCTTCTGTGCCTTAATTCCCCTACAATTCCAGGAGTTCGATAGCACTAAATGCTCCCTTATCTCACAGAAAAGCCAGAAATGTAAATATTATGAATCCGCATAATATTTCCATTCAACCAAAAAGGGCATTTGAAGGAAACTATAGTGCATTTTCTTAAGACCTGAATGATCAACACAAGCTTTTCAGCTCAAAATCAGATCTCCTGACCCCGTTGCTACATTTGTGCTGGATATACATCAGAGTTTTTACACCTTGAGAGGGAGAAATCCCAAATCTAATAGATATTTAGGTATATGGCAAAGGCATCGTTCTGAAGGAAAAAGTGCTGAAACTTCTTGTCTTTCTTGAATGCATAATAGATGCTGCATCATGACTAAGCCACTCCTTTGTCTTTTGGATACTATTGATGAAGGATGTTGTAAACATAGTATTGGACAAATAATGTCTCAGTAAATACTTTTGGATTTTATTTTTGAATGACTTTCTGGTAAAATAGAAAGTATCATGAACACATATTTAGCTAGGAGCTAAGGATTAAAACAATAAATGTAGACCTACGGCCATGCCACCCTGAACAAGCCTGATCCTGTCTGACCTCGGAAGCTAAGCAGGGCCGGGCCTGGTTAGTACTTGGATGGGAGACCACCTAGGAAGACCAGGTGCTGTAGGCGTAAAAAATAAAAAATAAGAGATTGTAAGCTGACAGGGTCCTTGCAATGTGTGAGGTCAACCAAGAGTTGCCTCGCCTAGCAAATAATTACGAGAAATATTAATGTAGGTCTGTGTGAAATGACTTGTAAACACCACAGTATGGTCTTGGGGATTTTAGGGAAAGACTCTCCTCTTTTAAATAGGCTTTTGTGAACAAAACATAACATGATAAAATATTGTATAAATTATGCATTAATATAACATATATTGAGCATCTCTTCTGGTTATGGCAATTTTGTTGGCATGTGAGTAAATTGAGGATTCTGACACTAAGGATATTATGGAAACATACATAAATACTTACTGAAAAGAATTAGCATAGTGTTTGTATGGCATTAATTGGAGAAGCACAACCTAGCAACATTAGGAGGGAACCACCCCCTTCTCCCCACCAAGGTTTTGCATTTGTATTTGGTAAATCATTAAAACTTGCTTTCATAGAGATTATTTCACCTTTGGTGTCCAACAGCCCTGTGAGATTGACTTCCTATTTTGCAACTACAAAAACTTACTTAGAAAGGTTTAAAGAATAGTCTTAAGTTCACACAACACGATAACAGGGGTTCCAGCACTTGAACCTGGACTTCTTAATTCTAGCATCACATATTGGTGGACAGCTGTCTGCCCAAACCCCACCTCTTTTTCTGAGCTGTTGCTTGAGAAGGACTATTTGGTGACTTTGCTTTCCAACTAGAAGTGGCAGATAATGTTTAGCTACCAAATATCTCATCACTTTAAACACCCAGTATCTAGAGAATGATCATTCTGAGAGATTCTTTAAGGAAATAAATCTTTGTTGATTTGTTTTATGCTTTAGAAGTTTTGATTAAAATATTTCACAAGGAATAGAAAATTGAGGAATTGGAGCACCTTCCTGTCATCCACATCCCTGCAACTGGTAGGCACTGCATAAAGCATATATTTTAGTGAAGACAGCATTCAATGAAGGCTCTTATAATTAATATGAGTAGTAACACCTTGCAAACCCGTATATAAAATATTGGAAAGAACACTAATTTTTTTACTAGATTAATTCAAGTTCCCCAGTGGACCCTAAAACAATTGATACCAAAAGAAAGGTGGTAAAAACATCCAATGGTTGCATTAGCACCTTCTGTCATATTACATCTTTCTCTTGTTTGTGTATATCCATGTTCTTTCCTCTAGCCTGGCTAGACTTAATATCTGGAAGCTAACGATGTTATCTGCAGTAGACCACAACCACTTTTATATATTTTACTTAATGAATTAAACAAATATATACTGATAGACACATCTTTTGCCTGATGGCTATTGTATAATGTGGCATTTGGTGAGTATTTAAAGATCCACTAAGTTATTAAAAAAGGAAACTGCCATTACAATGAGATATATTGATGCTTTATTGTGGATTACTGCCAACCATTTAATGACTGTATAAATTACAACAAAATAAACAAACACTTCAGTGTTTGCTTGATGATTTGGTACTGGAGAAGTGAAGTGGTTTAATTTTTTCATGCCCTGTCCTTAAGGAGTTAAGGCAACAAGAAAAGAATGAAAAGAGATTGTAAGACCTCAAGAAAGACCTCAAGTACACAGTGTTTTAATGAAGTTTTCTGCTTATGCAGAAAGTAGGAAATTTAGTGTTCCAGGAAATCTAGGAAATCTTTATGCAGAAATCTATTATAAGAAAGCAAAAGGAGTCTTGAGATTTACGTAGACAAGAGTCCCTCAAAAGAACAATTAACTATTTCTATAAGTCAGGAAAAAAAAAAAAAAAACCTCATGATGAAGAAGAGTATGTGTAGGGGTTTGAGGCATAGTCAGGAGAATGGTGCCAGTGCAGGGGGGTGCAGCGGCGGTTTAGAACCTGCACTGAAAAGGAGAGAGGGTTTGGAGAGCATCGGCCTGGGGGAGCAGTGCACAAATAAGGGAATGATGAGTGATTCCTGGAGACATGAGTGGGTTGGCAGGATGAACAATAAGCTGATAAGTGGTCTTAAGCTGTGAGTAAATGGTAGAGTGGGAGGAAGCTAGAAAAAGGACTATTCGGCAAAATGTTGAGAAAAATGTGAGGTTTTGATCTGAATGCAGAATGCCCCGGTAAGCAACCATACGAACTGTAACCTTGTGTTTTTAATGGAAATTAAGACAGTCTGACAAGAATGATAGCGTAGTTATGGGAAGAGATGTGTGAAATAGAGACCATTCTGGGAAAATAAAATAGAGCATGTAGTCCCTATCACCATAAAGCCCCTTGGTAAATAAAATATGGAGAAAATGTTCTTTGCTCAGAAACTCTGAACCAGGAATCCTTTTGAAACACAGAAGAGATAAAGTAACTTCTTAAATTCACAGAAGTATTCAACAATGATGAGCATGAAACCCACGTTTCCTCTTGCATTGGACCTTTCCATACGTTACTTATAATGACATAAAGAATTGTGAGTAGAGTGAGAAAACATGAAAAATGGAAAAAGATATTGGGATGGAAGGCATTGCATAAAGGTAGAGTGTTGGAAGCCAACTTTTCCATGGGGGGTTAATGGCACAGGTGTAAAAGTAACAAAAACAAATCATGAAGGTAAAACAGTCGTCACCCTACCAGACTGATCAAGCAGTGAACCACGCAAAGCAAAATGTGAAAATAATATTCAAGTTGTCAATTGTAGAATGTAGTGTCTCCTTAAATGTGATTGCCCTGACAGTAGGTGACAGAACCTCTAAGAAACGATGAGCTGATGACCTCGATTACAGGGAAAGTGTCAACCTTCGTTGACAATGTGGGAGGATGTAGAATCTGGAAACAGGCCCATCAAGTTTATCTGTGGGAAGTAGGGAAGAAAAGGAAGACTGAAAAAAACAACAAACTAGAAAAATCTTACAAATGAGGCATCTACATTTACTCTGGAATGTATATTCCACAAAGACAGGGATTTCTGTGTTATTCACTGCTATCTTGCCAAATTTAAGACTAGTGCCTGGCACATGGTAGTCATTCAATATTTTTTGGATGGATGGATGGATTGATGATGATAGGTGGATGATGAATGAATGCCTGATGCTTTTTCTCAACCTTTGCACAATAATGGGAATTCACCTAAAAGTTGAAGGAATTCCCTTTACATGCTCAAAAGCCCACTATAGCTCAAAAATGATATGAAGGACATCTAATTTTTTTCTAATTCTCAAAGACATTGAATGGTGGAAGGTAGAAACTACCAGGATTATAATTAGATTCTATTTTCTTTGGTGCATTAAGAACTTCCCATTTGTACACACAGCTGACAACATAACAATAATTTTGGCTATTTTGGGGTGTGTGTGTGCGTGTACTTGTAGGATTTTTACATCCAGATGCAGATCCATGTGATATGTTCATCAGAAATATCAATTGTGATTTTTTTTTTATGTTCTACCCACCCCTTTCTTATGTATCATAGTTCATCCTATCTTGTCTACTTTCTGATCCTTAGTATGTGCAAAAACAAAATATATTTTCTCTCTCTCTTTTTTTTTTTTTTTTTTGGTTTGGCACTCAATTTTTTGTTTTGACTTTTTTTTCCATTTTACCCAGCTACATCACTAAAACAACTTGAAGAGAATGTTTCCTAGCTCCCAAAACAGGGATAACAACTATTGAGAGGTAGACTATGGGAATATAAGTTACCCTTCCAGACACGATATGTATGCTAATATTATGTGTAAGAATTATTGCTATCATAACAGGGTTTGTGCACATTAAGTATTCTATGGGCTTCCTTATTTTTACTGGTCTCTTTTGTAATTAGGGTGGAGCCATAGGACTAGTGCTGGTCATTGAACAAAAGCATGATGCATTACTTCTGAGTAAAGGTTGTTATAAGCCAGCATGATGCCTCATCTCTCAACTTCTCTGCCTCAGCAACTTTGAAGGCCACATGTTGAGATAGTGGCATCGAAAGACAGCAGGATGATGGGTCCCTGAGTCCTGGAGAGAGGAGGTTTCCCATTGACCTGCTTTGGATTTCATGTGGGCAAGAAATAAGCCTTCGTTGTATTAGGCCACTGAGATTCATTGCTTGTTGCGGTAGCTAAGATAAATTATCCTGACTAATAAAGTTTTATATAAGGTTTTAGTGAACTGAACCACTTTATAGCAATGGAGAGGAGGCCTCCCAGAGGAGTGAATTATAAATCTCTCCTTAGGTGGTTGAAATTGATTATCTGAGTCTCAGTAGGTGAGGTCACTCATTAGGTAAATCACTTAAATCGCGGGGGGCGGGGAGGGGAGGAGGGGGTTGAACTGTTGGGAAGAAACTGGGATTGAGTTCAGTGTCCTCCCTAGGTGGGTCTGGGAGGCTTAACCTGAACTTTTCACATTTGGTGGATTAGGTAAGAATATCCAGGAGTAACAGGAAGAGAGTTTGCTTGTTGGGTTTTGGTTTTGCTTTACTTTTATTTTTTCTAAACATTAACAAAAATGTAAACAAGGAGTTTAATTCCAGAATCCAGCCTTTGCACTATCAGTGACAATTGGAATGAGAGCACCCCAATGAGAATGCAAGACAAAGGAGGGCTGGGGCTGGGGCTGCTGCACATCCGTTTTCCTCCACCACAGCCTGCCCTTTTTTGCTGAACATGTCTAAACAGCAGTCACATATAGGCCCAAAAGGTGACAAAGGCAGCTATCACAGCCATCCAGAGCCTGACAACTCTTTCCCTGTGCTGATCTGTCCCAGGACTTGAGCTTTGCACTTACCTCTGCTTCTGTAGGACCTTCCGCTTTCTAGAGTGCTGCAGGCTTATCTTGAACCTCCAGCTTTGAGCAAGCCCTTCCCTGTGGTTTCCCAAGGGACCCAACAATAGCACAGGCCTGACTCCTCTGTGGGAGGAGGAGGGGCGAGGGAGGCAAATTCAACACCTTCTTTGAGATTGTTTTTGTCCTCAAAACATTCCTACTGTTTTGCATTTTGTTTCAACAAGAAAGTGGGGACAGATTGATCTGGCTCCTAATTTCTTATTTAAGTTTTTAAAAACTGTGGCATAGGTATATGTTATTGGTACTTATGAGCATCATGACTCATCCCATTTCTATTCAGAGCACATGAGGGGAGTTTGCCATCCATACTGTACTTGGAGAAGTATCATCTCATTCTACTATTGAACATCTGTTGAGCACCAGCTGGCAGGTTCTGTCACCATCACTTTCAACTGCTGTTGACAGAGCACCTACTGGGTGCTTGGTCTGGAATAAGTAGTGCAGTTAATAGACTAACAGTTCTTTGAGGGCAGTGTTTTTGTCGTCTCTGACTGCAGTTTCAGGCAGTATGTTGCATATGGGGAGACCTCAGTTAATGTCTCTTGTGTAGGATTTTCAAGGTAGTGGTGCTGTGTGACAGCTGGAGTAATTCTTTCTTGCTCAGGCCTACTTGCTGTCTCTTCCTATTGGGTGAGGATCGATGTTGCTGGAATCACCTTTTTTTTTTCATGTGCTACAAACACAGGTTCAAGAACCACTGAGTTGGGCCATGGATCTTCGCAAACATAATGGAATGCAAATTACCAGCCTCCATGAAGGGATGCCCGAGGTCCAGTCTTGGTTCTGATATGAAATTAGCCAGACATGTCATCTCTCTCTGGATGTTAGTCTATTCATCTAGCTATAAAGGTGTCCTACTAAATGCTTGCAGAGTTTTCTTCCAACTCTAAAATTTAATGGATCTCTGATTTTCTTTCATTCATATATGCATTTTCCCACATACATGATTTTGGGTGTTGTGTATGAAGACTAATAAGGAGAAAGGGATATCTTCTGTGCTATAGGATGTGAATACACTCTGGCCTTACCTGAGAACCTCACGACATGGGGTCAGAGGAGTAACTGTCCTCAACATCACCACCGACAAGCTACTTCCCTTAATTTCTAGGCTAAATTTTTCTTCTGTTATCTCCTGCCCTGCCTTCTAAAAGGCTACTTGTCCTAGATTAGCCTCAAGTGAAATTCAGACAGCTCTTGAAAATTAGAAAACCCTCCATCTACAGCATTTCTTTTCTGTTTATTTTTCTCCTCAAAGCTCAGGCTGGAAAAATAAATGCAGGGTTATGCATATGTATCTTTTCATTTTTTTCAAGCTTCACAGCCCGGGGTCTGGACGTTGAGCTGTGATGCTTTGATCACCTATTCTGGCATTAATATTGATTTCCATTCTGTTCCCCTCTTATTTTTTTTTTCTCCTTTGCTCCTGGAATTAGGTCCCTGTTTTCAGTGTCTGTTTCTCATTCCTTCTGTGATCATTAAAGCAGGGCATTCATTTGAATGTTTAACATCAATTCTATTTACCAACATCCATTGTATTTACCAAGCAGCAGCCCCCTTGTAAGTCCTGGTTTATCTGATGTGCTATACTTAAAATGACACTCCTAATTGTCTCACGTAAATTTCTTTGTAAAAGACATTTGCCTGTTTTGGCGATTCATTTTACTTAATTTTGAAGTTAATTTTAAAGTTTTCATGTATTCAAATCTTAGAATTTAACCTTTTTTCTTCTTTCTCTCTGATTAGTTTAAGAATTTTCTTTTCCATAACAATTATTCCTAGTGTACGTGTTGCTTGCATAAACCTGGACTCATGGTAGTTTATCTTCTCTTTGATCTTTTTAAAATTTTCTCTTTCTCAGCCATTATATATTATTTGAGGATATACCTGCATAATTTCAAAGTCTATATCAAATCATTGAAAATCAGCTTTTCTCTTCTCAGAATGTTCACTGTTTAAAGATGCCACTGCTAATGGTGTTTTTTTGTGCCAGAAATATTTTTGAATTTGTGAGTGTGGAGAAAATTTGAATGGAACTATGCACAGGCTATTCTGACACCTGTTCAAAGACAGTCATGTCTGGCTATTAAGCAATACAGAAAGAAAAAAATGCTAAAAACTAGTTACATCCAGTGTCTCATGAACCAAAAACTTAATATTGTATTGTTATTCTGTACTTTTTACCAAACACCCATTAATCATTCAATGGTTATATCTGGATACATAGTACAACTTTTAAAAATTACATAATTCTACCGTGTCTTGAATGCTTGCTGGGAGTTAACAAAGTAACCATTTTTGAGTTTCTATATTTTTTTCCTCAAAACTAGTGGTTTAAGGAACTGGCTTCATAGAGTAGTGGTTAGCAGTTTACTTTACACACAGAAGGTCCTGAGTTCACGCCCCAGGTGGAGCCAAGGCCCATACCCTGGGTGCACCAGTCCCACTCATACCCCCCTCACCCCCCTTTACCTCCCCCCAACACAGTGCACTAGGCCCCAGGGTACACACCACAAGAATGTGGGAGGAGACATCCTGCCTTCAGAGATCGAGATCTTAAGGGGAAACAGCAACATCCATAGGTCAGGGGTGGAAGTGGGGTGGGGGGAATTAAAGAGGCGGAAAAAAAAAGAAAACTAGCGGTTTAATTAGGAAGACAATCTTTGAGCATGATCATTGGTAAATAAAAGTAAATATTCATAAGGAATTTTAAATTCTGTGCCAGAGAACTGACATTACTTATGAAGATGAAGAAAAGGCCTTGTATTAATCAACAATTTTATTTTAAGAAGGCATGGAGTTTACAAATTTATAATTCATGCACTTACCACTGCTCTTCCTTGTCATAGCCCTTAGATACTGATTGACACATCTTAGACTAATATTCAGAATCTCTGTTATAAAAGAAGATAATCCAAACTAATCAAATGTTTCCCACTGCAAAACGTTAGTTTTTATTTAGCTTATTTTACAATATAGCAAAATCTGTGTGAGCCAACAGAGTGGCCTTAGTTTAAGTACTGATGTAACGACTCTGTTCTTTCAGGTTGGTGACCAAACAGCTTTTAACCAGATATCAGTAGTCCATAGGTTAGAAATACATATATGAAAGCCCCTTCTTCAGCAACTTCTACAAGTGACCTGTTATAAAAAAAAAAAGTTATAACATTGTACTTAATATTATGATTTAAAAAAAAATAAGTAAACTTAGTTTTCAATATCTGTTCTTGCTAAAATTCTTATTTCAAAATCCTGTGCTCCCCCAACCTGCACTACTTGCTGTTAAAATCATTTCTCCATAAGGGAAACAAATTTAAGCAGAAGACCAGGATTTACTTAGGTGTATGTCCATCTCTGAAAGAAGAAATCAACACTGGATTCTGATCCTTAATTTGGGTTTTATTTTAAATGTTCTTGAATATCAGATCTGAAGCTGATGGTATTGAAATGTGTTAATAACATTAAACAGTCTATGCTTTTTGATCAAGTGTGAAGTATCTGAGGAAGCAAAAAAGTACAGCATTCTTTAACCTGCTTTTAATTAGATCATTAGGGATTTAAGACTATTGGTTGAATTACACTGCAGCTCCTCACTTTTAGCTATTGAGTTTATTTAAATTACATTTTAAACTAGTCATTGTACAAGGGGGTTTTAGAAAATATTCTGAGTGAAATAAAGGGCAACACTTTGGAGAGAATTATTTCTTTTTATTTATTTTTTGGAGAATTTTATTTCACTTTGTATTTAAATTTCTCTATTTTAGAGTTGATATTCAATATTAGGTGTACAGCATAGTGGTTAGACATTTATATGATGTATGAAGTTATCCCCCTGATTATTTTAGTACCCAGGTGGCACCACTATACATAGTTATTACAATATTATTGATTATATTCCCTATGCTGTACTTTACATCCCCATGACTATTTTGTAACTACCAATGAAAATTCTTGGTTAAGGCAAAACAAAACAAAAAAATACCATGAAGCATTTTGGAATACCCAGAAGTAAGCCTTTGTTTTGTTAGAGTTGACAATGAGATTAAGAACTCACTGGATTTTGAGAATTATTTTGTTTAGGCATTACAGGGATCAGATCTTTCTCCTTTGGAGTTTCTGAGGAATCTTGAAGAGGTTTCTTGTAGAAAAAGATAAAATACAAAATATTTTTCATTGTTTAATTCTGGTTGATATGGTGAAACAAAACAAAGCATCATTAATATGAATTGAGGCCTACTGTATGAGAAAGTCTGTTCTAGTTGCTAGGAAACATCAGTGATTAGAAGGGACACATCTGTTTCTACAGGGCTTACATTCTAGTAGGGGTGGAGCAGAAAATATATAATAAACTCCTAATTAAGTGAACTGTGGAGAAGGCTAGAGGCAAAAATGTTATGGAAGTAAGAATAGTACAAGATAAAGGAGATCAGGAGAGGTTGCCATTTATTTGGAATGGTTAGGGTGGCCCTTATTGAAAAGATAACCTTTGAAGCTAAATGGGGAAATTAGCAATGCAGGCATCAAATAAGAACATTCCAGGCAGAAGGAAGAGCTCAAGCAGAGCCTCTTCAGTATCAGAAGCCAGTGGAGTTGTAGAATGTGTGTATAGTTGATAGGGGAAGTATATGGTAATCAGGAGTCAGTTGACAGTTTTGAACAAAGCATGAAATGCTGTGATTCACCTTTTAAAACCATCACCCTGGCTTATGTCATACTGCTGGAGCCCAAGGGAGAAAGTAGTAAGACTGGTTATGAGACTATTACCATTGTTTGTTCAAGTAAGAAAGTACGATTGCTTTGATCAGGGTAAGAGCAGTAGTTACAGCAAGAAACAGGTCCAGTTTGGATATGTCTTGAAGGGAGAGCCAACACAATTTCTGGATGAATTGGATTTAGAATGTGAGAAAGACTATCAGCAGTGACTCTAGACACCTTGGTCTGGGTATCTAAAAGAATAAAGTTGCCTTCATTGAGATGGGAGAGAATTTGGTTGAATATGTTGCGGGGTGGGGACTGAGGATTCAGTTTTGGTTATGTGTAGTTTAAGATGACAATTAGACTTCTAAATGGAGACTGAAATAGAGATGTGGAGTTTTTAATTAAGTGAGAACCTGAGAAGTCAATAGATTCTTGCAAAGGGTCTCAGGAAAAGTCTCTTAGTTGATCCCCTGGATGAAAATAAAATGTTGGAGCCAACTGACTTTATTTCCTTTTTAACATGTAAAGCTGTGTACACATTTTATTGGGCAAACATGTTCTTCCAGGGAATGGATTGACCTTTAACACTGAATAAAGTGCTCACAGCCCATCTGATGAGGAAGAAGACTAGAGAGCGGAAGGCAGAGGGGTAATATTATTCTTGTTTCTATCAGAGCTAAGGTGTGGATGTTTGCTCTTAACTTTGCAATTAGTGCAATGGAAGACAACCACAAAAAAAATAGAAAACTTAATCCAAAGTCCCACCTTATACAGTGAATTTGTACTGTAAATACTTAAACACATGGCATATTAATTTTTCTATATTGTGTAGTATTAAACTCTAGAATAAATATTCTAACCTCTTCACTGACCATACATCCTTTTGACCTCTGAATTCAGGTATAAAATAAGGATTAGTCTTTTAGGAAATATAATAATGAAAAAGGGTCTAAAATTGTCCACAGTCTTATCTCAAGTCAAATGTTTCCTTGGAATTATCATCCAATATGCATATGCAATAGTTGGATCTTATGCTAATATGGATAGTATTTTTTACTATTGATCTTCATTTAATATTAAGTCTTTTTGTTTGATTGGGTTTTTGTTGTGGTTTTAAATATCCCACTCCAACACCCTCCAATTTCCAAGATAACTAGTGTTAACAGCCTGATGATTAGCCCTCTACACCTTTGTGTATGGTATCAAGTCTATTAAAGAGTGAGAAAAAAATTTTCTAAAAAGTTGGATTTGAAATGTCATAGAGGTAGATAGGTAAGTCGATAGAGAATATATATAATTTGCAGTCCTTTTAGGATCATACTATGTGAATCTATTTGTAGCTAGACTGAATAGTGAATATCTCTCCAGGTCTATAGATACAATCATTTTTAATACCACACACTATTCCATGTTATTAATTAACTGTGATGTTTTAATTAGTGGAGGAATAATCAAGATGATTTTCCTTTTTTTTTTTTTTTGGTACTGACTGTAGTGCTTGTAAAGCACATGCGATGTCTGGCAGAGAGTAAGTACACAATAAATGCTAAATGTTAACTATTGGCAAATTTAATAGATAATAAGCACTGGAGTCCAAATTTGAGAACATTTCTCTCTCTCTCCTAAGCCTATGCACTAACATTTACTATGACTTCCATAACTCTCTAACCTCCTTCTTTTGTAACAGCTCTAACACTTCTTGATCTTAAGATCTTCCTTGAATTTCAAACCAATGTCTGACCTTATGGTGGATAATTCCATATGCGCAATATTTCACACTAAACTTTTGACTTCAAAATTAAACTTGAGTCTTTCCTCCAAAGCTAGTTCTCTCTTACATTAAAAAAAAAAAAATCTATCAGTATTACTAATATTCCTTTACTCATTTGTGCCTGAAACTTGATTATCCTGTGTATTTTTAACATATTTGCCTCCATAATCTAGCTAATCACAAGGATGTGCCGATTGGATTCTGACCAAGTTCTCGAATACTTTTTTTCCTATTATCACTTTTATTGTCCTAGTTGAGACTTAATTCCATGTCTTTGTCTTTATTCCATTAAATATATCCTACCATATACCAAATTAAGCTATTAGAATATGCTTTATGTATGTCACCTTCTATCTAAAACAAGACAAAGTACATCTTTTAATCTGGAGATTGAAGGTCACTGAGTCATGGCATTTTAAGAGGAAAGGACATTAGTTCAAGGCTTGTTCTCTAGCATTTCAGGTGGCTGTGTTTTATAGAGCTGTGGCTTGACTACACGTATTAGTAGGATCTACATTTGTTCTCGAGAGATGTTTAATTTTTAGATAATTCAGATTGTGAGCATTTCATCCTCAACTTGAGTTAAATATGCCTTTCATTGCTTTCCACACATTTTTTAAAACTTTGACTTTTGAAGTTCCAGAATAAGTATAATTTCTCCAAAACATAGTTTTCAAATTCATAAAGATCTATATCTCATTTTATTGCATTCCTAGTAACTGCTGACTTTTATGTTGCTAATATAACAAACTTTCTAGTTTCTTTGCCATCTCAGTCAGCCAGTTCTGAAAACACTAAAAATTCTCTTGAAATACAGACCTTAGAATTAAAAACAGTTATCTAAACGAGGCCTGACAAAATAAGATTTATTAATTCACCAGTATTTTTTCAGTACTTACATTGTACAGATTCAATATGTGCTAGATAAATGTATGAAACAGAAAAATACTAACTTCATGAAACTTGGGAGAGACCACAATACAACCATTGACTCTAAAAATGAACATACCTATAATTAACATTAAAGAGATACTTTCAATATTTTTTAGTGCTTTTGTTCAGTCCCACATGAATTAGAAGACACTGATCATCAGGAGTTTTCAGTCTTGGTGGGCAGGCCTCCAAATCTCAGATTCATTTATTAGTAGCACAACGATTAGATCTCCTCTAATATTGTGAACACATTAGTTTCTGAAAGACCCTAAGTTCAGAGTGACATCTACTGATGGTGGGCAAATGAGATGACTTCGTGTATCTGTAAATTCACTTGCCATGAAGAGCTCAAGATACTCAATCTTTATATATCCTCAATCACCAGCAGGAGGTGTGTGTATGAGAAGTTGGTCATAGTCTCTTTCATACACTTCTAGAAGACTAGTCTTTCAGAAGCACAGATTAGATTGGTTTGCCCATCAGGGTGGCTGTTACTGAGGAAATTTGGCTTGAAAGGTAGAAATTGATACATTTTAATTTGACCTCTTCTGAGTAGCAATATGGTTCTTCTCTCAATGTTGAACTCCCTAACAGAGGAACTGAAGAATGTATATCCTTCCATATATTGTAATAGATAAGTTTCAAGATGCACAGAGAACACTTTTTTTTTTTCTTTAATTATCTATTTTTACCCACCCACAACCTCCATGGGCCTAAGAGATATAGAGTCCAAAACACCATTCATAAGAGCAGTGGTTAAATCAATATATTTAGGATGAGTCTCAAGAACAGATAAAGTATTTTAATTATTTTTTTTTTCTTTAGGCAGTCACTTAGACTGCTTTTCTGACATGAGAGGCTCAAAATGGTTAACACAGAGGACTGCTGGAGCAGAGATTCTAAGCAGGAAATTTGTGCTGCATCCAAATTCAGGAAGATGGGGAGGGGCTTGTGAACTGGCCAATCGATTGTCTGCCTCCACAGACTTGGCTTCAATTTACAATATAATCATGTCTAGATAATGACCCTTAAGGGAAAGCTGGGTTCCTTTATCTCTCCTTGTAATGAATTAAGCATATTTATATTCAATCACCAGGACATCAATGTCAAGCTACTTGTCAAAAGCCTGTTAAGGGGGAGAAAGGAAAGAAAAAAAATGAAAACTGCAATCCCACAGAACCTCTCTATTCTGTTTCTGATGTAATCTTCCCAAAGAGCCAAAGCGTGGTGATGCTTCTGCTCACTGTGTAGGCCTCTACAGGGGCTGGCTGCCTGGCTATTTAAGCCAGAATCTTCAGTTATTCTCATTGCCTCCCTTTTTCTCACTCTGCCCAAATCAGTAAGTTTTATCACTGATGATCATAATAATTGTCCTTCATCTTCATGGCCGAGACAATATTTCTAAAATACCTTCAGGATAACCAGACTGAGAGGTGGACAGATAACTAGTATACATTTCTCTTAAATATATTAATATTTTCTGAAATTACAGTGAAGGAGACACTGTCTAGTTTTTCATATCCTTACTAAGTGCTATTCTGTAACTTTATATGAAGAGTACCTCATTTAATCTCTATAACCTTATAGGTGACTATTACTCCATTATATGGTGGTGCAGCCTCATGCATAGAAAGCTTTATGTTATTTGATATTTCAGAGGCTAGATTAATTTTCAGTGTGTTAACATACTTACCCTGCTGCTTTGTGATACTACCCGTGGGCAGCACAGGGCAGTGAAAATATCAAAGACTTTGTTCAGACTTTGCTCACCAGTCTTGGTTCCGCATTTTACTAACAGTGAGACCCTGAGCACTTTTTTGATTTTGCCGTGGTTTGGTTTTCTGATCTATAAAAATGGAGAAGATCAGAACTTAAGAGTTGCTCTAAGTTTCAGTGAAGTATCATATATAAAACTGTGATAGATACAGGGGAGATGGTCCAACTCTAGTTTCTCATCACGGGTCCCATTGTTGGCTTCAATGTCCCAGGTCTGAGTTGCACATGACCTCCCTTGGATCTGGACATTCTGTGGTGCTGCTTTCACCCATACCTTTCTGCAGCTTGGGAATCACATGGGGACTAGCTGACTATTTCTCAATGTTTTAAATGTCATACCGCTTTTTTCTTTCTAGGCAGTCATTTACTTTTGACAGCAATGAATTACTATTCAGCTTTGATTCATAGCAGGGTTGCCATATAAGGAGAGAGTGGCATATCAATGAGAAATACTGCTGCTTTAAATATGGGAAATATTTTCAGTAATTTCCTAATTAGCATGAGTAGATATAAAAGCCATTTGCTGAGCTCCGCGAGGAACACATTCTAATTCCTGTTATGCATACGTATGGCTAAATTCCCTCTGCAATCCTCATGCAGCACATGCCATTTAATGGTACCCATCCTCTAAACACATACCCAAGTGCCTAGAGTGAGGACAGTGTGCCATAAGTTCAGTCTAGGTATTGATGCTGATTTTAGAGTGGGGCCCAATAGACATTTGAAATCTCAGTCTGAGTCTCCTTCTTATAAATGTAAATATGATCTTTGACCTTTCCAAATCCATGGAAAACTTATAAGGGATTTGAGTCTGAAAAAAAAAAATTGGAGTCAAAGTATAATAGTTATTATTAATTCGATTTGATTTTAATCATCATCATCATTGGTTTGCTCCATGAGTTTAAAGCCAGTGATAGTCAGGTCTATGATTTGTCGTAGGAGGAGATTAGGTAAAGAAATGTGATTAAATAGCATGTCTATCTTTAAAACTAGAAAAAAGATACAAAATTAATACCTACTTCATTGAATTCAGTATCATTATTATTCATATTAAAGTATCACGCATTTCTAGTTTCTAATTCATGGGAGATATTTGGAGAAGCTCCCCTGAGTACTAGCATTGTGGAGATAAAGAAGAAGCCTTATCTTCTAATGCACCCTCTGAGCTGAGAGATGGGAAGTGACTTTCTCTGGATTATACAAGTGACTGCCATGAGGCTGAACACTGGGTCTACAGACTCCCAGCATGAAACTTTGCACTAGACAGTGGCCAAATCTCAGACCATACTATCTAACCTAGGTCACAATGTTATAAGTAAGATTTAATGAATGATTTTTTCCCCCACTATGCTCAGTACCTAAGCAGTTTTAGTTCAGTTACTCTTCTTAG